>OX459112.1:24410383-25610383 GCA_949775065.1 Brachyopa scutellaris
AAACTTTTTTTAACTAGGAAACATTTGGAGAGGGGGCCGTGGCCATTTTAGAAATCAGCTGAGTGGGTCGCGAGCCTCACTGAGTTGGGAACCACTGCTTTAGACACTGTAGGTACCAATTGATTTTTAGAAACCGCGTTCGGCAAAGATTATCAATGTTACTCCTAAGTTATAATAAGGGAAGGAATTGACGAGATTTTCAGATTCAGCTCGAACATAAGATTAGTTTATTACCGAATAATGCGATATCAAACTGAAAGAATATTTGAATACTCAGTGCCCGCTTCCTTATTTGTTCATTAGCATGCTTTTTCATTTCATTGTACAAAAAAATGAAATAATTCACTTATCTTAAATAATTAATTCACTTAAGAAAAACTGAAAAAAAAAATAGAAATGCACATTTTCATATATCTGTGGCCACAACCGCTAAAGTCGCCTTTAACGAAATTGAGATTTTGATGCATACTCGAATCTATTATGTGAATTTTGTTCAGCTTTTTATCTTTAAAAATGTGACCAAAATTTAAAAAAAGCAGCTAAAGTAATTTTTTTTAGTTGAGATTAAGGAAAAACAGCCAAACTCAACAAAAAAAACTAAATTTACTGTTTAAAGTTTACTTAAGATAATTTTTTTAAGATTTACAACAGGGAAAAAAGGCATAACTTGACTTTAGCTATTTTTCCACATTAAATTTATACAATTATTACATTTTTGTCGAGGAAAAATAGCTAAACTTGAGTTTAGCTGTTTTTCCGTGTTAATATTGTTTGTTTTCGTTCATTTTTTTTAATAGGAAGAATGGGTAAAAAGATTTTCCTATCTGCAGTTTAGCGCTTATTCCAAAATTAAATTGTGATTCGTTATAATGGAAAAACAACTAAACTCCAGATAGGATTTTTTATGATGAAAAACCTAAAAGGCCTAATGACTAAAGTATTAGTTTTGTCAATAGAATCGTTTACAGTTATTTTTTTCAAAACGTGATCGGAGTTTCCAATCGCCCAATAGAATCATTTGTAATTTCACGCGTTTGTCAAAAACTTTAAACTGCTCTCCTGAAAAATGAGTAAAACAGACTTTAGCGGTTTTTTCTTGCAGATATTATACAGAATGACATAAATCAGCTGATTCGAAATTGTTTCGAAGACGATTTAGAATTCGGTCGAATTCATCAAATCGACCGAAATCTAAGATACGAAAATCTATTCCATTCGATTTGGTAAATGGATATCCATTTAAATTCACTCGAATTCTGAAACCTGCTTGATAACCTTGGTAGATACGATATTTTTTTCGTCCTACGCTAAACCAATTTTCGGGTGTTCCTTCAAAAATGTACTGAAATACTTTTCGTTGACGTGCATTCACGACATTATTCAAACTCAGCAGCCAGACTACCTTTATAATACGCTCAGGTTCCCATCGTAACAGCGAACATTTGTATTAATTCAGCCATGGTACTCCTGCTTAACATTAGAATGCCAAAACCTAGTTCAAGCCACTCGTTTGTGGAACTCCCTTCTGATGGAACTGAGAAGAATAAGAAACTCAAAACACTTTACAAAACATCTTCTTACACATCTGGCCATTTATCACGAATAATCTTCTCTTACAAATAACCACATATTTTCACTTATAATGTTTTGATATTTTGTTTTTAATTGTAGGGGAGACTGGGGCACATTTGAACATTTTTTCCTTTGAAGGCTTCTTAAAACCAATATATTTGAAATATTGGTCTTTAAGTTATTCACACTTTGAGAAGTGAAATTACCCTTCAATTTAAGCCAACATTTGTGCATATTCAATAAAGGCTTATAATATATTTATTTTTTTTTTTTATAAGTATTATAATAAGTCCTAATGTTCAAATGTGCCCCAAGCGGGCCAGCTTTGAACAGACCTGGGGTACTTTTGAACTGTAGCTATTTTAATGGTTTATGACAGCAAATTAGAGGCTGCGCGCTTGTTTTTAAATGTATCAAATATTTTTTTTTGAATAAAAACCATTTTAAATAAACAATTTATTTTTTTTTTATAAAAAAAAATCAAACCTAAACATCTGGAAGTTCCTGGAGTGTTGAGTTACCTCTAGAATGGCGCTCTTGATGTAATTTGCATTAAGATCGGTAGTTGTTTTTTTTTGTAGTTGCTAAACATTATTATACCATTAGAAATTAATTCAACAAAAAGAGGATCAACTTTTAAATGAGAAGGTTTGCACCTTAAAACGTGTTCAAAAGTGCCCCCTCCATTTTGTTCAAACCTGCCCCAACATGCGTAGTGATACAAAATTCAGCATAACGAATTATGTATAAAATATTTAGCAACAAGCTAACCTTATTCTTATTACAAATAAAATGGAGCCTCCAATAAATGTTACTCACAAACAGATACCTTCACCAAAAATGTTTAACACCGTTACAAAAAAAATTTTTTTTAATACGAAATTGCATAAATTTTGCACTCCCGGCTACTGGCGGACGACGACTGAGGAAACCCCAGAAAAGTATTGACGACTAAAGATGAGGGTATTGTCATGTGGAAATTTTGGTTAATGCTTTAAAATATTTATTAATTGAGTTGTTATTAGCGATGTTCAAAGGTGCCTCACTTTCAAAGGTGCCCCAGTCTCCCCTAAGTAGCTTAACCGTCTCTACAAAATTCTTAAAACTTATAAGAATTTTGCAATCTTACTACATTACTTCTTAAATAAACAATAAAATTAATAAATAAAAAAACATAACTACGAACTATAAAAACAACACAGCTTAACTTGAAAGGACCCTCAATCTCATATTTGCGTCACCAAAAAAAACAAACACATTACACAACAAAAAATTTTGAAAACTAAGTCAATTTTACTTTCAGTTCAGTTTTACTTAAAAAAAAAAAACAAACTGAATTAATCACAGATAACAATACTCCCCAAATTGACCTCGATGTCCTTTCGAATATTTCTCTCGTAACATCGCTAATCCAAATATCACTTACGAACTAATTATATCGGTTTCCCATTCGCACAGATCATCGGAACGAACAAAACCAATTCTCAAATGAGTAGCAGACTACAAATAACATATTTTTAGCTTAACCATCGTTATCTCGAAACGACATCGTAAATATATTCAAAAAAATCGATTCGAAGCATAATAATAATGTTTACGCATCCATTACCCTGCGAACGGCAATAAAAGTCTCTCATACAAGATCATAACAACATCCACGCAGAAAGCGAAAAAAAAGCCATGTCAACTCCCCAAAAAGCCAACACTTTTCTGACAAACTTCTCCCGAGGATACCGATAAAAAAAATATCTGCTGACATCGGCAACTACTTATCTGGTTCCATACATTAGCATTTAGAAATTTATCTTTCAATAAAATTCCTTAATTGAATAACACAATTGAAACCAATACTAGACGCAGAACTCTTAACCTATTCCTGCTTTGACAAGCACTTGGCTTTTTCTCATCTTTTTTGTTGTTGTGTCCTCTCTGTCCAGGGCAGAATAACCAGTGCGCCACCCAACCCTTAATCCAAAGCCAAACAGAATACACCAATTTGCCCAACAATCATTTTGGCAGAATTTTGATGACAGATTTTCCATTGAAGTCCACCGCCCATTCGAATTCTCGTAGACTACTGAACGGGTCCATTGCGATATCCTTTATGGGCACATCCACTCGATTATGGTTTAAAGTGCCAGAAAAATGTTATGACACGACGACATCTTGGCACGATGGCCAAGTAGCCGGCCGATGACCAGCACAATAAAGAAAACAGAAATAAAAAATGCTTATCAGTGTGGTTTTCTCGCAGACATGCGGCGATACGAAATATAAGTAAGATACGAGTATGACCAAACAGTGCTCGAGGATGTTCCCCCTTCTGGGTGGAAGGGTGAGGGTTGCCCTCTAGGAAATGCCATTGCTATAGCCAAAGTATTGATTAGGGCAATTTGAGGTGAATTTTTCTTTAAATCATAATAAAAATTCGAACGAGTGGGGCAATGAATTACTAAAAAGTCGAAAAGCCTCCTATACCTACAGGACACTGAAATGAGTGTCACTGAAACTGAACACGATTCTAAAGGCACTTATTACCATTATGGCATTGTTATACTTGATGGTTGCGTAGACATCGTCAATGCTCATCGTGACCATGGCGAATCCGTAAATCGGTTTCGAGTGTTTTAATATTAAATATGTACTCGTACTCGTCTTGTGTAGGTAGGTAGGTAGGCTATGGAATTTTATGGTCCTTGAATGTCATGTTCATGTACAAACTCCGATGAAGCCTTCGTTATGACGTGCTGTGCGCATAAAAATCATGAATTATTAATATAACCAGATAAACCAGACGGGAGGGAGGATGAGTCAGAAAATCGTGGATTTTTATTGATATGGAATTTAATAATGAGTTTGACTTTGAAAATTTTACGGAGTCTCTATAAAATGAGTATCTTAAATCTTAAAAATAATGTGCCAGTATGAATGGTTTGCTCCTAGACAATGGAGCATATGTGGGTAATGTGCTGAAATTCGAGAAAATTGAAAAGGCAATAGTAATTTGAAAAACAGTTAAATTGGTAACTCAAGACATGGCGTCTCCGGAGTCGTGCGATATCATTTCTAATGTTTTCTAAAGACAGGAACGAGATAAATAATGCTTTTTATTTATTTTTAGATGGTGTTAAAGTCTGCGTTCGACTTGGGTCTTAACTAACCACCTCGATTATCAGCAAAAGAAAATAGCACTGGTAACAGTATGGAATATGGTATCTCACAAAGCGTAACATTTGGCACCCGTTGTATAAGCCAACATGTACTATAGTTATGCTATGTCAGGATTTAGATGAAACGAATTTTCCAGGCGACATTTTCTCAATTCTCTTTTGTTCTCGTATAGATTGTACACAGCGTTGCCGTTTACCAATTGCTGTGCGAAGTATTTTCACGAAAAAATAGAAGTATTTTGCTAAGAAATGAAGTATCATTATAATAGTTGAACTTCTTATTATTTTTTTATTTGAATGACATATTATTTTTTATTATATATTCAGTCTTTATTATAATAAATAAACTACTACATTTCATTGCATTTTTGAATTCAATCGCGACTTATCAGATATAAAATAAAGAAAAAGAAAACATAAGCTTTAATTTGAAAATACATAAGAATAAAAAGGAATAGCAAAAAAAAAACAACTTTGACGTAAGGTGTATTTTATACATTTTTCATTGTGACATAGTAAAAAAATAATAGGAAGTTGTAATTAAGCTTTGTGGTATCTTAGTACAAGATCTTTTGGCGGTACCCAGTTCGCCAAACCGTTTTGAGAAACAATGGCTTTCACATGCATCAGTGAATTAACAGTAGTAACTTTTAAATTGTTTCGATTTACACTCTTAATCAATTTTGTTTGGGAAAATATCCTCTCAGTAGCTGCATTACTATGAGGTAGGCACAATAATGCTCCTATAAATGAGGGTACATAATTTGACACAAAGCATTTTTGAGGCAGAAGGCAGAATGCCCAAAAACTTCAAGACTTTCTTCTTTGGGTAGGAAGTCGTCCAAAATTAGTAGCCTCCATTCGGGTTCTAGGTCTTCAATGTCCTCGTCTTTGAATTCGCTTCATCTAAGTCCTGACTAAACACATAAGCAAATGACAAAAACTGGAATGAAAACAAAAGAGAACAGAGAAATTGTGTGGAATTCCAGCGACCCAAACGACATTTTCACTCCCCGCTCTTTTCAACCCCTTTATCGACAAACAGTTGTTGTGCCTGGAAAATTCGTTTCATCTAAATCTTGACTATAACACCAACTATACTGGATTTTCCAGTACCATACTGGATTCGAGGTCCAGATATTGAATGAATTTTTATACTGGATTTTATACTTGAATTTCATAAATTTTATCAGTTTGCGCGTACTACGAATATTGAACAAGCTCATTCAAAAATCAACACTCGTGCGCATGTCGAACGCACTCTTTCACCACACACAAGAGGTCTATTTACTATTTGGTAACTTGTTTGAGTCAAGTGGGCCGGGCAACGCTGTCAAATAATTTGAAAAGTGGGGAAAAATCCAGAGAGTGGAAAATTCATAAGAAAGTAACCAAACGCGTTGAACCACATTTTTGTTTTCCACTTTACAATGAATTTATGACAGAGATTCACTGACAGAAACTGCCAAATGGCTGGTTTGGTAGCGTAAGTCCACTTCACCCAAAGAAAAAAATTTGTGTAAGAACTTTTAAGGCTCTTAGTTGAGGAGAAATGTTTGACAATCTCATTTGGCTCTCTCTTTCACGAATTGTAACGAATCTTTTGGGTTATCAAACAGGAATTTGTCGAATTCCAATGTTACCAAACAGACCTAAGATGTCAAATAAAGCTGTACTCACATGTGATTGTCAAATGTAAATATTTGCATGTTTTTTCATAGTTTTGTTCTCGTTCAACGTTCAATGGCGGTTTAATTCGATCCAATGATTTGTTGTGAAAAATCTCATTTCAGGACAAGTAGTATACTTTCAAACAATCGTAGACAGAGCCGCAGTCAGCTTATGTTGGTCTGATGTGAATACAGTTCGCTGAATTGAGCACAGATTCAGATTAATAAAAAAAGTGTTGTTGTGCTTTTTTTTAATGAAGTAATAAAAAAAAAGTTGAACTGAATACATACATATACTGGATTTATACTGGGTTTTAATAAAAAAAAGTATTTGTACTAAATATACTGGATTTTATCTGACAAAAGTTGGTATCAACTTATGCACATGTCTTTTATAACCCACTGAGATCTCAATTTAGGGCGAACAGACTTAGGTAGTCAGTTCAGTTTCTTTCAATCTTTGGAGAAATTGTTCACTTTTTAAATCGAATTCAGCAGATCTATTGATATGAAGGGGGTGCTAAAAACATCTTGGCTATATGTGTATATCTTGAATGATTACAATTTCTAGTTGTTGTACTTAAATTCATGACCATGACTGGCATTTATAAAAAATGATTCAGTAACGCAGGCCAGACCTCACGGTTTCGATGCATGTAACCTTACCATGCATGTCTGGCCTTTCTCACAGCAGGGCAATCACAGCATTTGTGTCTCCCCAAAATCTTCTCACAAAATCAATAAGGGTCATCTTATGTCAAATGGCACTAAGACTTATGAAACATTAGACAGCTCTTCAGACAAACTTGATCTTATAACTCAAATGAACCTCACTTCTTGTATTAGAAACCAATCGTCAATCTGGACTCTCCATATGGTATTGCTTGGATCTTATAAGATCGACGAATGGCCAAGGCTTCTTTTTTGAAGCTCTTTCCTTTTTTCTGACGACCTTTTACAGGGTGGCTCAAAAACACTCACCCGAATACCCGATTGTTGTTTTTGTATATTTAAAATGAAACTACATTTATTTCATAAATCTTTATTTAGACCTTTTGGTTTTTTTTTCATTACTTTTTGAAAATGATATCTGTCAAGTGGACGTCGCCAATACATGCATTAACAGTGCTTTGCCACAGATTTGTAGGCTGTGTTGATTTTTTGATTTATTTTTAATTATTCAATTATTTAAAAAATTCTGACATAAAATTGTGTATCTTCAAAGCCTTAAGGGCTTATCTGCAGAAGACTGCTTACACGTATTTAGCACATTTAGTGTTGAGAATCTTTAAGTCTATGAATAAATTAACAATTAAGAACACTGAAAAGCAATTAAGAACAATTAAAAATTTAACATAAATTACCGACATAGAAACCAAATCACTGCCAAAATCATGAACAGGACTACTGAGCTAGAGTTGCATGTTCGAGTCTAAGCGAATTACTTGCTTACTTACTTAGGTGGCGCTACAGTCCGGGGTGGCCAAGGGCGTCAATCAACAATCCCACGAGGCTATTGGTTGTTTGGAACCATAATTTTTTCACGTGGTTATGAAGTTAACCGTTCGCACAACCCCCAACGTGGAGGGCTGGGGATCCTTGTATTCCCCTAGTACAATGAGGAATACAATGCTCCGATCTGGGTTTCGAATATATCGGAGTAGCTCAGACAAGGTATTGATTTAATGCCATCGTTGGTTTCATCGAGGGAATTCGTCCGTTGACGTGATTATAATGCTGTTATTTTCTCTTGATCAGCAGTCGCGCTTATAAGTTTAGCAAGTCGAGCCAAGGAGGGCAGCGACCAGTATCCGATTTCCGATGGCTAGCTACCACTTGGAGGTAGAATAAGCACAATTGATGTGTAGTATTGTAAACACTGGACCTTGCCAAGTTAAAGCCAGTCAGTACCTACCCTATTTCCACAGCATCCAACCATTCTCAGTTAAATCGCGTTTTTTTTTTGTATTCTGGTGCAATTTAGCAAAGTCTATAATAGGTACTCCTTAAGGAATTATTGATCGAAAAGTGATATCTTCATTTAAATCCTTCCGGTACTTACGAGTTAATCGGTCGCAAAATATAATTTTTTGGCGTAAATTTCTCAAAAAGTATGCAATTTATGACCATCGCTATAGCATTTGTTTAATATTTAGCTAAATATCTACAAACCATGATTTATTCATATTCTTAAATAGTAGACTTAAGTAGCTTCGATGATAAGGGGGTAGGGGTAGCGGTAATGTTCTTTTTTCACATATTTTCGGCTGTATTATTATTATTATTATTATTGAAGGGTGAAGGGTGTGATGCACCGCGACCTTAAGATCTATTGTACCCCCTAAAAGTCCTAGACGAAGGAACATCCCTCTCGTCATTATTCCTATTGGAATCGGTTAGAGAGAGCTTCGCTCACACCTAGCCCAGGTGAGAATTCCATAGGTCACAGTACCTCATCCAGACCAATTTCCGTGAGAAATCGCAGCAGGAGATTAGGTGCTATGAGTGGTAGATCCTCTGCTGTAATTTGGTAGTTACCCAAGCACTTGAATCTTTTCTGGGTTAATGCTCCACATTCCACTAGTATATGTTCTTGAGTTTCACTGGATTCATCGTAAAATCTGTATTAGTCTTCATCTGATAGACCTAGCTTCCTGAGATGTTTACAATGCCCCGTTAGAAACGCAGTCAGGATGCGGAGTTTGTTTTTGTCAATGCTTATGCAAGCTTTGAATCTCTTCAGGTTGTTGTTACCCAGCAGTTTCTTTCCTGTCGTAGACCCTGAGTCTTTGTCCAGGACTCAGACCTTATTGTCTTCTCCAGTGATCGGAGCTACTCTTTTATTGTATGTTCCCCTATGCCGCAAAAGGGCTCAGGGCCCACAAATGGTATGGAAGCCCCTTTCCTGGCAAGTTTATCCGCCTCTTCATTACCTTCTATCCCCAGGTGTCCTGGTACCCAGTATATGGTGACGTTGTTTCGTTCGCCCAGTCTAATTAGTTTATCTAGGCTTTCCCAGACAATTCTAGATTTGATGATCAGAGCCCATATTGCCTTGATAGCTGCTTGGCTACCTGACATTATTGCAGTGTCGCATCTGTTGTAGCGCTTATCAATATTGAGTTGGGCACATCTGTCGATAGCACAGATTTCAGATTGAAAAATGCTGGTGTAACTGCCCATGGGTTCGAAAAGTTTAGCTCCGGGCCCAAACACTCCTGCCCCTGTTCCTTCCTCAGTTCTTGAACCATCCGTGTAGCATTTAATGGTGTGCGGACTCAGCATATAGGTTCTAGATTCGTTGCTCCAGTCTTTCTTGCTGTTGAGTTCGATGCGAAGATTTTTTCTCCCAGCTGAATTCCCATCGTCTCTAGGAAAGGCTAGAAGGGGAAGCTTATTGGCCATTATATATAGTATTATGGTCTTTGTAGCTGATGCATTTTCCTTTTACTATTCCTTCTTTGACCATTCTTAGAAACGTCCTATTTGCAGTTTCATTCACTACCAGGTGCAATGGAGTAAGCTCCAATAACTCCTCCAGTGCTGCAGTTGATTTTTCGGCAGTAACTCTTAACCCTCACACGGGCGACAATTTTCGCCCCCTAATCAGTACCTTATTAACCCAGGTTAATATTTTTATTCCCTTCCTCTTTCTATGGGCTCTATGGTCTACAAAAACAAAATTCTTACTTCCTGCCTTCCTTTTAACTGTGCTTTGTTGTTTTTTGAATAAATTTTGCAAATTATATTTTTTGCGCACTTGGAAAATAACAAGGGAAATCCCCCATTAGTACGATTTACATTGAAAAATTAAATTTTATGTGAATTGATCGAATTTCCTTATAAAATTTGTTTGACAATCATATTCAATCAGTACACTTGTGAATTTCATTTGTGTGAAAATGGATCAAAATAAAATTTAAATTTCTTTCAAGTGTGGGCATTATCCATGTAAAGTATTAACACATCACATACAATTAGATAGGTAGATTTAGGGTGTGCAATTTGATACATGATATGATTTTTCTTCAAGATTGGCACACGAAGTACAACAACAGTACTTGAAATCGATTCTTGATACGCTTCATTCTGATGATGAAGAAGATAGCATACAGTCTTTAACAAAAGGAGGTGTGGATGTGATTAATCAAATGCTTGGTCAAAACACAACTAAGATGAAAACAAACCGCTGGTGCTGGCTCTATTTAACAACATCATGGACATGCACACATATTCATATGTAGCTGACTTAATCTTCTGGTCCAATAATACGATTGTCTAAGACAGTCGAGCCAACGCAGAGAGTTT
Organism: Brachyopa scutellaris; assembly: GCA_949775065.1. Classification (NCBI taxonomy): domain Eukaryota; kingdom Metazoa; phylum Arthropoda; class Insecta; order Diptera; family Syrphidae; genus Brachyopa; species Brachyopa scutellaris. The sequence goes on from OX459112.1 coordinate 24,421,104, forward strand.
CTTGAAGAGTTGAGGAAGCATTTTTGTACGCCTACAATAACTAGAAGAGCTCGAATTCCTCGAAATGTGGGCAACGTAACACTAAAAATCGCATTTTAGGTATTCCAATTGATCAAATTGAACACAATACCTAAACCTACTAGCCATTTTTGCCTGATGATGCTTCTCAGGAAGAATCCTATGCATGTTAATAGAGACTTAATAGACCTATGCATGTTAATAGAGGTACTGAAATGTAATAAACAACAAATTGGTTTCTTTCGTTCACAAATTTGAAGATGTAGCTTGCAGATACCACCCAACTGAAACTGTATGTGCAACATACTCATATGTAATAACATCGGTATATACATATGTGCATATATATCTATATGTTTATATATATACATACAAACTCGTAGGCATGCATGTATGTATGTATGTAGCTATGTTTTCCTAAAAAAAGTAGAACTAAAGGACAAATTTAGAAATTTATTCATACAAAAGTTAAAATATTAACCTGGGTTAATAAGGTACGTTTGCTACAATTTGACGAAAAATCAGTCGAAAAACTATCAAAACTTATTTTTTTCTATATTTTTCGAAAAATATCAAATATTTAGTCACTGAGTCTGAATGAAAAGACATTTAGTTCAAAAGTATCCAAGATATGATAAAATGAAAGTGCCCATGTTAACCCCGGTTAATAAAGAACGTGTGAGGGTTAAAGTCTCTTACAGAAAAAAATTAATTTTTTGAAACCCTTTGAGCCCTTTCGACAGATATCCCACATGATATATTTCTCAAATTCTTTCTTGTCGAAAGAAAGTAACCAAACGCGTTGAACCACATTTTTGTTTTCCACTTTACAATGAATTTATGACAGAGATTCACTGACAGAAACTGCCAAATGGCTGGTTTGGTAGCGTAAGTCCACTTCACCCAAAGAAAAAAATTTGTATAACAACTTTTAAGGCTCTTAGTTGAGGAGAAATGTTTGACAATCTCATTTGGCTCTCTCTTTCACGAATTGTAACGAATCCTTTGGGTTATCAAACAGGAATTTGTCGAATTCCAATGTTACCAAACAGACCTAAGATGTCAAATAAAGCTGTACTCACATGTGATTGTCAAATGTAAATATTTGCATGTTTTTTCATAGTTTTGTTCTCGTTCAACGTTCAATGGCGGTTTAATTCGATCCAATGATTTGTTGTGAAAAATCTCATTTCAGGACAAGTAGTATACTTTCAAACAATCGTAGACAGAGCCGCAGTCAGCTTATGTTGGTCTGATGTGAATACAGTTCGCTGAATTGAGCACAGATTCAGATTAATAAAAAAAGTGTTGTTGTGCTTTTTTTTAATGAAGTAATAAAAAAAAAGTTGAACTGAATACATACATATACTGGATTTATACTGGGTTTTAATAAAAAAAAGTATTTGTACTAAATATACTGGATTTTATCTGACAAAAGTTGGTATCAACTTATGCACATGTCTTTTATAACCCACTGAGATCTCAATTTAGGGCGAACAGACTTAGGTAGTCAGTTCAGTTTCTTTCAATCTTTGGAGAAATTGTTCACTTTTTAAATCGAATTCAGCAGATCTATTGATATGAAGGGGGTGCTAAAAACATCTTGGCTATATGTGTATATCTTGAATGATTACAATTTCTAGTTGTTGTACTTAAATTCATGACCAATTCAGTTTTCATTTTGCCACCCTGTATAGTTGTTTCATAATATTTTTGATTGAAAGGTAGTCTCAACTATTTGGACCACCATCGTTAGGTATAATTTTGCCAAATATAAAGTTATTTTTGATGTGTAAACACCTTAGCTCTCGGTACGGATACATTTTTGGCCGTCGTCCGTCACGCGTAACCAAACTTAGTATTAGTGCTTTCTCTGTATATGATTCTCTTAGTATTAGTGCATTCTTTGTTTATCAGCCATCATACACAAACGTATGTTTACGCATGTTTACATTTTGAGATTACAGCGAACTTATAATAGTTCCATGGGTATGGAATCCTGAAAATGGTACAGCTTTTTAAATTTAAATTGTTTATAAAGGGGAATATGATGGTTCAGCAATAGAGGTTCAATTCTTTTTTCTACAGCTACCTAGCTCTATCTTTGACGAAGGTTATTCGTATTCGTATCTTTCCACTTAATTTTCGTGTAACCAATTAACTGTATCTTGGAAGGTCGAATAAAAACTTTAATTTTTCCGACTGTTCCAGGCTTCATACACATAAGTTCGAGTGTTTATGTTACTCGTCTAATAAAACCTTTTTCTTTTTCTTTTTTTTTTCCGGAACAAAAAAAGGTTCACTTCCTCTTGGCATGGTTCACTGATTGAGTTTTTGTTGGAAGCCATGAAGCAGCAGCGACGTTTATATGGGTGTTCTCGTACAAAGCCACACATCCTTATTTTTGTTTTTCAACTAATTTTGGGCACATGCCGAATATTCATCTTCAGAGAATGTTAAATGGAACCTTTTATAAATATTTTATCTGCGCATCTGAGCCACACATAGCCTTGGGTTAGAGGGAAGACAATATATTTATATTTTTTTTTGGTAATGCGACTTGTTTATACAATGTTTAGAGTAAAGGGAAATTGATTCACACACTTTTATGGAGCTATACGTACAAATTAAAGTGTTTGGTTAAAAAGGACCAAAAGTTATGGTAGATTAGTATAATAATAATGCTAACCGATAAGAGTTGAGTTTTGAGGATGCGGTTGCGATGGGTGTTATGATCTGGTTACAGTACGTTTTGTTTTCAAGGCTCGTTCGTGGATTTAAATATTTTTTTTTTTATAAAAATCCTTAAACAACTTACATCGGCCACGAACCGTGCAAAAGTAGCGTCAAGATTTTTGGAAGAAAATCCATATCCATGACGAATCCTTTTGTGTCATTCACATATATATGTAACATACGTACGTTCCAGGTTTCCAAAGAATTCAATTTTTTTAACATTTTGTGTGGGTTTAATCATAAAGTAGAAAGCTATGGCGTTGCTGCATTCTTACAACGCTCGTTAGTCGTTTCATACTCGTGTCAAATTGTTAAATGCTGTTTGTTTTGAAAATTGGTTTTCTAAAGCTTTCCATTGCTTATGTCACACACAACACATACAGTTCTTCGATTGCAGGTGAATTTCCTTTTGATTAGAAAACGAATTGAATTCTTTTATATTTTGGATTCACATATCGGTAGGTGGCTATGTGTAGCGACGTTAGGAGTGAGAAAATATTGTTATGTTGTGTTGTGATTGCACCTTTTACGTTGGACTAGGGCCAAAGGATAATAACAATTGAGTGAAATATTCAGAGAAAAAGACTGTGTGTGTATATATGTAGGTACAAGAATTTTAATGCAAACATTTTCAAACTTTTAACTTTTTTCAAAAGTAAGCGCGCGATATAGGAAATAGAGAGATACTGCTGAATGAGGTCCGGAAGTTTTACCGAGGTGTAAGAAGAACTTGTTAAGGCTACCTAGTATGTACCGAAGGTCTGAAAGTCCTTTAAGCGAACTTCATAGTACAGACGCAGTCGATGCGAAGGATATAAAAGAACCATAACGATGATGTCGAATCAAATTCCGTTGTCAGGCAGAATGAACCACTAAGCCTGGACGATGAAGACCAACGATTCCGCTCGAACTTGACTTAAGAAAAATAGCCATGTCTAAATTTAAGTTCAATAAAGCTTACTTACTTACTTAGGTGGCGCTACAGCTCGGGGTGAACCAATGCCTGCTTCTCGTAACCATTCGGCGAGTTGAGAAGCTCAATCGTGACAAATGATACTCTTTGATTGCTTGTCAGACATTCGAAAGAGGTGGCAACCATGAAAAACTTTTTTATGTGTTATACCCGGGCTGCGATTGAACCCAAGCAGCATGCGTAGTAGTCCAACGCACTAACCACCACGGCCAATAAACCTACCGAGTTATTTAAAGCAATAGGCGATGAATTGGTAAGTATGGTCGGATAAAAGTATGTCCGGAGAATGAAACCTAAGTATTGCTTGGCGGATACTTAAAAAAAGGAAACCCTCTTAGCCGCACCAACTATACAGGCATCAGTCTTCCAAACTGCTTACAAGATCTTTTCTGCCAGATATTCTTAAGCCCAGCGGCTTTGTATCGACACCCACCATATTTTCATCGATTTTAAGGCCTCGTCCCTTTGTGCAGGATGACGATGGAGACTGCACGTTGTTTTATTAAAGTTGGTAAAGACCTTACTGAAACCTTTGAATTTAACAATTTCTTTAACATCCAATTTTGCAAGAATAGTGCAAAACTCTCGCACAAACATCAGAGGTATAGTCTTTCACAGTTTCGTTCAATTGCTCAGGCACCGTAGCGCAAGTGGTTAGTGCGTCGGACTACTGAGCCAGCGGTCTTGGATTCGAATCCCGCCGCAAACACCTTAAAAGTTTTTCACAGTGCCCACCTCTTCCGAATGCCTGACAAGCATTCAAGAGTATCGTTTGTCATGTAAAAGCTTCCCAACTCGCCGTTCGGAGACGGCAAAAAACTGTAGGTCCCTTCCATTCGTGCAAAAATATAACGCGCACACACAAATGGTTGCGGAAAGCTAGGCTTGGTTCAACATAGGACTGCTTAAGCCAAATATTTATTTATTTTTACTCAGGTACTCCGAAGATATTGACATAATCAAAAGAATGCAGCGTGATGTTATAGGCGCTTTCGTGAGTTAAATTATCATTGGGGGCAACACAAAGTCAAGCCATCTTCGAAAAAGGACACTTAACACCGACATCTAGGACAAAATGAAGTAAATGGTAGCGAGGGACTTTGAGTACCACGGCTCCGCTTTTAACTCATGTATCTCGAACCTGCTCTTTGGCGTCGAGGTATGAACTATGCTTTGCCTGTTTTGCGAGAAATGATTTTCGGTCCTTTCTGTGATGAGTGAATGTGGAGGTGACTTATATAGAGCCGATGGACCATGATACCCGAAAAATCTTTAACTAACATTTTTTGAAGTTTATTTTTTTATTTTTTAAAGTTGTTTTAAAAATTCACGTCCAATACAAACAACATTTGACACTCTGACTTCAATTAAATTTCCAAATTTCATTGTCTCGTCATACGTCGATGTAAATTAGAAAACTCCAATCGGCTCAGAGAGCCAGCTGAACACAGAAGGAAAATGTTTCAATAAGGCTGGGTACTTCCTGTTGATGTAAGCTTTCATTTCAGCATGTGACTCATTTTTATACTATTACGATATTTTACAGCTTATAAGAACATCTTTGTGCAGTCCCACTTGACTGCAGAATGTCGTAATTATTTCTTTAGACATCCTTTGAAAATCATTTCAGCTGACACTGAGCACACAGGATCAAAAGAAGCCATGATACGAATGGCAGGAAACCCGAAAACCTATAACTGCCAACGGATAACAAATTCAATTGAATTTCCAATTACATTTCTTGCTAGCATTTGGCAAAAGGATACACAGACATGTCCTTAGTACCTATGTTCCGATTGTAAATAGAAACCCTATGACGAAATCGTTCCCAGTTATGGTAAATTCGACCCAAGAATTTCTGAATTACACACAAAATCCCGATTAAGGATTCCAGTCTCAAGGTATCATGCGTGTGTGTGTGTATATTTGAATTGCATCGTGGCTTAGCCCTTTTGGGGGAATCAATTGACAGGAATGTGAATTTCATTGTGCAATATTAGTGCATGACATTTTGTTATGCGAAATGTTCGTTATTCACTTGCAAAAGGATGGCGGCTGCATGTTAGGATTAGGATAGGCAAGCGGCACTCTGTAAAGTCGTAGAACAAATTTATAGATACTCGTATATATGTATGTATTTTAGGTATTCTTGTCATGTTGGATAAATTGAATCGAGAGTCAATTGGCTTTAGTGGGCAGCCAGAATTACGGAATTTAAATTGGAGATCATGACGGATTGGTGTGTTATGACCTCACATAGAAGAAAGTTTCCGAAAATTTTCCAATTGACAGTGCAAAGAAAAAAAAGAAAAGAAAAAAAAGTTAATTTTTAAAAGTATGTCAGGAAAGCGTGGCAACCATAAGTAGTATGGAGGCATAAATATTGTATATGTGTGTTTTATTTAGGATAGCATTTTAGTGGCTTATATTATTCGTTCTTAGATTTGTAATACAATGAAAAAAAGTAGCGTCTAGGGAAAGAGTGCGCAGTCGTTCTGTGGCTAAAAGTGCACAGTACTTTCTTACCCAGTACTCAATTTTTACACGCTGATTAGAATACAATTAGGATATAAACAATTTTTGGGCTATTATCTTCTGTCGTAAGATACAACGAGCACATCATAGTCGTAGGTGGTAGGTTGTAGCTCTAACTTTCTGTTTTTGCTTGTCCTGAAAAATGCCTTGTATCTACTAAAGACAAACGGAAAGGAAATTGATAACTCAAAAGCAAATCTACAAGGCTAGGGAGCTGATTTAAAATGGAAGCAGCCCATGGACGGCTGCCGACGAACTTGGTTTGAGTGAAATCACAATTTCAAACCATTTAAACAACGAAAATTGTGACTTAAAATAGTTGCGCACTCTTGCTCATACCTCTGCGCACGCTTACACAGATTTCGGGGCAAGAGTGCCCAACTTGACTTACTTTTGTTTTTTGATCGAAACATATGAAACCTTCAAAAAATATAAAATATTTTTGCATAAGTTTGTTCCTTAAATATAGAGCTTCCAAATAATAGGCTCTTTTGATTGTTATCTGTTGTAAATTTTCCAGAATTTAAGCCCGAAGTCCAAAATGCGTACTCTTACCCCGAACGACTATATATGGTTTTTTCGTGGATTTTAACGCTGCATTTGATGATATCGACTGCAGGGCTCTGCAGCATTATGGGGATATCAATGAAGTTCTTTACTTTCCTAAAAAGTCTATACACAAATACAATGACTGTAGTATGGGATGGTAAAAAAGCCTCTGACTACTTCGTCATTGCTATGGGAGTAAAACAAGGGTGTTTACTCAGTCCTCTGTTATTTGCCTTGCTTCTGAGTCAACAGCATGACTTTCTGGGGGGAGGACTTTCCTTGGATGGCATTAATATCAGGGTCCTAGTGTATTAATACTAAGTACAACGAATGATAAGAAAGCTGTGAAGAATTGGAACCTTAACATTATTGTAATTTCGATTTACAGATTGTAATTTTATTTATTCATTCACAAGCCTAGCTAAACAGATTTCAGTGGTTATTACGTTATATTAAAATGCAAATAAAAAAAATCTAGATAAATCAAGAATTATGATATTCATTAAAGAGGGTAAAACAGGAAAAGAAAAAATGAGAAATGGCAACGAATAAGAAATACTTAAGAAGTACAAATATCTAGACCCAATAATGACACCGGAACTTGCAGTGATGGAACAGCTCAAAGAAAGTGAAGCAAAAGCTAACATTGTTTGAATAGCACGTGGATAAATTGCATTGGGAAGAAAGGGGCTAAAGCTCTCATCTAAATTTAAATTATTCTTCGATTATGCGGTTCGGGTTTGGGGTTTTTCAAAAAATGTAGCGCAGTATATAAAATACAGCGATTCTTTTTAAAAAAGATGTTCTGACTGGAAACAGGAATTCCGTTCATGCATCTATACATGCTTCACATGGATTAAATTTACAAGACACTGTTTAACCCGGCGAGTTCGATGCTGGGTATGACATACCCACCCTGTTATTTACATAACTGTATTGTTTCATGTGCAACTAATAATTATATAAATAATTTTTTAAATGTTAGTATTTATTATAACAATATTTACAGTATGTCATACCCAGCCACATACTCTATGTTACATTTTGTCACCACACTCTCGCCGGGTTAAATATGAAATCAAACGTCTGCCATGTCACACATACTCTCTAAACAAATTATGCAGAAACAAAAATACTGCATGGGTGACTGGCGAAGGATGGGAGAAGGCGCAGGAATCAGATGGATGGACCTACAACCAAATGAAGAAGCTTGGAAAAAACGCTCGAGAGTCTAAGAAGCAATCAAAGATGATGCTAATGAGATGCATTAGCAAGCTCACATTGAGTATATCTACAGAAAGCTTAATTTTCTAACAGGCCACTCATATTTTGAAGATGCAGTCAACTTATTATGTGGAAATTGAAATAGTTATCGGAAAGGTGGACGCAGAGATTGCACCTTATGTAATCTACGAGAGGACGAAGATGTTCTTAATTATCATATTATCGCATCATAGGAAGATGCCCAGTCCTTAAAGAAATACGATGTAAGAGAGCAGATACTACAAGAGGATGAAACTATTAGAACACTCAACGGAGAAATGGAAAGTTGCTGGGAAACACAACATAACACAAATATGTACTTGAAAGAAGCTTTCTACTATCGAAAAAGCCTATTAGATGGACATTTTGTTTTTCAAGTTTTTGCTATCGTCTAGTACATCCTCTTAGACGGCTACTGTCAAAATATTAGCCGAATCGGACTCGTAGTTTTGTTTTGACCACGTGTGGAAGCCAGCTTGTCCGCGAATTTTCGAATGAGGAGGTCATCGCCACCACGGAGGCCTACTTTGCAGACCTCGAGAAAACCTATTTTTTGGATAGGTTAAAGAAGTTGCAGCATCGCTGGATCAAGTGTATCGAGCTAAAAGGAGACTATGTTGAGAAATAAATCGCTACTTTTCCAAAATTTTTGTTTTTCTTTTATAGGCTAAGTACTTATCAGACCGCTCACGTACTACTACTTTACTACTACTAAATGGTTTAGAAAATCTCAACAATATTGGTGTAGTACTCCAAGTGACCACCGTGGCGTAGTGGTTAGTGCTTTAGACAACTACGCGTGCCTTCCCGGGTTCAATCACAGCAAACACCTAAAAGTTTTTGCACGGTGGCACCTCTTTCGAATGGAATAGAATCGAATGGACTAGCACTCAAAGAGTATAAATAATGAGGAGCTTCTCAACTCGCCGTGCGGAGTCGACAAAAAACAATAGGTCCCTTCCATTCGTGCAAAATATAACACCCAGACACAAATAGTTGCGAGAAGCAGGCCCTAGTTCATGCCGAACTGTAGTGGACATCCTTCGAACAACAGTTCTGTTGCATGGATATTCGTTACTTTTTTCATAGTTTATACAGGTCAATGTAAAGTTAAAGTAACTTTAATCGTTTCTGATTTAAGATAATGACGGTCTATTGCTTAAGAAGGCTCTCGACTAGGCAGGTTAAATGCAAGCTCGCTGGACAGAGGAAAGTGGACCGCAGGGCTGATCAACAATTTGTAAGTGTTGATGGAAAGGAAACACGGCGAGGTGAGCTTTGACACCACCCACTGGATATTGGTTCTTTAACAAATACCTACATAATACTCGTATAGGCACAAAAGGAAGTATGTCCTGTCAAGTAGTAGTAAGTAGTAATTAGACTTTATTTATACAATTCAATTTTACATTGCATTACAATCCAGTTTATAATGACCTGGCTTAAAAACCGTCGGTCAGATTGACATTAAGTAAGATGAAACAAAAAACAGAATATAGTACATTGAGATACAATTTAACAAATTCAACAAATTCGAAGGTTACAAAGAAAAATAAATAAATTGAATATGTCCTGTCAATATGGGAACTCTTCTGAAGACGACGCGACACCTATACCACACATGCTTCGCCTGCAGCAGATGTGTTGCAGACGATTAAATCATATCATAATAATTACTTTGTTTATATTACTATTGTATAATCACCTTAATTTAAATTTATCAATCAATGTTAAAACATTATTTGTAAGAAAATCTTTAATGTCATAAATGACCTTCGGTCATATTGCAAGGTGAATGCACTTCCTTGCATTTAAAGTTTGATATATATATATTTTAATACTTACTTGCGTTTTATACTCCAACTCGACACAACACTGAATAAAAATATAATTATAATTCGTTTTGAAAAAAAAAGAAAAAAAACTTGAGTTTCATTTTCATTGAACATTTAATTCATTATTAATAAAAAAAAATAACCAAAAAATAGACAGATAAGACAACCAAGGTTATCGAAAAGAACATTTGGTCCATTCGAGCCAGAAGTGAAAATTTAATTTAATTAATTAATCTTAATCATAAATCTTATTCTAAATAAAATAAATCTAATACTTAAAAATAAACCCTTTTAATACAAAGACATTTAATTGTGAGTTTTGTGTGCAAATCGGGAATCTCGCGACGTGAAAAACTATCTACACAATTCATCAACCTGAACGACTTGGTAAGTGAGTAGTGTAAGCCTTATTTTGCCCAAATTTGCCCAGTAGTTTCATTATTTGTCCACTTTCTCCATTTACTAACAATGAGCACCGTAAAGGATTTAAAATTATTGAAGAATTGCTTGTCGATCATTCGTATGGATAATGCTAGTTTCCAGGCAACTTCGGCGGCCAAAAGGACAAAAAACCTTCTGAATGGCCGACTTAGCATTCTGGAAGATTTGTTTCGACAAAGCAAGACTATCAATGATAAATTAGTAACTAGTGTGCCAGGAGATGCAGAAGAGGAAATCAAGGAATTCGAAGGCATTGTGGAAGAAATTCGGGAAATGTATTTAGACTACAAGGCGGGACTGTTAGATTGTCTAGATACATTAACGGAAGCTACATCGAGCAGTATCGTCACGCATAAGACCACTCATTGCGGCATTAGATTACCCGAGATGTCGCTCCCACTTTTTTCGGGACAATATGAAAAATGGCGACAGTACAAGAGCAAATTTGAATCGATGATTCACACTAATAAGGAACTGAGCGAAATTCAGAAACTACACTACCTTAAGTCAGGGTTGTCTGGGGAGGCCGATCGTTTGTTGCAGCATCTGGACATCGATGAAGGCAACTACGACAAGGCATGGTCCATTTTGTGTGCGAGGTACGACAATAAGCGCTTTCTTGTGAACACCCATTTAAAAGTCTTCTTTGGGCAGCCGGTGTTGCAAAGCGAGAACTCTATAGGGCTCAAACGCTTGTTGGATACGTCCACAGAGAGTCTGCATTCACTGGAAAATCTCGGCCTTCCTGTAAAAGAGTGGGATTTAATAGTGATTTACATAATTTTTCAAAAACTCCCACCAGGTACGCAACAACTATGGGAGGAGAAATTAGGGGCTACCAAGGAGTTACCAACCTTTGACGAGCTCTCCAAATTTTTAGAAAGTAGGTTCCGAACTTTGGAAGTTGTTGAGCAACAGAAACCGAAATCCAGTCAACCATTCTCTAAGGGTTCAAACCAAAAACCAGCTGCAATAAAAAATGTTTTTCATGTTAGGCAAAATAAACAAAAGGAAAAATATAATTGTGGTATATGTAGTAAGGGCCAACACCCAATTCGTACCTGTAGTCAGTTCCTCAAAATGAGTGTCGCAGAACGATATACCATGGTGAATAAGTTGGGGATATGTACTAACTGCTTGGCATATAGCCATACTCTACAGATTTGTCAGAGTGATGCGCGTTGCTACTTTTGTCAGCAGAAACATCATTCATTGTTGCATGTTTCTAATACAAACACGCCATCTGCTAACACAGTAAATCCTAATGCAGTAACTCCGAACGCACAACCCATTCAACCTGTTCCTCAAGAGCAGCCAACAACAAGTGCAGGATTGAATAATTATCTCGCACAGCACAGCACTAATACCGAGATATTATTAGCGACTGCTTTGGTTAGGGTTAGGTCATCGACAGGCAGATACTTCAATCTGAGGGCGTTGATTGATTCAGGATCACAAGCCACGTTTATCACTGAAGCAGCCGTGCAACTTTTAAACTTGAATGCCAAAAATACCTCTATCAGCGTGTCAGGGTTGGGGCAGGTCAGCAGCGGAGCATGCCATCGGTATGCTGATATTTCGTTTGGGTCACTGCATTCCAATTTTAAGACCAACACACGAGCCTTTGTGTTTAAATCGCTGACTGGGCTGCTTCCGGCCAAACAGCTGACATGCAAAAGGTGGGATCACATTAATGGTTTGACATTAGCTGATCCACTATTTTTCCAACCTGCAACCGTCGATTTGCTACTAGGCTGCAGTGTGTATGTCGAATTGATGCTTCCAGAAATCATCCGAGGAGATGAGTCATCACCCGTAGCCCAGAAGACCCAATTGGGCTGGATTCTGCAAGGCAACGTGTCATCAGAACCACTTGAGTCGGTTCGAAACTTTTTACAGGTGTTCGATGTAGATACACAGTTGCGTAAATTCTGGGAGATCGAAGAGGTACCATTTCAGGTAGAGGACACCGATGAAAATCAAAGGTGCGAGAAGCACTTTAAGGAGACAACGAAACGCCTACCCGACGGGCGATATGAAGTTTCGCTCCCTTTCAAGGATGGATGTCAACCTGCGCTTGGTTCCTCGAAGTTAGGAGCCCTGCGTAGGTTTCATCAACTGGAGAGACGCTTGGAGAGTAATCCAAAACTACATAGTGAGTATACTACATGCATTCAAGAGTATCTACAATTAGGCCAAATGACAGAAATCGATGTCAGCGACAAATTTCTTCAAACTCCTTACCATTATTTTGTCCCACATCACGCGGTAGTAAAGGAGTCCAGCTCTACCACAAAACTTCGTGTAGTGTTCGACGCAGCAGCGAAAACTTTAGACGGCACGTCCTTGAATGAGCGATTGATGGTAGGACCTAAAAGACAAAATAATATTATTGACATTTTGTTAAGATGGAGAACCCATAAATTTACGTTTACAGCTGACATCGAGAAGATGTATCGCCAGATAAGAATGAAACAGCAGGATGCATATTACCAATCAATTTTCTGGCGGAGCAACACTAAGGAGCCTGTACGGATGTATCGTTTGGATACGGTGACGTTCGGCACAGCGAGTGCACCATACATCGCGATTCGTACTCTCAACCAGGTGGCAGCGGATGAGGAGAAACAATTTCCAATCGGTGCGAAAACGGTACGAGAGGAGATGTATGTTGACGACCTGATCTCAGGAGCCGATTCAGTACAGGAGGCCATTGAAAAACGTGATGAGGTGACGAAATTATTGGCGACTGCAGGTTTCACTTTGCGGAAATGGACCAGCAACTCGCAGACCATCTTGCAAGGCATTCCAAAGGAACAGCAGGAGTTGGGGTTCTCATTTCCATTTGATTCAGCTGATCACATTAAGGCGTTAGGTATAAGGTGGTATCCCGCGAATGATTCGTTCTCGTTCAGAAATGTTGCCACTGATACTGCTCAGGTATCAACGAAACGGTCAGTGTTGTCCACTATCGCACGGTTGTTTGACCCACTTGGTTGGATTTCGCCTTGCATAGTCAAGGCAAAGATAATGATGCAAAAACTGTGGTGTAGTGGATTAGCATGGGATGAAACGATTCCATTACAGCTCAAAGAGGATTGGGATATTTTTTGTCAAGAGCTACCACTCCTCGAAAATATCCGCATGCCACGATGGATAAACCTGCGAAAACAACAAAAGAGTGTAGAAATTCATGGGTTTAGTGACGCGTCCGAAAAGGCTTATGGTGCGGTAGTATACCTACGTGTTCTAGATGAGGACGACAATATCCACGTCCATGTACTTATGTCGAAAACGAAGGTGGCCCCGTTGAAGACCGTCACGCTTCCTAGACTAGAACTTTGTGGAGCAGTGATACTGGCGACGCTTCTGGACTACACCACTAAGGTTTTGCGGTTGGATAATGCTACGACTTACGCATGGTCCGATTCAACGATCGCCCTAGCCTGGATCACTGCCCCACCATCCAAATGGAAAACTTTCGTCAGCAATCGGGTGTCCGAAATCCAACGAATCACCAATTGCAACATTTGGAGACATGTTCCAACGTTGCAAAACCCGGCGGATCTCGCATCGCGTGGACTTCTACCCACGGACCTAGACGGAAACACACTCTGGTGGAACGGTCCAGAATTCCTCAGGTCAGAATGGGAGTTCACAGTACCAACCCAACCGTCAACGATAGTAACTTATGAGGAGATTCGCAAGGCACAGGTACACTGCGTCACAACTCGGGCCAATGATATCGACAGTCTGATTCATCGTCACTCAAACCTCACCAAATTGTTGAGGACAGTTGCTTATTGCCGAAGGTTTATATCCAACGCCAAAAAGGCAGCTGCGCACCGAGAGCTATCCACACTTTCTACGCTGGAAATTCAAGCTGCACTAAAGATATTTATCCGATCAGTTCAAGGTAATGAGTTTTTTGAGATATCCGAAACTAAGGGTAGACAACTAAAGGTAAAGGGTATAAAGGCATTAAATCCATTTGTCGATGATCAGCAAATCCTTAGAGTAGGCGGTAGATTGCACAATTCGGATTTAGAATACGAACAACGTCACCCAATAATCTTACCCCAAAACCATCATTTTAGCCGACTCATCATCCACGACGCGCATGAAAAAACGTTTCATGGAGGAATGCAGCTAATGATCGCTTATCTTCGAAGGAATTATTGGATTTTGAATCTTAAAAACAGTGTAAAAAAGTCCATCCATAATTGCACAATCTGTTTTCGCCATCGAGCTAAGCCAGGAAGACAACTGATGGGTAATCTACCAGCTCCTCGAGTAAGAGTATCTCGACCTTTCTATCACACAGGTGTAGACTATGCTGGACCTATCGACGTAAAGGCATGGAAGGGTCGAGGAGGAAAAATATTCAAGGGATATTTTGCGATTTTTGTTTGCCTGGCAACGAAGGCTCTCCACATTGAACTTGTGAGCGACATGACAAGTCAAGCCTTCTTAGCAGCTTTTCGACGCTTTTCAGCACGAAGAGGAACTTGTAAGGAAATGTTTAGCGATTGCGGACGAAATTTCGTCGGTGCTAGCAAGGAACTAAATAAATTACGGAGAGCAGCTAACTTTGATTGGAGCGAAATAGCTAACTCATCGACGAACCAAGGAACAAACTGGAATTTTATTCCTCCGGCCTCTCCGCACTTTGGTGGATTATGGGAAGCGGGAGTTAAGTCGGTAAAGTATCACTTAAAAAGAGTTGCTGGGAATGCAACACTTACGTTTGAGGAGCTAACAACCCTGTTGGCACAAATAGAAGGTTGCCTTAACTCACGACCATTATGTCCACTCACCAGCAATCCAGATGACTTCACCGTCTTAACCCCTGCACACTTCCTTATTGGAGAATCGTTGCAAATTGTACCTGAACCAGACGCGACCACTGAAAAACCACTTTCCTACAACGATCGTTGGAAAATGGTCCAACGACTGATGCAGACCTTCTGGAAGCAGTGGAGTTCGGAGTATTTGGCACGTCTCCAGCAACGACCAAAATGGCTAGGGATCGAAGAACAACCGCAACTAGGAGACCTAGTACTCGTGAAGGACGAACGAATTCCGCCCTCGAAATGGATTCTGGGACGAGTAATCCAACTTCATCCAGGTGCAGATAAGCTAACCCGGGTCGTGACGTTAAAAACTCAGACGGGAGAGTTTAAACGCCCTATTACAAAGATTTGTTCTTTACCGACGAACAAAATCACCGCACAAGAAACAATAATTTAAAACCGCACTAAACGTATCTATATATCGCAAAATATGCACATTTCTCTCAAGTAAAAATAATAAAAAAAAAAAAAACCCATAATAATAATCTTTAATAACCTCTGAATGTAAATATTATCATTCAAACAATAATTTGAATGTAAACGTTTTCATCCATACACGTTAACACATACAATGAATTCTCATCCCCATAATCCATTGATGTAAACACACATAATTTAAAATAATATAATTATTTTTCAACTTAAAAACCCAACACCACACAACACTACTCTAATTCACTTAGCTAGAAGGTTAAAATAATAATAAATCATAATAATAATAACTCATAATAATAATTTTTCCATTCATACTTCATACAGTCCACTTCATAACACAACACACACAAACACATATAATTACATTGTCAAAAACAAATTTTCAATTAATCTCACTTACCTGTTTGATCGCCGTATCCACTACACTGAATCTACATACTAACACACTTAATTAACACTTAATTACACTACTACTTCATTGAAAACAATAAAAATTCAATTTAATTTACCAATTCACAAAACAATAACCAACAAACAATCACCGACGCGACGCCATCATGAAAATAATTGTATGTATGATAAGGAGAAGCATAGGGCACAGGGCAATGGGTATAGGCAATTCACGTACTCACTTGTATGATCCATGTAAACAACAATGATGGCCGCCATAATTTTTTATGTTTAGTATATCTGTTTCTGTCCCACTAATTGTTTCTTCGACAGATCGTAAGAAGAGGCGGCAGATCAGAGACATCAGAGACGATGAGTTCGAATTCGAAAACAGTGCTGCCATGTTACACACTATTTGGTCACTTATGGAATTCCATGCGAATACAATTCACGGCGGTGGAGAATGTTGCAGACGATTAAATCATATCATAATAATTACTTTGTTTATATTACTATTGTATAATCACCTTAATTTAAATTTATCAATCAATGTTAAAACATTATTTGTAAGAAAATCTTTAATGTCATAAATGACCTTCGGTCATATTGCAAGGTGAATGCACTTCCTTGCATTTAAAGTTTGATATATATATATTTTAATACTTACTTGCGTTTTATACTCCAACTCGACACAACACTGAATAAAAATATAATTATAATTCGTTTTGAAAAAAAAAGAAAAAAAACTTGAGTTTCATTTTCATTGAACATTTAATTCATTATTAATAAAAAAAAATAACCAAAAAATAGACAGATAAGACAACCAAGGTTATCGAAAAGAACAAGATGGGTAATGGATAAACCATAGGAACAAACCAGGCTGGAGTCGGAAACATGCAATTTCACTACAGAAAATGCCAAATGACAGCGAATAGTGAAGCTTAGTATCATGTATCATAGGGTAAGAAAGGAGAAGTAAAAAAAGAGAGAAGAAAACGTTAAAATACCTTTTACGAAAAGTCCAACAAAAAGATGCAGCCCGAAGAGGAATAATAAGGCGGCGCCACACTAAAGTAATGCAAGGAGCTGCTCTCCTGGCATGGATTTCACCGGGAGAATGGAGAGTTTTTGGTCGAGGAGTGTTCTAATCTAGAATTTTGAAAAAAATCGTATTTTTTTAACATATTTTTAAAGATTAGTCCTTCGAAAATGTATCCTCCAAACGTTTCTTGAATTATCCTTCATAAAGTCTCTTATGCACCATGAATTCTTAATAAGTCTCTATGTGAAGGTAACGTATTTCTTTAAATGCGTTTTTCTCGAATCTACTTTTTCCAATACGTCTGACGTGATTTCTCAAGTTCTAATGCACCCATTAACGTGGAACTTCTTTATATATCCCTCTATCGTTGGAACTAAAATTATGTAAAAATTTTGTTAATTACTTACTTACTTACTTAGTTGGCGCTACAGCTCGAGGTGAACCTGGGCCTGCTTCTCGCAACCATTTGGAAGGGACCTACAGTTTTTTTTTTGCCGACTCCGAACGGCGAGTTGAGAAGCTCAATCGTGACAAATGATACTCTTTGATGCTTGTCAGACAATCGAAAGAGGTGGGCACTGTGAAAAACTTTTTTTAGATGTTTGCGGCAGGATTCTAACCCAAGACCGCTGGCTCAGTAGTCCGACGCACTAACCACTTGCGCTACGGTGCCCACAAAAATTTTGTTAATTACTATTTTTAAAAAATTAAAAACTTTGAAAAAGGGCGAAAAATCACTTTTTTTTCAAACAGCCGCCATTTTGTGAAAATTATTTTTTTTTATTTCCGTAGTTCAGACGATAGCGACATTCTTACTGATTAGGAATCTTTTTTTCTTTTTTTTACTGATCACCAGAAGGATTGGAATTATGTCAAGAAGGACGCACCCTTTTTTTTACCACCCCACTTTACCAGCCCGTAACTTTTTCAATTTTCAAAATTATTTTGCTTTCAATTTGTATTGTCGAAATATGAATAAATATCTAATAAAAAAATGGCCGTATACAACCAAGAGCTTAAGAGTGCTGAAAACTTCGCCAACAACATTTTATGAACCTTGAAGGAGTTTTGGAGGTTTGTATTAAGATGCCACTTAACCACATTTTAACTTCGTACTCCTGGCTAATACAAGTAATTCCGTTTGTCATTGGAAATCTGATATGGATATATTCACTAAGAACTTAATTGTGTTTCGAAAACCTTTCTTCAAGTATCCTTGCCAGCTTTCGAGTATTCTGAAGTGCTTTTGTATAGAATAGTGTTCTCTATGTGATCCTATCCATTATGTATGCATATCAATGTCATTTTAATTGCAATCACCTCCGAATAATATATTGGCGTATGCATATATGTATTTGTATGTATTCTATACATCGAAGCTTTGCTAAATATTTACCATTAAACAATATTGTCAGGACACTCCAGCTCGACATCTTGACATAGCAAAGTGTAAACATCAATTTGATTCAATTGAATTCCAGTCAACTGAGCATCTAGGTAGGCTATGCATTATTATTTAGTTTTTATAATAATATATCTTAGCTACCACCACTACGACACAAACAACAACAATAATAATGACATTTCATTAGATGTATGTATGTTTTCATATGTAGAAGCAAAGCGCATCGCAACTCCATCCACCTACTGCATCTGCTTCGACTGAGGTCGCAATTATTTATACACAATCGCATGTGAGAGGGGGATAGCTGGAAACCGACACGAGACAAATTATTTCCGATTGAGATGATGCATTGCACAGGATACAGGATTGGGTTCCTGGGCCGAAGCTGTTGGCAATGACAGCATGTGGTGTGGCATTCATGCGTGGGTATACGATGAGTCCTGGTACAGGAGATTTTCGTTCGCACATCACTCTCATCAGTGGAAGACTGAATCTAATTTAGTGAAAATCCAATTCAGAATTATCTCTGCATTGTTCCTATTCCTATTTGCTATTCGTATAGAGTAATCGCAAGCCGTAAAATAATGATGGAGAACTAGTGTGGAATCTAACGGGAGTCAAGTGGAATACGGATGTACATATGCACATATGTAGGTACATACATGGAACCGTTATTAGAATGTTCATTGGATTTGATGGTCTTTTGACTAGTTATGTATGAGTGTGCATCTTTTTAAAAGTGACTGTAATTTGTTTCGACTATGAAGTCGCTTCATCAGAAATCATAAGTCAGAGGAAATTTGGTAATCTGCTCTGATGTTCGGTTTTCGTGTGCTGGGACAAATAAAAGAAGATTTGAGCTTAGAACGGCTCATGCGATACCATATTTATCTGCTTTTAGCAAGTGAATGTCCTTCTGCTAGAAGTTAATTGAATTTGGTAGGTATAAAATAGAAAGCTGATACTTATAAGGCAATGAAGACGTTTAGTCGAAGAGGAAAACTCTGAATATCTAGAGGAGAACGGCTAAGCTAGACGCGCACATGCGATTTTCTGTTGTTGCGAATAAAAAATCATGATCGCAACAATATACAGTAGAACCTCGATTATCCGGTACAATGACCGGCAAGGGCTTGCCGGAAAATTGAAAAACACGGAAAATCAAAAAATCAATAAAAATATATATTTTAGTTAATTTAAGGTTATTTTCAATGGTCAAAACAATTCTTTTACGTTTCGCATCCATTAAGGGTAATGTATGTGCACCGTCCTTTAATCTTTCTTTACAACGTAATATTAAAATAGATATCATCTACCTGTAAAATATGCAGAGATACTACTGTTGCACTACAATATTCCCTGCTTCTCAAAATATACAGAAATATAACTGGTAAAACAACATTCAAAAGCAAACACGAAAGCGCATGTTACTAGGAAATACTGTTGGTTGCAAATTTGGATTCCCCGACTTTTGGATGCAAAATACATACTCGGCCCGGGTAATCGAGCTACAATCAGAGGATTTAACACGGATTAGCGAAATGCTTGGTGCGTACGGATTAGCGAGAAACACGGATTATTGGAACACGGATAATCGAGGTTCTACTGTACTATGACTATGTACGGCTTTCTATCGCAAAAAAGGTAACACACAGCTTTTAGTTTGCATGCAGGTATGTATATGCGACCAAACAATCGCAGCGATTAACAATCGATATTTTGTTGACGATTGAGATAAAACCATGGTAAAACTTTTAGGTGTTGGACCCGGGCTGGGATTGAACCCGGACTCACCACAGCACTGACACATGTACAAATGATTCGTTTTAACTTGCGACTGTCGCGTCGCCAGAAAAATAGAAAAAAATCGCAGACTTCGTTCATAGTTAAAGTTATGTGTTCTACTTTTTGCGACTGAATAGTCGTGCGATGGAAAACGCATGTGCGGGTGCGCACCTAGCATTTTCTAGAAAAGTGGGACCAAATACATACATACATACATACATACATACAGTGGCGTGCACGTAGTTAGAAACGCTTAAGGTGATCGAATTGGTTTCTTCATAGCTCATGTGTTTTCACCCTTAGGATATCTAAATTTTAATTTTTCTTGTATATATTAAATAAACTTTGAGAAAAGAGCTTGCAATTGTCATTAAGTTCCGTTATTTTTTTTTTTGTAGCCTAAACAGAGTAAAGAGCACAAATAGGTCGTGCATATAATTAGAAACGGTTACATTACTTCTGTTGATTAAAGACTTTTTGCTAGTTTAAGGGGCAGGATCCACTGGTATATTAGCATATTGATATTACTTTGTTCACTTTGTTGTTTGTTGTTTTTTTAGAGTTTTACATAATGGGGAAAAATAGATCGTGTGAAGCTAAAACCCACTCATTCTGAACCATTTTAACAGCCACATGTCTAGGATAAGGATAACTACTGATCGCTGGTCGCTGACAAGCTGATCGTTCGAAAAAGTAAAAAATTCCCACACTCTACACCAGTGAAATTCGTACTGCAGTTTTTGGTGCAAACTATAGCGGACCATTCGTAGATACAATTAAACGCAGGTTGCGTGAAGGAGGACTTTTTGAGCAAAAAACTAGGAAGAAGTCACTTTGAACTAAGCGGAACGGAAAAAAACGATTGGAGTTTGCCCACAAATATAGCCATTGGACTGTCGCCCCGTGGAAAAAAGAGTTTCATCCGATGGTAAATGCTTAGTACGCCGTCCGAAATCGAAAGAATTTGACCCAAAGTATACCTGCCCAAAGGTTAAATATGGAGGTAGGAACATAATGATTTGAGGTGCAATGTCTTGGTGCGGCGTCGGTCTAATTCATAACATTCAAGAACATATGGACAGTCTTCAATACTGCAATATATTGGAAAACATGATGGAGTCATACGGAGATAAAAATCTACCAGTTGTTTGGATCTTTCAACAGGATAATGATTCGAAGCACACGGCCGCTTGTACTAAAAAATGGATTGGAGATAATATGGTGACTTTATTAGACTGCCCGTCATGTAGCCCTGATCTCAATCTAATTCAGAACGTATGGCAGGTGCTAAAGCAGTACTAAAGCTCAAAAAAATTGGTTATTTTAAAAAATTATACGAGGAAACGAAAGTCGCTGGGGGAACCATTCCTCAGAGCTTTTGCGAAAAATTTTTGAAATTCATGCCAAGCAGATTGCAGGCAGTGATTCAAAATCGTGGCTATGCTATTAAATTTTAAGTGTCCGTGAATAAAAAACAGATATATGACCTCTTTTTTATCAAAAACGCATGCGTTTCTAATTATATGCACGACCTATTTTGCTCTTTACGCTTTTTAGGCTACAAATAAAAAAAAACGGAACTTTATATCAATTGCAAGCTCTTTTCACAAGTTTATTTAATATATACAAGAAAAATTAAAATTAAGATATCCTAAGGGTGAAAACACATGAGCTATGAAGAAACCAATTCGATCACCTTAAGCGTTTCTAATTACGTGCACGCCACTGTACATACATACGTACATATCTACTGTACATACATGCATATGTCTCAATGAAGAATCGTTTGCGAGAAGACATTTCAGCCGAACACGTTACAAAAACTTCCTAAACATTGGGCGTTTTTTTTTTTTTGTAATGCATACAGGCTTAAAAAACTCTCCGTGTAAAATACAATAACAACTCAACCTAGGTACATAATTACATATATAGAATAAGTTTAGCCTGGAAATCTATCGGGTACTATGAACTCAGCCGCTATTAAATGACTTGGAATCAATTGAGTGGTGTAGAATTAACTATATGCCATCTATGGATGACCAAGTATCCTTTCTTCAAACTAATATTAACAATCTCTACAATTCCTATATCGCTCTTCCCACAAAGACGTTTCGAAATAAAGATCACCCTTGGTTTACTAACAGGATTAGGTTCCTTATTCGCAAACGTAATTTGACATACAAACGCTGGAAGCTAATTAGACTTGACGTATTGCGTATACAAAGCGCTCAGAAATAGAGTAATCTGCGAAAAACGTGAAGCCAAGAAAAGATTCTATGCTCCACAACTGAACCCTTGCCTTGCAAAAGCGAAACTTTGGAATAATCTTAGAGATATTGGAGTGGGGAAGCAAATTAACAATAAACTTATATCCATCGATTGTAATGAGCCGAATAAAAATGCCACATCATTAAATCATATAGAAATAGATAATGCAAATCAATTGACTCACGAATTTCGACGGGATTTTATTTCTCTGTAGTCGACGAGGCCGATGTTCTACAAAGCTTCTTAGCAATTAAGTCTTACTCTGTTGGAATAGACGACGATCCGGTATTTTGAAAGCCATTCTGCCCTATGTACTGAAATATGTAACTCACATATTTAACTTTATATTTATAACTTCTGTCTTCCCGTCAGCCTGGAATAAGCTAAAATTATACCTGTTCCCAAAAATCGTGATTTTTCAGATCTCCTATAGCAATTTTACCGTTTCTGTTCAAAGTGTTAGAAAGGCTTAAGAACCATCAAATACGCAAATTTCTTCACAACAAGAAAATGATATGTCCTAATCAGTCAGGTTGTCACCCCAAACACAGCCTTGATTCAGGTTGTGGAAGACATCAGACAAGCTGTAGATGATGATGGAGTGACAATTCTTACACTCTTGGATTTTTCAAAAGCATTTGATACTGTCAATCGCAATATACTTTGTGAAAAACTTCAAAATCAGTTTCAATTCTCATCGCCTTCAACAAATTTAGTTTTTTCCTATCTATCCAACAGGTCCCAGGCAGTTCTTGCTAATAACTCTGTGTCCTCCTCATTTCTTCCTTTACATCGAGGTGTTCCTCAGGGTTCAATTTTGGGCCCTTTGTTATTTTCAATGTAGTAAGTACATATGTATATGATCTTTCTTCATATTCACTTAATTCCACCATGCACATGTATGCAGATGATGTGCAACTATATAATAGTTTTCCATTGGGTCTTGTTGAAAATGGTGTATACGAGGTCAACAAAGATTTAAATGAAATTGTAATCTGGTCCCGTAAAAATGGTCTTTGTTTAAATCCAATGAAATCAAAATGTTTAGGTATTTCAAGGATTCCTATCGACACCTCATATTTCCCTTAAATATATCTAAACAAAACAGTTATTGAGTTCGTTGAATTAGCAAAAAATCTCGGAGTAACCTTCAACAAAACACTTACCTGGGATAACCATATTAGACTTACGTTAGGCAAAATCTATGGAGGTCTACATATGCTTTGGGCGTCACACCATATAACTCCTTTTGAAACCCGTTTAATGTTGGCTAAGTCCTTAATTGTTCCCATTATTTTCTTCTGTAGTGAATTTTTTTTGTAATTGTGACTACGAGCACAAGCGAAGGCTTAATGTTGCGTTCAATAGCGTTGCACGCTATGTCTGTGGACCACATCTCAAAATCTTTATATGGCATAACACTAGACAACGTATTTAGACTTAAAACATTAACCATGCTTCATAATATTTTAGAGTCCCGTCAACCAGAGTATCTGTATAATAAAATTAAATTCCCGCGTTCCAATAGGTCTCGTGATCTCATACTAATTCGTTATTCATTTCTAGTGTCTGAACGCCAATTTTTTTATAAATGCCATTCGATTATGGAATTCTCTCCCTCGTTCCATGAGAATGATAAGCTGTACGACTCGATTTGGGAAAATGCTCATGCAATTTTATGAGACAATTTTATCTTATTTATTTATTGATGGTGATGATGATTTAATTGATTTAATTGATTTAATTGACTTAATTAATTTAATTTAATTTTTAATCCTACAAGAATTAGTTCATTTACTTTTTTCCTTTTTGCTTTTATAACTCACGATCATTTTTAATATAGAATGGAATATAATTGTAACTTAGTAACTTATACACTAGTACATATTATTATACTGAACTTTCCCAAATTTAAAAGATATTTTCTTACTGGGTAAAGTTACCTAATAAATAAAATACAAATACAAATACAAAGTTATAAAACTCTTTCGGACAAAATTTTATCTAAAATGTTATGTTAAAGACAGGCGTCATGTCACTTATGAATAAATTTCGGCAGAAATGGATGTTTTCAAAGGAAAAAAGGTATATACTTAATGAAAAATAAAAGCTAAATTGGAAAATATCTTAATACAAATTACTGGCTACAACACATCACACTATTCCAATTCCAAAGCACACATGGTATTGTTGAATTTGGAATGTGGGTTCTCCTCAACCTAGAATCGGCAAATCTGTTTATTCACCTATTCCGAAATGCGCTTTGTCACGCATGATGAAATTTTGCTAAATTGCAGAATCATTGGCAATCAGCTTTAAAATCGTATTGACAGCTTATTGGAGGCATTCGAAGAGATGTTGCTAGCTCAAGTTAATCTTATTTATCTGCAAGTCTCTTTAAGGCTTGCTTCCAAATATAGGTACCGCGTTCGGTGTCTAGTGGATGCTTACGTTTCTTTCGAAACACTCTCAATTATAGCTTTGACTTTTTCCATTAAAAGGGTGATGTACCTTTTGTTGTCTAGACTTTACACAACCAAACTCCTAAGGATTCCTTTTTTAACGCAATATTTTCTTCTTATTTCTTGAAAGTGAATATTGACTTACAGTCAGAATACTTGATCAAACAACAATGCGTTGCTTCTATTGCTGCCACGATTAAATTTACCAAGAAGTGTTTACTTTTCAAATGTCACATAACACACATTCAATCAAAATGGCTGCTGACATTTGCACACGATGAAAAATATATCAAAATGTGACCTACTCGGATGTCGGAATTGCCTGCGGTGCAGCATGAACTAAACGCACTTATCAAACCCAATTAATTGAATAGATTATGATTATTTCTTTATTATTTAATTTTGTCTGTAACTCACAGTGAATTGCTTCTTAGGCATGTGCACGTGAATGGTCTGTGCATGATGTCTTCCCCATACCGAAAGGGGTGCATATCTAACATCACAAACAACACATAAGCGAGGAAGATTGGTATCTGCTTGAATAGTTAAGAAGTCAAACAACAACAGAAGATAAGTCTGGAGCTATAGTAGAGCACAATTAAGGGGTTGATTTTGGAATAAGCCGTATTGAATATTTAAATATTTAAAAAAGGCACTAATACGACTCCACATTGCACCATTGTAATCTATTCCAAGCAAAGCCAGATTGAAGGAGAGATTCCACGAATATAATATGTAGTTTCCGAAAATATTTTCACTATCACAAACAACACTCAAGGCTCAAGAACTTTCTGTTTTTTTTTTTTAAGTTGGAAAAGTCCAATTGGATCAGACTTTAAGGCCGGTAGCTATCGACCGCTCATAAGTAAAGAGCCTCATAAACCTATTCACCAACCTATTAACAATTATATTGTCTCTGCTAATTAATATCTCAGATAACTTTGACAAAATTCGAAATCAGCTGTCATATCAAATTTAAATTATTTCTGTTGATTTTTAAAGTGGATAGAAAAGAAAGAAATCCGAATTTGGTGGAATTTAGTGAACATGTTCTTTAGTTTACTGATAAATTTGACAAAAAATGTATCCCACCAACATCAATTTCACCATCTACAGCTGTGCTCTATCATCCCCATATTTACATTGCCATTTTTGTCACTGACATGTTCGAGAAAGAGCGCCATTGACTGATTCCAAATGTTCGAAAAAGAGCGCATACAGAAGTCAGAAAATTGAGATCTCTCATAGTCGAAGTAGCATAGATAGAAACCTATTAGTGGTCGATGAATACCAATCAAAAATCTAAACTTAAGAGCCTCATTAACTTAAAGCCAGCTACAGACGAGAAACTAATCGGCCAACTGGTTGAAATATTGGTTGTAATCATTTTCGTACAGACGCAAAGACCAATCTTCAAACTTCAGTAGTCATCCCAAACACATCCCAAAATCAAAGCATTTTGATTTTTCAACGACAGGTTGGCAGACTGATGAAATCGTTCAACTCATCGTCAGACTTGCCTACACACGGGTTATTTGCAATCAGTATGTCAACCAGTTGGCCGATTAGTTTCTCGTCTGTAGCTGGCTTAACGATTTATGAGCGGTCGATAGTTACCAGCCTTAAAGCGATTTATGAGCGGATAACCACCATCCTAAAAGGCAAATTTAAATTGATCAGCCTGCCAACAGTGATTCACACAACTAAATATGTAAATCATGGTTTGATTTTAAAGTTTCTCTTTTAGACTTATTTATTCTGTATGCTGCAAGGAGTTACAGTGAAATCTCTCATTAGCAGACACCCTGTTTAACGGACAACTCGCATTAATGGACACCTTTTTGGGAAACCAATTTCCCATACAAAATGCGTACAAAATGCTTATATCCGACAGCTCTCATTACCGGACAAAAAGCTCCGGTCCCGTGTCTGTCCAATTAAGAGAGATTTCACTGTATTTAAATATAAAAAAAATGGTACGTGTAGAAGTACGCGCGGCCGAAGTGAAACTTCTTAGCCACATATAATAGTGGATAAAGGAAGATGAATTTGTGACAAAAGGAAGAGACATTCATACGGTTTTCGAATTTATTGGATTGGATATTCAAAGAATATTCTCCATTTTTTCTCGTCAAAAAATCCTTGAAAAAACTTAAGAAATAGGGTCATACCATATGACACATAATAACATATTTTCCATCAGAATTTTTCTAAGCTATTGAAGGGAATCAAATTGTTCGGGTGTCTATTTAACCCCACTCTCGAATATATGTTCGGATGTCCATTTTGCCCCGAACCACCTGTTGGCAATATGAATTCCTTAAGAAAAAAGTTTTTGATTACCATTTAACCAACTATATATGTATGTACCTATTCATTGGGTGGGTGTCCAAATTAATTTTGGAATAACTTTCAATAACAAGAATGCAATCACCATTCTTAAGCATTCAAAAGATCGCATTCTTTTTTTTTTAGGTACCATTTAATTGAATGCAATAATTAATAAATGCATTTGCATTTTTTTGCATTATAATTTTGCTTTATTTTGCTTTATTTTACTCAATTTACCTACATTTACTTACATTTTGTACCAAATAAACTAAAATTAACTCAAAAAATGCACAATAAAAATAAAACAAAATAAAACAAAATATTGCAAAATAATGCAAAATATTGCAACTCTGATCTGTGGGAATACTACTCGCACGCCTAATACTACTCTCCACTCAATCAATTTTCGCTATTTTTACTTTGTTACCTATTCCCCATACCAGTGATATCCATACATACCACGCAACCAACCGAAGTCGAGTAAGAACTAAGAAGCTTCTCTAGTTAGGGGGACCATAACTAAAGAAGCTTCTTAGTCGACTAAGCACTCTGTTACCTATTCCCCACACCACTGATATCCATACATACCACGCAACCAGCCGAAGTCGAGTAAGAAGTTTCTTTAGTTAGGGGGACAACAACTAAAGAAGCTTCTTAGTCGACTTAGCACTCCCACTCTGTTACCTATTCCCCACACCACTGATATCCATACATACCACGCAACCAACCGAAGTCGAGTAAGAAGCTTCTTTAGTTAGGGGGACCACAACTAAAGAAGCTTCTTACTCGATTAAGCACTAACCGCTCGATGCTGCTTGATTTTGGTGATCGAATCGGACGAAACGAGTTGCAGAAAAGGAAAATACGAAAAAAAGCTGTGTATACCGAAGTCACAACCCACTGAAGGCTGGTTGACTCGCACGACTATATAACTTAAAATGGTTTGAAAGCAATCTATTGGATCGATAGAGCAATTATTCGGTTGCGATTAATATTTGTCATTTAAAACGTGGTCATTTTGTCTACTCTGCATGCGGTGCCTATGTAAATTCACTGTGGTGAAATGTTAAATGTAACCATAACGCGACCATTTAACGCGACCGTTTAACGCAACCTTCCGAAGTCGAGTAAGAAGTTTCACTTCAAAAAAAACAGTGAAAAAGAGAATACACTTCCTTATCAACTGCAGTGGACCGATTAATAAGGCCGCACTGATTTGTAGACGAAGTTTTTATTTACATTTGTATATTTCTAAATCAAGTAAGAAGTTAAAGATATCCTTTAAGAGGACTCCAAAAAAGACGTTGAGGTTGGCCAAACCGTTGTTTGACTTTGACAACCAAATTAAAAACGTTTCTTCAATCAAATCTTTATTCCGTTCAACCACATATCTAACTTAAGACAACATCAAATTCCTAACTTAGTCCATCGGTTGCGCGTGCAAAGGTAGTTGCGGATTCAGTAATCTTGACTGTTTAAAACATCGGTGTATTGTGGTGGGGATTGGAGGCGATCATGTTTGCGTGAAGTGCATTTCTTCAGTTGAAGTCTCCTGTTTTAAGGGGGGGGGGGGGGGGGGTACATACGTCCAGAATTTTAAAAAAATCGCTACTTTTTTCTCTACAGATTATTATTCTCTATAGTTTTAGGCGTATTTATGTGAAAACCGATTGTAAATCGACGGCCCGACAAGAGCCCGAATCGCGCAGGTGGCCTTTCTTTGAGGTAGCTTTTTTCGGAGTCCTTCAGTTTGTCAGTTCTTTTATTATCCTAAAGTGTGTATAGGGACATTCATAAAGCATGAGGAGATTATATTTAGGGTTCTGAAGTGAAGGTTAATTGTATTTGATCGTTCAAAGTGAGCTGTGCGTAACCTCAAGCGAAACGCTTTACTTTAAACGCGTTTTTCTTAAAACTACTTTTCGGGCACGGTCGGCATGATAACTCATACAGTTTTTAATATTTTTTGATGCATTTGTTTTTAAAATATTCGAAATTGTTTTCTCTATATTCTATCGAGCCGGATTTTTGATATTTTGTTAAAATTTTTTTTATAAATATAGTTAAAGTGACATTTTTAACACAAAATGCTCACTTTTTTTTTAAACTGCCGTAAATTGCCAAATTTTTCGAATTTCAAAAATCCGGTTCGACAGACTATAACTACAACTTAACTTTATAAGAATTTTTTTTACATTTTGTAGATCCATCAACATTTCAAGGAAAAATAATGCCGACCATGGAGTAACTTTTTTTTCATAGTGCCTTGCAAAACGGGGTTTTTTTATATTTTAATTTTTGTAAAAAAAAATTGAAATAAATTTTTTTATAAAGTTTAAATACCAATTCTGTGGCAATAAGTTAGAGTCGCTAGAGTGCCACAGAATTAACAATGTGCAAAAGTTATTTCTATTAATTTCTATTGTTATCCTTTTCTTTTGCACCCCCTTAACTAAGAACATTACGAAAACTAACCTCCATTCAAAGAAACAAAAAAACAACTTCTCCAGTCGTTATTGAGGTTAATTCAAATTCTAATAATTTTATTTTAAATCCTATTTGCACTTACGTTTAACTTTAATTTATTTCGCTTCATTTAACGTGTCGATAAAAATAGCTCCAGTCTTTGCCACAATCACATCTACTTTGCTTTTTAATTTTTAATTAATTTTAAATTGCCCTCCCCACAGAGAATGAGAGGAAGAGGAGAGTTTGTATTTATATAGCGAAGAAAATCCTTTTTAAGCATAATGAAGAAACATAAATCAAACGAGCGGAACCAACTTGGCTCCTTGATGCCAGCAATAATCTTAAATTTTACCAACCAATGAACTTGAACCGAGCTCATTCGACCGAGAGATGCTAACAACACCGCAACCACCCAATGCATACGTGCGTATGTGACTCCTGTGGTAAACGTCAAAGAATGGTAAGCTTATTAAATTCGGCTAATAAAAACTCATAAAAAGGGAAAATATTTTAGTAAGACAATTCTGCAGCCCAGAGAGAAACAGTTCGGTTCCCTCCTTCTTTGGAGGGACTCGAACTCGACTCCTTTATCGGAATAGACATACATACGAGTACACATATTTCCCGCACACAACTGGCAGGCAGGCAGAGGCAGTGCTATAGGGCGCGAAATCTTCGAAAGTCATAAAACGTGGGTGATAAAAAACTCATTTACGATTAGCTGGGAGCGAGTTTCAACCCCAAAAACAAGCCCCTTCCATCCCCACTCAGCCTCTATCAATCTGTTTCTCTCCTTTGGATGTGTTCATTGGAATAGGGCAACGTCGCCAAATTTCTTGATGCTTTCATTAGGTAATGAAGCCGAAGCAAGCAACAGAAAAACAAAAAAAAAACAAGATCGACGTGTTGTCACCACCGCAAAAACACACAACATCCTCGCAAAGGATATGCGATTGTTTATGACAGCATCAGAAGATTAGAAAGAGGAGGCGGTCCTACCAGTCACCACCACACCATACGTGGTGTAGCTAATGGCCGTAAATATGGTATATACGATATATCGTGGCATTGTTTGTGGGTGAGTGACAAAGTTGGTCGTTATGTACATTTTGCGGCATAAGAGGCATCCGGATCGGTCGGGGAAAGGGGTTCGTACTTCGTACTTTTATGATACTGAACTTTTTGACCCCGTTTGCGTTTGAGATTACTTCTTTGGCTCTGTTAAGAAAATGATGTCTTGCTTCTTACATTCAATTAAGTTTTCATTATGTCCTTAAAATTTTCTAATGGACTTACGTTACAGGCGGTGATTATGCAACGGAAGAGAGAGAGAGAGAGAGAGTGTGTGCCTTGAGTTGACTCAGGTCAGGAGTGCGTTGGATATTAAAGTCACAAAATTTGTTTGTTTGTCACTCCGGAAGTTCGGTGATGTTTGCTGGTTGAGATTAAAGGTCTTTAATCCTGTTTGAGGTTCTCAAAAAGTTTCTACTTGTTTGTTGTTCACACTTTTGGGGTTGTGACTTATGAGCAGTGATAGGATTTTGCTAACTTTGCCTCTTTTTTTTGCTTATTTGGAAGATAGTATCGACTTTACACAAACACGTTTCATGTCCTCCTGATTCCAAATATATGTACTTTATTTTGCCTTTTTTTGCCTTTTTATACCATTAGTGCCTTTTTTGCCGTTATTGCAATTTTCTGCCTTTTTTGCATATTTTGCTTTTTTCTCAAAGATTTTTCGCTAAAAAAATAACGCTCGCATGTATGCATGTTCATCTGTGCAAACATTATGCTTCTTCCTCACAATAGGTTATACGCATACTTACATTCCTAGATCCATTACAATTTAAAACGTCTAGTCTGTGGTGGGGAGAGTCAACATGAAAATATCGAAAACTATCGAATACCCTGCGTGCGTTGCTACGCTTTATAAAAAATACATATTGCATTGCTGCCTGCCACCAAAAAGTATCCCTGCCCTGCGATCACTGATCTTTGGTTTGAAAATTGGTTGTGTGCATTCATAAATATGCATGTATACATGTATTCCGATAAATCTATGTTGGGTGGTAAAACGAGTATTAGTCAAAATTTGTCAAAATGAGATAAATATGTTACATCTTTCGATTGCAAATTTTATATGTATGTACATTATGTTTGGTAAACGCGGTATCGGTCTATTGCACACACAAATGGTTAAAAAAGGCAATGCAGAGTAGCCTAACTGTATGTGACATAGTAGGTTTATTTAGTTTATTTCCTCTACTTACAAATTGAAATTTTTGACTTATACTCGTTCTACCGCCAACCATAGAAATTGAAAAATATTTTCCAGAAGTACCGTCAAACATTGGTGTAAATAATGTTGAAATCTTTAAATGGGCTCCACTCGTTTCAGCTGAAGTAGAAAGGTCATTTAGCTCCTTCAAGGCGCTTCTAAGAGACAACCGGAGAAGATTATTGTCAGTAAATGTCAAAAAGCTCTTGGTTATTCAATGCTACTATAATTAAATGTGCATTTACGTTCCTTTTTCTTGTTTTTTAATAAATGCCTTTTTTTTGCCTTTTTTTTTACTTGTTTAGGTCCACAAAATCCTAACCCTGCTTATGAGATACGTTACTGCGCACTCCTCCTCATAACAATCCAAAGCTAAGGAAATGAAATGATATTGTTAAATGGTGGGTGAGCGATACATCAGGATGTTAAGGGAAAATTCACATTTTATTACTTTTCGGGCTGACAAAACTCAACTGCATAGAAAATCAGAAAATTATCAACGTGATTTATTTTGAAAGCAGTAAAATTTGCAATGGTATGTGTGCTGAGTATACGTTGCCTTCTTAACTGAAAGTTAATATATTTGAACGCTCTAACTACAGGTTAGGCTGCCCTGAGGTTGGTGTAACATAAACCTCATTTGATTTGAATCAAAAAACGTTTCAATCAATATTTACAGCTTTTTGGGAAATATGTAATTTCATTATTTTACTAGTCTAGTTTTAGGCGGATGCGATAGGGAGCAAAAGTATATTCTGTCTGGCAAGACAGCGAGTGAAGACATATAAATGATTGATCATTTGGTGTAAAATTAAAAATTTAACAAAATAGACATATTTCTAACAGTCAGATTTAAATGAAATTTGTTTTCAGTAAGAATTAAACACATGTAATTTACTGTACTATTTGATTTAGTTCAAAATTAATACATATGTAAATTTAACTAAGCGACCCGTCTGTTGATGCACTTTTTGCACAAATTACACTGCGTGACACGAATTCGGTACCCAAAAAACTGACTGCTGTTATAGTGTTATATTAGTTGTAGTTTACATACTGAATGTGAATGTGAATGTCTTTTGTTTCTTTCACGTCTTGTTTTTTAGGTACACACCGATAACGGTTTTTTAAGCGATCCTCATTTTGCCACATTTAACTTGAATCATTCTTGAGAAAAGTGTTTTTGTGATTAACTTTTGTGATTAACTAGTATATATTTGTGAGTGTTAGACTATTCAAGATGAATACTTTAAAAAGCAGTCGCCGTCAATGCAAACTAGGGATGAGCGATGTTGGCAAAACATCGATATTGACATCGATGTCAACATCGCTGACTGAACATCGATGATCGATAATAATCGAACTCAAAACATCGATGTTATAGGAAGAATTTATAGAATGCCGAATTATGACGTAAAAAAACAACATACTTGCATGGAAGCGGCATAAATCGCGACTTTTAAAGTCCCAAATACACAAAATCCCGAAAAAATGAAACACGATGTTTTAAAAATCCCGAAATTGGGGAAAATAATCAGCATTATTGTGAGTTTCAGCCGAACAACATTCTGCCCGAAAAGATCACATTTCACTTTTCCCCTATTCTGAGTTTCGCCCGAAACTTCATTCGGGCGAAATGAAACACCATTGATAGGTGACAGCTGAGAGTTTCGCTTATTTATAGGTAGTAGGCGAAAAAGAGAACAACAAGACGGAATTTGCTTATTTATTTTATGGCAAGAATAGTAGAAATTCCAGTAGAAATTCACATTTTTTAAATCTCAACAAAAAGACGTAATATTTTATTCGGGCGAAAATCACAATAGCTTTTAAAATTTCGGGCGAACAAAAATATTTCGCGTGAAATATTTTTCGGGTGAAACTCATACACAATAAGGCTGAACAGTTCAAAATTCGCGAATTGTTTTATTTTCTCATGCTTAGTCTTCAATTAAAAAAAAAAAACATTCAAAATCTTCAATTAAGAGTCGGGTCTCTTTTGCTAAAATCGATGGTCGATGTTTTGTTCTTAACATCGATTATACGATATTATACGTACTTCAACATCGATGTTAAAACATCGATGTTTAGTCTCTCAACATCGATGTTTTGTGAACATCGATGAACATCGCTCATCCCTAATGCAAACATTCGCCAAAAAAGTTCGGTTACGTGTGTGGACATTATACATTCCCTCTCTCATAGTCCAAGGAAAAAAAATATCTGAAAAAGTAAGGAATGCGTGAATGAATGCTCGGGTTAATGAAGAATTTTGTGAAGGCAATGAACAAAGATGGCGAAGGATTTTTATGTTTCAAGTCTGTTGTTTTTTAAAACTAAGCAATTAAAATTATTGGACCACAAATACGCCTTCTGATGAAAAATTAAATTTTTGACCAAACACTCAATGAAAAAGAGCTATATGCTTGGACATCATTTAAAGCTGTGATTAATGGTTTTTTAGGAAATCGTAGAGCCGAAGAATTCTTGGTTAACAATTTGTTAAATGCATATAAACAGATGGGTTGCCGTATGTCATTGAAAATTCACTTTTTCCATTCCCATGTCTCTTTTCCCCCTACAAATGTTGGAGCTGTGAGTGATGAACAAGGGGAGGGCTTTCATCAGGATGGAAAAAGGTTTGAGGAATGGTTTCAAGGTCGTTGGAATGTAGCTATGTAAGGAGATTACTGCTGGAGTTTAAAGCGAGAAGACACTTCCCAACACAAAAGAATAATACATTTTTATAGAATATTTTTTATTTTCACTGTGTGTAAGTATATTCATAAGAAGTTCATTTGGCAGTTTTATTCAAATTACATTGGTAATTATTAATGCACTAGCTGTTGCCTGCCCGGCGTTGCCCGTGCTAAAAATCAGTCGCGTCATTTGATTGTAGTATGATAGAAAGGAAGTAGTAGGAATCGATATTATTTAAATTAAGATTCTAAAGAATTCTAAAGCCAATACATTATTATCTGAACTAAGTGGTTGTTCCCTATAGATGAAACGATTGCATAAAAAATGTATGGAAATTTAATATTCCTGTGTACAAACACGTCTACACACATATGTACATAATATGTATTTTATGAGCATCAAATAATGGTACTTTCTGGTTTCTTGTCTCTAATAGTTGTACTTAATGTTTATATTTAAAGTACAATAGTATTATGTAAACACCGAAGATATTAGGCTTTGTTGTAAGCATTGATCGTGGAGTAACTGGTGAGGTTTGTCTGAAATCCAACCAACTATTTACTAATTTTAAGACTCAACATCGCCTGCCTACCCCTACTACAATATAATATGTATTTGTGAATTTAAAAAAAAGGAAAAACTTTATTCTAAGGTGTCCACTGACTTAACCTTAAGGTAACCAAATACCACTGTAAAGTGACAAAAAAAAAAGAAAGTAAAAAAAATCGTACATTTCCCCCTTTCTGTAGATCTAGATCCGCACGCTGATGAAGCAGAAACACAACTAACAAAAGTCGGTAGCAAATATCAGCAAAATCATCCCTCCTCTACTTTGTGTCACAATCCCAAAAAGGAGCATTAATTATTAACACGAACAACCCTCTCTCAACAGAATGACGATCAATGCATGGCAATGGTTTACCCATCATTCAATGCGCGTATGGGTAGAAAGAAAATGAAAGAATAAGCGCTAGCGATGGATTTGCGGCGAAGAGAAGAGCATAACAT
The DNA here is from genome assembly GCA_949775065.1 of Brachyopa scutellaris. Taxonomy (NCBI): domain Eukaryota; kingdom Metazoa; phylum Arthropoda; class Insecta; order Diptera; family Syrphidae; genus Brachyopa; species Brachyopa scutellaris. The sequence continues at coordinate 24,456,880 of OX459112.1, forward strand.
ATCTACAAAAACAACCCTCTCCCAACAGAATGACGATCAATATGGCAATGGTTTACCCATCGCTCAATGCGCGTATGGGTAGAAAGAAAATTAAAGAATAAGCGATAGCGATGGATTTGTGGCGAAGAGAAGAGCATAACATCTACAAAAACAACCCTCTCCCAACAGAATGACGATCAATGGCAGTCGTTTACCCATCATTCAATGCGCGTATGGGTAGAAAGAGAATTAAAGAATAAGCGATAGCGATGCATTTGTGGCGAAGAGAAGAGCATAACATCTACAAAAACAACCGTCTCCCAACAGACTGACGATCAATGACAATGGTGTACCCAAAAATAATGACCAAGTAATAAAAGCGGAAATTGGAATAACTCGAATTATGGAATCAAGGAATTGTATGTTTTGATTAAAAAGTAGCCTAATCTCTAATCCAGGAATTGACTATCTATTCCCGAAAGTTTCATTCAAGTCTGTTAAACCGTTAAGGTGTTATAGAGCAACAAACATCCATACATCCAAACATCCAAACATCCAAACATCCAAACATCCAAACATCCAAACATCCAAACATCCAAACATCCAAACATCCAAACATCCAAACATCCAAACATCCCAACATCCAAACATCCAAACATCCAAACATCCAAACTTTCACATTTATATATTAGTAGGAAGTAGGATAGGATAGGATAGGATAGGATAGGATAGGATAGGATAGGATAGGATAGGATAGGATAGGATAGGATAGGATAGGATAGGATAGGATAGGATAGGATAGGATAGGATAGGATAGGATAGGATAGGATAGGATAGGATAGGATAGGATAGGATAGGATAGGATAGGATAGGATAGGATAGGATAGGATAGGATAGGATAGGATAGGATAGGATAGGATAGGATAGGATAGGATAGGATAGGATAGGATAGGATAGGATAGGATAGGATAGGATAGGATAGGATAGGATAGGATAGGATAGGATAGGATAGGATAGGATAGGATAGGATAGGATAGGATAGGATAGGATAGGATAGGATAGGATAGGATAGGATAGGATAGGATAGGATAGGATAGGATAGGATAGGATAGGATAGGATAGGATAGGATAGGATAGGATAGGATAGGATAGGATAGGATAGGATAGGATAGGATAGGATAGGATAGGATAGGATAGGATAGGATAGGATAGGATAGGATAGGATAGGATAGGATAGGATAGGATAGGATAGGATAGGATAGGATAGGATAGGATAGGATAGGATAGGATAGGATAGGATAGGATAGGATAGGATAGGATAGGATAGGATAGGATAGGATAGGATAGGATAGGATAGGATAGGATAGGATAGGATAGGATAGGATAGGATAGGATAGGATAGGATAGGATAGGATAGGATAGGATAGGATAGGATAGGATAGGATAGGATAGGATAGGATAGGATAGGATAGGATAGGATAGGATAGGATAGGATAGGATAGGATAGGATAGGATAGGATAGGATAGGATAGGATAGGATAGGATAGGATAGGATAGGATTATTTAGATAAATTATCCATCTTATATCTGTAATTCATTACTTGTTATTTGTTATTTATCAAATTTTGTTCATTTCCTTTTATTATTTATAATACATTTAAGTCATTGTCACTTTTGTACATACTTGTTATTTATTTACTCATATCAATTATTTCTCTATTAATTATCCTATTCACTATTTATTTAAGTATTTATTTATCTGTTTATTTTTTTATATATTTATTTATATATTTATTTATTTATACATTTATTTATTTATTTATATATTTATGTATTTATTTATTTATTTATTTATATATTTATTGATTATTTTTTGTTCGCATATTTATTATTTGTTTACTTATTTATTTGTTTATATCTTTATATACATATATTTATTTATTTATTTATGTAATGTGTACATATACATTGTTACCGACTATAATTTATTAGTTATTATTAATACTTACATACACTACCTGTTACCTATTAATCATTGACTCTTGAAACCTTATTTTACCCACTTCACTTATGTATTTAATTTAAATGAAGGTTTTTGTAATAATTTTTCCTTCGAGTAATCAAGTTAAAACGCAAGCGTTTGAAATAAATGTACAATTTTTCAGTAGTAAGATAATATTTAGTTAACGTATCTCTGTGCAAGCTGTGCATAACCAAGAAATGTAAATGTTTAATTATAAATGGAAAATATCTATCTATCTATCTATCATTGGTAATTAAATAAAAATATGTGTATACTGAAGTTTTAGTTTCTAATTTTTTGCCAAAAATCGTAGCCTTTCGTACCTGAAAAATAGTACGTGATAGAAAAAACTACTTAAGTTTTCTTATTAAGTAATGTTTATGAATAAATAAACAGACAGAATTATAGTGGGTACTAATTTTTTTTTGAAAATTTGTAACGCAGTGTTATGTTTCTAAATCATAGTGATAAAAAAAAATTATATACAATGAAACCTGTCTAGTTGACCACCTGACGAAACTGGCCAATATTTAATTTATTAACACCTTTATAAGTTGTGCACCTGTATAATTGGGTCAAAAAATTCTTGCACGGCAGGTGGCCAATTTACCAAGGTTTCACTGTACATACATACTTATATCCAAAAAGTCTGATGATGAGATACACATAAGATATCATGGATTCGGTCCAAATAGATTCAGATGAAGATGATAATAGTGATGATGAACTCGAAGATCCAGATTACATTCCAGAGGAAGTATCACCTAAAGATGATGGAGGTATCGCATATGACATTGACATAAATACTGTTTCGTGGAGAGACAATAAAACGTCAGATGAGTAGCAATATATTGTATGTATGTGGGCAATTTTCAAGAGTTGACCAATCCAATCATTCAAGTAAAGCCTCGCGTTACGATCGAAAGAATAAGAAGTTGACTTATCTATACTATTGTTATAAAGAGGAAAAGTTTGTATGTAAGGGGTAATCTCTGGATCTACTGAGCCGATTTCAAAAATTCTTTCACTAATAGAAAGCTACGCTATCCAGAAGGGCTATAGGCTATTTTTTTGTTTTTGTTTTAGGAAACATAAAAAATAATTTTTTCTACATGTTTTACTTTGGCGGCTTTCATTTCTATCTTAAACCAAATTGCCAGATCAATTATCTGCCATGTAAGTAACCTGTCTATTTGCGTACACGGGCGAAGCCGGGCGGGACAGCTGGTTATTATTTGTATATGTATAAAATAGACTGACGTCTGTGTGTGCACGCATAACTCGAGAACGGATCCTTCGATTTTCACGATTTTGAGCTTGATGAAGTCGTATTGGCCCAAGGAAGAACACTGTAGAGGAAAATTGTGGAAAATTTCTAGGAAAATTGGAAAATTCAGACAAATCGATATTCCATACATTTTGGATTTTTTTTTTCATTTTGTTCGTAATATTACAGTTCAAATGTTTGTAAAAGTGAGTAACGCGACTGTTTGTGTGCACGGGCGAAGCCGGGCGGTTCAGCTAGTAATAATATAATAGGCACATGAATAGAGTTAGTCTACCTAATGGATGGTCTTATGGGTCAATATCATATTCGACTCAAGACTAGGAACCCAATTTTTTATCATTTGGTTGACATGGCTGCTACAAATGGATACATTTACATATCGTCGCATCGAAGCTGAATAAATCTCCTTCAATTTCAAATTAAAAACAGGAAAAGTTGGCAAAGTCACCTGAATTTCGGGAAGATAAAACTACAGGTTTTGTGTCTTGGGACGAAATACGTTCTGTTAGCCGGCCTTCAACATAAAAACAAGCCCAGCACTAGTTATGGTATCGGCCCGAGGGTAAAAAATCGTAATGCTGACAAAAGGTATGACAATACCGACCAGTTTTCATTATGGCTTGGCAAAGCTGACGGCAAAAAAACGTTATCTTTGCAAAATATGGCTAACACATTGCATAAGCATTAGTTTCGTAAACCAATATCTCACCTAAACAAAAATGCTGCTTTACGTTCCGTCATTATTTTAACTTTTCCTGTTAGAGGGTTAAATCCAACATATCTACCTTTTTTTTTAAAGACTTATCGTTGTCAGTCACTAACAATTCGATTATTGTATCTTCCATCCAAAATTCGCTGTCAAATCATGAACGAATGAATGCGCACGATTGTATGAAAACTTGACGAAACAGAACAAGGCGTCGGTTACGGTATATTGGCTGTGTTTGCTTTGTAGGGTTAGCTTAACGAAACTTAAAAGATTTTCTTTTAAAAATCACAGAGCCTATTGCCTTAAAGTTGTAAAACGTTAAAGGCTACTTTTTTTCCGCTCTTCCAATACTTAAGGCACAAAACCACACCAAACCAAATCAACTTAAATATACCCGTACTACGCTGCCACTCTATCTCAGGTCTCCCGAGATAACCGCATCGAAACGATCTACTTACTCGATGGATAAATTAAGTAAAAGAAAACACACACCTTATGTGGATTGTCCCGTGGGACTGGCACGAAACTAAAGTAGGGTCCCTTATTTCACGACTAAACCTTCAATTATTGCTGGAAAGCAAAGTATCCAAACCCGACTCGTTCCGGTCCGAAATGGAATTTACAGGAAGTGATGTGTGAAAATGGAATGGACAAGGATTGGAAATAAATACCAAAGTTAATATTATAGTATTCGATCAGTATCTTAATAGGTTTTGTCCCATTGACCGCAAATCGGATGGACATTCCCTCGACACATAAATCTCCATGACTAAGCCACCTTTGACCTGCAGCTGTGTTATTGGGCACTCTCTGTCATTGAGAATGCCAGCAAATACATACGAGTATACGTAGTGATGATAGTGGGAGAGTGGTTGTTGTTGTTGGTATTTATTTTTTTTTTTTTTTTTTTTGGAGAAAAAAAAATTCCTCGGGACAGTCACATAAAAATGGGAATCCTCTTATTGAATGGGGATAACGAACATATCAACATATCACAACGCTAGAGGATCCTTTCACTTGTGAAGGGCGTCGCATCGTGGAGTAGTTTTGCCAATAGACGACAGTGGCGGGCATTCAGGTTCCGGGATTCTCTCTAAAAATAAAACCATACTCAACCGTAAGTGCGGGATGGGCAGATACTTCCAAGAGATGTTGTGGTCGTGGTGGTGAGGTGACTAAAGAACGGCAATCTATACAGATAGAGAAAAACTGATTCTTTGGAAATACACAATCAATTTGATTCTATCTTTTGTTAATTTTCCGATGAGAATATGAATCAGTGCCCAAAGATTGCCAAATAATCTATTTGATACGCTAGTGTATGCACAACAACAAAATATGTAACCATTAGAATATTGGCAATATTGTTGCTGACCAATTGGATAAAATGCATAGCAAAGGAATTGATGATATATTGAAATTGATAAGAACGAGCAATAATCTAATAATCCGTTTGGAAGAAAATATGTTGTGCATTGCTGTGTTATGTTGTATGTATGTACATATATAATTATACATATATCATTTTCGTTTGCGAATGACTTGCTGTGGTAGTTTCTCCTAATATGAGTTTCTTGTACAAAGTGGATGGGCTGATAGACATTTAGATCATTATTTGGTTACATGTAAAACAGGCATCTATACAGGTAAATTATTACAAGCACCATATATTGTTTGAATAGAAGTTTCAATTTAAGAAACCTTACCTTATCTCATCTTTAATTGCAGTGTATCAAAGACGATAGAATCCTTTTTGTTTTTGAAAGTCATCTGTCGATAGTATAATGACAGATCTGCAGCAAGATTGTTAAGAATTCATCCTAAAAACCCCATCGCCTTAAAGCATCTATGTTGTCGTGGTAGTAACAACCTCAAGCTGAGATTTTCCAGTCCAAAGTAGGCATCAGCAGTCTTATCATTTAGAGCTGGTGTAAGTGAAAGACATATGGACTTTCATTAAACTATGTTTTAAAAAAACCTGTGAAATGAAGTTGAGGGCTAAAAGAAGCCCCGATGTGCTGAAAACTGCTACCTCGACGAAAAGAATGATTCGATATTAAGTAATTGAACTTATTCGGTGCCTACCTGTTGTGATATAACGTCAGCCTATGTAAAGTTGCTTCAGTAAAGCCATGTGTATGCAAGCCCTGTTTAATAAAAAATAAAATGTCATTTTCTTTCTGAAGCTGATATCGTGCGTTTCACTTCAGTTCCCGTTTCCTAGAGAACGTTATGTACTGACACTTGTTTTATGAATGATGGAGCATCAAAAAAGGAAAAGCAGTGGATCTAGGTGACTTCCTTGAGGGACGCCGGATTCTACCAAAATGAATCTGAGAGAAAACCTCTGAATTCAGCCTGATATGACCTCCGTTTAAGGGTAAGATCATGAAAAAGCTGATCTAAAGCTTCGGAAAAAGTTATGTAGACACATTCCACCTCTTGCCTACTTTCTGAGGCTTTGGACATGTTTCTGACGAATCCATACTGTTCATTGGGCTCCGTGAAATAAGGCCGCGATCAAAAAATGAATTAAGACCGCGCGGTCTAATTTCATTTCGCTATCGCGGCCATATTTCATTTTCAAAATGAATTTTGAACGCCTATACAAAACCATGCGCGGTCTAATTTCACGCGGTCTAATTTCCATGCCCCTGTTCATTGCAAATAATATTACGACAATGTATGGTCAGACCATCACATACGCTACCTGTTCAATTATTTATTTTATTCATGACAGCTTTCAAATATTTTTCATTAGTAATAGAATTTATATTGGCTTGGTATGATAAGCGATTGCTTCCAGAAGCTAGGAAAACGTTAAGTTGTTATGAATGAAGAAACTTTAGAGGCAGAGGAAGGACATCGCCACAACAGGACGATTGGAGAAATACATTCATATATGTGAAATTCAAATTTTAGGAAATAGTTTCAATGTTGGAAGCCAGTTTGAAGAATATTTTGATCAGAGTGGTCAAAGGGCTCATTATCAGTACTCAGCGGGACATCATTAGAAGATTTACGAAAACGATCGACGAAGGAGTTGCTAATATTAAAATCGCAGTTATTTTAATAAGGCTCTCCCGGATATCCGTCAGATTTTTTTTAGAATCAACAAAGTTCCAAAATTGTTTCGGGCATTCGGGCGTTCAGAAAATAATGAAACAGATATACCTAAACTCGTTTCTAAATAGCGTATCGATCGCGAAACGAGGATTAAACTGTGCACTCAATATTTCGTCGTTCAAATCTATCTTGAACTACGTAGGCTGTAGGCACTTGACAATTAATAGGTAGGTTAGGTAAGGTTAAAGGGGGCTATAAGGCTGAGCTGTCATAAAATACCTCGCACCATAGTGAGCCAATCCGGATTCACTGGGACCATCTTATGATGGTACCTACCTAAACTGCAACATTTCCGTTTAAAAATTAAAATTTTGCCGCAACATTTTAAAATTCGTAGGAGAACGAGCAATAGCCTGATATTCATAAAGGATATATTCGACATCCTCTGTTGTAACTATAGCCGAGTTTTTTTTTTAGCACGCGTAGGTATATAAAAGTGCAAAAAATGCCCATCGCCGCTTAACGAATTCATCACAAAAAATTGGCAGCACAGAGATATTTATGACAGATAATGACCCTTGAGCTGTCAGTTGCTGACAAAATTGAAAAACAAAATTATTTTGAAGAATAAAATTATAACAATGGAAAACTCAGGGAATGCAAATTCCAATACATTTAGTTCCGATAAAAAAAAAATTATTTATTATCTAATATGATGAATCTATTGCTTATTGACCTAACCAATCGTCGCGTCGGCGTAAGTTTCTCCGGTTATCAAAAGAATGAATTTTTTGTATAGGAATTCATCGCAAGAGTAGAAATTTAGATTTGATATCACTATTTTTATATTCGCTTAGCTGAGCGGGGATATTATCGCCGCTTATTTTATTGTTGTTGTCTATCGACATGTAAACTTGCAAAATTAGCGTATAGGTGTACGCGTGCAAAAAAACACGGCTTATGTTATTGCAGTATCTGCATTCGTCCGTGTTTTCTTAAGAGATAATAGCCGTGTTTTTTTTTGCACGCGTATATAAAAGTGCACAAAAAAACGGCTATCGCCGCTTAACGAATTCATCACAAACGATTGGCAGCACAGACATATTTATGACAGATAAGTACAACGTTTACATGCAGAGCTGAACTTATATTGTTTTGGTTATAAAATTATTGGGTAAATGATCATTTAAAAATGATGCATGAGTTTGAGTTATGTTATTAAATACTAACACAAGTAATTTATTTTCAATGTATTTACTTTTTGTTTGTTGTTGTTTATGAATTTTTGACGCTTTCCTTTTTATTAATAAATATGTAGTACATAAAAATAGCGGCGCAAATTCATAGTCAGATAAAGCCGGCAATAAAAGAATTTATTCACCTACATAGCCTAAAATATACTTTTTGCTATTCATAGTCACCTTATAGTCGACTTCAAACATATAGCCGGCCCAAACATCACTTTAAATAATTATTGTCGGCTCTAAATTTCTCATATCATATTTTGACGTTTGGGTTTGTTCGTTCAAATCACTTAACAAAAACATACCAAAGTCGATACTAACTATAATACACAGGCAAAAATGTGTTTATGAATAACAAAAAGTTACAGCCGGCTTTTTTATTTAGTGCCAGTTGTAACTATAGTTGGCTATACATTTTACCAGCGTTGAAAAAATGCATTTATACCTGGGGTGAGTCGTTGAACTGACATGTTGTCTCTGTGTATGTGTGATCTCTGTTTTTTTTTTCCTTTGTTTGGAGCAGGAAATCATTTGTTTTGATTGCGTTTATGGCTATTTGCGGTTAAAGTATGTTAAATAATCTGTTGTTTAACAACATTTTTAGAATGTCAACTATTCAACTCGTGTGTAGAAATACTCAGGTCGCAATCTCAGCTCAGTTTCTTTTTCTCAACCTGCATGTAAACGTGGTAACTGACACTTGAGCTCTCAGCTCTTGACAAAATTGAAAAAAAATATATTTTGAAGAAATAAAATTATAAAGATGGAAAACTCAGGGAATGCACATCCAAATATATTTAATTCCAATAAAAGAAATCATTTATTATCTTAAATAATCAATTTATTGCTCATTGACATAACCAATCGTCGGTAATAGAATAAATAAGAGATGAAAGAATTATTTTTGCTTGTTCTTTGTTTACGTTTGGGTTTCTCCGGTTGTCAAAAGAATGAATTTTTTCATGTGAATTCATCGCAAAAGAAGAACTTTGCGTTTGGTTTCACTGTTTTTTATATCCGCTTAAATAAGCGGGGATACTATCGCCGCTTATTTTACTTTTGTTGTATTTAACATGCAAATTTTCAAAATAAGCGTATATACGCGTGCAAAAAAACACGACTAATGTCAGGAAAGTATTCCTATTAAGGTTCTTAACTTTGCTCTATTTAGTACAAGGATTGCTTTGATCCTTTTAAGGTCGGAAGCCGACCAAAGAGCCTTGGACATCTGAGTAGGTAACTGAGGCGAATTTAAAAATACGCCTTCTCGCTCAACATACGATTGACCTTTTTAACATTGTCTGAATTTGACTAAACATTTTCGAAAATGATGGTTATTTTGTTGTCTTTTGCGAACAAGTCAAATCTTTGTGTCTGTCTTGTTCTTGAATTATAATATTCGTACTAGTTTTGACATATAACAGTTCGATATAAATCGTTTTTGGACAACTCTTGTTTTTTAAATTAAAAGTCTAACGATAAGGCTCATTTGCAAAGACTTTTGCATCTTTAACCCTAACCTTGTTCAATTCGATTATCGATCTAACATACACACTACTTCTACAAAGGTTTTAAAAACAACTTACCACCCATTCTTTATTACATATTAAATTTTTCAATTATAATAAGTTCTAAATGGCTGAAGTTTTTAAAGTAAACATACATACAATACTCAATGTAGCAATCAACCACTAAAGCCTTGAGCAGCGCTGTTACAACAAATCGAAGGCTTTAATAGAAATAAACTTTCGGCAAAGTCCCATCCATCCAACACGCAGTAATCTCGTAAAATCAAATAAAACTTTTCCCATAAAATTCAAAATTGTTAATGGGAAAAAGATACTCCTACTACAGTACTCGTATATGCCAGAATGCGTATTCTATTGTCGACAATGACACTTGTTTTCGACGAGTTCCATTGTAGGACACACAGGGCGGCCCACATATTATTATTCCGCATATTTAAATCGTTTGCGCTTCACTCTTCAGTTCTTGTAAATCGATTTGTTTTCGATTCCCACAAACCCAACACACACAGATAACGCTGTGTCAATATTATACACTCAAATCACAAACCTTTTAACGACGTGACACTAAATAAAATCACCACACTTCCTCAATCCTCGACAATCCCTTCCAAGGGTCAATAGGTTTTTTTTTAGTATCTCTCCGTCGCATTACCCGGCTTAAAGTGAATTTTTTACGAGGATATCTCACTATACTTCACAGAGACAGAAAAAATGAAGAAAAGAAACACTTAAAACCGAACCATATTCGAAACAGGACATCAACTTGAAACTAACCGTCATCAGCGCCTTCGACACGTAATCGAATTGAGCGAGAGGTTGCAACAAAAAAACGGGGGGGAAAAATATGCCAAACTTCTTTAAGACCGCTTCCATGTCCCAAAGGTGCTATTACTTATTCGATACATCCTCGCACCACCACCAGCATGTGAATGGGTGGCAGGACCTGCCGATGGTGTACACGAGTATGTGAGGCGAATGACAATGTTAATATTGTCTGTGCTGTGCCGGTTGAAGAAGTTCGCCAATTCAATTATATACTATATACGACTTCAGTTTTTTTTTTGTTCTCTCCTCCACAGGATTTATTGGCATGTCTTATACAACGCGAGTTAGACACAGATATACATACGGGGGTGTTTATCCTCTGTCGAGCACTTCGTTCGCTAGGAAACGAGTTAAGTGCTCTCCCACGTGGTATTAAATGGGCGGGCGAATTATACGTTTCGGAAATTTAAATACGGGACCGTGATCGTGCAACAAATAACTTTAACAACATAATATTCTTCTCAATTCGCATCCTGGCTGTCTCCTTGCTATCGGTGTGTTGGTACTCGTATGTGTGTGTGTATGTTATTGGAGTTGAAAAGGATTCAAGCGCTGGAAACAATATTTTTTATCTAAGATTCTGATTCGGAGACATCATCCCAATTGGATGGCGATGAGCCGAAAGGATGAATGGAAAAGTTTTTTTGCCTTCGTCCTTTCATATCGGAGGATCGGAGGCAATTGTGTCTCACAAGGTGAACCGTGCACTATACACGACTTCAGAAAAAAATCAACACAATTTTTATCGAACAAGAGAAGAAGAAGAACATGTTGTTAACGTCAACAACTTTTCAATGAGACGTACTTATACGGAGTTGGAAGTATAACTTTTTTCTCGGCTTCATCGTCATTGTGTTGTATTTGAGATTGGAGGAATGGAGGACTGGAGCCCCTTGAGCATGATTAGTCTTGCAAATTGTATCTGGGTAATGTATCTTCGATGTGCAGTGGTTTGGAACGCTGCTACTTTAGGTACAAGTGTATTTTCCATGATTAGGGTGCCGTGAGATAAGGCAGGATGCGATTGTATTTTCACGCAGCTTAATGAGGTAATCTATTTAGTGGGACTTTTTCTTGCACAGTTTATACTGGATGGATGATTAAAGGGAAAACCCCTCAATTATGTGACAGCAAAGACATAGTTTTAATGGGCTACTAAGATAAGAAAAAGGACTAAGGCATGGTGGTATAGTAGAAAAACCTTCCTAATACAGATTGGTAGATCTGGATAAATTTCTTTGTCCTAAACGGTTAGAAGAAACAAAATAAAATATGTACTCGTATATGTATAGCTCCGGTCCTAAACAGAATGTCTGCCAAATAATATTTCATTTCTTGTAAAAAATGTGTTATCTGATCACCAACACGGATTCATGAAGGACCTCAACCAATTTGACCATTTTTTGTAATTATCTTCGTCCTAATATTGAGTTACCGTAAACGCCAAAATTCACTTTTTGAGTTTGGTATGCAGTCTTATGTTTTCGAGGTAGCTCTTTCCAAATCTTTTATCCGTTTTGCTCTATCTCTTTCCATTGCAATACAGAATGGTTTTGACGTATATCCATCAAATTCATCAAGTTCACGTATTGTTTTGACGTAAACGCCAAAATTTGGCATTTACGTCAAATTTTCCATACAATTTAAGCAAATTTTTGTTTAAGAATTGTTTTGACGTACGTCCTATTGTCCTACAACGTACGCCATCCAACTTCAAATGCTTGTTCAGTACTGTTTTGACTTATGTGCCTACAAAATGCCAGGTAAATCTATTTAATCGTATACACGTACATACGTCATTAGAAAGAAAAATATTTTTTTTTGGTTTTGCCGTACGTGCATACGATTTTACTGTGACCGTAAAAAAATACAGTACAATGCTTCGGTGCACTTTTTTTTTACTATTCGCAACATTTCTACTATTCGCAATTTTTTCCACTATCAGCACCCTAATTTCTTTTCATATTTTTCGATCAGTTTCGATATCGGAGTTCAGAATGTGTACTTGTTGAATGTAGCCGTCAGCAGAATTAGACACACACGAAAAGAAACAATTGAAATGTCGAAATTCTCGGAAAAAGAAACGAAGCCGACAGAATATTAATGAATTTTGGCTCATTCATTTCTCGATTATGCCATTGAAGAGTGAATTTGTATGGGAACAAAACAAAATTCAGTGAAAAATGTTCCATTTTTCAGATTCCACAGGTTTCCACCAGCGTTGCCACAATGCTACTTTCGTAGCAAAAGTGCTACATTATTTTTCAGTTTTTTCAATTTACTACTTTGCTACTTTAATTTTAAAATTGGTCCCATTTTGCTACTTTTTTTTTCTCGAAGTTCCCTGCAAAATGTTTTGTTTCTGTTTGGTAATGCATTCTGTTGCTTTCAATCCCAACAAAAGGTCTGTTCAATTCAGCTGTGCTGGACAGAGAAGAACAGAAAAATACAAAGTTTTTGTGTTCAATGAGAAAAGTTTCTGTCCGGGACTGATCTGCTTTATGTTCAACGACTCTGTTCTGGAAAACTTTTCTGCAACTGCTCTTGAGGTAGAACACATTTGTAAAAAATATTAAAGTCAGCTGTGTTGCACATTTGATACTTTTATTTGAAGTGAAAAGTGTTTTGACGAGATTAAATTTACCAAATGGGGGAAATTGAAGTTCAATCGCAAGAAGGGCAATCAGTTATTGTAAAATGGTATAAGTAATTTGGAAAACATTAAGTAAAATAATCATCAATGCAGTTGTAATTTTTGACAGCAAACATATGGATGTACAGTCCTGTGTAAAAAATTAAGACCAGTAGCAAGATTTTATGATATATTTACTTTTGACTTTATTTTATTTTTAATTCTTTTCCAAACTCAAAAAAATAAATTGTAGACATAATATATATATTCCGCTGTATTCATTTAAAAACTTTTGTCACTTTAATATAAAACCTTAATTAGTAAAAAATAAAAACACAAATACTCTCCTGTGTAAAATATTAAGACCACTTGTACTGTATGTGGGAATAAGCGAACAAATCAAAAAATATGTAAGAAAGACTAATGCGAATTACACTACTGTAGCAATTTAAGATCACCGTTACTATTTCTGTACGTTACAGAAGATCAATCATCACTCATCAGTTCTTTGTCATTCATTGGTGAGTATACACTAGTTTATTCATTTTAATTGAAAAAACGATAAACAATAATATGGGAAAGAAATCTGTTGATACAATAACTTTATGGCAGGTAAATCAAATGCAGATAAATCATAAAATAATATTGTGTGTAACATTTTATATCCGTAGGTTATTGCACTCCATAATAATGGATTAAGTGAGCGAGAAATAGCGGACCAATTAGCAATAAGCAAAACTTGTGTACATCAAACAGTTGAAAGAAACAACATATTATGCGGTTCTGTTTCAAATAGAGAGAATTCCGGCAGAAAAAAGACAGTTACTCAACGTGTTAAAAGAGCATTAATTCGAACATTAAAAAACAACAGAGTAGCAAGCAGTGCAGAGTTAGCCGTCGAAATTCGAAATAAAACTGGTACGGAAATATCACCATCTCACATACGCAGAATCCTGTGTCAAGAAAACCTACGGGCTCGACCAGCAATCAGGAAGTGTTTTTTAACAAAAAGACATGCCAAGGAAAGGTTGTCGTGGTGTAAAAATAGAAAAAATTGGACTACAGAAAGTTGGAAAAATGTTTTGTTTTCTGACGAAAGTTGCTTTCAACTTTTTCCGAATGGTCGAGTTAAAGTACGACGACTTCCCTCGGAGCAGTACCTTCCGTCATGTGTTCAACAACGTCAACAAGGTGGTGGAGGAAAAGTCACAGTGTGGGGTGGTATTTCGTGGTATGGTCTCACAAATTTGGAAATTATTTCAGGCACAGTTAACCAAGATGCGTATATGGACATTTTGCAAAGGAATATGCTGCCATTTCTTGATGATGAAATGCCCCTAAGGGGCTCTATATTTCAACAAGATAATGCACGTCCTCATACCGCCAGAAGAACTTTAGCATTTCTGAATGAAAATAACGTCAATATTCTCCCGCCTGCAGTCCTGACTTCAACATCATTGAAAATGTTTGGAAGATGTTAGGAGATAGGGTCGCAAAAATGCGACCACAGAATATCAGTGAACTTAAAACAACTTTAATACAGGAGTGGAACAACATTCCAAATGAAGCCTTATACAATTTAGTGAATTCTCTTCATCGAAGAGTCAATGACTGCATTCGAGCCAAAGGTTACTATTTCAGAGGTTAATGTGGTCTTAATATTTTACACAGGAGAGTATTTGTGTTTTTATTTTTTACTAATTAAGGTTTTATATTAAAGTGACAAAAGTTTTTAAATGAATACAGCGGAATATATATATTATGTCTATAATTTATTTTTTTGAGTTTGGAAAAGAATTAAAAATAAAATAAAGTCATAAGTAAATATATCATAAAATCTTGCTACTGGTCTTAATTTTTTACACAGGACTGTACATATGTAATTTTCTATGCTGACTTGATCTGACATTTTTCACAAATCTGTGCTGTTCTGATCTGCCTTTTTTCTCATTGAACAAAGCTACTTCGTTTGAGGGTGAGTTTTGTTTGCTGAGTTTTCTGTTTTGTGTATCCAAAACATGCGTTCCCTTCCGTCGTTTATTTATTCTGTCAGAATTCAAAAACTGGTAAACTGCCAATTGTGTTGACTGAAGCAAACAGGAAAATTGTTGCATTTCTTCTGTTAAGTTTAAACTGGATCAGAAAGATGGTAAATTGTACATACTTATAAATTGCTATAACAAGATCGCTCAACAACTTTATGTAATTGTTTCAGATTCGTTATAAGACAGCGAAATGAAAAGGAGGAGGAGAATAAAAAAAAATATGGATAGTATGGAAGTTTCGAAGAGCATTGCCTGGTCATGTTTTGGAACGTTCATCATATTCCACTGTCCAACATGTATTCTATTTCAAAAGTTTTAAGGAAGTATTTTCTTGACTCCAAGGTAGCACAGCATATAACTTTTGTTAGAACGAAAACGACAAGTGTTATTAGCAATCAGTTTTTGCAAAATAAATTGATTGCTCCTACAAACGTTCTTCTTTTGCTTTTGCTACCTTAGGCTACTTTTCAAAATGAGAGATTTTGCTACTTTTGCTACTTTTCACAGTTTTTCGGGCTACATTTATCCAAAGTCAAGCGGCAACGCTGGTTTCCACTATTATAAGAGTGAGATTGTACGAAGAAAATCAAAATGGGCATCCAAAAATGTCGACTACCCAGGTTTCGCAAGATTCTTTTATTCGCAGATTCCGCTATTCTCAAGTTTTACGTTCTTTTTGAAAAATATTTCAGTTGCTTCCCATGTCCCATCTTTTGTCGTAAGAGGACATGATTGAAGATCATAAAAATGAATTCTCCAGTACCCATTATGGATGAATCCCTTCTTTCGTAAAAACTTACATATAGTCTACGTACATACATAGGTATAAGTTTTGATTCAATGTTTCTAATCTTTTAAGTTTATTAGACGAGCTAGTCCCAAATGAAGCCTGAGTGTCTTTTTCTTAAATGTCATTGTTTCATGTTCGTAGAGTCAGACGAAAGCGTAAATGACCCTAATTATGCTTATGAACCCAATTTGCCACAACCTTTAACAGAGAATGTAAGAAGTATGCTATCAGAGTGTGATTTTTCTTGTAAATAAGATCTTATACAAATATAGGAACTAGTTCCATATACTTACATTAAATATTTTTTAATAGTAAGTGATATAACTCCAAAAAGCTCTACCCGAAAATTACAAAAGAATACTGAAATGTAAAAACAGTACCTTAGAAAACGTTTGCAAAATCTTGAATTTTTGACGTATACGGCAAACTCATTTTGTAATAAATTTTAAATATTTTAAAAACTAAAAGTGTTTTAGGATAACTTCTTACATTATTTGAAAGAGGATTTCCGTATGAATATCATATCAAAAAATTAAAAAATCCCAGCGGTTAGTTTTCATGCAATAGGCTGTCAAACCTTTAAATGCGATTTCCCAAAAACATTAAAATGGCGTTTACAGCAACCCAATGTCGGGGCGACGTTATGTCAAAAATAATTTCTATTGAGCCAGCCATGGTACACTTATTCAAAAGTTATTTGCTTTAAGCCAGAACTACATCGGAACAAAAGTGATAAAAAGTAGAAGTGTGCACACACTGAAAGCTCACTCAATTCCAACTGACCAACAGCGCCATTTACGGATGAAATTATTATTTGTTTGACATTTGAAAGCTCCAGGAAATGTATTTCTCCGCAACCATGCACATTTATTCGTTAATAGTGGATGAATAATAAAAAGGAAAATTGGTTTCAAGCCTAAAATTCTAAAAAAATGTACGGGAATAATAAAATCGGTATTTGCTTTCGTGAATATACGTCTAAAATCATCTTTTCATTTCATCGGAAATCAGCTGGTATGCAAAAAAGTGAAGAAGCGCCTTCTATTGTCGAGCATTTTATACGAAATCCAATTATAACTACTGGAATTGGTTTAAGTATTTGGTTGGAAGAACTACTGGAAAGCTTTTGTGCAACATCCCAGCAGGAAAATACGGAATGTATTACTTGGAGAATCGAATACATAATTAGTTATTAAAGGTGAGAAATATAATGCATTCCAAAAGAATCGACGTGGTAATACCATATAATAATAAAGCACATTGTTTACCACCTAGATTCCCATATCTGCAGAAAATGTAATGTAGTGTTTTTTGAATTTAACGATTTTTTGGTTACAGTTGTCTGTCGGCGCCTTCATGTCGCCTCAAATTTTGCGTTTTTATTTAAAAACGCATGAATAACTCATTGTGTGTTGTAACGCGAGACAGTAAAGAGTGTAGTATAAAATAAGGAAAATGTATTCTAAACGGCATTGGCGAAGACTATTAGCCAAAAAAAGACTTTGTGCAAGTGAACTGTTAAAAGAAAATATATGTATTAATAGTAATTGTGCAGAAGAAAGTTCTATTTCCCAAGAAGTAAGTTGTGTAGAAAGTGCTGAAACTGAAGAAAGTTTTGGGAAAATTGTCGTGGAAGAACTAATAATGAATTACAATTTTGAGGGGATAAAAGGAAAATCATCATTTAAAGCTTTCGAAAACTTAAACCAGGCAATGTATGGTACGTACACCTTTTAATTGTTCACATATTTTATTTCTCCATTATATTAACATATGTCTATTTTCAATTGCAGAGGTCCTAAAACGTGAAGGATTCACCCAGAAAGAATATGCCACCGAGATTAAAAAGGCATTTCACCTTATAAAAGTACGGCAGTTAAAAAAAATCCACTTTGATAAGAAAAAAGCAAAATGAGTTGAGCTGTTTTTTTTTTAGTTTTGATTTTGAATTAGTTACGTTGAGTTTGATTTTGATTAATAATATGTTTTTGTGTTTTAAATCCTATTTACTTTTATTCTTGTTTTTTTGTTGTTTGATAATAAAATATTTAAAATAAACTGTCTATTTTTCATTTAAAGCTGGATAAATTCTATAATTTATGTCGGAGAAATGAATTATATAACTAATTATTAATGCATTTATTATATAATACATTACAAAGAATGAATTATATAATGCATTCTTAGAACACTTTCAGGTAATCGATTCTTTTCCTAGGACATAGTCTGTGTTAAGAATAATGCATTCTGGAATCAATATTCTATACTAGCGATTGATTCCCCTTTCGATTCCAATAGATTACCTTTTCCTGCTGGGATGCTCTAGCTTTCGCCGCATTGAGTTTTATTTATTTGAGAGGAAATGATACAGATTTGCCTGCGATGGAGGAGTACAACATATTGTTTTGACTTCGTTGTACTTTTTATCACTTTTGTTCCGATGTAGCTCTGGCTTTAGGGTTGTACTCTTCCTTATTCAATTTGATAAAGTTTTACTTAGACAATCGTGTTCAATTTGTTAAGATTGATTGATCGCATTTCTACATTGTCCTAACATCTGGTGTCCCTCAAGGCAGTTATTTTGGGCCCCTAGTATTCCAGTAATTCATTAATGATCTCCCATTAGCTATCAAACATTCTTAGTGCTTTCTGGTTAGTCCATGGTGTGACAATCATCATCATCATCATCATTATATTTAAATCGCTAGCGCAAGAGCTTGTGATTCCTCCTGAGAGTTTATTCCTGCACCGATTTCAATGATTTTTACACTGATCGAAAGCTTATCAACTGAACTTTGTTCATCAATATAAACAATTTTGAAAAAGTCCATATGAGTACAGTTATTTTGAAAAAAACATTATTTCCTATACCTACGGGTATAGGGTTTCTACATGCGAGGTTCCTCGCACCGGTACACTATAATGAATTGCTTCCAAATCTCAAGCATTACTTTTACAAAACCGAATATCCTTATATTTTACGAATACTTCATTAAGTCTAATAGAATTTTTAGAGTGTCTTTGGGGAAAGATCTTGGAATCGGGTTTGGCACGATTGACCGCATTTTAAAATCTCATTTTCAAAATATCGCATAACAAAATCTTGCATTACCATAATCTCGCATTATCGGAATCTCGCAGTTACACAATCTCGTACCTATATCGAAAACTCGCAATATAAAAATCTCGAAAACTAGAATCTCGCATTAAAATAAAATATTTATTTTCGCGCGTAGGTATTTTTAAAAATGAGCGCAAATGAACTAAGCGCATTTTAACTGTTTTCGATAATTTGAGAGCGTCTGGCAAGGACATGGCGACAAAGAAAACGTTTTGGATTTTTATACCCCTATTCAGGGGGTTCCGTACTGTAATTTAGGACTATTTTGTCTTTTGTTCTAGATCACTGAGGTCTTTGAAGAAGTATTCGCCTAGGTATAGTTTTCTGCTAACGGAAAGAGCTGGTGATGACCAGAGGAGATGTATTGGGCTTTCCCATCTTTTTCATATTAGCAGCTGCTGCAGAAGTCATTTGAAAGGATGCCCAGCATGCTTGCCTATAAGACAGTGCCGTATGATGACACCAATAAATCGTACTAATGTCTAGTCTTTTTAGGTGGATAGAGCGGTTTGGATCCAGTCCAAGCCAGATCTGTCTTGTTGCAAGGCAAGTAGGTCCGCATTACCCCCTCCCCATATGTGGGCTTGAGGCCCGTTGAAACGAAACATAGGACTACAATGATATAAAGAGACATCTAAAGGAAAAGCTATCGAGGTCAAAAACGGCCATCAATTTTTTAGTAACAAATGCATCGCCTACAGCGGGAAATATGAGATTTTTGTAGTGATGTCAGATTCCATCATATTCTATGCTGGGAAGTTAGGAAATATGGGAGTGTCGAGAAAAAATTGTACGGTACTTCATAAAGACAGCATTCCACCTTCCAACCATAATTCTAAATAACAAATTTATGCTCGAAATAGACTTGCCCAAGCTGTTCACTGAAACTATTATGTTAATTTCTTGTGGACTACGTTCTGGAGGTTTTAAAAAAACCGGCTCCACAAGCAATATAATCCAGAATAGTACTCGTTTAGCAAGTGTTGGAACTCGCTCGAAGGGCCCAGTTCTTACATGTAAATAAGTAAGGATATACATTCATCCATCTTGTCATTGGATCACGTTCTTATTAATCTTAATGAACTAAAAACCTATCTCACAAATATACAAGAACTCCAAGATTTTTCGAGAAATTGACTTAAGTCGTAGTAAACTTAAGTTTTGATGTACGAAATCAAGCCTCAATGTGTTCCGGGGACGAAGTATTCAAACAAGTTTAAAAAAACAAACTAAAGAATCCTGTGTAGACCCATGGAAAGTTGTCAGCCCGTATCCATCTCTGGTTGAGTCGTCTAGGGTTCTATATTATGTTGTCAGTAGGTAAGTGAATCTTTTGAAATGCTTTTGGAAATACTATTCTCTAGATCTCCGCCTTACTAAACGTAGCAGTTTTACATTATTTTTGATATGGGTACAATCCAAAATCTCTGTAGGAAACTTCCATAACAAAAGAAATACACATGCACTCAGCTCTGAAAATTCTAAATGCCTACATTCTCTTCTCTTAAACAGAATCTCAACCAGATTTGGAACAGTAATAGTATCATCACTACTAGCTATTTGGATTTAAGGATGTGTTGCATATCTTCATCCTATTTTAAATCTTCCATTGACATGGCCACACAGAACAACATACACGTACACATAATCTACTTAAGTCATAAGCCATATTCGGGAGGGGGCTTAACGGCCTCATCTCGTGCATCTGTTTCCTGTAAATGGCATGATACTTTGAAAACAGGCCAAAGGAAAAAAAAAGTAAATTTAAAAGCTGGATTATCTTGCAGACCCGAAAATAAACCTCCATCATATTGCTGTGTTGCAACGAGCCCATCTTTGCATCCACATAATCCATACAAGGATACTGCAAATTAATATACGAAGGATAAATGTATGTGTTGACCTACCACAGCTTACACTGTGCCGGCGCAATCTAGCAAGTCTTAACTTTTAGTTGCATCCACCAGTCCAGTCCCAGGCCCATACCCACTCATAGTTTAGCCACCCGTAGTTACATACATGAGCGACTGAACTTAGTATTAAAAGCATATCCTGATGTTAACATCGCATTAATATCCTCGTCTGTGTGTGCTCCCTAGAGATTTACTTGATTTTAAAGTGCGTGGCGCGGAGTGAAGGGTGAGATGCCATGGCCATCAAATTTTCGAGACTTTGATTGTGTGTCTACGCAGAAAGGACCTCAGCTAAATGTTTGATGAACCCCCATCCCATTCGGGGTGGTTTGCAATTTATCACCAAACTTACTTGAAGGTGATATTTCATTGTGACATCTGCTGGTAGTTGCGTGGTAGTGATGGTGGTGGGTTGGTTCTCGAACGGCAGGAAACGGAAGCCCCACGGATTACAGGTGGACGAAGCGAAAGTAAACAGGTTTATATGGATCGGAGGGTGATGCTCGACGATTTGTCATTCCATTACACCTGTATGGGTGGGCAGGCGCGGTGGACGCTTAGCAAACAGGACTATGAGTAAAGAACAACAAGTTTCGAGCAAAGAATTCCATTCCATCTGCCTTGGCATGTACATTACGTGTAATGGATGGAAATTTGATCGATGGTGCTCCTCACGATGTAATAACGTTTTATTTTGTTTTTTTTTTTTGTTTTTCGCTTTCGCTGAAGGTGTGGGTAGGGTATTACCTGATAAATTGATATATAAATAAGGGTATGAGGCCGTAGTATTTGGTTACAAGAAATTACCATAACAGTACTACGATATTAAGGCGACAGTTAGTCAACATTAGTGTGTTCACTTTGGCATAATAAACTCGACGACTTATAAGAGATTGAATTAATCATAATCAGTTGAATTGAGGATGTTTTTTATGTATAGAAATATCTCGCAGACATGAATGAAATGATAAAGCAGTTTTGTTCTTAAAGTCGAAAGGAGAATTTCACTTGGACCTAGAGTTCGATTTTGGTTGCGATGTCTTATCTGCACCTAGCTATGCGTGCATTTTCTAAACTTTCTGAAACCGCTTTCGCCAAATGGTGGGCTTTTATAGATCCTACAGTTTGTCAGATACTTATTATTTGAATGGATCTGCATGTAACGAACGTTGAAGGATTAAGTAGATATCTACCAGGTTCAAATTTTCTACTGACCAACATTTGAAGCTTTTGGAGAAAGTTTAGGAATCTGACCTACGGGTTTTTGCCATCTCCGAACATTCGTAAGAGGTGGCACTATGAAAAACGTTTAGTTTTAGGGCAGCATTGCGTAGTAGTCCAACGCACTAACCACTACACCATGGTATTTCTATCGGGCCACTGTATTGATTAATTAACCGTTTATTCATACTTAACGTAGCATGTATTGATCGATTTTAAAGGATGATCAAATTTGAAAATGTTATACAGTAGATGCTCGATATAGTGAACTAATAAAAACCAGGCCTATTCACTGGAGCGAGATTGTTCATTGTAACGAGCGTGGACTCCTTGACTCAAAATAGAAATACATAATTACAATTTTTCTTTGCAATTACTTAAAAAATAAGCCAATATTTATAAGAAGGAATATTTTATTTTTAACAAAAACAACTCATCCGTAAATAAACGTAAAACACAAGAAAAATAATAAATTCCATGTTAGTACTTAAAAAACAAAAATACAACAAGCTTAAGCTGTGCTAAAATAGTAAGTCATCTTCGTTTGCTTTTTCTTTCAATTTATGTAAATCAATATCGCCTTTTCTTGTAACCTTTAAGGACCAAAACATCCGTGTAATCCACTTTATTGCTCGTTGCCCATTGAAGTGTTTTTTTTTTCCAAATAATTGAACAGCATCTCATATACATATGTACATTAGGGTGTGTCATATTTTTCAACTTTATTATTTAATACATCTATAGTTTTCTTTTTGGAAAGTACGTTTGGCTCCCTCAAAGACCTTGAAGTTTTGAAGAAATTGAAGAAATATGCTATTGGCGTGTAATTTTTTTTATATATCTATACACAAAAACTAGCTAAACTTGGTTCAAATAAAGTAAATATTTATATTCAATTTTAAAATATTTATCAACTAACAAAAAGAAAGGGTCACTATTCCAGATAGGTCTTTCTGGGATGACTTAGGTGCTGTAACAGACAAGTCTATACACTTCTATACTGATGACTCTAAAACCAATGATGGTGTAGGAGAAGGTGTTTTCTCAGACATATTAAAACTAAATCTCTCCTTTCGCCTCCCTGATCACTGTAACGTGTTTCAAGCGGAGATCATGGCGATTTCGGAAGCGCTGTCCGGGATCAAGAGGAATGTAATATCCACTAACGATATTAGCATTTTCTTGGATAGTCAGGCGGTGTTAAAATCTCTGGAATCAGTCTCATCCACTTCAAAGACCACCTCCAACTGCCGTTCATCTCTCATAGAGATGGCTAAGCAGTTTAACATTCACCTTTGCTGGGTGCCGGTGCACAGAAACATTGCAGGGAATTGCAAAGCTGACGAGCTCGATAAAATAGGAACAACAACACCTATTCTACCCGATAAGAAAAATATAGGTATGCCGCTCGCTACTTATAAGCTAGCACTCCAACTTGATACAGTCAATAAAACCAACGCTAGATGGGAAGTTGGAACTACCTGCCTTGCTACAAAGCAAATCTGGCCTATACGCTACTAGACTTGGCGTCATTTCGAATGACTTCTGCAGAAGCTGTAGAGATGAAGAGGAAGAGGAAAGTCCAACACATCTCCTCTGTTCGTGCCCAGCTCTTTCTCGTAGTAGGAAACTTCACCTAGGAGAATACTTCTTCGATGATCTAAGTGATCTAACAAGCTTTCTTCGCTTTGTACAAAGCTCCAAATTTTTCTCTTGAGTAGCGGGGTAAATATCCCCAAGATCCTTGGTATCACAATGGGCCTCTATAGGCCTAAGTGTGCTGGTACTTGTTACCGGCAGCCACTGCTACCTAACCTAACCTAACAAAAAGATTTAAGAAAAAGTATATTTTTACAACCTCCGATTCTCCACACCGTTAAACGTATTGCGCCCATCAGTGGATATGTAATATAGGTGTTTTCTCATTTTATTTCTAAATAACCTTTATTTTTATTAATTTTAAGCAATTTGTTTAGCAAAAATTAACACTAAACCATATCCAAGCAATGAGCGAACATAGCACTGAAAACCGTTTTTCACGAAACTTCAACCAATTTGAGGGAGCCAAAAGTACATTAAACTTGGAACTTTTTTCACATATTCTGACACCTAGGATCCGAATGCAACTTTTGAGAGGTATTAGATTAAAAAAAAAAATTTTTTTTGCCATACTAAATGACACACCCTAATGTATAATACATACCTACATAATCAAACAAGATTCTCGCACAACACGATGAGTAGGACCAACGGTAAATTTGGACGATTGTATGGATACTGCCGATTTTTTTTTGTTCACTATTTAGAATAGCCGGTATGTATAAAATATTGTGTGTTCACTATATTGGATTGTTCACCATATCGATGTTCACTAAATCGAGCGTCCACTGTATTTACCATTATTTATGAAGAATAATATCCTTCAAATGGGTTCCTCTGGATTTTCTGCAGCAGTCGATCCTTACGAGGTAATTTTCGGAGACTATTTCGTAAGTTCCGAGCAGTATCTCGGCTATAACTTGGCGGATGTTGGGTTTGAGTTGGTCCAGTATTTTTCGATTTCGATTTCGATTTTGTGCCAGAAACACTCGATTATCAGCGGAGTTTCCTAACCCCGTATGCAATAATCTAGCTTACAGAGAGATGGAAATGCACCTCATCAGAGAACATTTTCTTTGAAAAATCAGTAAAAACTTCCTGCTACTCCACCCAATTTGCGTAAATTCTTCTCTGTTTATTGTACTTTGGGTTTCAGTTTTTGTATTAGAATTATATACGGATATCTAGCTTCAAGTCGTGGCTCAACATGCCATAAAACAAGTCCAAAAGCTACAAACGTCGAAGAATCGACAATTCTGGATCTTCGGCCACACTTTAACTTACAGCAGCAATCCTGTTCAATTTCTTTTCATGTTGCATTTTTGTCAAAAGTGATTGGAAGTCAATAGTCGTTCCCATTTTCTACACTTGACCATATTCATCTCCCATTATTCCAAAAGCCAAACTGGACAGAAGCAATTTATAATCGTATTTTCCTTTGATGATGCCTTCAACGATAGTGCGATGTCATCAAGGTAGTCACGTATGCAGACATGTGGCCATTTTCATATTAGTGAGGTGTTCTACAGATATTAGTGGAATCCCTGAGCGGTTTCTGATTAAGCTGAGCGCCCACAAGATGTTGACTGGGCGTTAGTTTGATTAAAACTGAACTAATGGCTGCATATATGTATACCACAAGACCTGATAACGTAATCAAGAGACCTTGCCCCGACTACCACAAACTATGCCATCCCCAAACTTGAAGTACTGAATAGCGATCTTTGCCGATGGATCGGGTATCCTCTCACCTGAACTAAGAATTTCTTAATCCATTCGCATTTTGTGCTGAAGTACTAGCAATCAAAGTAAAGTACTACGTACCCTCTATTGGATTCCTAGCCATATCATGGAATAGAGGAGAACGAAAAATCCGAAGAGAGAGCCAGACGCAGATAAGATATTCACATCTTCGTTATGGAGAAAGTGTACCATATGGAAAAAGCTTAACAACTGTGTCATTAAGAAGACTTGGACCGTGTATATCAACAATAAATCACACGACCTGATCAGATCATGAGCTGAGATCGGCATGATCATTGAAATAAGCACGGATTACTGGACTATCGCCTTTATCTCCTTTGCCTTCTTCTGTAGATGTCCGATATGACCCAGACGACAGGCACTCTGTAGATATTTTTCAAAAAACCTTTCAGAAATTCATGACCTACATACATATACTATGTCTTAAATTCTGTAACCTCTTAGGTCTCCAAATGTCCACAGGATGAGTTCGAACAACATTTCCATAAACAAATACCGATAACTAGGTAAATTAATGGTAAGCGTACAAGCGCTCCATTTATTTAGACGAGTTGGCTACTCATCAATCGCAGAACGCACGATTTCTATTGGAAAAGTGTCGACGGGTTTCTTTAAACCAATTATTAGCAATACCAGATTTGGGTGTCTTTTCGTACGAGCCATACATACCCTCGAAAACGGAACCTAGCTTGTAATCCAAAGGATTAAGATCCGGACTTGCTGGTGGCCAATGATCAATACTAATGAAACCAGGAACATTTTCCGTGAGCCAGGCCTGGTTAGTTTTTGCCGGTGCCGTGACATGAGGCCAAGCGACATAAGACCAAATTTGGATATTTGACAAAATCGCGCGATTTTTTAGTTTTATTTTCTCAAATTCTAAAATTCTCGAAAGCTAAAATTTTATAAGTTTCTTTTGTCAATTTCTCAAATATTAGAATTTTATGTTTCTTTTCTTATTAGCTTTGGATATACATATTTGGAGGTACATAGATTATGAAAAATTAAAAGAACAGCTAGCTACTTACATGTTTCGCATTGGCTATTGCTAGTAACTGTATTTTAGTTGTAATTGTAAGTAATGCATAAAGATAACCCAAGATAACAGAAAAAACATAATTACTAGTTAGACTTGCTTGTTGCATGCTCTTCTGTGTGTTTGAATTCTCTAAGCTAATCTAAAACTAATATGTTAGGTGGGATATAAGACGAGCGAAATTTAATTTATTACTTTATCTAATGCTCAAAAAATTATATGAAATCTTTGGGTTTTGAGGCAAAAATAGAGTAATAGTGGGAACGCAGCTTAAACAGTTCGTTGTTCAAGCGAAATTGGTAAAGTCTGCTCCTAGTACCATTTGGCTTTATGTCACTTTACGAAAGCGACATAAGGCCAAATCATATTTGCCAAATGATCGAATTTGGCTTTATGTCACTTTCATAAAGCGACATAATGCCTACTTTCCAAATTTTGTCTTATGTCGCTTGACCTTATTACACGGCACCGTTTTTGCCTTATAGAGTCCTGCTGGGAAGTCAAGGGCTGGTTTTGAAAGAGGGACTGGTTGAGCGGTTTCACCATACTTTACAAAACAGTCTCCTGGTAGACTGCAGCTGAAGTTTTAACTCCCTTTTTACAAAAGTGGACTTCTGTGACGCCTTCATAGGGTACTCCCCACCAAACCATGACAGAAGCAGGATGATGCAATTTTTGTACCCTTGGCATTGTAACAGTCATGAACTCTGTCATTTTGTTTATTAAAATTGTCTTCTACAGTGAACATTTTTTCATACGGTAACAGAATTCAATGGTATTCAGGACCAGCTGACCAGCAGTCGCTTCGATTTTTCCTTTTTTTTGATGCTGCGGTATATTGAAAAGCCCATTTCACGAGACATGCTTTTTTACTTCCCAACTGGATTACGTATTATTCGCCGCCTTCACAGCTATACGCGGTTCGTGGTCTTTCCGTTCTCTGTCTGTCTTTGACATCACCAGTATCTTCAAATAATTTAATGGCCCGAAAGGCTGATTCCTAGCGGCAGCAGCGTTTTAAAAATTGGCCCTTTTTCATACCACACTTATGAAGCACAACAACCGTAATCCTGTTCTCCTTATCACTCCACACAGCGAATCTAAATTGGAGTTTGCGTATGAACAAACCAAATGCAAAGCGACGAATGACGTAAGTCATAGCAAGAGTGCGAGTAATATTAGAAGCTGTAAAAAATTGTAACAGTATTTATGAAATATAACGCAACATCCTTTTTTAATCACATCTGTGCGTACATAGTAAGAAAATGAACTGTTAACAGCTAGAAAGACCAAACCTAAGGTTGGCCAGCATTAGGGAGTCATAAAATTCAATGATCCAAAAACCTCGGTGTAAAGCAGAACTACACCTCGACAGTGTCTTTTCTAATCTAAAGGATTAGTGAAGGATAATGGTTTGACACATTTATACCTACTTCTTCTTTTTAGTAGCACTTTACAGCCATTGTACACAACTAATTCTTATTAAACCAACAATAATCCGTGTGTCGTTGCTGATCACATTGATGGACATATCTTTCAATCAGCTGCCAAATGAATTCACACCATTACCTTAGAACGCCTCCGAAGGATGCCCTGGTTCGTGCACGTCTAGCAACGAATTAATTAATATAAAATACTCTCTGGGTAATAAAGCTCAATCGCTGTCTACTAGATGAACAGTTTTAAAATTAATTTAACAGGAGGACCGTTCCCTTCCCACTAACCACATCGTCTTGACTTGCTGCGGTTTCTCACTAAATGACTCTTAAAATGAAAACTTGAAAATTTATTTCCATTAATATCACAGGGAGACGTTATTATGGCAGGACAGTCATGAGTCTCCTTGGGTGGTAGGATACGTAACGTATACGATGGGAAGAAGCTATATCACCATAGCCCTGGGAATTCTTTTGGTTTGCCTTTGTGAAACTATGTTCTCGCCTTGATATTTGATGTAGGGAAACTTCTTCTTCTTCTTGCCTGCCACCGAAGTTCCAGAAGCAGTATTGACCAAGGATTTATAACAATGCACAGGATAATGGTCCAGGCGAGATTCGGATTTCTCGGAGTTACCAATTGAATATAAAGCGGGGCGGTGAACGAATATTTGCATAAGGAGTTGTGACATCATTGTGTGTAACTCAATTGGAACTCTTCGCATGCCACTGGGTCCGTAAAGCGTAAGCTTGTGTGTAGCTGGAAGGATGAAGGGAGCATTGCCACAATCATGTGAGGAGGGTTACTGGTTAATTTTTCGGATTCCCACAGTATGCCGCACATTACTGTGGCCAAGGACACTTTAATTTTGTTTGACATTAAACAACAATGTCATGTAAATATTGAAAGTTGTTTAATTAGAAAAGTTAGTGTAGTTTATGGGCATTCTAAGGGAGTGCTATAGACGGAACCCTGGACTGGAGCTGGACGCAGACACAATTTCAATCTGAGACGTAGAAGAATTCTGTCATTTGTGAATATATTTTCTCAACGTTTTTGTTTGCCTTCTGTATTTGTTAATTTGATGAGTGATTGGAGTCCGGTTGGAAGGCCGAGTAGAGGTGTGTATGTACGAGTATTCCAATTAGATGTGTCCAATGCGGAGTATTGATTTTGGCGAGTTCCAGTAAATTACATACTTTGTTATACAGATTTGTTTGTATCTGAATGTGAATGACAAACGTTTATACGTATATGAAAAAAAGGTTACTTCAGTTGGTAAAGAAAGACAGAGATGACAGGAGAAGAGATTGAAATTGTGTTTTTCGTTTTGTCATGCTTTGTCACAGGTTTTGGATATTTGCACGAAAAAGTTGAAATTCTAAAAATAAAACATAGATACGTAGTAGGTACATTATATGTAATTGTAAACATATCTAGAGTCAATATACACTTCTCTTCATAACATACAGTGGCTCACAGTGAAAATGCCCCACCTCGAACCAACCTTATCTTCATCAAAAAATTCCAAACAATAAAAATTGAAAATGTTCAGGTTCAATTGACTTTCATATTCTTCTTTCAAAACACCAAAAAAAATTAAACATTCAATTACAAATACATCAAAATAATAGGAAAAAACAAATAACACATCAAATTTCATGTCACAGTAAAAATGGCCCAGTAATATTTAAGTTCTAAAACTTGTCAAAAAAACGTAAATATTTCAATATTTAGTACTGTTTTGGGCAAACTATTTGTTTTGTAACTGAGTCAATTTGGAACTAGTTCTACAAGTTTGTTGGTATACTCGGGACTAATTCTTACCAATCCTCCAATAACACTTTCTTTATGTAATTTTCATTGGAAATTTCATGTTTTCGAATTTCAATTTCCAATTTTTTGCCATAAATGTTCAAAAAAGGTGATTGCGGTGGGGTCTTGATCACTCTTAGACAATGGTACGACATCCAGTCCCTAATACTTCCAGCCGAGTGCTTCGGATCATTTATCTTCATTGAGCTGAAAAGTATCCATCAATCTCTCTTTAATTTTCGGGATATTGTTTTAAATTGTTTTGCAAATATCTAAATATTGATATTTATCCATATTCCCTTCAATAAAATGTGAGCTACCAGCCAAAGATGCTGATCCTCCACCCCAGACCACTGTCGTGCTTAACTGTGGGACGCAAATGCTTAGGAGTCATCTCTTTATTTGGCTTTCTCCAAACGTTTACCCTTCCATCTAATCCAAAATGGTTATGTTTGCTCTCATCCGTAGTTAAAACGCTTTTCTAAAACAAAAAATCTTTCGCTATGTGGTTCTTCAGATGCTTTTCCACCATATCTCTTAGTTTTGCGCTCAGCATTGGATTTTCTTCAGATTAGTTGACAATCCAACGTCCATCATGATTAGAAAACATCTTATTGGGGCCGATTTTGGCTTGTTTATAATTCTATTATCCTTCTGGGATATTCTAATATTATTTTTTATTGTTTCTCGAGCTATTTTTACAATTTTAGAGATTTCTCTCTGACGTTTTCCACTCATACCCCACTGTTCTGCATTTCGAGTGAAAGTGGATTGAAACTTAAATTGAAATTCACTCGGAATGGAATGCACTGTTCTGCATTCCGAGTGATTTCGAATTTTTGGAATCCACTTCGAATTCATTTGTTTGAAATGTCAAACACAGCTGTCAAATCATTTCAAAATCATTGGGGATTTTCAGTTCTTAGTTTTTGTTTTGTGCAAGTGAATTAAACCTTTAAGAAAAAATATATTTTATTAAAGAAAACAAAATTTGTAAATGATTGGTGAAAACCGCGAAGAAAACCGAATGGAGAGAGTTCGCAGGAAGATTTTGCGAGATAAATCTAACATTCTGGATCTTCCCGAAGCGTTGTAAGCAGAAGTTAGACAATTAAAGAAAAATAATTTATTTAATGATTTTTGCATTTCTAAAAACAGTTTTAGGGCGAGTAAGAAAATATTTGTTGATATCCTGCGAGAAGTGGAGTCAGAGAAATCTTGATCTTGGAACATCTTGATTTTCTCCAAGAGAACACTCTCTTGCCTCTAATTTTTGT
This sequence comes from Brachyopa scutellaris, assembly GCA_949775065.1. Lineage (NCBI taxonomy): Eukaryota > Metazoa > Arthropoda > Insecta > Diptera > Syrphidae > Brachyopa > Brachyopa scutellaris. Next base: position 24,488,193 of record OX459112.1, read on the forward strand.
GTTGTACTATATTAAACAAAGGACTTATTTTAATACACTTGTGGAAAGTCTTATTGTTCTACTCATATTTTTAAAAATGATTCTGATCAACAACTTAATTAATTAATTCACTTTACAACGGCATGTGAATTCAATTCACGTCAAGAATCTGAAGTGAATTCAATTTACTAAAATCACAGGATTTTCGGAATGCAGAACACGAATTTACAGCTGTCATCTTGAGTGGAATGCAGAACACCAAAATATTCACTTTCGAACATACAATCCACAATTCATAGTTTCGTTCGGATTGCAGAACACCCGATTCCACTTTTGGTGGTCGATTTCACTAAAAGTGGAATGCAGAACAGGGGGGATAAAATGCTTAATAATTAATTTTCCTAGCACTAGCTATTGGATTTTTGTAACTCTATGAGGTCGCATTTTGCAAAAGTTAACTAAACGAATAAATTAAACGGGCGTCAACGACTTCTGCACTTGCGTTCTAATGTGGAATAGTGATACGAAGATAAAAAAAATTACAGTTCTAAAAGTTTTAAAAAAACAGTTATTTGAGAAGCTTTTGCTATCTGGGCCGTTTTCACTGTGAGATCCTATCCTACCCTATCCTATCCTATCTTATCCTATCCTATCCTATCCTATCCTATCCTATCCTATCCTATCCTATCCTATCCTACTAATCCTATCCTATCCTATCCTACTTATATATAAATGTGAAAGTTTGGATGTTTGGATGTTTGTTGCTCAATAACACCTTAACGGTTTAACACATTTGAATGAAACTTTCGGGAATAGATAGTCTACTTCCTGGATTAGAGATTAGGCTACTTTTTAAACAAAAAAACACAATTCCTTCATTCCATAATTCGCATTATTAAAATCAGTAAATAGTTGGTGATTTCCGACAAACCTTACCAGTTACTCCACGATTAATGTTTACATCAAAGCCTAATATCTTCGGCGTTTACATAATGTTACTTTAACTATGAACATTAAGTACAACTCCTAGATATAAGAAACCAGAAAGTACCATTATTTGATGCTCATAAAATACATTATTATGTACATATTATGTGTGTAGATGTGTTTGTACACAGGTATACTACATTTCCATCAATTTTTTATGTAATCGTTTCATCTATAGGGAACAACCACTAAGTTCAGATTATAATGTATTGACTTCAGAATTCTTTAGAATATTAATTTAAATAATATCGCTTCCTACTACTTCCTTTCTATCATACTACAATCAAACAACGCGACTGATTTAAAGCACGGGCAACGCCGGGCAGGCAACAGCTAGTTGTATATAATTGTTTGGGACTGTGTCAAACTGGGGCTCAACTATGTAACTCGATTCTACAATAAAAATGTTCGAATTCGCAAAATGCGTACTCTATAATTCTATAGCAAGCCATAGTATTTGAAAATCGAACGAATCTCGAATTTCATATTTGTTTTCGGAAATTTGGTACTACCTAATTCTAAAGTTAATGTCAAAATCGTTCGAATTCGCAAATAATCGTTCTAATGCAAATGTGTTTGCGAGCAAACTGTTGGACTGTGAAATTTTCAAAAACGTAGGTGACAATTTTTTTTATATTTTATTATACATTGCATAGAACTATTAAAATATATTTTGTGTGTAGCTAATCAATTAAATGAGCAAAAAAGACGTCTCAATTTGAGATTCTTGTGGAATATATACAAAGGATACTTGAGAACCCCGGAGGCTAGACGAAAATCCACACAGCAAATACAAAAAGGCATCTGTTGAAAGTTGAATATATTTTTTATTACACTAAAAGTAAGCCATTTTATTACAAATGTTTTTATTATTGAATGTACATATTCTAAACAAACAATTTTTCACGTAGCTCCATTATTGGATTTATCTCGATTTCGTCTGCTCAATTTGACCACGATCCTGGTTTTCTTCGTTTAAAACCCAAAATACGACACGCACCATGTTAATATATGAAAACTATTATTATTTCCTTGTTTCACAAATCACAATATTAATAATAAATTACTTTAGTTTTCGTTGGGCCCCTGATAATATTATGCGAATGATAACATTAACCGTGATTATATTAAGCGACGTGCACTGTATTTAAAAAAAAATAAACAAAACACATGCTTCTGCAATCGAAATGACAATTGGTAACTCAAATAAACTGATTAATGATTCACTATTAGTTGAGTTATTTTGAAACATCAAAGGAAATCCGCGAAATTAAAAACTTCGAATAGTCCTTATTAAAGGATTCCCATTAGAGTGTAATTCGGCATAATAAATACAACTTTACTTGAGTAATTAAGAACTTAAATAGGTCCCGCCTTGAAAACACCACAAAACGTCGCGTCGTCGCTGACGACGACCTCGCCTTTACGTTCCGAAAAAATTTCTAATTACCTACCAGTTTCCCATTGGAAATGCTTTAACACACTGCGGGAACGCATAAGTTCTTGTTATTTCGTGGAACCATTAAAATGTCTAGCAAAGATCCATAGTGCTCTCGCCCAGGTCATTATCGTTAAGGCACCGTTACCGACAGTGCGCCACCGAAGAAAAAAAAAAAAACAAAAACAAAAATACCAAAAAACCCAACCATCCAGCGCCAATTAAACTCGTCGCTCTTCCAGGGAGCCTAGAGAGGAAAGTAATCTGAAGTTATCTTTAATTACCTTAGAGTGGGTGGTGGGCCTTATTTAATTCTATTTTCGGTAATAAATTCCTTGACTTTCAACTGAAGGATGGTAATATGTAGATAGGAAGTAGGAATGTCGTACGTCTCCTATTGCCCTCTGCATCTGCGGGTAATTGCGTGCTGCCTTTTTTGAAAATTGATGGCCATTTTTTCCGGTGACAGTTGTTGCTGGCTGATAAGACGATTGAGTAGATTATGTCATTTCATTTTGCTTTACATTCAAATAAAATTTCGTAGAAGTTTTAACTAAGAAAGAGTTAAAAATATCACACGGAGTACCGATGACTTTCTCCAAAGCACTTAGGCGCTATTATTACCATTTGTGTAAACGTCTACTTGTAATTGAGTTTTAAGTTATTGAAGATTAATTGTCTGCCATGTCGGCGCGGAGGGAAGAAAACTGTCTAGCTGCTGTCCATATTATAAAAGTGTCGGAAATAGAAAGATTATCTTCATTTAATTTTTGTTGAAAAAAAATGAAATAGACTTCGAATCGTCTTTCTTTACAGCTGCACTGCACAGTGGTTTCACTCTCGAACAAAGGCGATCATAAATACTTGCTCATTGAAAAATAACCTAAATGAATTCGTGTTAATTTGGGGTAGCTGATTCCGAATCTGCAATCCGTTTTGCTCTATCAAGTCACGCTTTCGTGTAGTCTGGTTTGGGATACATATATTTTAAGAGTTTATGATATGAAAAAAATCGTATGGGAGTGGGGGTCTATCTTGAACACCCACTGAGCTACAGGGTGTTTAAAAAATATCCTTCAGGGAAAAAGGTACAAACAGTTATTCAATTATAACTTCGAACGTATTAAACTGAGAGTAACCAAGGTAGGCTCGTTTCATATACAATTGATTAGTGCCTATCATAGTTGAAAAAAAATTACCAATTTTTGAGATATTGGTCTTCAAACACAGATTATTTTAATTTTTTTTTTACCAATTTTTGGGAAAATCGCATTTATCTCGGGAAAGTGTGCTTATAATTTTTCGTGCGCCATAATGTCACCTACAAATTCAACATACAAAGTTTTTACCTATGACTTACAGTTTTTCTGGTATGAAGTTAATTGAAATACAAGAATCATTCAACAACGAGTATAACCCTGCATGCCGTGTTCTCCATCAGACTAAATGCCAGGCTATTAGAAAAATCAGGCGAAAAAGTTTGTAGATCAGACTTTTTAATACTCAAGCAGACGTCTGGCTATATGATCAAGTAAACATAACATTCTAGTAAAAGAGCATTTAGTGATAGCACCTGAAATAAAATAATCACCTATAACTCAATTTAATCTGAATCCGCAAATTTCCGCAGCTGATTCCACTTGCATCAGAAAGTATAGAAATCAGCCTTTCTGGCAGTACATAATACACTGGGGGGTCTCGGGGAAACATAGTTAAAAGTTTAACACAAAACACAGAATTTTTTTTCCCCCCACTTTCTTAGTACCAGTACAAGTACAGTTACACATATCATACCTAAAATAAAATATACAACGGAATTCTTACTTTCTACTAATAGATCCAAAATGGTTTGCGTTAACGAAAGTAGATGAAAAGTAGAAAATCCAGTGACGCTTATTTGCAGAGCACTAAAACTTAAAGCGATGGGCTTGCAATGAGATCAATTTGGAAATGACTTAACGGGTCATTTTTTTTTAAATTAATACAAGCGTTGGGTTGTTCTCAGCTAGCTTAAGTGGTTTTGGGTGAACATTTTAACGATGAATTTCTCGATTTTGGCCAACGGTGGAACCACTGTGCGCTGTCGTGATCGAATGAATATGAACCTTGAATATATACATAAGTAGCACATACAATCAAATTTCTAACAAGCAAAGACGCTTTTCAATTCTGCTCCGGTTATTGGGTGGGGTACTCGAAGTCCATGTGTTTCCATCTAAAGATAAAGATCTTTGATACATCGGATTAATCCTAGTTAATTGGAAATTGCGAATCCACTGTGGGAGTTAGTTTCACTTTTAATGTGGAGTTATTTCCCACCGAAAGTGGGTTATAATTTTACTTTATTGAGGAATTCAGAACTATTTTAAGAGTAATTATCGTCTTTTGTGGTTCACACTTTTAATGTGTAATTACCGTGAAAATTTAGTACATAATTCCTCCGCTAAGGGTACGTGCTAGTTATCAGGTAGACATAATGTATACAATTGTATTTGTTCATAATATAATAGGGGGTGGGTGGGTGTAGTTTCACTAATTTACTTAATTTCGCATTTTCAACAAAAAATATTTGGTTTTGTGTATGTACAATGTACATAGTACGTTTAGGTGCTTGTCTGACAACTAGAACCTGTGGAAAAGGGGGAAACTTCAAGTACTGTTTGATAAATACAGTGGACGCTTGATATAGTGAACATCGATATAGTGAACAATCCAATATAGTGAACACTCAATATTTTATACAAGCTATTCTAAATAGTGAAGAATTTTGTTCACTAAATAGAATATTTGTTTGTTTCATAGCTTGTGGTTATTTTTAGTGCAAAAACAAAGTGCGTGTTGCTTATTTTGTTATTTTTTGAACGATATTCTTTGTGACCATGTCACAGCTTAAGTTTGTTGTATTTTTGTTTTTTTAAGTACATGGAATGTATTATGTTTTTTACGGAAGAGTTGTTTTTGTTAAAAATAAGATATTCTTTCTTATAAATGTTGGCTTGTTTTTTAGTAATCGCAAAGAAAAATTGTAATTATCTTCTATTTTCGATGAATCGTACGTTAAAACATACACATTTTGATAAAATTTGCTTCAAGGAGTCCACGCTCGTTACAATGAACAATCTGGCTTCAGTGAACAGGCCTGGTTTTTATTAGTTCACTATATCGAGCATCTACTGTAGTTCCATTTTATTTTATTTCTTCTTTTCCAGTATCATTGGTTGCTAGTGAATTTTTGGAAAATTCATTAAATCAGAGGGTGACAACAACTCCATATAATTTCTGGTTAAATTTTACCCGGAAATAACTTCTCATCATAAAAGTGCATTTATTTCCCACATGAGGTTCAATGCTATGTGCAATGCTATTCCCTTGCAGTCATTTCGCTGCACCAAAGACATTTTGACGAAAAGATTACTTAAATTTTTTCTTGACAGGATAAGAATCGTGCTCGCAACGGTGGGAAAATTGTTTTTTGAAAATAGAAAGCCATAAGCATTAAATAAATCCACATACATTACTCGTCAAAAATTCGATAGTATTATTGTCGGAACGTGCAGAAAGCTACCTGAGGAAGCATTAGCTTTTTTCTGCGCATACGTAAGTATGTATGTAGCTGTATCAACTTTACCAAAACCCACGATGCTTGTTTCAAATCAATAAGTAATTCGCGAAAAAAAAACACTTTCTACCTTCGTTTGGCTGAAATAGGAGAGCTGGTTCCCATAGAAGAGAATTTAAAATGGTAAATCATTAATCCGATTATCCCGCACGAGATGGCCTGTATTCAAAATTCAATCTAAGTTCGTAATCCGGCAAGCCCAAGAGTCAAATGTTGTTGAATAAAAACATTATTAATTGAACACTCAATTAAAGTTGACGTTGCCAAGTAGTAACAAAACAAAACAGAAGAAGAAAAAAAAACCGCGGAGATACGCGTGCATTTCTTTTCAATGAAAGATGAATTTGGTCGTACTTCAACGCCAATGTGACTGTGATTGCTTTTCTTTTATGCTTCCTTATTTATTGGTTTCATTTGTGTGTACTTTGTACTGAGATTGAAATAAGTGAATCAGAAACACCACGATGGGGTAAATAGCCGAATCGAAGTAAATACTTCCTGCTGAGTTGCGGGCACTACGGATACACAACACGTGCGTAGAGAAGTGGTATGAAGTTACTTCGAGTATGAAAGCGTTTTCAAGTTTGACGGCGGACTTAGGCCCTTGCAAATGGAAAAAATAGCAAGCAATCAAATTAAAATTAAATAATAGGCAATCAATGTGGCTAATTCTAAGCAAATTCAAGTTTTTTGAAAAATATTGACTTAACATCTTTTTTTTTTTGTTATTAGAAAACCTAACGAAAATCTAAAACTGAGAATATAAAAGTATTGTATTTCTTTATAATGAATTGAAGCGTTTATATTGAAATTAATTTATGATTTTTCCGCAGCCCGTTCCGTATCCGTTCCCATTAAGGCAATACGGAACCATTATAAGTTCGCTCTAACTCTAAAATGTCTGCCACGATAAAAGCTTCACGAACTGTTCTCCCTAGAAAAACACACTTATACATTACGGTGGTTCACATATTATTTAAGACAACTTATCACTCTAAAAAATTATGAAGCAACTATACAGGGTGGGCTAGGGCTGCCAGAAATATTTTAAGAAACATGAAAATTCCAGACTTTCCCGGACAAAATTGGATCCAAAAAAGAGTATAAAACTAGGACCAAAGCGCATGTACTATTTATTACAAAAAGACACTTTTACTGGCGGTACTTTATGTCATAAAGTTCTTACTTTATGTTTGGTTCGTGGGTGGTCGCGGGCTTGTTGGCATATACCTTAGACTTGAAAAATTGCGAAAGAAAATAGTGCAATGGCGTTAATTCGTATAATCTGGGTGGCCAACTCTGATCACCAAAATGGGAAATTACAGGACCAAGAAATGACTCATGCAGTAATTATTGACAACAATCACTCGAGCATTTTCTGAACTCCAGATTTGACAATTCTGACGATTTACCAAACCAAGCTAAAGTAGCTGCCAAAACATCTTATTTTTCAACTATTGCTCAACAATGAAAACGCATTGTTCTTTTGTGTAGCACTCAATTTTTAACAACCCCTCCTCATACCTCATCGCCGAAACTACTTAAGTTAAAAATATGATAAAATCATAGTTTGTAGATGTTTAGCTAAATATTTAACTAAAACTATAGCGAATCACATAAGTTGTACAGTTTCTGACAATTTCACGTCGAAAAATTCAATTTCTTAACCGATTAACTCGTAAACTACTGGACCGATTTTAATGAAAATCTAACTTTAACTTTTAATCTCATACCAGAATTTATAATTTGATAATTGATGGTACCTACATATATGTACTCTGAAGGATTTTTTTTAAACACCCTGTGGTTCAGTGGGTGTTGTCGATAGACCCCCCCTCGCATACGATTTTTTTCATACCACGAACCAATTAATCAGCTCCCAATTATCTGTATCCCAAATCGGACATTTTTCAAGCAGTTTAATTGTATACCTACAGTAGACTCTCGTTAGCGTGAACACCGGTTAATGTGAACTCTGGATAACGTGAACGGATTTTTTTAAATTGACATCTCTAAAACGTGAACAAATCATGAACACTCTAAAAAGTGAATAAAACAATTTCCGCTCCAAATAACTGTACATTTCGAGCAAGATACAAATACAATCATTTTACGTTCCCTTAACCGGACACTCCCTTGATCGGACGTGGACATCCGTCAAAAATTATTTAATTTAATTCCACTAGACACCGAGTTTTTGTTTTTATTTTGATTTGAATTTGAAAAAAAAAAAACATACTTGCTCACAGTCACATCAGATGCAAATGAAAAGACAAAATAACGCACATATTTAGTACGGTTAATTTTGGCTCTAGGCGGCGCTTTATCTTACCTTCAGACAACTCCTTTTAAACTTAAGTTTTTTGTACTAAAGTTAAATGTTTATGATTCATTTTTAGCAACAAATTTCACTTTCAAACCAATAATAATAAAATAAAATAATAAACGAATAAAATGGACAAAGACTATCTACCCAACCTAGAATGCAAAACGTAGAACAATAACAGATACGTTCAAGGTACGCCAAACAAACGGTAAATTTGTTCGAAAGGTTGTACTTCTTGGCAGCTGGCTTATTCGTGTTCAACAGTGTTAAAAATATGCCTTCACTCCGTAGTCTGTATACAATTTTGTGTGATCACTCTATTGAATTGTTCACTCAACCGATGTTCACTTTACCGTGAGTGTGTCGTGCGAGACCTCTGGCAAGAAAAAATCCAACCCCTTAAATTCAAACTTCCCTCCCATCCAACATCCAAACTTCCCACATGATTTTCATCTGTCAGTTAATGGAAATCCCATTTGCCCCATATGATACTTATACCTACTACAGAAATAATACATATATACCTACTAGCAGCGTTGCCGCTATGTGACTTTAGTCGCAATTTGACCCTTGTTGAGACTTTTTCGTACAAAAAATATATTTCCAACAAAAATTCCATTTAGTTGCTCATCAGCAATCCCTCATAACAAAAAGAAACAATTCATCACTAATTTCAGAATATTATACGAAAACTCACCAATTTTTTTTCCAATGTGTTCCTTTTGTACAAATTTAGTTTATTTGAATTTTTGGTTTGATGTGTAAACATCTTAGCTCGTGGTATTGGCCTCACGAGTTTCTCGCCGTTACACGTAACCAAACTTAGTATTAGTTCTCTTCTCTGTATAATGTACATAACATATATGATTCTCGTTGTTCATTTCTCCTTCACACGGAGTAAAAGCATAGCAACGTCTCTATAATGTTTACACATCAAATTTCACGAGTACGGTACATACTCTACTCACGCCTTTTTTATATAATCTAATGCGTTGGTTTTTTTTTTTTTTTTCTTGGAAAAATAATAATAATAATAAATAATAATGGATGGTCGTTAACATCTTTACATTAGGTCTGTTCCTTTACCTAAAAATTGTTACGAATTCGATCGTACGAATGTGTGTGAATTCTAGACCAAACGCGTTACTTTACACAAAATAGTAAAAGAGAGAGTAAAAATATCCCCTCACTAAAAAATCTTACGAATTCTTACTCAACAAATTTCTGCCGGTAAAAAGTGAACTACATATCTATCAAACTCAGCTGTTTCATTTGTTTTGAACAATTTGCATTTTTTATTTTTATGCAACAAGTAAAATAATGAAAAGAAAAGGAACATAGACGAAAGTTAAATATTCTGAATGTTGAAATTTGCATTTCGCAATATTACCCTTTATTTCCACTGTGTTTACGTTTACTTCACATATGTTTATGAAATTTCGTTTGTTGCAACTTTTTTGATTAAACGCGTCCCTTTACTTTTTCGTAATTTTGCCTCTGTCTGAGAAAATTTTACCCTCACTCCATGAAATTTAATAGCTTACTATTTTTGGAGCGGAAAGTATAGGAACAGACCTATTATTTGTTTTTGTTGCTCCGTGACCCTTTTTTGCGACTTTTTCAAATTTTTCAGCGGCAACATTGCCTACTAGTGTACCCGGGCGAGAACTCTCATAAGAGAATATTCAACCCCAAACTTCCCATCCAACATCCAAACTTCCCATATGATTTCTGTGGACTGATGGAAATCCCGTGAAAATCATACGGGAAGTGTTTATACTTTTGGGAGTTTATTTTGGGTAGGATATTTATTTTGATCGGTTTTTTAATTTTTTTAAATTTATAAACTGAAAGTTGAATTGGTCAGTGCTGAAGGAAATTCCCTTTCTCTTGACAACTCATTTGTTAAGATTGGTTAAGTGTGAGTGCCGCAAATGGTACCTTTACTTCAGAAATAATATACAGTATGACTTCGGTAAAAGTAACCATCGATAAATGCAATACATCGGTTAAAGCAACACCCAAATTTTTTCCATTAGCAACTCAGTAATTGCAATTTTTCAAAAACATGTGACTCAGGAAACGCAACTGTCCATCCATGATCTCTTATTTCGTTTTATCTTTGTTTTTTTTTTGACAGTTATTTTACAGTTGCTTGTCTCAGAATTTTTTACGTTCGTACATAGATAAATGAATTAAATATATTACTTTTCTTTTTTTTTTACCAAGAACAATATTTCATTTATTTTTCATATTCTGGCTTTCACGTTAATTTCTAATTCAAAGCTCAACTTTTTTGTGACTCCGTTATTACAACAACCTCAATTAACGCAACTGCTCAAATTTTCATCGGTTGCTTTTACCGAGGGCGTACTGTATAATATGATGATTTGCTATTGCCAATCGAAAAAAAGGATGTAGTATAACCCTTCCTATTCTCGATGAATGTTCGAAGCCTATAATTCTCGAGTGAATGGATAAGTATTTATTTTTAAGTATATGTGCCTTAAAGAAGTAATTGCTGACTCATAAAAACACAAAATATAATTAAAATAAGTTATACGAGCCTCGAAAGGAAAGTCCAGGAAAATTTAATAATTAAACTGAAAATTACCACACAAAAAGGATACACTAAAACCATTCATATTGTCTCTGCCGCCAGGATTTGATGACTTTTAGTATCTACACACATAGTTCTTACCGAGTGAGCATGTACATATCTACCAAAGGAAAAGTGCTTCGCCAATGTGCGGCAAGATAATAAAGTAATAAAGTCATCTTATAAGTTTGACAATTAAGTGTATGATCGTGACACGCATCAGAATCATGCTAAACTACTCGCTTAGTACCAACAGTAATGATGACGCAGACTTGCATTACTCCATGATGTCGTAAATGGAAAGAGTTTAGCAGTAAAGTGGTGGAGCACGAGTACACAAATAGAGCTTCGTCCGTCTGGATGGTATTCGCTGTGACGAGGATGACCAGGACCCAAAAGGAAACAGGATTGGATTCCTCTTTCGTGCGTTAAACTGCAAGCAACTTTACTTTTGGTATACCATACACACAAGTTAATTTCTTCTCATCCAGGAACATTAATGCTGGATTTGGTTTTTACTGAAGACAAACGGAATTTGGTTTTCGAGGTAGATTACGTGAGAAATTTATTCGACTTGTGTGTGTGTTTGGTAACAGTTTCTTGGAAATGACAAAAGTTTTCGAAATTACTCTGGTCTGGTCCTGGTGATGGTTAACGAGGTCACTGTCGTTGATGAAAGGTGGCTTCCCATTTGAATGCTGTTGAATGCGGTGGCTTTTGTTCGTGAATTGCCGGAGACGCTAGTTTTGGGGAAATGATTAAAAAAGTTTTACTCAGCAGATATTTATAGGACACAAAGTTACTTTTAGCAGTCGATATGTGATATGTGCAGAGGAAATTCACACGTCAGACGATCCTAGATCCAGTGGGCACCGTAGCGCAAGTGGTTAGTGCGTCGGACTACTGTGCCAGCGGTCTTGGGTTCGAATCCCGCCGCAAACATCTAAAAGTTTTTCACTGTGCCCACCTCTTTCGAATGTCTGACAAGCATCAAAGAGTATCATTTGTCACGATTGAGCTTCTCAACTCGCCGTTCGGAGTCGGCAAAAAACTGTAGGTCCCTTCCATTCGTGCAAAAAAAAATATAACACGCACACACAAATGGTTGCGAGAAGCAGGCCCAGGTTCACCTCGAGCTGTAGCGCCAACTAAGACGATCCTAGATAGACATGTAGAATTTTATTTCTTCTGTCTGAAGCGTTCGTAAGTGTTTAAACACTGGTTGATTTATTTTCGAAAAACGCACATCATTTTGTATAAGACAACTTGCTGCTTTTATCTTGAACAAAAAGGAGAGATTTCTTCACTATATTGGCACCTTACGCTTGAGAACGGTTACGTTGATATTAGCGAGTGAAAAAACCGGACTTGCGTTTCTCAGCATTAAATAGGCATTTTCGATGTTGAGACATTTATGACCGTCCTTCTTTGCATTGTATATATATAATGTTAGTATTTGGGGCTCCCCGACTTAAAATTTCTCGGTAGCCTTACTTGGCAAATTGTATTTCTTTTTGGAACATTCGAGTTGGAATATGTTTGTTTTAAGTCATCTTTTTGTGGAGTGTATTATATCTCACCGTATGTAAAAGATTCCTATATAAAAACTACAACTAACATGACGAGTATAAGAGGTGTTATTTTGGTATTCAAAGAAAAATGTAATTTTTTGAGATAAATGATCGGATGTTTATTTCATAATAAAGATGAAGGTATGCCGTTAATAATGAAAACCAACATCAGCCAAATGGCCACTACGAGCACGCATACAGGACCATATCCTTTTCATGAAATTTTCCATAACCAAATCGCAAAGTGGCTGCCCTATGTCCTCGATAGCCTCACGAATTTTATGTTTGAGGTCTTGAATCGACGCTGAGCTTGTTGGTTGTCCAGATCAATACCATCCAACTCCGCCCATAAAAAATTATTAATCATCTCTCGATAGCGCAATCCACTCACCGTAACTGTTGATCCAACCCCATAAACCGCACCAAACAGTCATACGTTGAGGATGGAGAGGCTTCTCAACAATAACTCTTGGGTTTTCCGAGCCCCAGATGCGACAATTTTGCTTGTTGACGTAGCCACCGAGGTGGAAATAGGCCTCATCAGTCAAGATGATTTTTCGATGGAATTCAGGATCATTTTCATGCATTTCAAGGACCCAATCAGCAAAGACACGACATTGTTGATGATCGGCCGGCTTGAGTTCTTGTGTTAACTGAACTTTATAAGCCTTAAGACCCAAGTCTTTATGCAAAATACAATGTAATGACGTTTGTGGAATTCCCAATATTTATTTATTTAAAAAAAAAAAGATAATGGTTTGTACATTAAGACTTTGTCTTTTATAATACTTAGAGAGTAATGTTGACTTTAAACAATTTTAGATCTTAGATTAATTAACATAATAAATCAAAACTAGAGAAAGAGAAAGAAGGGAGAAAGAAATGATAGTAGAGAGAAGAATATAAAAGTAGGTAAAGAAGGAAAGAAATTTTCTACTGCTGCGCTGTAAAATGATCAAAGAGTACAGTTTTGAAATTGGTGGCGTTTGAGATACCCTTGATATGCAAAGGTAAAGAATTCCATAGCCGGATAGCATGAACAAAAAACAGGCGAGACGAATTCAAATACTGAAAGTGACGTGTATTGATGTTAAATGTTCTTTGAGAATGTGAAAACTCTATTTTAGAAAATAAATATGGCGGTGACTGAGTAATTATAATTTTATGCAGAAATATCAAGTTCCTGAAATCCATATACCTAAGCAGTGAGCAGCCCAGAAACCTTCTAGAGTACACTGAAATTCTGTCGAATCTACGAAGTGCATATACATATCTAAGAGCATCATTAAAAGCTACTTGAAGCTTATGAAACGATATTGAATCAAGGCTACTATAAACCACTTCAGAGTACGTTATTATAGGAATAATGAGTGTTCGTACTAGTCTTTGACGAGTCTCTAAAGGAGTGAAACTAGCCGACATCCAAAGTTTGCGTAAGCAACCATATATTCGACCTACTATAAGGTTTATATGATTGTAGCAAGACAAATTTCGATTTAGAACAAACCCAAGGCTGGTAGCAGACTCTACCAGTTTCATTTTAGTGTCATTTAACCAGATATCCGGTATAAGATTAAGATGGAAAGACCTATGGGAGATCGGAATTGCTTGGCATTTTGTGGGATTAAGCACTAACCCATTATTTGATGCCCATTTATTTATTGCATCTAAATCTTCGTTAAGGTATGCAACCTGCTCATTTATATTTTTAAATGGCTTTGATAAGTAAAGCTGAACATCATCCGCGTAAAGGTGGATGGAAACATGTTTACACACAGAAGGCAGGTCATTAATGTACAGGCAAAATAAGATGGGACCCAAGATTGATCCCTGAGGAACTCCTTGTGTAAGGGACTTTAGAGCCGAACATTTGTTATCAATGACAACTCTCTGTGATCTGTCACACAAGAAACTTCTAATAAGTTTTGTGGCTGTTTCGCTAAAACCGAATAAGTTTCGCATTTTCCAGCAGAGAATTGCATGGTTCACCTTATCAAAGGCCTTTGAGAAATCCAGAAGACATAGCAAAGTTAAGAAACCTTTATCAAATTCCTGTCTGATATCATCTAAGATCTTGACCATTGCAGATGAGCAGCTATGGCTTTTTCTACCAAAGAACGACGAGAAATGGATAAACCTGGGTTTTCTTCAACACTTTGGGCTACAGCAGCATTATTCTCAGTTGTTCTTGAGCGACGTGCACGGGTTTTATTCTTCACATCACTAACTTGTCCCAACAGCTCGAATTTTTCCACCAATTTCTGTATTGCGGTCCGACAAGGTGCTTCACGACGACCAAAAAATGCTTTAGTTTTGCGAACTGTGACTGCAAGATTTTCACCATTTTTGTAGTGAATTTTAATAATTTCAATGCGTTGTTGAAGCGTGTATCGTTCCATTTTCTCAAGTGTCAGTCCATGACTTTCTCTAGGAAACTGGTACCGACTATATTCAACTACTTAATATCGAATCACTCTCTCAGTCGGGTTTATAGTTTTAAGGACCTGGGTGTTTACTTTAGCCCTGAACTTGATTTTAAAGAGCATATAAACCACATTGTGAATAAATCAAATTCAATGTTAGGTTTCGTTAAAAGATGGTGTAAAGAATTTAAAAATCCTTATGTCACTCTCTCACTATTTAACAGTCTTGTCCGTCCTCACCTCGAATATGCTTCGCAAGTATGGACACCTTATCAGAAAAATCTCAATACTCGTATTGAAGCTGTCCAGCGACGCTTCATTCGATTCGCATTGAAAGGTCTTCCCTGGGACGATCCTTTTAACCTCCCCCCATATTTGCATCGGATAAAACTGTTGCAAATGCAGCCTTTGGCTCAAAGAAGGGTCAATAATGATATCATTTTTATGCATCAACTGATCTCAGGTCTGATTGATGCACCTGACTTATTATCCTGTTTAGGATTAAACTTTCGTGGGGGATCGCATCACCTGCGTAGTATAGAGTTACTGCATGTTCCTCATCACAGAACAAATTACGGGATGCATGAGCCTATTAGCCGCATGAGTAAAATCTATTTTAGTAATGGTGTAGTTTCTACTTGTCAAATGTCAAAGAATAAAAGCTTCAAAAGTGACAGCTACCGAAATAGCGGGCCATTCACAACCTCTCATTGGAAAACCCTATATATGTTGGCTTAACCCATTAATGCCTGCTGTACTCAATTGAGTAGGTACACCCACTTGGAACCTTTTTCCTTGAATTTAAGTTAAACTATTTATCATTACAAAGTTGAATGTGAAAAATGAAAAATTATTTAGTTCTTTCGTCGTTTATGTGCAATTTTTTTTTACTGTACTCATTTGAGTACAGTGGGCACATGACTATACAACTTTTTTTAAACAAAATTAATGCAAATACATTCTATGGCATCTGCACCAATAATTAGCACTATAGTGGTCAGCATTACCATATCTGGGGACTTGCAAGTCCTCAGTGTGGAACAGAATTATTGCTGCTGCTGCGCTTCAAACCTGCCAACCTGCCAAATGTCAAATGTTATATTTTTGTCACGCGACATTTTGGACAGAAATTTACAACTGAAATTGCGTAACGTTTAAAATTTTGACAGTTGACAGCTACGGCAATATGCAATCTCATGCATTTTTCAAAATAAAGCTCACGGGAATTCGCGTATCACTATACTACAGTGAAAATTAAAATTATATTTTTTAAAAAATAAACCGACACTGCATCTACTGCAATTGTCGGTGGGGAATATTGTGATGTGGTCCGCATGAAAATGCTAAATACTTCGACTAAGATAAGCCGAAGAATGTGATCACTTATTATCAAAAACTGGTCATAAGGTTAAATGGAACCAGCGCATGCCTTATTTCTGATTTGGTCAATGAGTTAATGGGTATCCTACTAAAGATAAGATGTATTGAGAAATCCTTTCCTTACAGGCACACTCAGTGAGAAAAAGGCTCGTAAAAGGTGGACTTAGAGCACTTAGGCCAGTACTAAAGCCGGATTTTCAGAGAAAAACGATAACTTTGGGCTAAGAAACATCTTAATTGGATTCAAGACATGTGGAACAATGTTATCTTTTCCGACGAATCCAAGTTTAAGCGGCATGTTGAAGATGGGGGATTCTTGCGCGAAGAGAACCAAATGAAATACTGAGCTCTGAATGCCTCTTACGAATGACCCACGGCTGAAGGTGTGATGGTCTGCAGATGCTTTTTTGGAGATGGAAAAGGTTGAATGGCCTCTTGAGAATCGAAAGTCATAGCAGCAGTTTATCTACAGGCCCTATAATATGAATGAAGATCCTCCGCGCTAGAGCTTTTAGGTGATACCTGCAGGTTCATTTTCCAACAACAACGACAATGCTCATTGCCATACAGCCACAATTGTAAATATGAACTTGTTTTTGTTCTTCAAATGAAAGATTAATTTATAGCTTTAAAATAAACTACAATTTCTATGACTTAAAACTATATTAGTATTTTTTTTAAGTTTTTTTTGGTTAAAAAGTACCTACTTCGAAGTAAACAATATCGATTTGCGAACCTGGTCTCCCTACAGCCCGAGCCTCAATCCAATTGAGAATATCTGGTCAATTATAAAACTTAAGATTGCAAGAGAGCGTCCAGAGTCAATTGACATCCTAAAAAATGTATTAATCCAGGCCTGGAATACCATACCTGCATCCATATGGAGGAACCTATCTGCAGCAACCATATACGTTGAGTCAAACAAGGGTTGGCTTAGGTGGTTAGGTATATTAGAACATAAACAGAATTTAAACTTTAGATCTTTAGTCTTCATTTTGGTCTGTTTTCTCCAAATAACATCTCCTCATTAGATGTAAAGATGTTTCCCCTTAATTCGTGCATTACCACAGACTGCTGTTTGGTTTTTTGGTCGTATTAATTATAAAACCAAGATTCATCTCCTGTTACGATTTTATTAAAGTGGTCTGACTCTCCATTTTCGAACTTTTCTAAAAAATTTTGAGCAAAACGTTCACGAGTCTGGAACCATGTTCTGTAACTTATCCGAAAACTTTTAGCATCGAGAACTCATGATACAAACAATTCCGCTGTTTCTCGCCTCTGGAAAAAAGCGTTTCTGTAAGCTGATCTCTTCGAATACTTCAAGTGATTGTTCAATATTCGTGGTATGGCCATGGCAATCAAGCCCAGCTCATCAGCTATAACTTCTTGTGTCGTTCTCGTTCGACAACTTTGGCTTTCACAAGAGCCACATTTGTTTCGTCGGTAGTGGTTTTGGAGCGACATTAGCCGTGTTTTGTTATCAGTTATGATCTATATGGATCACGTATTGAAAACAATACAGTCCAGATCAACTAAAAGGTTAAGTTCTGTGTTGTGGTGATTGTACAAGCTAACTTCCTTTTGACAATTAGCGCGAGGTTGTCATGCGATTGAATATTTTCTTTTAAATGAAAGTTTAATGCGCTTGTTTTATTTTTTAGGAGGAAATTGTTAATTTTGATTAACAGAAACGAAATGAGAATAATACTTTCATTTCATATTCCATTTCATGTCATTATGAGCAGAAAATTGCCAATCATTTTTCTTATTTTACTCTGGCAACATGTACCCTTGACAATTATCAATAATTATAGCAACATTTACGAGCGAAAGATACACTCCTAGCGAAGGACTCCTAGTGAGAAATAGCCCAACTAATTTTTAGATCACAAAAATTGATCTTGATAAATAGTAAGATCTCGTATTGTTGTTGTAACGCATACAAACCAATGATCTATATAGATCATCGGTGATAATAAAATACGGCTATTGACACCAGCTAAGCGTACTTTTGTTAGTCCCTACATAATAGTACACCTTGTCTTCTATGATTTTTGCAGTATACAAAAGCTGTTGCGATTGTGATTCAAAATAGAACACTTTCCTGTATATACATATAACAGAAGACGGAAACACCATTAATAATGGACAGGCCATTCTTGCGATTTTTTTTGACAGAATATTTGAACTTGTCACTGCAAAACATAACGCAAACCAAAGATGACTTAGGATTAGTGTCTTAGTCCCAGTCTATTAACATTTCCGTATTTTCAAATGTGTTATGTTCCCACAATATGTGAATACAAAGGATTTTTATGGATTTGTTATCACAAAATAGGCCAAACGCGCGCCGGAAAGATTTCTGGTAACACTAACAAGTAGATACTTAAACGCGCTCTGCCTAATTTGAGTACTTTCATCCTTCAATCAAAATAAGTTTGTTTTTTTAGGCCCGTTCGTGCCCAAAAAAAAAAAAAAACACTCAAATTGGTTTATCCAAACTCATTAAGCGTATACAGAGGTAATTGCTTGTATTTTATTCAATATTTGTATGTACTTCGACATCTCTTATACACTGGCTATGTTTGCCTTTCACAACTTCAATCCACAAGAGCTCATATCACTTTGCAAAACCGAGAGAAAAAAAAAAAAGAGTTTCAACTTTTTATCTTTTTTATTTTTATTCATAACAAGAGCAAACAAAAATTTCGAGCGGGGTCCACATACATATGGGTTTGGGATTGAGATGAGATGCGGCTAGAGGAAAGTATCAGTATATACATACCATACATACATACTTACATTGTATTTACGACAGTGTCATATATTGCCCATCCTTGAATTGACAATTAACATTAATTGAAAATATTTGTTAAGCCAATAGCAAGAAATATTATCGTTTTCATTTTATATTTTTGTTTATTTGTTTGTCAGTTTAATGCTATCGTTTTCTCTTACATTCCATTCTGCTTTCTTCATCTTCAGAAAAAAATAAAAAAATAAACATAAAAACAAGAATCTTAAACAAAACGAAAACGAAAGTTTCATTCCACCGTCCACCACATCTGGATATCTTCGTGTATCTACGCATTTGTAACCTGTTCGTTTGAGTATCTTTAACACAATAATTGCATCATAGGAACATAATGAAGATGGGAAAATAATATAAACAAATAACCGTAAGTATTTGCGGCGAATGTTATGTTATGACATTGATACGTGTTTTCTAGTCAACCAGACACAGTCATAGATCACCGATAAAAACGAGTAAGTCGCGTCGTTGGCTGATTACCGATTCTTTAAGACCAATTGAGGTGAATCGCATTTCATTTCCCATTTGCCACTAAGTACGAATAGATACTTCTGGGTGCGTGAAACAAGACGCATTGGCGCGGCGACGGCTCGCGCCAGCGGCAAAACTCTAGGCCTAGCGCGTTCGTAAATGCATGCACTGCCCAATTAGGTAACACAAACACACCACTAACAGATAGGTGCTGTGGGAAAATCCATATCACCGTGGATGTATCTTCTTCTTTTGAGATGCGAAGATATGAAGAGTTCCGATTTTATTTATTTTTTTCTCCATTGGGACGGGTTGCTGATGCTGATGTATCGGTTTTCGGAACTTTCCATATTTACATTAATTTCTCCGAAAAAGGTTATGCGAAGTTTATGCAATACAGCAGCCGAGTTAATAATTCAACGTTTTTTGTAATAAAATTTCATTTTGCTGGCCCAGTGCGTACGGAAGAGAGGGGACAGATAGACAGATTCGACGATGAGAGCAGCCGCGTAAAGTTTTGTTTCGCCCCGAAGGTACTGCTGCTCAGGTGGAAGATATGAATGTACTCGTACATAAGCGCGCACTTAATCTTGGGTTAAAGGTTCGATGGTAGTTGTTTTTGGGGACACACCCATTAAATTCCAGAGATTTTTTGTATTCTCTGAAGTTGCCACTGATGGGGAAAGTGCGAGTAACATTGTTTGGTGTGGGACGGAGGCGTGATGAATCTCCAATCGGAAGGTATTTGGCATGCCAAATAGTTTGACAGGTGAGTTTATTTGGATTTATGTCGTTTCAAATTTTTAAGAGCTTCATAGCTATAGACGATTTGTTAAGTTATGACTGAAGTTAAAAATCGGAGTGTGCGGGATTTGAATGTCTGTCTCATTTATCAGTTTATTAAGAGAAATGTAGAGAAAGTTCCAACTACTATAGATACGGATGATATTTGGGTGAGTTAATGTCTCGAAATAGACATGTGTCTAGAGTAGGTGGAATCGGTTCGCACGTGTTTTTTTGTTTAACCTTTTTTGTGCCCCTTTTAAATCTAGAAATGTTAAAAGAAACCTTACCAATCTTGCAATAAAATGGTCATTTTAAATTTCACTATATTCTGTTTCGTGTGTCCTTTCAAGAGATGAAAGTCACATCGGTATCGCATTAAAAAATTCAAAAACCACTTCCTAGATACATTAATTTGCTGATCCAGAATAAGCCAAGTAGAAGACAGAAGAACAACAGGATGCACGAGCAGAAAGTGTTTGTACTCTTATCTCTATCTCTCTCTCTCTATCACATTGATTAAGAAGTAAAGGTTTTTGAAACAACCATCAAAAAGTAAACCCTCAACGTCAGGAAATAACATCGACACGGTAGAAAAATCCTGCAGTGCATAGTAGAGTGTGGTTCCGGGCCAAATGGAACATAATCCCTACACTGTACACACACTTTGAGTTGTAGACCACAATACCAAGCCACTACTTTGCAACTTAGTCAGTGTAGGGTAAGTAATAATCCCGTGAGCATTAGGGTTAATAAAAAATACGAGAATATTTTATACATTTTTATTTATTTATCAAATTTGATTAAAAGGGGACGAGGTGATGACGCGATCATTTCACTTAGAACTTGATTGCTTTGCTATTAACCTAACCACCGGAAGAAATAGCCTAAAACCAAAAAAAAAAAAGAAATACTCAAGGTAGAGCTACGTTTTTGACCTTTGTAAGGCATATATATGTAGGAGAGACTGGGGCTGGTTGTAACAGGGGTAGATTGTAACAGCTACAAAATAAAATATCACAGTAGCTATATCAAAGAGTTTGATACACAGAAGTGTTTGTATTTACTAAACATATTCTCCGAGAGAATATTAGTCAGTAGTACCGCCGTTTTCGAAAGAAAAAGTTATGTATGCCGCTGCCAAAATTGATAGGTTTGTAACTTTTTACATTCTCAGTATTTTTAGCCGTTCCTTTCGAATCTGAGAGATACGGAAACTTGTTATACCTTTTTGTATGAGTTCGTGTCTTGGCCATATGTGAATGTAATTGTTTAAAACCTAAAGCTTATGTTTTTTTTATATGGTGCCTCTATTGTTAAGTTCTGGTGTAGGGGCTAAAAGTAACAAGACTTTGGGACAGGTTGTAACATGGTATAACCATTCGAGTATTTTTATTTTTAATTTTATTTTTTTTTTTAGAATTCAGTTATTCAAGAAGAAGAATAATCCTGAGGATATACATTTTATACGTAGAAGTTGGTTAAAATTTAAAAGTAAGGCCAAAAATAATGTTGTCTTTTCCACCGCATTGCTTCCATAAACTGCATACGTAGGAGCTTATGAGCCTTTTAAGACGTACTGTACCAATCAACAAGAAGCTTGGCAACGAAACAATACAAGGAAAACCATGACAATATATAACATTTCATCTATTGTCAAAATAAGATTGTTGTTACTATTTACCCCGGGTACTGTTACATCCAACCCCAAGGTCGGGGCTAAAAGTACCACTCGCAGAAATTGAAATGATGCAAAAATGGTATCGTTCCACTTTGTACCCTTTCAGTTTCTAAATGGCGTTTTAGAGGTAAGCTATGAATATTCGGAATTGATTTTTTTTATTTTAATAATATTCAATATTTAAGGAGTGAGGACGAATTTATCAAAAGGTGTTACAACCAACCGTAGCGCAAGTGGTTAGTGCGTCGGACTACTGAGCCAGCGGTCTTGGGTTCGAATCCCGCCGCAAACATCTAAAAAGTTTTTCACAGTGCCCACCTCTTTCGAATGTATGACAAGCATCAAAGAGTATCATTTGTAACGATTGAGCTTCTCAACTCGCCGTTCGGAGTCGGCAAAAAACTGTAGGTCCCTTCCATTCGTGCAAAAATATAACACGCACACACAAATGGTTGCGAGAAGCAGGCCCAGGTTCACCTCGAGCTGTAGCGCCAACTAAGTGTTACAACCAACCCCCGTCTCCCCTACATACAACGTCAGTATTTATTTCGAAAATGTATTTGAACTTGGGAACTTGCTTACCAGTACCTATTCCATGACTAGTCCAAGTTCACAAAAAGATTTTATATTCTCTTTTGTTTGGCTAGCAGTGGAAGGCGTTAATTCATTATTATAAGTCTTTTATACATTTATTTTAAGTCGTTAAGTTTCTGACATCTGAAGTGTCTGGAGGAGAATAATTTTAGTCTTTTGAAGAATATTTAAAAAATAACGCTTTTTAATTGTTTGTCTGTCAAGAGCATCAAACAGTGTAATCGATAAATTTAGACATACTACATACCTCTGGTACATCTGCTGTTACACTGCTCTTTCGTTTCGTACAAATGTACTTTTATATGCATCTCATTTTTCGAAACATTCCAAGCGAACTCGGAAGGACGCCCTTCTAGCTTGGATCCGCAATGTGGACTTAACTCAATGCGCCAAACTTATCCACCGACCTGCAGTTGCAGCCTATATAACCTATCTCTACCTAATCTATTATCCTAAGAGCAAAAGGGATTTACCCATTCTCCTTAAGCAACCTTTCTGTCTACAATATAATCTTTTTCCAAACAGTGTAATCGGATAAAAATTATTTTTGTCAGTCAGAAACTGGCAATTTGGACGACTGGCTATTTCACTGAATAGTTAAGTCAATTGCCAGTTGTACCAGTTCATTGTCGATGTGGAACTTAATTTTTTAAATCCATGTACAGTAATATACGGATACAAGAAACTCTAAAAATCCAAAGAATCTTTTTCTTATATCCGTTTTTTTCTTATATATAAGAACGGATACCTATAAGAAAAAAAAAAAACTTGTAACCGATCCAAAAATAATAGAAAAATAAAAGCTTATTCCTTTCAAAATCAATAAATTATTTATTTATACAAATAGCTATCCGAAATTGGCTTGGAATTCCAGGATATCCAAATGTAACTATTGGGCTTTCTCGAGAAGAATCGGATCACTTATTTTCACATCATTTTCAACTTTTTTCCCATCATTTTGCCGACATATTAGCCAGGCGCGGTTCAGCACCTGAAATCTCCGTTGCGGAGGAAGTTCATCCTCCCCTAGGACTTGTGATGGGTAAAATCCTTCAACACACTTTCCTTAAATCTAATTCTAAATGGCAAACCGTCAACAACTGTTTCATTTCAAGGAAGACTTGGCCCATTTACAACAAAAATAGATCCCTGAATCAATAGATCACGAGTCGAAATCGCGGGAATCGAAGCAATAAGTACAGATTACTGGCCAATCGGAGCCTATGCTCGTAGGTTAAGTATGTCATTCAATTCGCATCTGCGGAGGCAAGTCTTTTTCACTTTTTCTGCGAATGTCCGGTACTAGCCATTGCCACACACCTTATACTCGGCAGATAATTCCTCAAAGACGTTTAATAAATTTTCGACATAGAAATTCTTTTTTGTTTAAATTCTTGCACGAAAATTTGTATATCTCTATGTTTTCAGAATTTGTGATAATTTTGCACAAAGTGCTTTGTGAAATTGTAAATTTATTGTAAATCTCTTTTCACATTTTCTACAATTTATCCCTCCTAAAATTTCAATTTTAACTAGTTTTAAGCGAGACTGTGTAGTATTTTTCTGGTTTTGGGACATTGGGACCGAATGGAAAAACAATCAAGACAAGAAAACACTAGCGCGATAACACAAAAAAAATTAAAACACAAATTTGTAAAAGTCTCATGGGTTGTCATTTGTTGGACACACGTTTGATATTGGAAAAAAGATATTGTTATGGGTAAACATTTCTTATAAGCGTTTTGTTTTATATTAATAGATTTTGGTGTTTGGAAAAAGTTTTTTATATCAGTTTTTTTTATTATTTACGTTTTTCTTATAACAGTTTTATTTTGTATGGATGAATATAGGAAAGGACATGGGGAGTTCGTCTATGTTTCTTATAAGCGTTTTTTTCTTATATAGAGTTTTCTTATATCTGTATATTACTGTATACGTATATTGGATAAATATAAAAATAGTGTTTTATTGTTTGTACTGTAATTCCAGCTCACCATCGTTAGCGAGGTATTCTCCTTCTTAATTTCTTTTGCGTGCCATATGTTTTTCAACCCATAACTCCATCCAAACACAGCGCGTTTCTCTTTGAAATACTTTGCCCTGACCAGAAGATACATTACGGTGGTCCACATACATGGACAACATATTACTAAAAAATATTGTGAAACAACTATTAAATGTAATCTAAAAAAAAACAAAAATTCTGAAAAATATATCATGTGGAATTCATTCGAAAGGGCTCGAAATAAAGACTCAGAAAATGTTTTTCTTAGTTTTTTCTGTTAGAAACTTTGGAAGTTATTGACAAAAATGTGTGAAAAATATCAGAGCAAAAAGCCCCCTACATTTATCTCGGAAACTCCTGAAGTCAAAAATATGAAAAGATCATGGTTTGTAGATAATTAACTATATTTTTAAAGATAATTTTGCGAATCTCGCAAGTTGCATAGTTTTTGAGAAATTCACGTCGAAAAATTCAATTTCTCAACCGATTAACCCGTGAACTACTGGACCAATTTTGAAGAAATTACCACTATTCGATTAACAATAATTTTGGGAAATTTAAAAGTTATCCGAAATTATGCTGCCATATAGAAAAATAAAAAAAAATAAAAATATAAATACGGATTTTGCTAGGAAACGAACCTGAGACCCCTGAACTCAGTAGTACAGTGCAAAAAAGGATAATGGACACAATCAGCCGCGTTCTTAATGTTTATCCGATTACTCATAGTAGTGAATATTATAACTTATTATAAGTTTACAAAGTGAATACAGAGGTGGGTCGTTTTCGTTTTTTGTGTTAACGAAACAAATTATTAGGCGACTGTCATTAATTTTCAGGTCAATTTAAAATTTTCATTTGTGCTGAGCTTCCATACAATGTAGCATAGAGCCCGTTCGGTAAACGTTATGTGATCCAAAAGCAGTTGTCCTCTATATGCCTTGCCATACGATAGTTTGTTTGCAATTTGGCTCACACATTTTATGCCGTAGCTTTATCCAGTTCATGTATTTTTCAAACCTTGTTTTTCATTTAGCTAGCATAAGCAACTTTTTTTAACGTGATCTGGTAGGAATTCTTCTGATACTCCATTCTACTATGGCATCATTACTGCTCTTTGAATAAGCAAAATGTGCATTGCCATCCGTGTAACATTTAATGGTATCAGGGCTCAGTGAGTAGATTTTAGATTTGTTGCTTTAGCCTTGTTATTATTTTTTTTTATAATCTACACACGCTAAATGGGATATGAATACCCTTATAATGCTAACACACAGCACAAGCACATGAAGAACAAGAATGAGAGACAGACAGATCGGCGTAGTGATAGGAAACTCAGATGTTAGGTTTTCAACCAATTAGGATAACTGGAGAGTTGTGTATTATTGAAAGTTTTACCCTTGCTTATGATTCACAGAAGTTTTTCCAGATGTTTCCTATCGATCAATTCTTCAGCCATACCATCCTACTGCATGTGGTATGCCTTCAGAGAAGGTTTTGACATTAACTTTCGGTGACATTTGGATTTAAACCGTGAACCTTCAGCGTGACAAGCGACGACGACTACCACTACGCCACAGCCACCCACAATTACTGAGTTTGATGTGGAAATTCGTTGACCAGTAAAATCATCGCCCGTAGTGATGGCCAGACGCTTTTTAGCCATTACAGGTCGAACATTTGGGCGCTTCCTTGCGCAACTATGACGGGTTGTGTCATGCCACTCACGAGATACTTTATTATCAAATTGCGGACAAACAGTTCTAAGTAGCCAAAAACTTTTAGTTTCACCGCAATCATATGACCTCAACTGGGAACACAAACCATTCTCCCGCCCGCCCAGCCGACTAACCCTACTTAGATTAAGATTAACCATGAACATTTTATGCGAGCTGTTCAAAAGTTTTGTTATTCTTTTTTGCTTACCTTAATTTTATTATGAGTAAACCAAAACCATGATTATGGTAGTAAGCGATGGAGGTGCAGTAACCAGCAAACATTTCACGACCACAAACACATGTAGCCGTAGGTACTCTGGAGATACTCCAGAAACCAGGTTATAAAAAATTTCCATACACCACAAATGTACGAGTATGTAAACGATGTGCGTTCTCAGCTAAGTTAACACACCGCAAAGTTGTCAATGAAATGCTGGTGCTATTTGCCGTACAGTGCTTCAATATTCACCCGTTGGCCTCGTCAAATGGAAATGCACTGTATTCACTCATACCGTCACCATTTCCACTACTCCCAAGGATAGGCACAAATAGTAATTCTTCCATCTAATTGCATTAATAATCAAATCCATCTCGCAAATACGCAGATACAATGTGGTTCAGGCGCATTTACTATAAATTGATGATGGCATCTGATGGTTCCGTGCGATTGCCTAAATACGTGTGAGATAAAGTGTTCCTAGTATGTACCTGCGTGACAGTACTGCCATCTTATGGAAGCACACACACTTGAAAGAGCATAATTTATCTCCCGGTTCCTAAGTGGGGATGGTGATGTTCAGTGATGATGGATTGATGGAGATGATGTGGATTTAAGTAAAAGCAGCGAATGGCCATATTTGCTCTGACAGGATGGTACGTAGATAATACAAGTTTGCATGTAATAATGTTTCCGTTTAATTCGGCGAAAGTGTAAACATTTACATTACATGCATGCACATACGAATGAGTAGATACGAATCTCGTGATTTGTTGCAGCGGAAGAGTCGCATGTTGACCGAGCGCACGTGTATGACATGAAAGTTCAACACCAAGCCGTAAATCTTTGCATAATTTAGTTATATCATTTTGGCCATTTACGCGTTTCATCAGTCGAAAGACGAACGGAACCAGCAATTAGTATCAATCACAGAGATGAATTGGCGTCTGGACGACCGGTCTGTTACTACTATGTAGTTTTTGTTTTGTTTATAGACTCATTAAACAACTTAAGAAAATTACTTAATTTGAAGAGATTTTGCAGATAAATTCAGTGTTAAGTCATTTAAACGTGGACCAGCTATTAGGTCGTTATTGTTGATGAATGATGACTCTTGTGCGATTCGCATTTGGATTTAAGATGGATTACGGCATGATTTAAGGATGTGTCGAATAAAGTAGGTAGGTAACCTCGCTTGTGGGAAAAATTATTGATCAACAAGTTTAGAAAATATATTTAGATTATCAAGCCAGAGTGTCTACAATTTGCAAAGTAAATAAGTACCTATACTCTGTTCCACAAACATTGTCAGTACAGGGAAGATAGGACATTTCATAAATCTGTTCCTGTATGCATGACAAATCGTAGCAGATCGGAAGCCCTACCGCTAGGGTTACCATCTGCTGATTTAAAAACAAAATAATTTGTTGAACGAAAAAGATAATTGTGCACAAAGTAGACCCCACCTGGATTGTGATAAAATTGTAGTGTGTTGTAAAGGGCATGTTTACGAGTATTTGGATTGTTAAATGTATATCGGAAACGACTACTTTACGAGATATAGAGTAAGTGCGGCAAATATGGCCCACCCTTAACTATTTTGGACATAAAACAAACAATTTAACTTCAATTCTTTTATTTTATTTTTTTAAATTCTTTGAAATTGTTTCTCGTTTAGTCTGTATAAACATAAAATATAAAAAAAACATCTTAGCATAAAGATATAAATAAAAAATTAAAGGAATTTCAAAAATAACTTTTTTAAAAAAAGTGCGGCTAATATGGCCCATTTATATAAAATCATGTTTTGTCATCATACGAACTGCAAAATTCGCAAATAAAATATTTGTTTCGTTGCCAGAACAATCTTTATAGATCCACATTGTACACACAACACATTGCACCCGTGCTTCTCCCCCCTTATCTTTAGAAAATAGACTCAAGCAACAAATGCATTTATCAGGACTTGCATCAGATAAGTCAATTCTTCAGCACGTTGATTTTTCTATCTGCGCGGTATTGTTACCAATTTGATCCGGGCCATATTACAGAAATCTATGGTGGGCCATATTACCCACAAAAGGTTTTTTTCACTTTTCTTTTAATTTAAACACATTTTTTCAACTATTTTTAAGGTTTTCATTTCATATGAAGAATTAAAAATGTCAACACAACACAATCATAAAATGAAATATTAATATTTACGCAAAATTTAATGTAAAAACTCTTAAGAAAACTTACCAAAAAACTAGAACGAAAAGTGCAAAAACATAGCCACGTGCTTTACCGCTCACATAAATTAGCCAGACTCATCAAATTACAGTGAGTCAAAGCCAGTTGGAATATGTTTGAAATGGATGCACAGTAGGCTTTCTATGCTTTTTCAGTAGCGAGATATTACGGTGAGCCATATTACCCACATGGGTCATATTAGCCGCACTTACTCTAAGCAAAAAAACAAATAAAAAAATTCACTCTTCGTTTCCGCATCCAATACTCATCTCGCGCAAATAGCATTCATTATAAATCACAATAATCAAACAATTGTTGAGCTGCATTTTAACGAGAAACAAGAGAATGGAAAGAACAAAAGCCAAGTGGCATGGCAACACCCTCCCACAATCCAATTAATTGATTGGTTTTCAAAAGCACAAAATCCCAAAGCTCTTTGACAAAAACTGAGGAAAAAACTGTAACGATTTACTTGAACTCAATAATGGGAACACGGGAACACTGTTTTTATGTTCATATTTTCATACACACAGCGCTGGTTGATGGCGGCAACACAACCACAGTATGCCATTAGCTCTGTGGCCGGCTGATCATGATGGGATGTATGCGCATTGGACAAAAATTACAAAAACAAAACCTGTGTAAGTCAGTGGTTTTGTTTTTATTTCAGTGGCAATTTTTCTGATTGACTACCAGAAATATGTGTACTGGCACTAGTATCTTAAAAAAGCTCCCCCATAAGACCTGTACTGACAGTTTTTGTGGAACAGAGTATAGATACAAACACAACTTTCGAAGAGAACTATAAAAGCACAATAATTTTTCTTTATTTTTTCAGCACTATTTCAGGTTGGTGATGCTCAAATCAAACGATCGTAACGACTTTTTCCGAAAGTATATGCACTATCTACCAAAATTGGAAATTGTTTCCTGGCCTAAGTGGCAAAATGCGTATGTTTCCCTCTACCGACCGTAATTTTCAACCATTTTAGTAGCTAAATGTAGATAATTACGGTACAAAGGTTATAAGCAAAAGAAAAATTACAAAAACATTCAACAACATTGAAAAAAAAAAAAACACGTAGAAATTTGTTTGTGCGATACCGTTGTGGTACATACAGCTGAGTATAATACAATACAGCTACAGAGTTACCCTTAAATATGAAGGCAAATGAAAACCCTACATGTAACACCACAAAAACATTCGGAATGGCATAAGTCTTGCAACAATGTGCGATAATTATTTGGGATGAATGTCCAATAGCCAACAAAAAAATCATTAAAAGCATTGGATATAACAATGAAAGATCTAAGAGAAAATCAAGAATTGATCGGCGGTACTTTGATACTGTCAGCTGGAGACTTTAGACAAACTTTACCAGTCGTTCCTAAATCTACTGCTGCCATTGAAATAAACACATCCTTGAAATCTTCAACTCTGTGGAGGAATATTAGAATACCAACACTAAAAACAAGCGTAAGCATTCAATTGCAAAATCATCCATCAGCAGCTAAGGGTTTCAAATCAAATTGTTAAAAACTGGAGATGGTACAATGCCAGTCGACAAAGATACAGGAATAATATATAGCACTGCCAAACGATTTTTGCCATTTCACTCAATCAAAAGAAGAACTGATTCATAGCGTGTTCCCAAACATAGCACAACAGTACAAAAACCATGCTTGGCTAACTGAACGAGCAATACTGGCCGAAAAAAAAAAATTTTTGGTCATCTTAACGATGCTATTTTAAAAGAAATACCAGGAATATCATCACACATATTGCAGCTTAAGCTAAGAATTGGAGCGTCGATCATTATGCAACCTTAACCAACCAAAACTGTGTAATCGCACCAGTCTTGGCGTCAAAAAAATGTAGGGAAATGTGATGGAAGCAACAATTTTGAATGGAAAATTCATAGCCGAAGACGTTTGGATTCCTCGCATCCTAATGATCCCATCTGATATGCCATTTAAATTTAGGCGTCTTCGATTCCCTGTTCGCCTTGCATTCGCCATTACCATCAAGAAGCCGCAGGACAATCTTTAGAAATGTGCGGCATGAATTTGGAAAATCTAGTTTTCTCACATGCTCACGAGTCGGAAAACCATCAGCACTATTTGTTTACCCGAGCGATTATTAACCAAAAAGCATCGCAATCATTTTTTTAATTTTACCCAAATTCTTAAAAAAAAAGTTGTTTTTAATGCCTGGCGAAGTGGGCTAGTATTCTAAATATAAGGTAGTAAGCTGAGAGTTTAGCTAACTTAAACATGTTTACCATGTAACAAGAAAAGCATAGTCCTACTTTTTTTGTGACTCGATTATTGCAAGAATTTTGCAACAACAACCCCCGCTACTCTTACCAGTGCTTTATTCGAACTGACTTTTTAAGAAGTAAAATCATTGAAACTTCACAGGCAAGAGCATAACAAATATGGTTACCGTCAACTGGTCTAACTTTGACCGTTCGGTGGTGTGTCTTTGACCGAAAAACAACAAATTCTTTAAATTGATTCTTCCGACCTCTTTTAATAAGTAGATCTGCTATTATGGCTTACTATGAATGCTCAATTCGTTCAGAGATGGCAGAAAAATTGTTTAAGAGACTAAATTATTTTTAATACTACCAGTGCAATTTTTTCGATTAGTACCTTTTTTACGTTTTTTTTGTGGTCCAAACCTCTGGTTTTTTTTTTATGTTAACGGAAGAAATTTGAAAATTACTTCTAGACAGGTGAGTAGTTTAATTAATTTTCTTTAGGACTAGTCTTTTTTTTATCAAATATTTTGCGCTTTTTACTGTTTTTAAGATTAATTAAGAAAAAGTGAATAATTTTTATATTCAATGGGTAATTTTGACCGGCGTATGTGAAACATTGACCGGCCTGGTCAAAGTTAGACATATGTATGTACTTTCTAACACTGACCACACTTTTTTCCAGCCGTTCTATAGAACCGATAATTTCAAATTTTCAAATTGTTTAATATCATCTTTTTATTCTTAACTTAAACATTGACCACTCAGTATTTGGTTAAAATCTAGTTTAAAATACTAATTTTTTTTAAATAAATTCATGAACTCTATAGTACTAAATGAAGCCCCTAGTATAGAATTAATAAATCCGGTTATCTATAATCTATAAATCTATAATCTATAAATATTATAAAACTGTAGAGGTTTTTTTGTTGGTTACCTAATAGCGTGAAAACCGCTGGACAGATTTCGATGAACATTTTTTTGGAATGCTTCTTAAGTACCCGGGATGGTCACAAGCTATGTAATTTTTTGCTCAGGCTACTGGTTCTTACATAATAGTCAAAATAACTGTATATCGGTGAGGAATATTATGATTATACAGCCCTAACTCAATAATAGCTTATCGGATTGAAAAACAAAAAAATAGGTGAAATTAGTAAATTTGTCCCTGATTCATTTGAGATATAAAACATCCTCCTGCGTTGTCCTGAAGCTGAGCAATGTTCAAAACAATTATTCAAAGCATCGCCCACAATTTTTTTTTTCAGTCGCGACCACTGCCAGCAGCCGTGGGTATTGTTGCAATAGTGTGTGTGCGCGCTCTGACGTGATCATTTGTTTTGCATTTTAATGTGCTACAATCATCGTAAGCATTTGCGGCTCTCATACTCAACCAATTTTAACAAATGAGGTGTCAAATGAAAGATAATTTTCTAGAGCAGTGAATCGCATTTTCATTTTATTAATATTAGTAACAAATTAAAAAAAAACGATCAAAAACAAATATTCAACCCATAATGAACTCCTGTTGCTTTATTTTGGTTCATATATGTACATATATGCATATCATCATCACATAAATTAATCATCTGGAAAGTATTGGTTGTTCATTGATACAAAACCAAGGTTGGTCATGGCTGTGGCGTCGTCAGGGTTAGTAGCTACGTTATTCCCCGGAATAGTGATAAAGCCCGAGTTTTCCGTGACTGTTGTCTAATTGTGTGGGACCAATGCACCGTAAGGCAGTGGAAACCGTTAACAGAAACTAACAGGATAAACTTAAGGCAAACGTCATCAGTAGTACCATGAGGCACAAAAGTTGATGAAGTAAATGCCTGTCTGAAAAAGTCAAGTCTCTGGGGTCTAATGTTACTCAAATGCACTTGACCGTCAATATGCGGGCACGAACAGGTGGCAATCCAAACGCACAAAATTTTCTTATTTGTTACTTAAAATTGGTGGAGGAACGCTTCCGGAAGAAAATGGAAAAGTAAATTTATCACATTATTTGTACCAAACAGTGTCTTCTACCGAAGAACTTATCTCATCCTTTTACGGTTATATAGTATATCACAACTAACAAACCGTGAGAATTCTTATTTTTGTGAGCGAGCTATTTTGTTGCCTCGGAATGATCAAGCTCCAACAATTAAAAGCGAGATATTTTCACGTGTTGATGGTCAAAGTGCAGAATGTATTTCAATCAACCGGGTTGTGGACCAAGAAGTAACAACCAGCTTTATGGTCGAATTTTTAAATTTTCTATCTGCTCCATCCAGGGCTTCCATTACATAAAGTTAAACTAAAAGTGGGTGTACCTATTATTCTTTTAAGAAATTTGAGCCCACCTAAATTATGTACACCCGACCTAGAGTTACAATTCTGCAACGACATTTGGTGGAGGCGGAAGTCTTGATGGGCTGCGGTGCGGAGCGGTTTTTGAGAACTATGAAATCTGAACTTAGGGGCTGAAAGTTACATATTGAAATGTTTTTGATAAAACGCAGTTAATCAACAAAATTTACTAAACACTTTTGTGGACTTAGACAAATACTTTGATGTTTCTTCGCTCCCACTGAAATTGCATATTTGTATGCATGAGAAAGCTATTAGAATGCGAAGCAAGGCGAGCACGGGTTCAACTAGTACATAATAACATTATACAGATATCACATTCATTCGAAGCTGAGATTCGGTCAATGTTTAACGGTATCGTTAAACTTAAATACAGGGTATTTTTATGACACTTATGAACAACCTCAGCTAACGCAAATGCTCGAATTTATTTGCGTTGCTTTTATCGACGGCCGGCGTAGTGTAATATAGTGAATGCAACAGTATAGGTACTACTTGTAACTTTGTAGGCATAAAAAGTTTAAAAAACTGTAAGTAAATTCAACTTATCTGGAAATACATATATATATGTGATAATATGTAGTAT
This sequence comes from Brachyopa scutellaris, assembly GCA_949775065.1. NCBI lineage: Eukaryota > Metazoa > Arthropoda > Insecta > Diptera > Syrphidae > Brachyopa > Brachyopa scutellaris. Next base: position 24,522,233 of record OX459112.1, read on the forward strand.
ATCAGTGTACAGTACCAGATGATTTCACAAAAATACCACAAGAACCGTATATCTGCATACTATGTAAATTATTTGTCTTGAATGGACTTACTTATCATTTCAACTTTGAACGTAAACATACATATATATGTATTTAATGTATGAATGTACATATATCTACAAGTACATGACCATAAACCAATATTTAAATATTTTATCTGAAAGGAATTCCAGAGAATATTGAATATAAACCTGACTGCAAATTGAATAGTTAGTGCTAATATCTTTTGCAGTGCAGAGCAAATAATAATCGTTTTAGCTAAGAGTGCAAAGGAATGTCTATAAGCCACAAATGAATACTGGCTGTTAGCATACAAGAAAATACAAATACAAGTGATATCCCGATACTTGTCGATCATGTTGTTTTCACCTTTTTAGGCAGTTGTCTGTAAAGACGATTCCTAATATATCACTCCTACCGAGTTTCTGGACAAGGTCTGGGTGAGCTAGTTTGGAGTTGATTCCATCTATTGAAATAAGCGTGTAGGCGTTTGCCTACAAAAATACTTTTGCAGGTTTATAGTGAAATCATTGCTTTGTCTATGGTATTTTTAATGTGCTTTTGTTTTCTGCTTTCGATGAAAGCTACTATGGTATTTTTCTTAGTGTTAGCATTGAGGTCAACATTTTTGCGACAATCAGCTTCGAGGCTTATGACTCTCGAAAGGCGATCTGAGATTGCTTCTTCCCATTTACCTCTGATTAGGGTCATCGGCGTATCCCTGAACATGGAAACCATCGTTACTGAGTATAATCAAATGTTCATTTACTACGATAGATCATAATATGGAGAGATGACCCCGCCTTGCGGACAACCTTTCGCAGCTATGGCTCTGAGTTGGGTTGGGTATAACCTGAGTATGTATGAAGAACAGATACATAGCGGCAAATAATATATTTCAGAGAATTTAAACTCAAGGAAAATGATAGACTGTCCATAAGAATGACGAACATTCGATTCAACTGAAAAATCCGAATATAATGGTCCTTTGATTTTTGCTTTCAAATGAACTGTGCTGCTGTCTGAAGAATTGCCATTCTCTACAAATTTTGGGTATCTCCCATTTGCGTTGGAGAACCAAAAATTTAATCCTTATTATGAAAACATGAAAGGTTATATGAAACACGGGAAAACGTACGTATTTAATCTACTTATATAATAAAAATGAAGTGACGATTGATGGTAACCGCATAACTGGAGAACGGCTAGACCGATTTGGCTCATTTTTTTGAAGTGAAACTTCTTTAGCCGCGGTAGGGCAAATTTGACTGAATCAGACGAAAAGTGAAACGCTTCCCCTTCTCCAACTTCAACAGGCAGTTAAATCTATACATAGTATAAAAGGAAGTCCCCAAAATGTGGCTTATTGCGCGAACCACTAACCGGATGCGGTTTTCACTATTATGATCTGCATTTCCTAGCGGAATTTATGGGTATATTCCGCATACTCTTTTACTTATAGGAACTGAGAATTTGATATCGAAATGGAGGAAAATCATTTTTTCTGTCATTACACAGCCCTAACCCAACAATGCCTTATTGGATTTAAAAGAAGTTTCACTTCTAACGCGCGAGAGTCTCACGCACTTTTGTTTCAAATGTTCGTTATAGTCCGAATGAGGTTCTAACGGAAAGAAAAATTCGATAGGTGGCGCTGAAGTCAAGTTATAAACAAGTTCTTTATTTAGTGACCAAATGGACTCATATTCAGAACATTATGTTGGTTTGGTGCTAAGAGAGAATACCACAAAATTTTGACCCGATAGGTGGCGCTGTAGTCAAGTTATTAGCAGATTCTATATTTATTGACCAAAATGACTCATATTCACAACATACATACATATGTAACTCATCGCACAACATACAGGAAAGGGCAGGACAACGTCAGCCCCCGGGCCAACTAGTTTTTTAATACATTTTTAAATTAACGATGTCAAAAGTCCTTTTTCAACATACACTATTTACAGCCGATAAACATACATTATGTATGTAATGTCGTAGATTGGCGCACATGCCGCATAATCTTCTGTTCTTAACCCTTTAACCACTAAGACCGTCTACAGAAGGTCATCACTTATTATACAGCAAAACACCTACATCTGCTTCAAGATACTACATTGCATCCACAAGAAGTAACCGTGTGATGTGGATTTCATGCCAGAGGTGGAGGTATGGTTGGACCGTATTTTTTTCTCGATGAAAATGATCGCCATGTTACAGTCAATGGAGTTTGCTACTGTACCATGAATATTTTTGGCTAGAATTGAATGGACTTGGCATCAGTAATATGCGGTTCCAATAAATTGGTGCCACATGCTACACAGCTGGTCAAACAATTGATCTATTGAAGGCGAAGTTCGGTAATCGTGTAATCTCGAGAAACGGTCTGGTCGAATAGCTAGTTCGCTTATGCGATTTAACGCTGTTGGATTTCTTTTTATGGGGTTACAGTAAGTCGCTGGCATATACCAACAACGTTAGAGGAGCTTAGGAACGATATCGAACACGAAATTGCCCACATTTCCCCCAATGTCTTTGGAAGAGTTGTGGATTTAATTGGCTCAAAAGAATCCGTGTCGACATCACCACAATTTTGTGGAATGAAACGGAGTATGTCAAACTGTCCTCAAAGTATTTTGACACTAAACCTTTCCAGAGAACCAATTCAGTCAGTCAATCATCAGAAATTGCTCGTTATAATCGTACAATGACATTGATTGTCCACAAATTATCCGTGAGTACAACGCGCACATGGGAGCGGTGTTTTAGTTTTTTTTAGTTTATTTATTTCATAACGACTAGCTTATACACAGTAAGATATAATATCTTATAATTGAGTGATAAGTACACAATATAAGAACAATAGAAAAAAAACGTATGATTGGAAGAGAAAGCTACATGAGCTATTAAATGAAGAATTCAAGTTAATTATAAAAAGAATGTAAACATAATAAAAAATTTACAGAAGCTAAGCAGAAAGAAAAAAAAAAAAAAAAACGAATAAATAAATCCAAAATTCAAGAATTTAAGGAGTTTGAAAATAGATACGTTCTGAGTTCATTTTTAAGTTTAGTTGTGTTAGTTATCCTTCTGAGAGGGCGGGACAAGGAGTTCCACAACCGTGTGGCGTGAATGAAAAACTGTCGCTCAGATATTAAACAAGAGGGCCGGGGGGGAATCAATTGTGCAGATCTGTTTGATGAGGCGAACCTTATTTTTTCAAAGATATAAGCAGGTTGATGTGATAAAAGAATGTCCGAGAAAAGGCTAAGAGTTCGAAACTGTAGAAGGTGATCAAAGGTCATATTATATAGTTGCCTAGAATATCGCGAAACTCGATCAAATTTGCGTAATCCAAAAACATATCGAACAATGCAATTAAAGGCGACATTAAGTTTCCTCCTGGATACAGAGCTACAATTTGAATAAATTTCACAACCATACATAAGGACTGGAACTGCTAGAGTTTTAGCTAGTAAGACTCGCGTTTTGAAGGGCGTGAAGGAGTGGGTAGCCCAAAGTGTTCGGATGACACCATAAGTCTTCCCCACTACTATATTTATATGATTGTCCCAAGTTAAATGGCGATTGAAAGTCATACCAAGATTTCTGACAGTTTCTACATATTCAATAGGGGCATCGTCAAGAGTGATTGTAGGAAAATAAGTCAGATCTAGGGGCTTACGCGAGAACACGATGCACTTAGTTTTTGTTTGATTTAATAGCAATCCATTTCGATGTGACCATTGCACTATATTAGCCAGATCTTCATTTATGGAGTGTACAGCGTGCTCTATTGAACCCAGAGGACAACTTAATAGGAGCTGAACATCATCAGCATACATATGCATTGCGCTATTCTTAATAAAATTGGGAAGATCATTGACATATAAAGAGAAAAATAATGGCCCTAATATGGATCCCTGAGGAACACCACTAACGATTGGTAGAGGGTCCGATAGAGATTGATTGATTGATACGGCTTGAAATCTGTGTGTTAAGTACGAGGACACTGACTTTACCGCGCAGGGCGAAAATTTGTAGATTTCAGACAATTTGCGACACAAAAATGAGTGGTTAACCGTATCGAATGCCTTAGAAAAGTCTAGTAAGACTAAAAAAGACACTTTGTCCCTATCAATGGCTTGGCGAATATCCTCAGAGATACCTATAACAGCAGTGGTACAGCTATGTTTTTGTCGGAAACCAGATTGCGTGGAGGATAAAATATTGTAAGTGGAGAGATGACGACTAATTTGCTTCGGAAGGATCTTTTCAAATACTTTCGACAAGAATGGGAGAATAGATATCGGTCTGAATTCATCACATTTCGATGATTTGGGAACTGGAATAATTTTGGCCGATTTCCATTGCCTTGGAAAGATCCCAGTAGTTACTACTGTGTTAAAAACGTATGTTATGAACGGTAGCAATATGGGAAGTATAATTTTTAAGAATGATGGGTGGATGTCATCAAGTGTCGATGTAATGAACTCCTATATGGGTCGCAAAAAAATTGTCATAACAAAATACTTCGTATTTCGATTCCAGTGGTTAAAGGGCTAAGCTCCTACTGGTTTCTTCAGGCCTTGACTGATTTTTTGGCCAAAATCCCTCTACCAACAAAGGAACAAAACTTTCACTTAGTCGTTAATAGGTTGACCAAATATCTGCGGAAATATGATTTAATGCCACAACCGACCACTTCAAACTTATTAATCCGCATTAACAGTGCCCCCCCTAAGGTGTATACAAGTTTACTGTGTAGTCATACATTTCACGTGGATCTGGAATATCTGCCTTCCTACATTCCACACTGCATAAATGTCACCTGCTCAAAATAGTACTCGTGTACAATGACTAGTTTCAAGATTCAAGTTCAAATTTATGTTATCACCGCAGCATATTATTCCCATTGTTCCACTACCAACCTGTCACAGTTGAATATCTCATAAATCAACGACTTCTACTGTCATAAATGGCCAGATATAGATACACTCCTTATGCATATAAATGAATGAGATTCAGATTTATGTTATGGCGCGGGCAAACCAATGGACATCTGTGCCATACACTCCGGGAACACGTCGATGTCATCGGGGCATCTTCTCAGTCTAAAGATAGATATGTCACTTCGAAGCCACCGAAGCCAGTCGACCCAACTCCAATTCAGATGAAGTGGATTAATGATTGAATGATTGGCATAAGAACTTCAAATGATTAATTCATTACTTGAACGTTGAACCTGTGTCTGCGACTAAGAACCGGATTTAGTACACTATTTCTATATTTACTTGTATATTTGTCAAAACGAATTAAACCAAAAATAACCGTAAAAGTCAGAAAAAAAAAATGATTTCAATGCGCCTCGCCGATTAGAATTTAATGGAGCGTGCGTCTGTCGTCGGTGGTAGTGGGCTGCCTCTCCGAATGTCCTTGAATAGAAAATTTGACACATGGCATGCGACAAAACAAGGGTTTTACCACCACGAGCCACGACTACGGCACTTGGGGCATGGTTATCCATGGCTTTGGTAATACGTGTAAATCACTTGGAATGCTATCTCTGGCACTGCCACTTAGGGTTGGACAGGTTAATTAAGAAATGAACGAGGGTCTCCCGCTCTCAACGCCATAGAATGATTGATTTACCGCATCCGAAGTTTATTTTTGCACACACACACCATTACACGTACATAAGTAACGCATTATCATCTTTCTGGATTTCATGAATGTCGGTTGCGGGCGGGTCGGTGGTGTAAAAGTTACTTATTGATTGTTTTTTTTTTTTTTTTTTTTTTATTAAATTAGCATGTTCTGGTGCTAAATAGACAAAATATACTTTCTCTGACGAATATTATTCAGCAATAAAATGGTAATTTGTTTAACTGATTTATTTTTCATTTTCATTAACGGAACAAAGTGGCGAATACGAGTGGTGTGTTATGAAATTTGCAGATGCTAGTGGTGTGGATGATGTGCTTGTTTGTTTTTCTTTCTGTTGCATAACGCAACGTAACGTAATTATTCATTATTGAATTCGATTTCATTTCATTTATAGCATCACAATGAAAAAAAAAAAGCTAGACAAAGCCCACGCAAGTAGCTGTTGATAGATCTCCAACAGTTTGGTGCTGTTGCTTAAACGCGCGCAGTTTGATTATGTATCTATAACAGAACCTCCTATTTCTGAAGCAGGGTGCTTCATTCGTATCGCAGTACATACCAAGAGCTTCCCATAGAATCATGCGACTTTGTTTTCTTTCTGTAGTTCTTCAGTTTTTTTTAGGACCAACTAGGACCTATGATATGACTAAGTACCTTTATCTATTCATTTTGGACCTAAACACTCATACTTCTATTAGTTGAGTTTGAAATTTGTGGATCATTGGATTTTCATAGCATCGCGGATGGTAAGAAGCTTAACCTAGAAGCAACTGATAAAATCTGGCGAAAGTTTTGACATCAATTTTTCTTTCGACTCATCAGTGAAACTTGCAATTTTGAAAGCTTTTAGCAACATAATGTTCTTTCATCTCGGAGTATGGTTTAAGGCTGCCGTAAATAGGAATTTCATCAAATGCCAATGGGAAGTGAATTCCATAAGCAAATGACGTGAACATAAAATTGTCATTCAGTACTATCGTAGATTACCAAACCACGATGGTCGAATGGGTATATGCAAAAGCATCAGGCCTATATCCTATCTATGTTCAGTTGGATACGTAAGTCTTATCTTGACTGACAAGTACATACATACGAGTACAAGTACAAGTGCAAGTGCAAATTCGGAGCATCCATACAGTAGCACTTAGTGACAGCTTGCACCTTGTAGGTCGGAAAAGTACCCCGAAGCTATACATTATATGAGTACAAATCTTATTATCATTCATCGCTGAACATGAGTATAACTGGAGCGTTTGTGTCATCTGCTAAATTACCAGGTGCATCAAATTCAGATATTACAATGCTAATGGCAGTGTATACCATAATTATGTAGATACGTCGAAGTATGTTAAAAGAACTGTATTTCTAACGGTGAACGATTTCCGTTTGTTGATTCTCATTACGTATTACATATGTATTAGGAAAAACCGGAATCGATCATTGGAAATCCCTTATCACGTATATCAAAAGAGAATACTTACCGGCTTTGGCCCCACAGAGGTATTCCTCTATTTCGTTCAACACGGTCTGATTCAGGATAGATCGGTGGTGTCGCTAATCTTTCATAATACCCGAACAACAACTGTGGAAACGTAAACGCGAACGCAAACGCAAACTGCAAACGCTGGCAGCGTAGCTTATCCAATGGGTTGGAAAAGAAGGCCTTGCTGGGCGACGAAAAGTTATACCGCTGCCATTTAGATCTCAAAACTCAAATACTCATTTCCTTCAAAGAAGGTCTCTAGAGATCGGAATAGGTGGTAGTCCGTTGGTGCAATATCAGGAGAATGTGTTGGCTGGGATAAAATTTCCTATGGCAATTTTGGATGGTTTTCTTTGCCACAACGCGGTCTTGCGTTGTCGTGATGAAAGATTAAACCCCTTCTGTTGTCCAAAGATGGACCTTTGCGCTAAAATTATATATTCAAAATATCAAGCTAACTATAATAACGATCAACCTTTTCATTATGCTTAACCCTTTATACTTAACAATTACTAATGTAATTTTTAAAAATTACCGGCAGGAACATTCGTTTTTATTTCAAATTTGCACTTTTATTAATACGTCTCAGTACACTTATCATAAAATCATGTAATTTCAATGGGTCCACTGGACCCACGACATCAGTTAACGGGTAAGCTGCTCAAAATTCCGACCGGAATTTTGAAAACCACCTTTGGTATGTTCGAGCTGTTATTTTAGCTTCTCCAAATACTGCAAACCAGTTATTTTCTGCCTGCATCGCATTATTGCCTTTTTGTTACTCATAGAATACACTTTATGTGTATACAGTAGAACCCGCTTAAATGAAATGAGGATAACTTTTGGTTTTTATTTCAATTAACCGGGTTTTTCATTTTAACGGGCTTGAGACAACTAGACAATTTGTTTGTTATGACCGATATTTCGTTATAACCGATTTTCGATTTTTTTGTAATAAAACAAAAACAGATGTAATGATAATGAATATTAATTTATTCATGCTTGCAGTTCATAGTCATCTGTAAGTTTTTGCTGTTGACCAGCTGAGTAGAGCAGCCTCGATGTGGGGATGTTGAATAGTCAGCTGCCAAACTTCTATTTGAATTAACAGATTCGAGTCTAGGAATTTTTGAAACTTTTTCTACAATACTAAATATTCTTCGTTTAGTACACATTTTGAAAGAAAAATATAAAACGCACTAAAAATCGTTTAAATTTAAAAATTGTTTAGCGATCAAACACTTCCTGCATTGACTGAAATTAAATCGAAAGCGATACAGAGTCAGTTTTCTGGATAGAAAATGTTCGCTACAATCGATATTTCGTCATAACCGATGTCGTTATAACCGATTTTGACTGTATATGGTGAAAAAATGTTCAATTATGAAGCGGGGCAAAAACGATTATATCAATGTCGTGACATAAGGTCAAATTATATCATTTCGTCAAGACTTAAATAGTTTTAAACTTTTCAGAATGGTAAATGAAGCGTTATGCTAATCATGCAAATACAATTATATATGCAGTGCATAAAGCACATAAAGCCTAGTTGGCCTAATGTCACTTTATCAAAGTGTTATAATGGCAAGTACTAGAATTTGGCACGACACTTTTTGTATTACTTCCCTTTTTCCAATTTTACTTCCTTTTTCACTTCACTTTTTGAAAATTAAGTGGCTGCCCTGGTATATGATACATGTTTTTACAGGGATTTGCTCTTCGTCTTAGAGAGCGATAAATATACCAAATACGAAAAAGTGTGAAACTATAATAATCTAATCTATCAGCTATCAAACTGAATGAGAACAACACAACTAAATGCACATTGCGAATTGTAACGTAACACTAATGTCAACGGGAATGGACAAACATTTTGGTCTACTGCAAAATTTGCGCAGATTTTTCATTTTATATAATTTTTCGGGGTTTTGGCTTTTCGGGATTTTGGATTTTCGGGATTTTGGATTTTCGGGATTTTGGATTTTCGGGATTGTGGATTTTCGGGATTTTGGTTTTCGGGATTGTGACCCCCACCCAGGTAAGAAATATCGTGTTCTACTTTGCAAACCCTTTCATTTGATACTCATATTAAGGAGTTCGTATAGTTAACGCTAATCCACCATCGTAGTGCGTCCGCCACATAGAATTTTAAATGACATCACCTAGCTTATCGTATTATACTTGTCAAATTCTTTAATTTGATACCCACATTAAGGAGGTAGTTAAGATAATGGTAATCCGCCATATTGAATTTAGAGTGACGTCAAAGCTTATCGTATTCTACTTACTAAGCCCTTTCATTTGATGCCACTATTCACGCGGTTGTAAAGAAAAAAAAAAAGGTAATCCGTCATCTTGTCTGGTGCGTCCGCCATATTGAATTTTCTGTGACTACATAGCCTAGGACACTATACGGATCGAGATGAATCCAGCGACACCTCATTTTTTGAAATTGGTTCCATGTTTAAGCTGTACTAGGTGACAAACAAACAAACAAACCAATAAACCCAGCCTGTGAAAATGATAACCCTTCCTTTTGTCTAGCTGGGTAAATTGTCTAGTCGGATAAAAAATAATGCCACAACTTATTTAGTCATTAGTTTTTAGTCACTATACTTCCCTAATTCATAATGAATGTTCACATCCTAGGTAATAAATCAGCAGTTTTCACTTTTCATTTCATCACGTAATAATATTATATCCGCTGTTGGCTGGTGCCTGAAAAATTACCTATACACAATTAAACATGTTTTTCTATAGAAAAGTTACAGACTGGAAACTTTTGAAAGTGCAAACTCTTTATGAGGCCACAATTCCAAATTGAATCATTCTCTCATTTTTTTATTTTTATTTTTTTGATTGAATGAATGTGTCTTCATCATCAATCGGAGATGAAATCAATTAGCACAAACATTAGCAATGGCTTAAATTTTAATGGAATGTCAATGAACGGTAACGTTTCCACGTAATCGCAACAAACCGATGGACATAAATTGTCTAAATTGCTTGAGGTATTCTTGTTTTGTTTTGTATTGTCAGTTGGAAATTGAATTTTGAAAGGCGAGCTGTGAAGTGGAGATTTTTATCTTTCGACACGGAATGCAATTGACAAGCAGACAAATTTGCGAAGCTACCAATTAACAGCAGAAGTGTATCTGCATAATTTTTTTTTTTTAATTTAGCTACAAGATACTTTCACTATTTTCTATAGAATTTTAAAATTTTTCTTTCGGATAGAAATGCAATGCATCTGCACTTAGTGTTTATGAGGTGGGCTCACTTGTATATCAGTTATTAGGCTAGAATAGATTTGGAAAATTCAGATGTGCCTTTAAGCTTACATCTCTGGCATTTCGGTTCAATTGAAAGTGTTTGTTTTTACTTCAAGAATTCAACGAATCTCTCGTATTGGATATTTCTAAGAATTGCTAAGGGCACGCCCTAATAAGTAAGTTGTTGGTAGCACAATGTCCCTAAAGACAACGAAAAGAGACTTCGATTCTAAACTTTCCAAGCAAATCAGTAATACATGCTATCGCACTAAGTTTTTCAGTCAGAATTCGTTGGGCATTTTAGTCCCTAATTTTAAGGCTTGAGTCATTAGGCGGAGGACCTTGCAGCCTGGATATGTACCTACATACATATACATCGAAAATTTTAATGCTATGGAGTATGTCTTGTTTAAGTCTGACTAACCAGTAAAACTACGATTTGAAAATTTTGGAAAAGAAAGCTTTTGTCCATCATTATCATCACATAGCCTGTCTTGTCGAAAGTCGGAAGTAAGCCTCTTTTAAAAGTCTCCACTCTGTCCTGTCTTATGCTGTGCAGATCCAGTTCCTCGTTTATGTTCCTGCCCACCATGAGAAGAAAACCAAAAAGTGCTCAAAATAAGGTTTGAGCCAAAATACTCATGAGCAGGGTTCGGATTTTGTTGACCAAAAAAAGCCAAAAAAGGCAAAACAAAACCGCTAAAAAAGGCAAAAAAAGGCATTTAATAATAAAGGTTTTTATACATTATTATTAACACTGTAACCCAAAACATTTTGAAGTTTATTATTAACATTGTAACCCAAAACATTTTGAAGTTCTCTAGTAACAATCGCCTGCGATTATCTCTCAGAAAAGCCTTGAATGAAAGAAAGGACTCTTCAACATGAGGAGAGCCTAGTGAAGCCAAGCTAAGAGATGTCACGTCCATGACTTTAATATTTGAGTATATTTAAAATTTAGAGTTCGCAGCGCCATTTTGTTAATTTGCTGTCAAAAAACCGCGTAAAATTTTTTCATCCCATCTTCAGCTACTGGCCCTTTAGCTTGTTGTAATTTCTCCTCGAGTCTGTTCAAAGTCTTTAAAATTTCTTCTTTTAAATACTACGCATTGCACTAAGATCAAGTGCTCAAATTAAAATACATACAACTACTAGAAGTCACTTGTAATTTGTAAACTCTTAAATATGTCTTTTGGGTCGACTTAAAATCTTTTTCCAATTTCACCACAAACTTTTGCAATTGGCTTGAATCTTTACACTTTCAGTGGCAAGCAACAAAATATTTTGGGAACATCACGCGTTTAAGCAAACGCAATATTCAACAGACTAGCCCTTAGTATGACCAGTATGTCACAGAATATGAATCTAGATGAAAAGGCGCACAGTAACGAAAAAAATATTTCCCAGATGTCTTCCGGTTTTGTCAGATGAAAAGATGGTAAAAAAAAAAAAATGCGTCCAATGCCTAAGATTGCACGCAGCGCACAAGAAAAAGCGCATGTATGCTGAGTTGATACAAATGTATTTAGGTTTGTATTGGTGTGTAGGGTTTTATTTTTATGCGCGCTCGTGTAAACAACGCGTGCAGTTATGTACTTGTTCATACGAGAGAAAAACCTGCTCTCATACGTGTGGACACTGAAATTTCTTTCATGTGAGCAAGGATAAATCGTATAGTTAAGAAGAATTTTGACAAATAGTACCAAAAAGGCAAAAAAAGGCAATATGAGTAAAAAAGGCAAAAAAAGGCAATATGAGTAAAAAAAGGCAAAAAAAAGGCAAAAAAAGGCAAAGTCAACAAAACCCGTTCCCTGCTCATGAGGCTTTAAAATACGTCAGATATCCAATCTGGAAAAACAAATATAAGGCATTTGTTATAGAAAAATGTATCTGTTAAATTTGGACAGTCTTACTATAAACATCCACTTATACCTATGTGTATTTATCTGTAGGTATTTTGTCTAACAAGACAGAACTGAAATCTAATATGTATACGATGAAATGATTGAAATGTTTCTGACTAAATAACACTGTAATGGTCTCCATGATACTTGAGTTTAGGAAAAAAAAAAAACCCTTCAATAAGACTTAGCTCATAAGTGGGATTGACCCTCACTAACTGATTAATGTAAAAACTGAAAACTGTTTCCATCCGCCAAGACCTTCGTATTCGGCGATTCTCCAAACGTAGGATTCAAATCGACCGACTCCCAATGCTCATAATATGGTCGTCCATCCATAAAGCTACCGGAAATAGTATTTACCTTTAAGAAAGTTATGCTGAGCCAATTAGAAAGTGGATCAGTCATAAAAACATCTTGGTATATATACTCGTACTTATACAATCTGCATGTCATCTAGCAGCTGAAAAGGCAGCACCTAACCAGCTCATACAACAGTTCCCTTGAGGCATCGAAGCTCGAGGCGATGATATTATCATTTAGCTCCAAGCGATTTGAATTTTAAATGGATTTTCCAAATACAGTGGTGGTCCAATATAAAGAATGATATAATGTCCAGTTGCATTCGCTATATCGAAAAACTCGTAATATCGAACACATTTTCCTTGTACGAAACATTAAATAAATGTACAAATAACTGTTTCTAATTCATAACACTTTATTTAATTTATTCATAAAGTCAACAAACACGTTAAAAAGCAGAAAAATAAGTAAAAGAAACTAAAACAAAATTAATTTATTTCCTTTTCTTTTCCAAAAAGCAATCGCCAATAAGGACATGCTTTTGCAAACGTTCAAAGCAGAAATTTGTAGCTATTTCCCGTAGACTTATTAGAACAACGTTGGACGTTCTGAAAAACAGTGAACAAGTTTTGCAGAACTTCCAATGTTGTTCTATTTGGCTCAGTTAATACACTCTCAACTGCCTCGAATGGGCTGATACGCTTATCTTTTCGAAGAAACATTTCAGTATTGTTCCAAGATTCCAAATCCTCTGCTAAGCTTAACTAAGCGAATGGTTGGATCAATGAGCTTTCCTTCGGTTGCATGTACAACACCCAAATGTTTCCATCGACCGTTTCCTAAACATTATTGTATTTCTTAGGCAAATTTGTCTCGTTCTATTTTTTAAAGCATGTACACAGATATTGTAGCAACATTCGTTATATCGAATATCATTTTTTGTTCGTTCGCTATATAGAGCCGATAATGCACTTGAAAAAAGTGTACGTTATATCGATCATTCATTATATCGGCATTCGTTATACTGGACCACCACTGTATATCCAAAATGTGTCCAAAAATATAATATTGTCCAATTTCTACAAAAACGTTTGTTCATATTCCACTAAAATATTCCACGAAAATACCCTTACGGTTGCACATACATATCTATATCTACATATATTCCTAATCGTATCTATCTATGTAGGTTCGTTTATGTATGTTCAAACCATTAACTGCCGACAAGCTATTTCTAAATATGAGCATCCTTCTCTACATAAGTATCTCCAGTACCTAATAACGACTTTAAGAAATCATCCATTTGCAAGAATTAAGGAATTTACAATTCTGATTGAAAACTCGTGGCCCATACCAGCTTTTCTCATTTCCCATTTTCCATTCACCATTTTCATGTTGCAAATTGCCTCGATTGACATCAAGACTCATAATCTCGTCTCTACAAACTACATATGGGTGTCGGTGTACCAGAGGACCACGATTGCACTTTGAATTGGTGGTCCTGTCAATAGCTAGCTAGGAGTTATTTCAATTTTCCATCAATTCCGGCATGCAACTCCTGTCGTCGTCGTCTGCAGTTTGTTAGACCGAAAACACTATTAAGAGGCTCTCAGTTTCAGTACAGAACGCTGTGGTTTCGAAATCTTCACCATACATTCCATGTTAGAACTTCAAATCAGTTCTTTGCGGGAGTATTTGGGTGATGATACGATGTGTGTTGGTGCGTAAGAGCACCAGACAGGCAACAGTGTTGGTTGTTTCCGCTGCAAATATGCAAAGTTGAAGGACGTCGTCCTCGTCGTCGAAATTGTGCTTAAGAGGGTAGTTTCCTCCACTAGTGGAAGTGGTGCTATTGTGCTATGAAGTGGTAGTCTTCATCTTCTAGGTATAGGTTGTGAGTTGGCTTTCGCGTTAGTATGTGTTAAAGACAAATTGAAAGCTATACACATAGTGGAGGTATGCTTGAGTGGCAGGGCAGCGTCACCTGGCAGAGATGTACTTGACCGAAATAAAATGGTAATTTATGCCGTGGGGTGGTGCCATAGTCGTTGCGCTAGTTAACATGATAACAAAGGACCTGCCGACCGAAAATGGCATTTACTAGGTCGTTAATTGAAATGTTTCAGGTGGCACTTGTAACTACCACGAGGATGAGGGTTAGAAAACCGTGGTGAAAATTTAATATAAACTTATTCATGTTATGTTTAACATGGAATGCAAAAGATTGTTATCGTGACCTTAAAGGGACTTTAATATTATTCGGTGTGACTTTTTTTTCTGTCAGCAGGTTTCTAAGTCCTAAGGATAATCAAAGGAAAGAGTCTTTGATTCCTTAAAAAAATTATATTTCAACAGAGTCTTTAGCTTTTCTAGTAAAACTTGGATTTGGATGGATTTTACGAGATGAGTATCAAAAACTTCGATTTGGTTTTATTTCCCTACACGCTATATTTTCAAAAAACGAAATCTTAGTGGAAGGACTACGTCTAATTGCATTTCACAGCAGTTGATCTTTGATCCAAATTTTTTTTAAATTTTCTGCACACCTTCCAATTGATTTGGTACTAATCAGCGATTCCTGCAAGAGCTGCAGGGCTAAAGACTTAAAAGTCCTTCTTCATAGGCCCTATGTAAACATGAACTAAAAACATTCAGCGATTTAACTACTATATTGTTGGTTTGAAATTATCGAGTCACAAGGTTTTCAAGGCGAGCAGAAATCCTAATTAATGGTAAAGGTAAACAGTGACGAAAAGACATAGCGCACCCATACACCTAAACTAACCGAAACTTGCTCTTAAAAATATCCCTATCAATAACGATACCAACTTAAAATCCACTCAGCCATTTTCAAGCATTGCTGCGTTTTTTTTTTTTTTTTGTTTTTTAAATGTACGAGATGGCGCTTAAGACGTATTATTTAGCTTACTACTTTAGTTTTAACTGAAAATAAGTAGGACAAATGATCGCTAGTGGAATTTTGCTTAGTAAAGTTGCTGAACAGTCCGTGGCTTATTTTTCTAAGCTAGTGTCATAAAACGAGAGCGCAGTGGTGTAGTGGTAAGTACGTTGGTCTACTACGCAATGCTGCCCGGGTTCAATCACGCTGCCTACTTACTTACTTAGGTGGCGCTACAGTCCGGTGTGGATCAAGGCCTAAACCAACAACTCCTTCCATTTAGCCGAATATCCTCCGAGCCTTGATGTTGTTGTCTATATGCTCAACATTTCCTAGCCATCTCAAACGCCCAATGCGCAGTTTTTTTCTTTTAACCAAGTCGATGTCGCTGTATAGCTCGTATAGTTTGTGGTTAAATCTTCTCCTCCAAAACCCGTCAACGCAAACGGGACCGTATATCTTACGGGGGATTTTTCTCTCGAAGCGACCAAGTATATCTTCATCCTTACTTACTTACTTAGGTGGCGCTACAGTCCGGGGTGGACCAAGGCCTCAACCAACAACCTCTTCCAGTTAGCCCGGTCCTTAGCTAACCGCTTCCAGTTGTGCACTCCAAGTTGGTTGAGGTCTTGTTTTACTTGGTCGCGCCACCTTAGGCGAGGTCGTCCTCTGCTGCGCTTACCCTCCGGGTTAGAGTTGATTCTCCGAGCCGGAGCGCTGATGTCCATGCGCTCTACATGTCCTAGCCATCTCAAACGCCCAATGCGGAGTTTTTTTTTTAACCAAGTCGATGTCGCTGTATAGCTCGTATAGTTTGTGGTTAAATCTTCTCCTCCAAAACCCGTCAACGCAAACGGGACCGAATATCTTACGGGGGATTTTTCTCTCGAAGCGACCAAGTATATCTTCATCCTTACTTACTTACTTAGGTGGCGCTACAGTCCGGGGTGGACCAAGGCCTCAACCAACAACCTCTTCCAGTTAGCCCGGTCCTTAGCTAACCGCTTCCAGTTGTGCACTCCAAGTTGGTTGAGGTCTTGTTTTACTTGGTCGCGCCACCTTAGGCGAGGTCGTCCTCTGCTGCGCTTACCCTCCGGGTTAGAATTGAATATTCTCCGAGCCGGAGCGCTGATGTCCATGCGCTCTACATGTCCTAGCCATCTCAAACGCCCAATGCGGAGTTTTTTTTTTTAACCAAGTCGATGTCGCTGTATAGCTCGTATAGTTTGTGGTTAAATCTTCTCCTCCAAAACCCGTCAACGCAAACGGGACCGAATATCTTACGGGGGATTTTTCGATTTTTCCGACCAAGTATATCTTCATCCACTTTCGATAAAGTCCATGCTTCAGCTCCATATAGCAAGACTGGGATGATAAGGGTCTTATATAGAGTCCACTTAGTCGATCGGGAAATAGCTTAACTACTCAATTGCCTTCTTAGCCCAAAGAAACAGCGATTGGCAAGAGTAATCCTTCGTTTCCGATGAGATTTAGTTTTTTGATGCTAGAGCAGAGCCGAGGTGGACGAAGTCCTTGGGTTAGGTTAAAAAGTAATTTACTACCTCAAAGTTGTAGCTGTCTATTGTGATGTTCTTTCCAATTCGTCGATGTTGAGTGTCCCTTTTCGTTGACAGCATATACCTTATTTTGCCCTCGTTTACCGCGTTTTTCATGGTGCCACCTCTTTCGAATGCCTGTCAAGCAATCAAAGAGTATCATTTGTCATGAGAATCTTCTCAAATCGGCGTTCGGAGTCCGCAAAAAAAAAATTACACGTACACACAAATGGTTGCAAGAACCTAGGCTTGGTTCTGTTTAGGACTGCTGACGCCATATATTTTTTTTATAACACTTTATGGTCAATTTGTCATATGACTTGTTTGATTTGCTTCGATTTGGTGAAAACAAAAATTCCATCAGATTTGGTAAGCTTTAGCTTTTGAACCCTTTTGTTTGTTTTTGTCGAGCAAATTTACCACTTCATATCCGAAATTCTAATGTTCCCGTAGATTTTCATAGCAACTCTATTCCCATGAATTCCACGTAAACTTTAAGCGGTGACGTTTCTGGTAAAAAAAACATGTGGGAAACGCTGAATGCAAATGCATTTCAAAACATGATTTATTTTCCACAATCAATCTCATCGCTTAATCTTAGCACAAGTAGACACATCGCTTCCCTAATCCAGATTTATTGTGCCCATAATTCCAATTGAATGCTAATAGAGATAATGGACCTTTTATTTCACCTTTAACCTAAATACTTACAACAAATCAAAAACTTAATTACCATCGTCATGCTATACGCATCAATAAGATTAGATACTCATTTAGAAAATAAAAGTAAAAAGATATAAGATTCATCATAACAAGTGATGGACTATTAAAATCAAAAGATACATTTATCTCGAAATTTATTCAAAACTATTCTATTACGATTACGAAACTTTACATCGACGATCGAACGTGTGTGCCTGTATAACCCGACTTCCGTGTTTGCGTTTTAATTAAGATTTCGTGCGGAGAAATCAACAGCGATGCGATTCATTACCAATTGAAGTCTGGCGTCAATGTATTATATCTTTTTTTTTTTTATTATCTACCAAAATAATGAGCATAATAAAATTGCACAACTACGAGTACAATGTATCTTGGACTCTCTCAGGTAAGCTTAGATGCGCTTAGTTTGAGAAAGCTGAATAGAAATTTGCAATCATTATCTATTTATCGATAGCTTAATGCTTATTAAACTTTGAATTGACGGATGGGTTTCTAGAACACCTCTTTACCGACGCTTAATTAAATGCGTAAAAAATGCTATCACCAGACCGAAATTGGTTTCGGTTGAGATTCTTCATTAATTCCATTTTATTTTGTGTTCTGTTTGTGTTTATATAAATATTTTATTGTTTTTGTATTTTATTAATTATGTCACAAGAATTTCTGCTCTTAAATTGATTTCTAATTAACGATATGTGTGTGCTTTAAATAGGTATTTATTATTAATTGATTTTTGAGTGATGTCTTTAATTAGTCGCCGGTGCGTGCATGGAATAACTTTATTTGAATTATCATGCGGCAAATAACTAAAGGGTTTTCCAATAAGAGGTGTTATTTTGGTATTCAAAGAAAAATGAGATAATCGGATGTTTATTTCATAATGAAGACCATATCCTTTTCATGAAATTTTCCATAACCAAATCGCAAAGTGGCTGCCCTACGTCCTCGATAGCCTCACGAATTCTATCTTTGAGGTCTTGAATCGACGCTGGGCTGTTGGCGTAGACCTTATATTTCACGTGGCCCCAAAGGAAGAAGTCGCAAGGTGTTAAATCACAAGATCTCGGTGGCCAATTGTGATCACCTCTTCGAGAGATAACACGGTCCGGAAACTTTTCCCGTAAAAGATCAATGGTTTCGTTGCTTGTGTGGCACGTAGCGCCGTCTTGTTGAAAGTAAACGTTGTCCAGATCAATACCATCCAACTCCGACCATAAAAAATCATTAATCATCTCTCGATAGCGCAATCCACTCACCGTAACTGTTGATCCAACCTCATTTTCGAAAAAGTAAGGTCCAATGACCCCGCCGGACCATAAATCGCACCAAACAGTCACACGTTGAGGATGGAGAGGCTTCTCAACAATAACTCTTGGGTTTTGCAACAATTTTGCTTGTTGACGTAGCCACCGAGGTGAAAATGGGCCTCATTAGTCAAGATGATTTTTCGATGGAATTCCGGATCATTTTCATGCATTTCAAGGACCCAATCAGCAAAGACACGACGTTGTTGATGATCGGCCGGCTTGAGTTCTTATGTTAACTGAACTTTATAAGCCTTAAGACCCATGTCTTTATGCAAAATACGGTGTAATGACGTTTGTGGAATGCCCAATACCAAAGAACGACGAGGAGTGGACAAACCTGGGTTTTCTTCAACACTTTGGCTACAGCAGCAATATTCTCAGTTGTTCTTGAGCGACGTGCGTGGGTTTTATTCTTCACATCACTAACTTGTCCCAACAGCTCGAATTTTTCCACCAATTTCTGTATTGCGGTCCACAAGGTGCTTCACGACGACCAAAAAATGCTTTAGTTTTGCGAACTGTGACTGCAAGATTTTCACCATTTTTGTAGTGGATTTTAATAATTTCAATGCGTTGTTGAAGCATGTGTCGTTCCATTTTTAGTAATGGCGTAGTTTCTACTTGTCAAATGTCAAAGAATAAAGGCGTCAAAAGTGACAGCTACCGAAATAGCGGGCCATTCACAATAACACCTCTCATTGGAAAACCCTATACAATGAAATAGAAAAAAAAAAAAAAAAAGTGTCCAATAATTGGTATATGTTTCCGCTTGATAGTTGGTTTAATTAGGGTAATTTTAAATTTATTCATTTTGTGTGAATACTTAAAAAAATAGTAAACAGATTCATAACTGGGAACTTTTAAGATCCAATCATACTTAGTATATAAATCTCAATGGCACGCTATTACCTGTCAATCTTCCACCACGATAAACACAGAAACTAATATACACAATGAAGTACAACTTCGTATTCCCGTTCTTTAACATCCTGTGCGAGTTATACACTGAAAAAAATATCGGTTGTCATATTGACAATTGACGGTTATCAACTGAACCCCAGTTGTCATATTGACTATTGTGGTTTTCAATATGATTATCTTACTTTTGCAGCTATTACATTTCGCATCTTTGCAATTATTTTAAAAAAAATTTGAAAATCGAAATTTTTAATATGACAACTGCTTTCATCACATTGACAATCGCAATTGTCATCATGAAAAAACAAGTTATCAAGTTGAAAAATTAAAATCGTAAATTGTCATATTGATAACTATAGTAGTCGGTTGAAAAATGACAATTTTTTCATCACATTGATTATAAAAATTATCAATATTACAACATTCTACGGTTCAGTGTAGGCTGATTTTTAAATTAATTTATACGTTATATTATTTAAATTAAGTCAAAAATAAAAGTACTAACGAATGCCACTTTCTGGCCAAATGTCATTTATTCAAAATACAAATACAATCCACACTTCTTTTGTGGTGTGCGCTCTTTGATTCTTCTAACTAAATGACAATGAATGTTCCGTTAGTACCATTATATTTTAGACATGGACGAAGCCGGGCGGGACAGCTGTCTTATATAAAAGAGACTGCCGTCCGTGTGTGCACTTACAATTCGAGAACCAATCGTTCGATTCTCACCATTTGGGCTTGATGGATTCGTTTTGTTCCAAGGAAGGTCACTATGGACCACAGGAAAATTTGAAATACGGGAAGATCCGGTTTTTAGTAGCCCGGGAAACGCAGGGCGGGCAACAGCTAGCATTTCATATTTTAGGTAGAAGATGATTTTAGCTCAGATGAGTGTGTGCGAGAATCGCCGTCGGGCCGTCACTAAATACTTGTCATTTGACACTCATTTGACACAGAGACCGGGTCAGCAGAATAAAAATTAACATAGAAAATGACAAAGAGTGCAATGGTACAAATAAACCTCACTTGAAATAAATCGAACTAGTGTGCCCGTGTAAGAACTCTCGCTAGAGAAAATCCAGACTTGTCATCCAACATCCAAACTTCCCATATGGTTTCCATCTGTCAACTCATGGAAGTCCCATGGAAACCCTATAGGAAGTGTTTGTTCTTTTGAAACTTAATACTTGATATTGGTTGATATATGTATCCACTTGCATCAATAGCAAGAATATCAACCAAAATTAACTCTTAAAACAACAAATTGTGGTAGCCGTGGCCGTGGTGGTTAGTGCGTTGAACTACTACGCATGCTGCTCGGATTCAATCCCAGCCCGGATCCAACAACTAAAAAAAAAGTTTTTCTCGGTTGCCACCTCTTTCGAATGTCTGACAAGCATCAAAAAGTTTCATTTTTCAATGAGCTTCACAATTCGCCGTTCGGAGTCGGCAAAAAACTGTAGGTCCCTACCATTCGTGCAAAAATATAACACAAATGGTTGCGAGAAGCAGGCCCAGGTTCACCCCGAGCTATAGGGCCCCCTAAAGTAAATAAAAAAAACAAATATTTCCCATATCATTCCCAAATAGCAAATTCAGTAAAACTTGTGAATAGTTGAATCTGCGAATAAAATAATCTTGCGAAACCTGGATAGTGGACATTTTTGGATGCCAATTTGAATTTTCTTTATAAAGGGTGATTTTTTAAGAGGTTGAGAACTTTTTTTAAAAAAAAAAACACAAAAAATTCGAAAAAATGAATGAAATATTTATTTGAATCGATAGTTTGAACCTTGCAATTTAATGTTTAAAGATAATTTCATGCAAATGTTGACCGCGGCTGCGTCTCAGGTAGCCCATCCGCTGAGTCCAATTTTGGCATACTCTTTCACACATATCGGCCGGTATCTCACGAATGAATGCATGGATGTTGGCTTCCAGTGCGTCAATCGAAGCGGGCTTGTCCCTATAGACATTAGCCTTGACATACCCCCACAAAAAATAATCTAATGGTGTCAAATCGCACGATCTAGGCGGCCAATTGACCGGCCCGAAACGTGAAATTAACTGTTCACCAAACTCGCCTCGCAATTGCGCCATTGTTTCGCGTGCTGTGTGGCATGTGGCACCGTCTTGTTGAAACCACATATCATGCAAGTCAAGAACTTCCATTTCGGGCAAAAAAAAGTTTCCACGTAGTGCTGTAACAAAGGCCTAACTGCTGGGAACGGCGCCGAATCGACATTTCGCGGTCTTCTGTCACACTAGCTGATACGGCCGCAATATTTTCTTCACTACGCACAGTACGTAAACGTGTTGGTGGTTTAATGTCCAACAAAGTAAATTTGGTGCGAAATTTGGTCACAATCTTCCGAATAGACTGCTCAGAAGGTCGAGAATGCCGATCATAAAATGGAAGCAGCGCGCGATGAACATTTCGAACCGAGCACGAATTTTGATAGTAAAATTCAATAATTTGCAAGCGTTGTTCATTTGTAAGACGATCCATGGTTAAATTGCAAACCAAACTGAAGCTGTTTGACAGTGACACAAGGTACTAAACACACGTCAGCTGTCAAAACCAGTGTTGCCAAAACCAAACCAGCTAAAAAATCACCCTTTACAAACTCACTCTTATATAGTGGAAACCTGTGAAATCTGTTGCAATGGAACGTTTTTCAATGAATTTTGTTTTCTTCCCATGCAAATGCACTCTTCAATAGCAGAATCGAGAAATGAATGAGCCAAAAGTCACGGACACTTTATAAGCTTTGGTTCCTTTTCCGACAAGTTTGACATTTCAAGTGTTTCTTTTCATGTGTGTTTCTTTTCTTCTGCTAGCGGTAAAATTCAAAAAGTACACCCTCTGAACTCTGCTTTCGAAATTGATTGAAAAATAACAAAATAAATTAGGTTGCTGATATTGGAAAAAATTGCGAAAGGTGGAAATGTTGCGAATGGTAGAAAAAAAATGTGCACCGAAGCATTCCACTATTCACAAGTTTTACTGTATATCACAACAAATGAGTGAACTTTGAAAACAACAAATACTTCAAATAAATGTTGTCCATATAGACAATACATCAACCAAAATGAATTCATTTCATTTCATTTTATTCTTCTGGGAGTTCATTTTGGGTAGAATATTTGTTTCGATTTGTTTTTTCAATTTATTAAAATTTATAAAGTGAAAATGCATTTCGTCACTACTCCAGGAAGTTTTCTTTCTTTTGAAACCTCATTAGATAAGATTGATTAAGTGTGAGAGCCGCAAATGGTACCTATACTACAGAAATAATATAATGTATGATGATGACTGGGTCAGCTCACTACGTAATGGTGCATTCATAATTGGCGGGCGTTTGTATTGTCATGTAACAAGATGAACTCACTAAGATTTGTAATCAACAACATTCGCTTGCTTACCGTATTTTAAATATTTTCATTGAATAACTATACATCGACAGGATATTCGAGTTATAGTTATAGTTATAGCAAAAATATATTTTTTTAGTAGGTATACCAAATTAAGTTTATTTAATTTTTTGTTTTAATTAAATTTTGCATGTGCTTATCGTCGAACTCTCAATTGCTATAAAGTGTTGATAAAGCCATAAAAAATATATTTATTTGCCTATAACAATACTAGTAAAGAGCGCTACAAAAATTTTTTTTAAATAAAACAAAAACGGTTTCGGATATCAATGAAATTCTTTATTCTTGTGAAAGTGCGTTCGATGCCATTATGTATGGAACTCGATTTCTTTTGCATGGCCACCACGGGCACGCTTGCAGAAGTCCAGACGCTGAACCCAATTTTCGACGGTTTTCAAGCATAAATCGGCCGATACTGCTGCAATTTCACGTTCGATATTCGTACGAAGTTCATCAATCGTCGCTGGCTTGTTGGCATAGACCATAGACTTGACGTAGCCCCACAGGAAATAGTCTAACGGCGTCAAATCGCACGACCGAGGCGGCCAAGCGACTGGACCATTTCGTGAGATAACACGTTCTCCAAACTTGGTTTCCAATAAATTGATTGTGACATTCGCTTGTGGCGCCGTCCTGTTGGAACCACATGTCCTCCAAGTCCATATCATCCAATTGGGGCCAAAAATATTCGGTTATCATTGAACGGTAGCGATTCCCATTCACAGTAACGAGCCGGTCTTGATCATCACGGAATAAGTACGGCCCAATGACGCCGCCGGCCCATAAACCACACCAAACCGTAATTTTTTCGGGATGCAATGATGACTCATGGAGTACGTGTGGATTGCTGCCTGACCAATACCGCATATTTTGTTTATTGACGAAGACATTCAGCCTGAAATGAGCCTCATCGCTGAAGATGATTTTTCGATGAAAATCCGAATCATTTTCAAGTTGTTGCTCAGCCCAATTCACGAACATACGACGCTTCTGGTGGTCAAGCGGCTTCATAAATAGTATAGCGCGAGTAATTGGTTTCATTAATTTTTAGTTGACCGGCATACATACATTTATGTATACATGAGTATGGTAATCAAATTTTGTGTGATAATTTAAATAAAAACTTACAAAAAACTAATACAGTCGATTTCGCTTAACTGCACTCCGCTTAACTGGAAAAATCGGTTATCTGCAACAAAAAATTTACCACAGCGCTTTTCTCATCATTTTCCCCATAAACTACTTCGCATAACTGAACTCTGCTTAAGTGAAAACTTCGTTTAACTGACACAAAAATGTTCGACTCAAATGACCATTTTGTACTTATTCAACTCCGCATAAGTGAAACATGCTACAATGGAACGCTTCCAGTGCTTAAAAATGAATCTCGAAACGAACACACCTTTTAAATTTGACGTTTACCTAATGGCTGTCTTCAATTTATTATTTCTGTCATTCCCGCTTTTATATGGAAAATATTGTGGTGGTTTTGAAAAAAATGTCGGCAGAAAAGGTATAACTGACACAATACCGTGTTTAGTAAAATTATGATTTTGCAATTTCAGACATCTTTCAAAATCAAGTCACAAATGTTGGATAGATTTGAAGCGGGTGAATCAAGAAAAATTTTATGCGAAGATTTCAAATGCAGTCCGTCAACTTTATCAAGAATTATCTAGGGAAAAGAACTCATTCGCAATATCGTAGCGCAAAACAAAAATCTGTCAAGAAAACGATTGCGAACTGGAACTCAAAAAGATGTTGAAAGCGCCCTTCTGCTGTGGTTCAATGACATGAGATCCAAGAAGAATGCCGTGCTTACCGGCCCACTCTTGATTGAAAAAGCTAAAGCCCTCTCAATCATGCTTAATGTAGAATTTGAACCATCAAGCAGTTGGCTGGAGCGATGGAATTTAAAAATGCACACGGAGAGAAACTTTCGGCCGATACTCATGGCGCAGAGGAATGGATAAACAATATTTTGTCGAAATATCTTTTGGAATATGTAGCAGACGATATCTACAATGCAGATGAATCTGCCTTATTATTTAAAGCACTGCCAACGGGAACTTTGGCAAATAAAGCTGAAAAACCATCAGCTATTAAGTTTTCCAAAGAGAGGCTCACAATACTTTTTGTTACTAATTCGTCTGGAAACGACAAAATGGCATTTTGTATAGGCAAATCCAAAAATCCTAGATGCTTTCGAAACTGTAATGTTCCCGTCAAATATTACTCCAATACAAAGGCTTGGATGACGATTGCAATCTGGTGCGAAATTTTAAAGGAACTTGACAAGCACTTCAAAAAAAACGGAAAGAAAGTGCTTCTAATTGTAGATAATGCTGCATGTCATCAACTAAAAGATACTGTTTTGGAGAATGTAAAAATCGAGTTTCTACCTCCAAATACAACATCCCTCATTCAACCCCTTGACCAGGGAATAATCCGTTCGTTTAAATCACAGTACCGGACATGTATATTAAGACGTCAGCTTCTCCATTTGGACAGTGGTCAAACGTAAAAAGATTTTTCAAAAAAAAATTAATTTGCTTGAAGCATTAAAAATGATCAAGAGTTTCAAAAAAGCGGGTTTCGTTGCTAGCAGCGTCACTGAAGAAACGAATTTATTTTCGAACGCTATCAGGCAAGAGATTGAGTCTCTCGCAGATTTCGACAATGAAATCCCTTGCTTTGGGAGCATGACGGATGAAGACATAGTGAATGAAGTTCTATCCGCATCTAGCTTTGAACCTGTTGAAAACAGCTCTGATGATGAAATAATGGTCGTAGCTTCCCAGAAATCAACACTGAAAGACGCGTATGATTCTCTTCGCATTTTAAAACACTTTTTTGCCAAAAATTCGGAAGCTTCCGAAAAAATAGATGAGCTTGAAGATAAGATGTCTATTCATAATCTGCAGAACCGCAAACAGACGACGATTGATAATTTATTTTCTTAAATAATTTTAATGTTTTACTTTTTAAATTTTTTTATGAGCTGTGAATTAAGTCTGAATACGAACTAAGTTGTTTCAACTTTTTGTTTTGTTTTGTTTTCTTTTTTATTTGAATACATAGTTGCTCTGTATAACATTGTGAATCTGTACCTACGTACATTTATATAAAAAAATAAACTTTCTTTGAAGCAAAGCTATACATAGATACTTGTTTTAAAGAATACAAACATTTTATTGCATCATTTTAATGTTTGTTTAAGACATACATACATATGTATGTCCATTTTATTTTCCTACATATGTACAAATGTATTGATTTTCAGTCTAAGTGAAATTGATTCTAGAACTTTGGGTAGAACTTCGCTTATATGAAACGAATTTCAGTTATCCGTAGTTCGCTTAGCTGAAAACTCCGCTTAAGTGAAACAAATTGCCTGCAATTATGGTGTTGCAGTTAAGCGGAGTCGACTGTATAGTATTCTTTTACAATTAGTGTACTTGTGTTTTATGTAGTAACTAGCTGACCCGTACTCGCCTTGCTTCGCCCGCCTCCCATGTTTTTTTTTTGATTTTCAACACTTGGCCTACATATTTCCTCGTATTTAAATGCTTTTTGTGGTAAGTCCAAATGATTTTTCGAATCTGAAGTGTTAAAAAAACATGTTTTTAACTTTCTAACATACCAGGAAATCGGAAACTGACTGGTACCTACTTTGTATCACAAATTATTCTGTTATTAATTAATGTTCATTTGAAGATATTTTTTCTGTCTGTTTTTTTTTTTTTTGTTAATTTCCATAATAAATGCGTTTTCAACAAAAATGGATAATCGTTCTAGCTCGAATTTCATCAAAAATCCCTCTAACTTGCACCAATTTTAATCGCCCGTGAAAATTCGACATAAAGGGATTCGACTGTACATAATATTATTGTATCCACCGAGTGCAGATTCGAGATCATGATGAATGCGTTTGCTTTTGGAACAAAATAAAAAAAATGGAATTGCAATGAAGTGGAAACCCTCCTCCAACGTAGAAGGAACCTTCCCCTGGGTGCGCACAACAACAATGTTTTTTTTTTTTTGCACATGCCCCAAGTTTAATCGCAAACGGATGAGCGATGCGCGAATGCACAAAAGTTGAACACACAAATATTACTTTTAATATACATACGACATACCTATATAGGTACATACTTATTGACGTCACCCACAGCTGCACGGCTGTTGTCTGCGGTCTCCACTGATGGAAAATTATTGGCGAACATTTTATGAACTATTTTGAGCATAGCTCAGCTCCAGTATAACGCCGAAGGATGATTTATACCTTAAATGAATCAGTGCAAAATTTACTAAATTCACCTATTTTTTTGTTTTTCAATCCGATAAGCTAGGGCTGAATAATTATAATTTTCGTTACAGATATGCAGTGTTTTTTAATATTTTGCTAAAACCAGATCATTTTGGGGAATAAAAAGTATAAAGTATGTTGATCAAGAATATAAGCAATCACTATGTCAAGTTTCATCAAAATCCGTCTATTAGTTTCTGCGTTATATGCATTCAAACAGTTCCAAAATAAAAATAAAACAACACAGAAAAAAAAACCTGCGCACACACGAAATTATCTCCACTGGTCGTTGGTAAAATTCAACGATCTAAGCTTTTCTTGAATTGCATGTCATTTTTAATTGAATGTTAATTTTAATTTAATGCTTGTTGTTCAACTTCTGTATAACGTACGAAGATGATTTATATCTTAAAATGTTTGTACAAAATTGAACTTTGTAATAAAAGAAATTCCATTCCCATCGGCTAAGGCATTCTAAAGCTAGGAGCTTGAAGGTATTCATAAAAATAATCTCTGCCCAGATATCAGCTTAGATTTCCGCTTCTGGATAGCAGATAACGAAAAAAAATATCCTATGCCTGTATTCCAGACATTTTGCAATCCAACTGTGAAAACCGGATTTAATTTCTTGCAGTAGTTTTTAAGACAAATGGGAACAAAGTCTTTGCAGTCGAAAAAAAGTTACATTTTTATTATAGTAAGGATAATATATTGCCCTATAATGGTTTTCCAAAACTTCACCCGGTAGCTATACCGTTCGCTTAATTTGGCTCTAGCTTCTCTGTATGTCTTTGGTTGAAAATGCTTTCATTGAATTTTGAAACTATAAATCGACAGGATATTCGAGTTATAGCAAACATTTTTTTTTTTAATAGGTAACAAATTTAGTTTATTTAATTTTTTGTTTTAATTAAATTTTGCATGTGAATATCATCGAACTCTCGATTGCTATAACGTGTTGATAAAGCGATAAATAATATATTTATTTGCCTATAATAATACTAGTACAAATGATGATTGAAACGAGAGTAAAAAAAACAAAATTCCTCTTCATAAATAGTAAAGCACGAGTAATTGGTTTCATTAATTTTTAGTTGACCGGCATACATACATTTATGTATACATGAGTATGGTAATCAAATTTTGTGTGATAATTTAAATACAGAATAACACAAAACTAATATAATCATTCTTTTACAATTAGTGTACTTATGTTTTATGTAGTAATTTTAAATTAATTGATTGCCCACATACCAAAAGCAAATCGACAATGTCACCACTGATCACTGATGAATTTGTTACCTGTTATTAAACCAAAATGTTGTTTGTAAACTCACGAGATATCAGACATTTTCCGCTGATACGTACGTATGTATGGACATATACAACAAGAGGTGTAATTTAAAATAAATAGCAAAAATGCGAATATGTGCGTCATCTGGTGGCTTCAATTCTTGTGTCAATTGGACCTTATACGCCAAGATCTAAGTTGTAAAATGCGTTGCAAAGCGGTTGCGGATAGGTCCAAGTCCTGTGGTCGTTTCGAAACGATCGTACCTGGGTCTTCAGTCACACGGCAACGACTTTACCGGACGAATACGAGTTGGAGTCTTGAGTCAATTTCACTAAAGCTGTGCGAGAAGGCACTTGCAGATGACCAAAAGCAGTACGAACCTTACGAAACGTTTCCGTGACATTTTCACTGTGTGAATTTTCAGTATTTCAACACGTTGTGCGAGTTGGTATCGATCCATATTGAATAACATCTTAGTTTTAACTTATGTACATAGCAAAAGTCACCGCAATGAATTCTGGCATTTTAACAATGCCGCATTCAACAATCCGGTTCATTTTATATTTTTGTAATTAAAACTGAATGTCAGGTTGATGCTGTCTCTACTGGCTTTAGCAAGGCTTTGATTCCGTGAATCATCTGTTGCTGATCAAGAAGCTAGAAAAGTTCCGATTTCATTTAGTAATGTTAAAGTGGATCGAATCATTTTTAACTGGTTGGTTTCAAAAAGTATGTCTTGATAATATATATATATACATAATATTCAAGATTCATTTCTTGAATTTCTGGAGTTCCACAAGGTAGTCATCTAGGGCCACTCCTTTTCATAATTTTGATGATATTGCTCAACAGTTCACATTTTGCCAGTGCCCCATGTATGCTGATAAAAAAAAAATATTTTTAAAATAAAAAAACTTAGATGAATGCTTCAAGACAATTCAATATTAATTGTGTAAAGCTGAATATTTGTAAAAGCTTTGCTATCTTTTTCACACGATCTCAAATGCAGCATCCGTTTAACACTTCTACGGTAATTCTCTTTGTTATCTATTTGTAATTTTTTAATATATTTTAACTACACAAGTACACTGCTTACTTATGAACAAACTCAAATTGACACTCTTCAATTAGTGTGGTCAAACGCCACACGTAACCCCAAAGGTATTTTATTTGCCATTGTTTTTATTTGTACTGTTTCCGAAGTATAGCTTAACTGTGGCGTATCCACTAATTAGTTAATTAAACATTTGGAGAATGTTTTGTAATGACATAACGTAGTTTGTTTTCACGAAAGACAAATGTTAGCAGACGAACTTTGGTTCGACCTTCATGGCTTTCATGGAAAGCGCTCAATTGAAACATTTATTTTCCTAGCAAAGGTGGATTGAATCTTTTATAGTACTTAGTACTTTAACTTATTATAATTGGTTTAGGACTGGACTTAGGACTTAGGTCTTGGGAATCCAATCCATTATCTTCATGAAACGCAGCTTATTGTTCAATGGACTGTTGTTTTGGGCATGTCAGTGATGATGAGCTTAGATTTTACTAACTCATAGTATCAGCTTTAAGTTTCCGCCGCATATTACGAGTAAATACGTGAATGCTATAGAAAAGTATGTATTCTGATGACGTTTCCTTGCCTTCCTTACGCAAAAGCGTAATGTCCACTACTGTATAGTATTTTCTGATGTAGAATAGTATGACCTTGGATTTTTTACAGGCCCCGAGCAGCAAATAATAAGTCTGCCTGCGTCATAGTTAGTCATGTTATCAATGAACTTGAAACGTTGAAACACGAAAACACCCCTTCAGCATCCAAAAACTCAGTGTGATGACCGTTCTGTGTAATCCTATGTGGATCGATAAGCCAACAACTATTTCTAGCAATTTTACAAATGATTTCACATTGAACACTCGTGTCATAACAGCTCATTCGATAATCCCAGTGAGTCTGTAAACTATTCCGAGCATTACAAATTTCACTTCATTAACCGCAGAGCATTTCCCCGAATCCAAATCACCGTCATTAACCACTTCTCTGATCCACTTACACAAACAACCTCATAACATTATGAAATAGACTTCTTCCTTCTTCGGCATTCCAATTCCAATTCCAATCGTATCCAACACGTATCGCAATTATAGATACCTGATGTGAATGAATTCACGCGCTAGGTGCTGGCATGGCAGCCAATAACTTCACACCCGCAATCAGTGCGACTGAAAACACCCATGATTGCAGGTGCTTCCTACGCTACGCACTTAGGCGAACTTAAATGGAG
Organism: Brachyopa scutellaris; assembly: GCA_949775065.1. Classification (NCBI taxonomy): domain Eukaryota; kingdom Metazoa; phylum Arthropoda; class Insecta; order Diptera; family Syrphidae; genus Brachyopa; species Brachyopa scutellaris. The sequence goes on from OX459112.1 coordinate 24,553,628, forward strand.
TGTGCGTTTTTTTCTCGCTTTTAGCCGCAATTGGCAGCGCACTAGACACTATTTTTTTTAAATCGAAAGGAACTGCAACTGTGAGTGACCACTCGTCATCACCGGCCGTCCAAGGAAAGCGAATAAAATAAAAACCAACTGCAACTGATACCACTACTTCCATAAATGTGGGAACAGCAAATGCAAGATAGCGTATAAAATAAGTGCACGCACTTCATCCGGCTCGTCATCTATGAGATGGTATACAGATGTACATATGTTCATCTGATAGTGGGCATCGCACCAGTTCGAGGTTGTCTTGTTAACACACTGAACGAGTTACACGAATACGACGACGCACGGCGCGCTGAGTGCATGTAAAGTGTATGCTCAATAGCCAGGTAGGTTAGGTGGATGCTGGAGTACCTTTTCCAAGTGAATTGAAGTATCTTAGTCATTGCCATGGTATGCAGTTTCACTTTTTACTCGATATTTTTTTTCACTTTTTATTTTGTTGTGTACCTAAAGACGTATTTTCCGTATTGCAAATACGCAAGTAATTCTATAGAAAAATACGTGTCTAGATCGAGAATTGATAGAATAATCCAAAGTGGTCCTGTAATAATGAAAATAACGAAATAAATAAGTTAGCTGGAACGTGTGCAGCGTGTTACCTGCGTAGCCAAAACCAAAAGTGAAAGTCATAAGCGGCCACAAAGAGTATGCAATTTTGGGCAATTGTTGTGTTGTTGTGCTATCGTTTTTTAATCTCTCCTTCCGTATCCTGATAACTGCAGTATGTTTCAAGCGTAATCATGATAGTAGCATTTTCTCGGAAAGTCAGGCTGCTTTGAAATCCATGCAATCAGTCAAATCTTCTTTAAAAACCACTAAGCAGTTCAACATTTCACTGTAATGGATACCGGGAATTCGCCAAATTAAGAACATCAATATCACTTATTCTACTGGACCAGGGAAAATATAGGTATACCGTATACATACCTTTTGATACTTATAAGCGATCGCTTGAACTTAACATAGTTAAGTGGATGGGAAAGTGGATCTACTTGCCGTGCCACCAGACAGACCTGACCTAGACTGAATCTGAAGCGATCTAACTATCTTCTGTCCAAAAAAAAAATATTTCGTATTTTCTAATCCTGTTACATATTTTTTTTGTCACGCAGGAGGGGTAAAATCCTATATGGATATCTACTCTGTGCTAAGAGTTAAGCCCAAATCTAAATGTCGCGTTCGGGCGCTTTCGCGTTGACAGATAAAGTAGAAACAATGCAAACATATGGGGTGCTCTTAAATGTTACCTCAGGCGTTATATCGTGTAAAGTTCTGGGCAACGGCCGAGTAGAACTACTTTCTACTAGGGCATGCGTTGTGACAACTCAAAGCTGTTGTTGACATTATACTATTCGAGGCCTGTTCGATTAAAGTACAATTTTTTAACATTTAATATGTGTAAAAGATTTTAATGGCTAAATTAATTTTTTTCAACACAAATTAATTGTGTGGGGTCTTTTTTTAAATTTACATATTCGCACAATCTTGTTTGCAAAGTTATTTCTCACATTCTGTATTTCTTAATAAAAAAATAAAAATAAAAAGAAATATATTTCAAATCTTCTTTCTATCATAAATTCGTAAATGGGAGATTTGAGGAAACAGAACATACATATTATTTGTCATACTCCTAACCTATGAACGACTGAAGCTTGAAGCGGTATTTAGTTTTGCAAATTTGGAGTCCGTGCGTTGGACAGAAATTATCGTAAACTCGATATAAAGCCCATTAACGCGAGAGCGCCCGAACGTGACATTGTAAATTAGGCTTTATGTTAGACCTTATGCGTCCCTAAAACAATCTTCCTCCACCCTCTACGATATCTCCGGTCAATGCAGTCCTTCGTAGGGGGAGGTTTAAACATCATGTTTCCTATAGTGACCAGACGTTCCGGATTTCGCGGGACAGTCCCGCATTAGGCATAGCGGTCCCGCATCATCAAAAGTCCCGCATTAACATGTTTGGTCAAAAATTTTCTGCAGATCGTGGAATACATTTTAAATCTACCAGGTACAAATGCATCTTACTTAGTTGACGCTACAGCTCGAGGTGAACCTGGGCCTGCTTCTCGCAACCATTTGTGTGTGCGTGTTATATTTTTGCACGAATGGAAGGGACCTACAGTTTTTTGCCGACTCCAAACGGCGAGTTGAGAAGCTCAATCGTGACAAATGATACTCTTTGATGCTTGTCAGAAATTCGAAAGAGGTGGGCACTGTGAAAAACTTTTTTAGGTGTCTTCGGCGGGATTCGAACCCAAGACCGCTGGCTCAGCAGTCCGACGCACTAACCACTTGCTCTACGGTGCCCACCAAATGCGTCTACAGAAAGAATTTTTTTGATGATAAAGAAACTGTGGACTCAAGAAACAGCTCAAAACTATGGATTTGAATTAAAAACTGTCAAATGCATAGTTTTATTAAAAAACATTTTATAATAATTCAGGTTTTTTTTTAAAACATTAAAAGCAACAACGGAATTCTAAAAAAGAATTATTGCTCAGATAACAATAATTTTTAAATCGACCTGTGCAAAATTGGTTCAAACTGAATTATATTTTGAATTTTTATTTTTTCATTATTTCATACATAACCTAAATTGATCACATGTTATTTGATTTAAACAAAAGATCAGTGGAACTGAATGAGACTGGCCATATTCATATATGTACCTTATTTTACATAGATTTAAAAAGTGAAATAAACTGTTATTAAAGAACAATTTGCATTAAATAATTAAAACATTAATTTAAACATATAATATTATACATGTACCTATATGTATGTAGTTTAAAAAAAAATAGTTTTCATTCTAAAAAAAAGTGTCCCGCATTGACTTCAAAAAAATCTGGTCACTATAATGTTTCCGCCTTATGTTCCAGGGTTTGCTTCTGATTCACTTCTTACTGTCTGGTTTTCTTGCCGTCGATCTTGCATAATGCTTGTAATGATTTTGTTCGCTGTTTCCCATGCTCTCATTCATAGCATATATGTATGTACATATGCAATTAGTCTTGGGGGTGTCACTAGGCAGAGCATCCTAATTTCCAAAGCTGCTTCGTATTTACTGCATTTCTGCAGCATGTACTCGGCGATTGGGCTTTTTCCTTCGTAATTACAACAAAATGGATCGTCTGCAATGGAGCTACGAGAGGTAAAAGTTCGTACCTGCATACCTTTTGCTTGTCAACTCTTCGATGTCTCATCGTCATTGGCATTCTATGTATGTGCGAGTATGTATGTCTAAGTACATATGAGGGCAATTTCTATGATGGCCATCCTCTCTGGGTTTCCGTCGCTGAGTATCAATGCCGATATTTTGGCATTAATTTGTCTTAAAAATTAAACGACACAAATATTAAAAACAAATTTATCAACGTAAAACAAAAACCAAATAACTGTCATTTGCATCATAATAATTCACAATAGGTTGTTTGCTTCTATCTCCTCACATTCACATTCACAGCGCCCATTATGAAATTTCATGCATTGCATCACTGTTTCAGTTTGCGTTGTCTTGTTGCAGCCATGCCTTTACTTTGCCGCTGCCTTTTAAATGTTTAAACTTAAATGCTTTCCTATCAACAAAACAAAATACAGTTTTCCGCATTCTGTTACCATTGTACCTATATGACACTTTTGTAGAAAATTGGTGGCAGATAAAACAAATTTCTAAAAACTAGTGTTACAATTTTGACAACGTTAGTCCAGCGATATAAGGTCTGGATTTGTCCCTTTTCCCTTATGGTCTTCAATGTTACCATCACGAGAAGGTAAATCCAGCTTAACCGTAAATTGCTCGTAATCGACAAAAAGTACATTTTACGGGAGAGATTTTTTATTTTGCTTCCGAGCATCAAAGCCAGTTGTGAATGTCGCTTACGATAAATTTTTTTTTATTACTGTTAATTAAAAAGTGTTAATGGTAAAAATATTACATAGATATGTTGATTGATGAGAAATAATTTTAACTGTCAAATGGTATAGTAGACACGATTTCTGAAAAATTGTCGCTTACGATGAATATGCGGTAAATGCTCAAAATGATGAAAATACATGTTTGCTTGCGCGATCGTTGTGCGACATTCATTGGCGTACATTTTTTGTTTCGCATATTTTGTTATTATTTTTACAACTGATAGCAAGCAATTAAAGAGGATCACTTGTCAACGAGCTTCTCAACTCGCCGTTGGGAGTCGGCGAAAAATTGTAGGTCCCCTCCATTTGTGCAAAATTATAATACGCACACACGAATGGTTGCAAGAAGCAGGCCCTGGTTCACCCCAAACTGTAGTGCAATCTAAAGTAAAAGATTATGGCTGCCACGTTACCGTTAATGGCAATCGATACAGGGGTATTATCTTTAGCTGCAATTGCGTGCACTCAACATTAGTGAGATGTTGTTTCAATACGATGGCGCTACTTTCCACACAGCGCAGCGGCCAAACTATGCAGCTACAGTCAAAATAAGGCGGGCGTGTTTATCTTAACAATTGGACCAGTCAATTGGCCGCCTCGCTCGTGCGATTTAACACTTTTTTCTTTGGGGTTCCGTCAAGTCATCGGTCTATGTCTACAAGCCAGATATGTTAGACGTGCTTAAAGCTAACATCGAACGCGAAATTACCGGAATATTGACTGACATTTGTGGAAGAGTGGTCCAAAATTGGCTCCAACTAATCGATCGCTGTTAGCGCGCCCGTTTTGGACACATGAATGAAATCGAGTTCCATTCATAATGGATGTACTTGGGAAATTAAAATAAATTACTTAATGGAATACCCTTTATATGTACATACATATGACAAATAAAAATATCGCACCCTTTCGAGATCGTTTAGTCATACGAAGCCCAGTCCAATGTAAATATTCCACAGCCCTTTTATAAATTCGATGTTAAATTTTGAAAGCCACATTACGACATAAGGGTCTTGTCGTCTTAGTCTCAATACGCAATGGACATTGTAGAAGATACTATTTGTATATGTTGTAATAGTATTTTCACTGTAATGCAATATTAACAACAACTATTTGTAAGGAAGTTCATTACGCATCAATGCGTCAATTCTTGCTAATCACATTGCCAAAGAAATTCGAACCAAGCCTGTCTCTGTCGAGGCACACCCCAACTTAAATAATGTTTAAACATTCATTTGTCTTTTTATTTTAAATCTGTTGTGTATTTATTCAACAAATCGAAGAGATGAAGCGAAAGACTCGTTTTCACTGCGTGTGTCACAGAGTGGGCTCCAAGTGAAATCACACTCTTCTGTGTTTGTACACTTTCTCGGATATCAACAAACAAGAAGGAATTCCGAATTAGATAACCACACACTCAATTATGTTATATGCTAATTGGTGTCACTTTAAAAATGTATGATGGGGCCATTAACCGGGTAAATGGAGGCAAATGCATCGCAATCAGGATGACCGCCTTCAAGAAAAAAAACCCTATCAGTGGGTCGAGTCATGTTTCTGGCCCTGAAAATCTCTCGACTATTCAATATTCATATATTGTAGTCCATTTGCTGTTTTCATTTTATTTTTGTTTTGATTAATTTTAATTTCGCATTCCTTTTGATGACAAGCCGTGAATTTAGGCAAATCTACTCGAAAGCCATTTCCTGATTCGTTCAATGAATCAACCAAATTTCCACCGTGTGGCGGCGTGTTTAAATCAGATTTATTCAAAAAATACAAAAAAAAAAAGAAGTTATACAGTGTGCAACATAAATTATTCCCGTGATGAAACGGCCCAACAAAAATGTTAATCGGCTGCCAGCCGTAGATGACAATGTGAACCGTTTGCGGATTTTTATTCGAACTGATTTATTCATCAGAAGAAAGTTAAATGGTAAAATTATCCATTGTTTCGGGCGGCGCGGCGGCAGCGATATTGGTTGGCGGAACAAACGTGTAACTTAAGCGAAAAACTATTTGAATCTAAGGAAAGTGCCAATAGGTGGATACGGTGGCACACAATTACCTTTCCTGAATGATTTTACTCGTGCATAGAGATTTTCAGATGGGGCACGTGCTTGTGGCAACTTAGTTTCAGTTTCGTTACACATATTTTTATTTTTTAACTAAACCAATTATGCTGTTTCCAAGGAAAACTGTGTTGGTTACAAAGTAAAGGTATTACGAGAGCAGCATGTTTAATTAGTGCATCTTTAGTTATTTAAATTCTCTTGGAGTAACTTGAGCCCATTGTTATCGAAACGGGTGAGCGTAGATAGAAGTTTACGTAAGAGACTATGGTGGACGCGGCGCGGATGAACATTTTATGTGCACAGGTGGGTTTGTCGTTGTATTTGTATTGTTTCAACACTGGTAGGAGTTTGGTTTTCTAAATCAGAATTTCATCATAAATAAATTAGATTAGATTCGTTCCAGCAGCAGGTACCCAGGTGCCCTTGTAGATTTAGATCTTAGAATTCCAAAATTTCCCTATTAACAATCAGTCATTTGAGAGGGCATGAATTTGATGATATTTACAGGATGTTATCTCTTTGAGGCTTTGACAGCGTATACACATTCTGTATACGTTTGACAGCATTCAAACAATAAGGCAAATGCGAGTTAATTCCATTTAATTATGTTTGACAGAGATATGTGTATGTACACAGGTACGTACCATTATTCTGAATATGAATATTTTGCAGATTGTCTCAAGTCTATAATTGAGTTAAAAGATATGTATATATACGTATGTCTATAAATACCAAGATAGTTGTCATTGGCATGTTGAATACAACAAAATATTCACCTGTGGGAATTAATATGGACTGATTTGTTGTGTTCGTCTCCGCTCAAGGAAACTTTTTACAGAACATTTTAAATGAAAATTGGAAAATTCGGAAAAATCTATTTTCCATTCATATTGTATGGGGAATTTTCTTTTGTTTTCTTTTTTGATCGTAATATTACAGTTCAAATGTTTACAAAAATTCCAAATTGGGTAAAGTTTCCCGGAAAATATTTTTTTTTATTTTGACGTTTTAATGCAGTGAAATAAATTGCCAGAGCTCTATATTTGGAAAATGTTTAATCGGAAAAACCCTTTTGCTACAGTTAACATTCAAAAACATTGCCCACACATTTGTATGCAATGATTTTTTCATTGCAAGAACAATAAGAGATAGCGCTGTTAGTACACTTGACATTACGCAATTTGACAGGTGTCCTTTATGTTTCGTCATTTTACCATAAGTAGACTAAGACTAACTATACTAGACGGAAGCTACAGCGTATAAGCGCACGAAATCGCTTTGAAAATTCTATGTATTCAGGATGTACATAGAAGTTTATCCAACTTTCTGTATAAATAGGTAGGTAGGATCATTCAAGTGAAGTTCAGTGTGATTTTAATGATTATTCAGGTCAGCTCATGTTTTGTGATTTTGCCGTTGATTGAAGTGCACATTTCTATTAATCCAGTGAGTTTATCGAAAACATTCAACGTTTCTAATGTTTGCAGTGCATTTCCAAAGTCTGTCCACTTTGACGGCTATTATTTCTATCTTAAATCAGAATTATCTGCCATGTGAGTAACCCAACTGTTATACGGGCGAAGCAGGGCAGATCACCTAGTAAATTAATATTTTTAGGTGCACTCATATGCATTTCCGGACTAATAATATCCCCACAATTATTTGGTATAGGAATCTGTGTTTAAATTTCTATTGTATTTTTTTATTCAAAATATTTATGCATATACTCGTAGTAGGTTAGATGCATGTAAAGGGTGATTTTTTAAGAGGTTGAGAACTTTTTTTAAAAAAAAAAACACCAAAAATATGAAAAAATGAATGAAATATTTATTTGAATCGATAGTTTGAACCTTGCGATTTAATGTTTAAAGATAATTTCATGCAAATGTTGACCGCGGCTGCGTCTCAGGTAGCCCATCCGCTGAGTCCAATTTTGGCATACTCTTTCACACATATCGGCCGGTATCTCACGAATGAATGCATGGATGTTGGCTTCCAGTGCGTCAATCGAAGCGGGCTTGTCCCTATAGACATTAGCCTTGACATACCCCCACAAAAAATAATCTAATGGTGTCAAATCGCACGATCTAGGCGGCCAATTGACCGGCCCGAAACGTGAAATTAACTGTTCACCAAACTCGCCTCGCAATCTCGGCGTTGTGGTAGGTCGGCTGGCTTTAGTTCTTGCACCAGCTGTATCTTAAAAGGATTTACGCCCAAATCCTTCCGCAAAATTTTCCACGTAGTGCTGTAACAAAGGCCTAACTGCTGGGAACGGCGCCGAATCGACATTTCGCGGTCTTCTGTCACACTAGCTGATACGGCCGCAATATTTTCTTCACTACGCACAGTACGTAAACGTGTTGGTGGTTTAATGTCCAACAAAGTAAATTTGGTGCGAAATTTGGTCACAATCTTCCGAATAGACTGCTCAGAAGGTCGAGAATGCTGATCATAAAATGGAAGCAGCGCGCGATGAACATTTCGAACCGAGCACGAATTTTGATAGTAAAATTCAATAATTTGCAAGCGTTGTTCATTTGTAAGACGATCCATGGTTAAATTGCAAACCAAACTGAAGCTGTTTGACAGTGACACAAGGTACTAAACACACGTCAGCTGTCAAAACCAGTGTTGCCAAAACCAAACCAGCTAAAAAATCACAATCAAGAATGAACCGATTACACTTTACTAATCGAGCGAGCTCTGCCACTGAGCTCAGATGTATAAGGTTTTTTTATCCTCTCTATCCTAAAGCGCATACTACAACAACTACAAAATCCAGTATGGATTGTCCACAATAGAACGTAATTTACCGAGTTCGAAGACGCAAACGAAAATTTTGAAAAGTTTGCTTACAAAGTGTAAAAATTCTGTAGGGATGATTCTTACAAATCTTTAAAATTCTTTTTTCTTCAGATTTTCGATTGATTTCTATAAAAGCTCTACATTTTGGTAGGGATGGCATCACAGGTCGAATCTAACATTGTTATAAATTCTTGAATCTTAAGGCTTGTCATGATCTACACCATACCATAAAATATAGAAACTTTTTCAAAATACATTTTATCTTACTCCTTATTTCCGCTCTATTGGGATCCAAACTATTTTTTTTTAAATGATCGTTACTTCTGTTTTGCACTACACATGCCTACTATCCGGCTCGAAGGACCAATTTTATCAATTCTTTTCGGATAAAAACGAAAGTACATATTCCCTTTTTTTCTGTGTTGCCTTTAATTTACACAAGATGAAAGTGGTGATATTTTTTTCACATAGGTAGCTGGAGTAGGGAATGTGGCCGGTAGGTGTAAACAGATGATATTTCTGCTTCCAAGTACTGTGGAGCAACAAACAGTATTTGGGAATAATTTTTAAGAACGAACAAGGATACACTATATGATAACGGTTCGGTCTGGGATTTTATTCACAACAGAAGATTTTTGCTATCACAGAGTAAAATTTGGAATAATTGGCTAGTTGTGAATTTTAAGGAAAGTTTTTAACCATTTGAAAGTGTAAGTGAATGTTATTGTAGCTGCAGCATACCGAATTTATATTGCTTTGATTAACCTTTTTTAAGAAAATATTTTACCCAAAAACACCGACTAGAACAGCTGTAAACGGTGAAAAACGGGTACTTGTAAACGCGTTTACCCCTCTAAATTAATTTCTTAGCTTATTGCTAAAACTACAAATAACAACTTCTTTCTTCCTGGTCCATACCTACAGTAAAAATATGTTTTTCTAAGCGGCACTCAACGAGAGCATGGGAATGGCAACAAAAAGTGGAGGGATGACCAATCAAAGTTTTTTAGAAGCGCTTAAACCTTTTAACAATTACGCAGTGTTCCAAGGATGACCATATTCTTCTTTTGCTTGATAACCAAACGAGATACGAGTCACGAATTCAACGAAGCTATAAATTATGCAAGAGACAACGGAATATTAATACTGTCATTTCTACCCCACTGCAGTCATCGTCTAGAACCCCTAGATATATCTGTAAATGGCATATATTTAAGAGTGCCTTGAAAGTTTCTTTCCAAGATAGTTTGACAAGCAAACTCTGGTCTCCAATCACGATTTATGATATTGCCGAGCTATCCCAGGCCCTATTTTATAAAGCATTTTCTGCTCGAAATATTAACTCTGTTTTTGCATACTCTGAAATATGGCAGTGTTTCATCGAATGACATGAACAGTGTCCGAAGACCTTCCTAGTCCAGAAATTCAACCCGGGACATCTCTATTGTTCGCTAATCATTCTTTAATAATAAGAAAAATATAAAAAGTGAGTGCTTATACCTACCCCATACGAATTTAAATTTTTTACACTTCCAGGGGTGGGGCACATATAAACGATATGACTTAATTTTTCAGGGATCAAAATTATTATATTTTTACTGAATTCTCCGAATAATCAGTGCTCAAAGTGATGTTTTTTTTTTTTGAAACATCATAAAGCTGCGATTACACGGTCATTTTTTCGAGTCATTTAAATGACGCTGTGGCGTAAAAATCGCATCACAAAGCCGTCATTTTAATGTCGTTCCGTGTGATCGCCATTTTTGGGATAACATTTTCGGCGTCATTTAAATGATTAGGAAAATGGCAGACCAAATGACATGAATTTTGTGCCATTAAAATGACGGGAAAAATGGCCGTGTGATCGCTCTTTAATGACGCCTAGAACAAATGACTAAACTTTTTGGCTGTTGCGTCATTTAAATGGCAGCCTCCAAAAAATGGCAAGGCACGAAATTCATGCTATTCATGCTATTCTACGCATATGACCAATGACGCAGCATTTAATACGATATCTGTGCTTTAATTTGGATTTTTGTCTCGTGGCGAAAGGACGTGGAAATAATTAATATGGTTTCTATTTTTTTTTTTTTTTTTGTGGTTGTGTTGTTCGGTTCCTATTGAGAGATATGAAATACGAATGAAGATATCGAGATAATTTCTTTTTCTGTTTGAAGGAAATTTCCAAGGCTATAAAATTTGGAAATTTTAAGAAAAAATATATACAGGGTGTTTCAGAATCGTCTGCTGAAATACAACTTTTTTCCAAAGGAAATGGTCTTAATATTTTACATCAAAAATTGTCATAAGTAGGTAACTGAAGTAAATACAGTTTGTCTAAAAGTCAAACAGTGGTGCATAAAAGTAAATGAACAAGAATTTTGTTCGGGAATTGCCATACGTCATTGAACCGCTTCGCTACAGCTTCCCATTCGGCTTAATTTTTCGGAATCTATCGAGAAAATGAAACATAAATAATTGGTAGCATTTCAATCTTCACTAGCAAATAGCACACAGCTCACACCTTAATAAAGTCACCGACAAGAACCTTGTAAATAGCGTCGAGAACTTCCGGAGCGATGCACGATATCGTTGGCTGCGATACGCGGAAAAGGAATCGCAGCGATCGAAAACTCTCCCCAGTGGCCAGGTATCGCAGCGTGATTACCAGTCGTGCTTCCGCTGAAACGCTCTCTCGCATATTTGTGTTTTTTTTTCGATGTGTGGCTTCACCAACCTAAACAAATAATCGAACTGATTGGCTGACATATGAAGGACATTGCGATATAATTCAGGTTCTTCTTCGCGTAATTCGAGTAGTAATCCAGCACAAAATCCACTCTTCTTGCGACGGCTCCACCACTTCTTTTGCCAAATACTCCGCTTTCGTCGCGTTGGCTCGTTAACAAGCTCATCTTTACTGCTTTCCAGCACTCTAAATACGCCGACTCCGCGATTTCCACCATCATCGCAAAAGTTCTTTTTGACATTTTTTATTTAATGTTTTTTTCTTTTCACTATTTAATTTAATTAAAAAAGTCGCACGTATTTGTCTTCGCCGAGAGAAAAACACTAAATGACAGTAGCTATATTTTTCTCATTGGTCATTACCGTCTGATCGCAAAACAGATAAATGACACGAAATCGAAATAATAGGAAATGTGACATTGGTCATTTTGATGAGGCAAGTCATTACCGTGTGATCGTTATTATTTCGCTCGTCATTTAATGGCATCCCAACAGAAAATTCTAAATGACTCGCAGTGTCCGTCATTTGATTTTGGGACAAAAATGACGATGATAGTCATTTCGTGTGATCGCCATTTTTTCGACAATGACCAATGACGAATCGTAGCTTCAATGACACTCTAATGCGACATTTTATCCTGACGTCACAGCGTCATTTAAATGACTAGAAAAAATTGCCGTGTAATCGCAACTTAATACTGAAGCCCCCAATTATATTGTAAAATTAACTTTCCAAAAATCATTTACAGCTTCCCGTACTCCACATAGTCTCTTTTGACAGTTGGTTTTTAGAAAATAGTAAAATTAAAAAATTTTGTGGTTATTAGTGCCTGGAATACTGACATCATCAGGACCTGGGATTATTGGTTTATCCCAACACTGACGATTGATTCCTTCGCGTTGTTTACTATTTATTACTCGAAACTTCTGGAATGTGCTTATATTTTCAGTGAGTGAGTCCCTTCTTTCTTCTTATACAATGTTTTTGCATCAATGCATCAATGCGCTGAATTCGAACTTTCCTACGTTAAAAGATGGTTGGCGAAGCACTCCGTCAACATAAACGGGATTTAAAGTTCATGATAACAATTTCTTTGTCTAATGATCAAAGATACTGAATACTGAACGAATGATGATAACTACATATTTTTAATTTCATTGTAGATTAAACGGTGTTGCCAATACTATAGGAATGTGCATTTGAAAGTAGTTTGTCCAATTACTTCGGAGATGAAAAAAATTGCATTAAATACAAAACCAACTCTAACAGGAAGAAGTTCATCGCGGTATGTATTGTTGTCATAGTTCCAATAAATATAGCGGATAGCTATAAAGCCATACTATGCTTGATTAAACAAATTATTACATATATGATAGATTTTTTATTTAGCCTATGGCTTAGGTACATTTCAGTAAGATAAAACAAAAAATACAAAATATGAACACATTTACATAAATATTTATATTGCACAAGGATCTTTAGAACTGGATGTCTAGGTTAAGTAGCCATTGGACAGCGGCAGGGTGGGCGGTGTTGAACTCATGCAGTTCGCCATGGTATTTTCTGAGTACACATTCGGATGTGACGTGTCTAATGGTTTGGATCCCATCTCAACAATCGCAGTATGGTGTATTGGCCGCTCCCCATTTGAAAAGAGTCGCGGCACACCTACCGTGATTTGTCCGCAGTCGGCAAGATATTACTCAATATCGGAAGAAATCTCGTTGGGATGGAGCTGATAGTTCCTGAGATGATGAGCATCGATGTGTTGAGCTGGCAGTCTAGGTAGTTTATTTGTGTGAGCGCTGTTTAACCAGACTGGAGAGCAATATTCGGCAGTGGAGAACACAAGTCCCAGAGTGGCGGAGCATAGTGTTTTGGCAGGGGCTCCCCATGATGTTGAAACCAGCTTTTGGATTGTGTTGTTCTTAGTCTTAAGTTTAGCTGCCGTGCTGGTAAGGTTTTGTTTAAACGATAAAGTTCTATCCAGTGTGACGCCGAGATATTTCGGTGTGGGGTTGTGGTTAAGCTGTATATTGATAAAATGAACAGCGAGCTTTGCTTGGGAGCTTTGCGAAGGCAAATTTTATTAATGAAGTTGCTGGAATGTCATATGTGTATAGGTTTAAAAGCGATGGAGCTAGGACTGAGCCTTGCGGTAGACCGTTGTTAAACTACTGTGCGTGTTATTTAGGAGGACATGAAATGGCCTATCGCTGAGCATATTGTTTAAAATGGTGGCTGTTTTGATGCACGGTATTACTTTGAGGAACTTAAATATCAATCCATCTTTCCATACTGTATCATATGCAGCGCTTAAGTCTATAAATGCCACGGACGTTTTAAGTTTCCTCTGAAAGCCTGCCTCGATATGATTCGTTAGCGCTAGTACTTGGTCTGTGCAGCTTCGGCCAGGTCTGAAGCCTGCCTGTTCGATGGGTACGATTGCGTTGATAGCCGGTTCAATTCTATTATATATGATTTTCTCAAACAGTTTGTACAGGGTACTTAGTAGAGCGATAGGACGGTAGGTTTCTGGTTTGTCGTTGGGATTTCCAGGTTTGAGCAGGGCTTCTATTTTAGATTTGTTGAGTTCAGTTGGGAAATGTCTCGTTTCAATTAAATTTGAATAGAACCCTGCAAGCCAATTCTTGAAGTTCTTGCCGCTATACAGGAGAAACTCTGGAAATATGCCGTCTGGTCCTGCTGCTTTGTCTGCCTTTACCTTGAGAAGCGCGGCCTCGACTTCCTCGGAACTGACGGTGCTTGAAAATTCTGGCAGATCTTGTGACTCTCTTTTTAAAGAGCGAAGGTTTTTTTTTATAGACTTACTTTTTATTTTGTCTGCAGGGGCTTTGGATAGTTGGACGATTCTAGCTGCTATTTTATCTGGACAGAATGTGGGTTTCGGTGCGGCAACCGGTGTACTGTTGCCAAGTTTCCGGAGTAAACTCTATGCTTTGCGGCTGGAGTGGACAAAGTTTGTGTTTTCAACAGTGCTTTGGCATTTGTTGCTACGTGCTTTATTAAGAGACCTTAGCAGCTCATCCGCAATTTCAGGATCGCCGTTTGCTTCAAACTCCTTGTAGGGGCGATCGCTTTCTTCTGTCCATCCAGGTATGTATAGTTTACGGAAACCTCTCGGTACGTGCTTTTTCGCCGTAGAGAGCACGATGCCTACAAGGCGTCTATAGTTTCGCGCTACTGGCTGGATCCACCTTATACTTGCATCGAGTTATCTCCTGAAGTTGTTTCAGGAAGCCTTGTTGAAGCTCCATCTAGGCTGCGCTATGGACTCAATGATAGGGATTTGGGTACCGATTTCGATAATTACAGGCCTGTGTTGACTATGTGGGAAGTTCGAAAGAACCTTACGGCTGGTTTGGAGAGACCTTTGGTTGCTGTCGGTGCTTACGAATGTCAAGTCGGGGTTAAAGCCCCTTTGACACCGTCTAGATCGGAAAGTGCTTGTATCTTTGGCATCAAATATATGATAGATTGTGACAGTGTCTAGTTCCTTTCTCCAGAGTTCCGTGTCATCTTTTGTCCAAACCCATAGATATGGGGGTAAATAAGTATAGTTCGTTTACCCCCATGTCTGTAGGTAAGCCTCAATAATCCGAATAATCATTTTGTTGTTCCTTTTTGGACTTTCCTTTTCGTTTGATCTCAATTAACTTCTCCAAACAAATCTACCGCACTTCGGTTCCACTGAATTCCTCACTAATGGGCATAAACGAGTTATTTCCAACTTCTTAGTATCATAAAAATATCGATAAAATACATAAGATAACATTAACGTTACACATGTACAAGATCTTCGCATCCAAAGCAACCTTAAAAGAACCTGTTAAGCAATTGCCATGAGCTAGGTATCACGTCCGCACACACATGCTACTTACATCATCTATTACATCACTTTCTACACAAGTTAATCGAAATAGCTACACATAAGTTCTTCTGCAGTAACTAGAGGCAGTTTTAAAACAAAAAAAATTACTCATTTTTTCTTCCAATTGTCATCACAATAATTGTGATGCTGTCATTACCATAAGCGACCCTTCAAATGTCTTGTTATAGGTGGCCTTTCATCCGAACACATCCGAACAACTATGCACATGCATGTGGTCATTGCAACATCACCGTCCACTAAAACGACCTCTTTCTGGTCATTAGTGTTATAATAAGTGAAGCTCTGTTTTTTTTATTTTGCTTTCCTAGCACAAGCTAATAATTTCCCACTCACTGACGTTAGCTAATGGTTTTGTTGGAAAAAAAAAATACGAATACAATTACTTTATGCAAAACCTTTTCACCAAATTTAAATGCATACATAATGATAATTCGCATAAAAATTCCGTGTAATCAGCAAAAATTTAAAAAATTTCCATTCTAGGCTTTGACATGGGCTGGGCATGGACACAGCTGCTGACAGTTGGCGGCTAAAAGCTTTAACTTTCCAACGCTACCGACCTGAACTAATAACATAATTTACTAAGCCATGTTCACATGGAAATTAGATTAAAATAAATTCGAAATTAATTTTCAAATTCAAAATATGTTAAAAACTGAAATAAAAACAACAACTTTCCCGCTCATCGAGCAGAAAATCATGTTCATCCAAATGTAGGTATGCCATCCGCCAGCTCACGTCATACCTCCACCTACCACCATCATGCTGCTTGTGGTGCTTCGGCTTCCACTTTGACTTCGCATAACCACCATCATCAATGGCCATGGCAATGGGCAAACCGCGCCAACCTGACTCAATGCGCCAGAGCTGCGAAGTGCCGAAACGGAATCGGAATTGGAATCAGACACTAAAGAAAAGCAAAAGTGGTAAAAGTCTTTCTTCACTTCATGAAGAAAAGAAATGAACCTCCCGTTGGTCTGCCTTTCGTCTGCATCTTCAATTCGATGCAAACTTGCTAAACTGGTCTTTAGAGCTCTTCTCTGGGCGATTGCTGGTCGTGATCATGGTCGTGATCGTGATCGTGGTTACATAGAGTTGAGGGACCGTTTTTGGCGCAATTTGAATACGAAGATGACGACCCGATGTGTTGATGGTCGATGGTCGGCTTTACGCACCTGAAGCATTAAAGTAAAGCGCACGAAAGAGGGGAGATTCACCGAGATACTTTTGCGATGGAGAAAGAGTTCGTAGGTAGGTAGGGATGAATGGCGGCAACTACTTATCATTGTATATGCGATGCGATGCGGCACGATGATGCATATGTGAAATTCGTCATATGATCGCACAGACAGTGCCAGTGCCAATGCCAGAGAATATAATAGCACCCGGCGGCATCAACTGGCAGCATTTTTATTTTGAAAGTGACAAGCGACGGTTCGCAAGAGCTTGTTACAGATACATACATACAACACGCATCCGTTTTGGATTTCGACAGATAATAGAAATCGGTGTGATTAGTGATTGTGTGGATTAATCGCGACGAATGTCCTTTAAAGCCGCATATCATAAGTGAATTGAATCATCGAGGATATACAGAAATAGTGTCAAACGGATTATAGTGTCAAAACACATCATGGTAGGACGAAAAGATACCTTTTTTTTTCTTTAAAAACAATTTCATACCATATGTGGATATTAGTGACTGTGAAATTGCATACAATTCGAGTGCATCCAATTTTTTATTTACCTCAAAAAACGGATTTCAGTGCAAAAAAAAAGCAAAAGTACATTCCACTGAGCTTTCTGTTGTATAGACCGCATTTTATTCCGAAAGCATTTGGAATCTGGATTTATGTTTTTGTCAGTTTGTAGCTGGGTAACGGCGATCCTATCGAAATAAGTTCTGATTTTGGCCTCAACCAAATGGATAATAGTTTTGTGAATGTCAGTGCTGAAAGCTAAATGCAGTTTGCAACTAGTTCTGATTATGATTCAAACGCGACTGGAGCGAGATAGTTCGGTGGCTTATGAAACGAAAGCCCACAAAGTACTATCTGTGGGATTTTCCGTTTTGAAATTTTAATATTTTTGTGGTTTCAATACTCTCGTTTGTGTTGTATCTGCTTTGCTTGCGCCTTTGTATAGACAAAGTTGGATTATAAAAAGGAACATTCTGGGGATACACACAATAGAATTTAACTTTGTTGAGTGATGTTAATCCGTGTGTGGGGAAAATAAATAAAAACACAATGACAGATGAGAGTCTATAAATATTTCAAAATGTACTTGGATCTAAAAATATTAGAAACACCACATTTCGTTTTCGTTTATATCCTTTTCCATCACGGCCATCACATGACTGTCACATCTCACATTCATACAAATTTAGGAACTTATTTACGAAAGCGTAAACAATATTAAGAAGAAGAGAAAGAAGAACAAGAACAACAATGAATTTGAAATTCTGAGTGATTTCGATTCATGATTGTTTTGTCGCTTTTGGGTATTAAGTGTGTCAGTTTTTGTTAACTTATTGAATTATTTCGAAAACAAAGTTTTGAAAATGTGAAGATGAAATTGGTATGAATCTCATTTTGACTGTATTGAGGATGTGTAGTGTACGTGCATGGACATGGAGAATTTTGAAATACGTTTCGAAAATAATGACTGACAACAAGCTGATACTTTCATTTTTTTGAGGTTATGAATATCCTCATAATGTTACACAGGAACAGATAGACAGCTCGGCGTCGTGGTACGAAACTTATTTACGGTTTCAACTAACTCTGTGGGTGGTGTCAGGGTAGCTGGAGGATTTTGGGCGTGCAGTACAGTGCTATGCAAAATATTTGCAACTAGAATCACAAAGCAACAAAATAACGATTTTTACATAGTTAAATATGGAATATTGAAAAGACTCATATCATTTTACAATCTGTATACATTGTAGTTAATTATCAAAGAAATGAACATATACCTACATGTACAGTTCAAACCAAGATGGGAATCATCTTTTCCTCTTTTCAGTCTGCTTTTATTTTGCCACTCAGATACTTGTATGTCTATAAAGTTTTGAGATTGTTTTATCTGCGAGGCGGTTATTCGTGTCCCAGAAGAGGTGATACTTATTCATATTCACTTAGGCAAGCTTCTGCAGTTATAGTACCAAGAGCCAATAAAGAACACTGCAGACGCTTTGCAACAGTTGCCGCACCGTTCATATTTAACAGACTGCCCCCGGATATATGTATGCAGTCATGTAGAATGCAAATCCAGGTTCTTAAGAAACCTAAGACATTGGCTACTGTCCAGGTCTAGCGTAGAAAATCTTATGGAGATAATAACGTAATCAGCTACATCTTAAATCAACTATATCTTAAAATTAGTATTACTTAAAGTGTATCGTAACTACTCTTTTAATTATAACCCTACTCATCTTTCTCAACCCTTAAATTCTCTGCTTTGTCATTTCTGTCCACCTTTCATTGCACGTCTACTTCATACTCTCAGCAACAAACTCTTCGTTCTTCTCGCGGCTCTCATAACAAATATTTGAATTTTAGCTATATAAACAATGTACTTTTCACTGGTATTCCACACAACCTAGTGCATATGAATCCTTATTTCAATGAACTTTTTCTATACTTATTGCCCAATTCATGGCTATAAATTTGAAAGCATTATGATGAAATTTGTAAATTATTAAGAAATTTATATTGATAGGTAATCGAGTTATAATTATAATTGACAAATGTTAATCAGTTGTAAAAAAGTTGAAATAACCCTTTAATGCATACTGTTGCATATCTGCATCATACATTTATACTTTTATATGTGCCCTCATTAGAGAATATGAGCTATTAACTATTTTATTTTGGTCTTGATCCCTCCCTGACTATTTAAACGATAATTTTCAATTCCTGGGAATGGTTTGTGCGTAAGTCTTAGCACGAAAAATCAAACGCAAAGTCAGAAAACCGAAAAAAAACATGCAATAAAGGGATAAATAAATTAAATTGAAAAAGCTTAAAAAACGATGTGTCTAGCTTCAAAGAAAGTAGCGGATTTGCCTATGCAACATTTGCAATGGACTGCATTACTCTCTTCAAATCTATGATATATTTGCATAACGATAGACTCTATTTGAGTTTAAGTTCTTGGTTAATTTCGGTAATTTTCAACTCATTGTGGTATTTCTGGGATTTTGCTGAGGAGTCAGGTAGTCAGTTTTAAGCCAGATTAATATTTTTAACAAAATGGGTGAACATAAATATGATTTTTGAGTGATTTGAATAACGAGATTGCTTAAAAACAAATTTCGTTAAAATAAACAATCCACAAGTTAACAGTTTGCTGCATTATCCAGAGCGGGGCCATGCGCTCGTGCCATCTAGGAGGAGGACCATGCAAAACAAAAAAAACATCCTCAAATCTCTTCTAAAGAAATAAAGCTGCAACTGCAATTTGATGTTGACTCATCACCAATAAGACGATGAACTTTACTGATCAATTTCTCCAGTCATACTCATAAGTTTGACTATCTCACGGCCATTGTAATCCTTCGCAGTAGGTTCCAAAATTAATCCACGTCATTTATAAGTTTAGTGCGGCATAGCAAATTTTAGCAAATTAATATTAATTTTTTTTTTTATTTAAAAATCAAATAGAAATGGAAACCAAATCAGTAATACGAGTAAAGTGCACAAGAAAAAAAAAAATACAGTACTACCGCGAAAACGTGAACAAATAAAAACAAGCTGGCTCGCGTTTGCCAATGTTTAATTTTAGCTTAACGACGAACACCTCTGTACATAAATGGAAACTGGTTTTCGAATATATTCTCAGCAAAAAAAGTCTTACAAAAACAGGTTTGAGTTTTAAAAAATTTATTTCTTCTTAAGCCCCTTATTTTATTTTATTTTTTCTCGCAACGAGTTTTGTTCTGGTAATAAGGGCCTTTACTCAAAAAGTATATAAAGGCTAGGTGGGTTAGGTAGCAGCGGCTGCCAGTAACAATTGCCAGCACATTTAAGCCTATAGAGGCCCATTTTGATACCAAGGATCTAGGATATTTTAACCTCGCTACTCATGAGAACCATTTAAAGCTTTGTATAAAGCGAAAAAGGCTTCCTACGTCTTTTTGTGCTAGATCTCTAGAATCATCGACGAAGTAGTCTTCTAGGTGTAGTTTTCTGCTACGAGAAAGAGAGAGCTGGGCATGAGCAGCGGATATGTGTGCGGCTTTCCTCCTCTTCTTCGCCTATGCAACTTCTGCCGAAGTCATTTGAAATGATGCCAAGTCTAGTTGCGTGCTTGCCTATAAGGCAGTGTCCTGTTGTTACACCGATGGCGATGGTCATAATTATATGTAATCTTTTTAGGGACAAAAAGGATCTAGAGCGGTTAAGGTCTAATCTAGGCCCAGATTTGTATGGTGGCAATGCAGGTAGTTATATAGTCTATACCTTCCCATTTAGCGTTGATTTTACTGACTGTGTCAAGTTTGAGTGTGAGCTTGTAAGTAGCGAGGGGCATACCTATATTTTTCTTGACGGGTAGAATAGGTATTGTTGTTCCTAGTTTGGCGAGCTCGTTAGTTGCAATGTCCCTGTGCCCCGGTAAGCAGCAAAGGGTAATATTAAACTGCTTCCATTTCTATAAGAGATGAACAGCAGTTGGACATGGTCTTAGAAGTGAATGAGACAGATTACGAAAATTTCAAGGCCACCTGACTATCCGAGAAAATGCTAATAGCATAAGTGGATATTACATTCCTTTTAACCCAGGACAGTGCTTCCGAAATCGCCATAATCTCAGCTTGAAACACGCTACATTGGTCAGGTAGGCGAAAGATTTAGTTCTAATCTGTCTGAGAGAACACCTCAGCCTACACCATCATTGGTTTTAGTGCCATCAGTGTAGAAATGTATTGACTTGTCTGTTATAGCACCCAAGTTATCCCAGAAGGACCGATCGGGAATAGTGACCTCAACGTTTTTTTTTGTCAAAATTGAGCTTCTGCACATTATAGTCTATGTTTTCGGGAAGAGTTAGGTTATCTAGGATTGTGGAGTGCCCAGTGTAGTTACTTGACTACTGTGAGATGGTTTTGAGTCTTATGCAGCATCTTAGTGCTCCACTGA
This sequence comes from Brachyopa scutellaris, assembly GCA_949775065.1. Taxonomy (NCBI): domain Eukaryota; kingdom Metazoa; phylum Arthropoda; class Insecta; order Diptera; family Syrphidae; genus Brachyopa; species Brachyopa scutellaris. Next base: position 24,575,288 of record OX459112.1, read on the forward strand.
TGCACAGACATACTTATCTTTGTATTTTCCCCAGACTTTCGCGAGACAACTACGCCATATATTAGAATCGGTCTGATAACATACATATATATAGAGCCAATGGGCGATGCGGGGTTGAAGTCCCCATTTGCTGCCAATGGCTTTCTTGTAGGAGCAAATATATTTAGATATTCTTGGATATTGAGCTTCCAGCTAAGTTTTTTTTTTTTTTTTATCTAGGATGAGGTTTAGGTACTTTGCTTTGTCGGTAAAGACTAGTTTGGTAGCATACAAAGAAGGGGGTTCTATCTGAGGGATCTTGTATTTAGTAAGTAAATATATAAAACAAATGGAGGTATATATGTTCATATCTAAATAACAACAAATAATATGCTGGATAAGGATTTGCACATATGTGAATGCATTTCAAGTTAAAATGTTGCCTAAAAATCGTTTATTTACCGTTATTTTGAAGACAAAAATAATTGTTCACATGTTAGAGCCTTTATAATTTGTTTACGTTTTAGAGTACCTAGTCAATGTGAAATAAAATATGTTTATTGTATCGCGAGAGTACTGTTATCGACTTTCAAACTTTCGCCTCTCTCGCCTGCCGTCGTATTGAAAACGTAAACACTTAAACAATGTGGCAATTAGTGGCACCTAAGGACATTGTTTTCCCATCGGTCTTCCTTTTTTTTTACACTTTTCGCTATTTTATAAAATACTTTTCCTTCCAATTGCAGTTTATTCTTCTTCACCGTTTTATTTTTTAGCACACTTTTTCATTGAGCGGTTTTTCAATTTAAAGAAACCGCTCAATACCCTGACATTCTTGTAAACCTCTTAAGCTATAAAGTAGGGAAATAGAGCAAGGAAAACCGAAAATCGACCGACGAAAGAATGGCAAACAAAAAACGGAAGGAGGCGATTTAATTGAATTTAATTTTTCTTCTCTTGTTATCAGTCGGAAAAGTTTTGATGTTGAAAAATGCTCCACAGTATCTAGAATAAAGAAGAAAAACAACCAAAAAACAACAAAAAGAAAAAGGAAATAGAAAAACAAGGGAAACTGGCCGAATGAAGCAAGGATTTGTAAGTTTTTCTCCCCCTCTAACTAATAATCCGCTTTTGATGAGGATTTACAAGGGATTTACTAAATGAATCCGCAAAAGGGGACAGTGGTGGCAACAGCAGCAGCGATGAAAAGTTCGACTTGTATCCGGATACGGTACGGATACTAACAATTGTACAACGCAACCCCATCTCTGTAATGCGGTCGTAACTTTTGAGGTAGACATTCGGTTTTTTTTTCTCCTGTTATCCTCTTCTTCGCTTTGTTCCGCCTGCTTTATGATTATTATTATATGCTCATAACTTTGCCTGGACCGAGCGTCAATTTAAGGACAGCGGGAATAATTAAATCATTAAAATTGAAGGAGGGTGGCGGTCGGCGGTAAATGGGACGGCACGGTGGCGGCTGATTGTGGATAAGATAATTGAGAATGGGTGTTGGTATTAAAAGGGTTTCTTTCTTTTAAGTTGAACGCCGCGCCGGCCGCCCGCTGTAACGTGCACCTCTAATATTTTAATCTAATTACCCCCGAGATAGGTCACTTAAGAGCCGTGGGCGCGGCCAAATGAGTTTGGATAAGTTTAAATAAATCTAACTGAGATCTATCATAAATCAGAGCGTAATGCCTTCAATGTTGGACAAGGATAATAATTGGTGTTATTTTTCTTATTAGACAAATTATGAGCGGCAGCGCCAGCAGCCGGTAGCCACTAGCCACAATGAAATTCGATTAGCAGAGGGTGTTAAATTTAATTGCGATTGTTGAGTGAACACTTGGTGTTTTGGTTTAAGATTTGAAATGGGTTTAGTGGAGTATGGCAATGACCTTAAAAGGTTGGATAGGTTAGATACTGTTTGAGACATGATAATTTGTTGAGCTATGGAAAGGAGAATCCTCCGTTTTTTCTTTTGGTCTCCGTTTTGGAAGTTATTCCTTTAACATCTCTTATTTTGTGTCCAAAGGAAAAGGTTGAACTAGATTTGATCCTTTGTTTGGTTCAACTGATATTTTTCCAAAAATACAACTTTTTTTTATTGCGAAAACGGAATAAGTCATTACCTACTTAGTGAATTCCGGCATTCAAAACAGTTTCAAAATTCTTGAAAATCTTGGAATACTTGAAATACATACATTATGTACTGTTCATATATGTTCTACGTTTTATCAGCAAGTCGGCTTATTTATGAAAACAGTTCGACTTTTTTCGGAATATGGTGAATATCGAAAACCGATTTTGAAGCGATAAAAACTTTAATTGCTTACATTAATCACACTCAATGGATGTTTTCCACCCCTCCATCAATGGAATAGGCGTGGCTGGACCTTGTGACATTCATTTTGTACGGAAATGAACCCTCACACGGGCGACAATTTTTGCCCCTTAATCAGTACCTTATTAACCCAGGTTAATATTTTTATTCCCTTCCTCTTTCTATGGGCTCTATGGTCTACAAAAACAAAATTCTTACTTCCTGCTTTCCTTTTAATTGTTCTTTGTTGTTTTTTGAATAAATTTTGCAAATTATATTTTTTGCGCACCTGGAAAATAACAAGGGAAATCCCCCATTAGTACGATTTACATTGGAAAATTAAATTTTATGTGAATTGAGCGAATTTTCGAAATTTGATACATGATATGATTTTTCTTCAAGATTGGCACACGAAGTACAACAACAATACTTGAAATCGATTCTTGATACACTTCATTCCGATGATGAAGAAGATAGCATACAGTCTTTAACGAAAGGAGGTGTATGTGATTAATCAAATGCTTGGTCAAAACACAACTAAGATGAAAACAAACCGCTGACTCTATTTTACAACATCATGGACATGCACACATATTCATATGTAGCTGACTTAATCTTCTGGTCCAATAATACGATTGTCTAAGACAGTCGAGCCAACGCAGAGAGTTTCTTGAAGAGTTGAGGAAGCATTTTTGTACGCCTACAATAACTAGAAGAGCTCGAATTCCTCGAAATGTGTGTTTTATTTTCTCCAGTTCTTAAAAACTAAAATTTTAGAAGTTCCTCTTCCCAAATTTTATTTTTTCATAATCTACGTACATACATAGCTAATAATAATAAGAAAAGAAGCAAAATTCTAGTACTAAATATTAATTAATTTCCTTCCCCTAAATTGACATAATTGTATTTATTAAAAATTGTATTATTTTATTATTTATTAAAAATGAATATAAAATCATGCTCCGTCTTAATAATTTTGAACTTTTAGAGATGGCTCATGAGCCGTAAGAAATTTAATTACGTAAGGGAAGCAATCCATTTCAAATTGAAATAAAGCCATAATGGCCTTAATTCACTTTCTTAAAGCGACATAAGGCCATATCCCGAAATATGGCTTTATGAAAGCGTCATAAGGCCATATATTGAAATATTTTGAAATATGGCCTTATGTCACATGGCCTTATATCACGGCACTATTACCAGAAGGGTTAATCGTAAGTTCAAAAACCTGAAACCAAGCTTATAAAATAAAATCTATTGGTTCTGTTTAAGTGATAGTGGTTCTTATGATCTATGACTCTTGTGGAGTGCGAATTTTATGATTTAAAGAAAAACCTTGAATATCACTTTGCTCCTTTTTAAATTATTTAAAAATTATTTACAAAAAATGTTACTTAGGTTAAAGGGAATAAGGCCAGGTGTATTCTAGTCACTTCAAGAAACGTTTTGTAGGCGCCGTAGCCCGGTGGTTACGTACCTACACTGAAATAGCTTTGTTCTTTATACGACAATCAATTTATAGATTTATTGCCTGTGTATTACTAACCATCATGCTAAATAGTATAATAGCTGAAATTTTGTATAACAAAATATTTAACTAATTAAAAGGAAATGTAATTATGTATGTACGTACATAAATAGGTTAAACTTTTTCAAAAAGTTATTTTCTTAAAATGTTTTCGAAACAAAGCAAATTTATAAGACACATAATCAAATTAACAATAAAACGAAAGACATATCAATTTATCCAATGAAAGTAGGCATAGATCTACGAGCTTTCTTAACACCTCCCAACAATCACTTCCCATGCCAATCACCTTAAAATCTACACCCAAATGTAAGTTATTTCACTCCTAAAGAAACCACAAAATACATTCACTTCAAAACAACTGTATTCACTTAAAGAAAAGAATTATCATCAAAATACATATAGATGCTCCGCCTCAATCCAAAAATTATTCATCGAATTAAATTTCTAAAGAAAAAAATTCCATCACGTTTTTATGAATGAAATAAGAAAAAACAAACTTTGCATCCTCCATCCATCCAATAGTCAGGTATCAACTAGCGTACCTAAAAGTGAAAAAAAGTGCAAATTGAGTGAAACCCAAAAGAAAAAGGTGTATTAAATTAATTAAGAATCACTCAATGAACTGTAGCACAATAATTTACGACTATTGCTACCGCCATGTCGATAAATAAAATTCCTCATTTTCCATTAAAATGAAATTAAAAAAACCAACTCATTACTCAGTAGGAATAAAGGTAAAGCTATACAAAAAAAAAAAAATTAGATAATAAAACGTTTCCGATTCCGACTTTTTACACGAACAAGACGGGCCAATTCACGAATTCAAAATATCGTATCGTACGTGATGTTTTTTTTTCTTCTTTTATTGCTTGTCTTTTCTTCTCTTACAATCGAGAAAAAAAAATAATAAAAATTCCGAAAACGAACTACACAGAGTTACAGCATAAATTCATCACCGATTTTCAACTTTCGATTTTGTATCTTTTCATCTACTCCACACGGATAAGTGGCAAATCTTCCTATTTTTTTTTTGTCATTTTTCTTAGTGTTTTTTTTTTTATGTATGAGTACATTTTACAATCGACACAACATAAAATAACAATAAAATGCCGAACTGTCAATGGGTGCACTGCCACCCATAGAAAGTAAAAGTTATTTTGTATCTTTTTATTTGTTCATTCGATTTCGATGATTTTTCGTGTATGCAATAACACAGAGTGAAGAAAGTGAAGATGGTCAACAAACTATGAGCAAAAAGGGAAAATAACCGATGTAAACCTGTTTATTACTTTTTCCGGAATTTCGAGCAGATACTGGTTACTGCTGCATATCCGGTAAGGCATCCACGGGATTGCATTCAAATTGGCAGTTTGGTTTTATTTATTAAAACCATGTAAAGGGCCTTTTTTTATAGAGGGGAATAACTTTCTTCGCGAATTCTCTTTGACAATGACAAGCCATTTCCCTTTTCATGTGGGATGCTGTATGAGTGATATTTTCAAGTACCACAATGTCCCACATTTACTTTTACTCGAAAACGAAAGTCTCCATCTATCTCGTCTCGTGTTGGGACCTACACGTCGAATCTGGGTCGAAAGACAGCACTTGTCACTGGGTACATAGATACAAGTATATTATACTCTACGAGTGCACTGGCGGCGAATCGAATATGTACCTGAGATGAGAGTATCTAAGCCGTGTTGGATTGTCACTGGCACGAGTTATACTTACTCGTATGCCTCTGCATCTGTATAGCGGTATGTGTTAATTCGATTTGGATAGTTTTTTTTTTTTTCAAACTTTTTGTCGGTAGCTTAGAGTGACTGGTGAGAAAAAGGTCAGACATGACAAGATAAGTTTGATTTAATAAATTATCACATTTTCCTTTTGGTGTAGGCGGCAAAAAAATGATTCACTTATGCTTTACCTGGAGAGGGAGTTGGTTAAATGGAATGTGTGCTGTCTACTTTTTTTTAGATGCACTCGTTTGAGGTGTTGATTTATTCCACGTTCACCTCTTTTCTGGCCTCTTGAGGTTAAGAGTGACGGTAATCAGGTAAAAATGGTTTGAATGCGTTTACCTGTTCTTATACCATGTATAAGAACAATAGAATTCAGATAGATATTCCATTTTTCTAGATGCCTAAGTAATAGTTTAGATTTCGCGTACAAGATCTGGTTAGATCATTGTATCTACGAATCTGTATTGCGAGTGTGGCACCCATATGTCTAAGAGTCGCTTAACAGTTAGTAGTCTGTGGAACGAGTTAGTTCATCTGAAACATGGCGTACATATGTTATAAAAGAAAATGCGTTGCTTAATTAACTAACCTACGTATAGATAACTATTTATAAAATCAATATCAATCGTAAAGCTTACTTCCAAGTCCTTGTTATTAAGACCATATTCTCTAATTATGTTAACAGCATTGGGGAATGGGCTACTTAGACTCGAACAATCTTCTTTAGAATTTTGTCAAAAATATCAAAGACCGATAGCTAAACTCCAACTAATACCAAAAGTATTTGAGGCTATTATAAAGAAAAAAATTTACACCGAAGTTCAGAACCATATATCCGAGTGTCAACATGGATTTGTGAGTCATAGGTCAACTTCCACTTGCTTGGTTATTTTCACTAATTATTCTCTACAGTCCATGGAAAGTCGTCTTCAAGTTGACTCGATTTACACCGAATTATATAAAGCATTTGACCGTATTCAACACAATGTTCTTGAAAAGAAGTTGGAGATTCTCGACTTTCATTCGAAACTGTTGAAATGGCTTAGCAGTTATGTAATCATTCGAAAACAATTTGTCAAATTTGGTGCTGTTCTGTCGAAAGAAATTATTAATTTGTCTGGTGTGGCCCAAGGCAGTCACCTTGGTCCTCTTCTCATCCTCCTTTTCATCAATGACTTACCTTCTTATGTTTCTCACTCTAACTGTCTTTTGTATGCTGATGACTTGAACATTTTTAAAACAGTGCAATCTGTCGCGGATGCTATTGAGCTGCAAAGCGATATTACAAGTATTCATAATTGGTGTGAAATAAATGGTTTACATTTCAATATTAGTAAATGTTCCGTAATGTCTTTCTCAAGAATTGTGTCTCCGGTATGCTATGATTATAGGATAAGTAACCATAATCTAAAGTCTTTGTATATTTCATTAATCCGTTCAGTATTGGAATACTGTTGCATAGTCTGAAGTCCTTTCTACAAAAATAGCGCTGCTCGCATTGAAAGAATTTAAAAGAGATTCACAAAGTTCGCTCTTTGTAAGATGTCATGGAATTCAAGTATTCCAACCCACAATGCTAGACAGATGCCTGCTTATTGATCTTAAGCAATTGCACATAAGAAGAACTTATTATTCCGCTATTTTTTGCTCATGACATCATAACTGCTCACATTGATTGTCCGGTTTTACTTTCTATGTTTAGTGTATATACCCCTTCTCGTTGTTTGCGACCTAGGGATTTATTTTATGTTTCGAGACATAGTACGAACTATGGAAAAAATGATCCTGTAACTAATGCTTGTAAAAATTATAATTTAGCTGCAAATGTCATTGATTTTAATATCAGTAGAGCGATTTGTAAAAAAAACACTTCTTAATTATTTTTAATGTACTTTAATTTATTTTTTATTAATTTATTCATATTATTATTATTTTTTGTTGTTATTAGTATTGTTACAATCGGTAGTCTTAAAAAGCATATACATATGTACATGTACTTGAAAGACGAAATAAATAAATAAATAAATAAATAAATTTGTTGTTGGGAGCAAACGAATGCGCTTTTCCTCATAAATAATGCCAGCTTCTGAAAACAGCCTCTCACAATATACACAACTGCCAGGATACGATAGATGAATCCTAGAGAATATTGTCAGATTTTGATATTGTTTTGCGTTTGCAAAAAAAAAAAGGATCTGCCGATCGATATTGGCGAACAGTTTTTAAATAAAAATCAATTTTGTGTAGAATGGCGCTTTTTTCCACATCTTCATAATTTTGAGTACTGTCTGTAGCGACTTCTCAAAACATTTTCAGAAACGGCCGTGTTTTTCATTGGACTCATCATTGTTTTTTGGTGTTTCTTTTCTTGCGAACTGGAGAAAAATCCTCCTCGGTACTAATAGAACTAGTACTAGACTCATTATAACTAATTCTAAGAAATATTTTGTCTTGCTCTTTCCGTTTGAACTAATCTCAGGAAACTAGTTTTAAAATCCGGGTAAAAAAATGGCAACCAGATATTTGTCATTATCATCAGAGTTGAACCGTTTTTTAGGCTCAACTTGTAGTGAAGATCTTATTCTAAAAAAAACGTTGGTGGTCTCTTCCTTCCTCAGGAATTTCAACAATGTGGCAACATGTGGAATCACTTCAGAGATGCAGTAAATGCCTGAGCTGATTATTTTGGTAATCTCTTCGAACGGTTTGTGGACTTTTATGCATTGTTCCATTAACTCCGACTGAAAAGTAGTTAATTTGCTTAAAGACTCGTAACCTGTTACGTACACATCTTTTGTCGAACATTCGGTCACCGAATATTCGGCGCTTCGGCCGAGAGCATAGCCAAATATTCGGTATTCGGTTAAATAACTATTCGTGAGTGACATCTCTATTTTAAATGCGATAAGTCCATCGGGTATTTATTCAGTTTAATGTCTGCCAATTGAAATATGTAGTACAAAAAAAAAAATGTGCACCTTTCAATGAAAGCCCTCTGAAAATTCTAGATAAGCTAAAAAAGTATTTGTTATATTATATTTAAAACCAATTTCAAGTTTTTTTTCCACCTTTTTCCTTATAGTATTTGAAATGTTGAATGTTTTTGCACTGAAACACGAGTAGCGATGCAAAAAAACTCAATTTATTAGAATGGTTTATCTGTAATAAAAGATAGTCGACATTTTTTCAAATACTCGTAGATACATTATTTAAGTGTGTAAATATTCTGAAAATTTACACAGCACTTAGTTTAAATACCTATCCGACAAAAACTGAATCTATATTACATTTGAAGGATCATACTGTCCCACATCCCATGGCCAAATCAAGTCCCTATTTATAATCACGTCCCAAGCCTATTGTCACATCATCCGTGCAATTACTTCCGTTGCAATTGCAATGAGTAATCTCCCACAGCTGACGTAACGCAGTTCAATTCGATTCCATTTGCTTTCACTTGTCATCTCTCTCAGATACCAGCAAAATATATTTGACACTATGTGACACTCATGGGAACAATCGCTTCACAATTCTGGTGTTAAATTTCACCTCCATTCTGGACATTTTCACAGATTACGAGTATCTGCTACTGTTGTAGCCCTCATCAGCCCTCATGTGTCATTTTGTGACGACTTGGGTGGAGTAGATACGCGAGGAGCCCAGCTCTATCGGTTAAATAGTTGAGGGCACAAATGAGTCATTCATTTGCATGAATTTTAATTAAGCTAACCGCACACAATCTGTCATTAGGTTTGGCCAAGTCGCTCTTCAGGTGAAAGTGAAATTGTGTTAATCATCGACGAAAAAGATACATAAATACAGGTACGCATCATTGTATCTGAAGTAATTACTTTTTTTTTTTTTTTTGCGGTGGGCAAGAGAGTACCCACCGCGGCGATGGCTTGTGCGACGTAAATCATCTTCCCCCCACACACCGATAGCGCCAGTTCAATGTCAGCCCGCGGATTGAATTGCAAACCTAAAGCTTCCCGGGTCTATATTTCTTTTGTGTATCTTTAACTATTTCATGCTTATCTCAGTCCAGGTAAACGATGTACACGTACTGTTAATGATTTTAACTTCGTACGTGTATATTGCAGAGGGTGGTGGAGATTGATTTTTTTGTATTATACTTCTCAAACAAAACTTTCACCCAACTGGGCAAACGAATATGTCGCTTGTATGGTTTTTTTTTTGTCTTCCTTTGTTGGTTGATTTTTTCTCTTTTTCTTTGTACCTTTGCGTTAATGAAAAATACAAGTTCAAAGTTTCTGTTTCAGATACTTTTTGCACTGTTTCGCAGAGCAGCAGCTGCGGATCGCTTATAACTATCATAAAATGCAAATCATATGCAAATAAAAGGGACTTAATGAGAGAGCAAGAAAAAAGTTGGGGTATCATCTAGATTAATTAATTTGATGAATGAGTTCGGCGAAAAGTTGTCCGGTTTCAGTACGGTTGACAATATTAATGATTATATATGTTTTTTTTTATTCGTTCCCCAACGGTTTGCAGTGCCGTGAAGAGAATACGAAAGAACTAAACTTTTTTAGTATCTAGGTATAGTAGAGAGGGTAAGGAATAGTTTTCTCTAATTATGATGTTTTCTAAGCACATTCACTTTTTTTTATTCTACTTTTAATCCAATTTATGACAATTAAAACAGAAACTGAACGTATTTGGAGAGGTACAGGGTTATTCATTTTGTGCTTTAGAATTTTAAATTTAAAAAAAGTATTAATAAAATTAAATGAATATTTTAAACTTTGGCAAAACTTTGATACATTTCTAGCTGTATTGCGGCTTTACGGATGTTGGTTTTTAAGTGCTTCAAAGTTAGGGGAATATCTGCATAGCCCCGTAAAAGGTAATCCATAGAGGTCAGATCACATGATCTTGGTCAAATCCCGAAAAGTAACTTTTCATAAAATAGAACCAAATTTGCCTATGTTGTGTAGCACTTAGCCCCGTTCTGCTGGAATCACATGTGGCTCAAATCAGTATTCTTAATTTGAGATTATCATTAGACTTTAAAGCAGATAATTGACCATAACAGTAACCCTTTCCTTGAAAGAAACTTCACCAGTGGTAGATGTTATGGCCTCGCAACAATCACATTTGGATTCTCAGAATTCCAAATTCTGGCATTACGATTTTTAACGTAGCAGATGGGAGGGAAATACGGGCCTCATAGCTGAAGAAGATTTTTTTTTTTTTTGCCACCCAATCGACGTCCATACTATGTTCTGTAAGCTGGAGCTTATAGCAATGAAGATGCAAATCCGAGCTCATAATGTGTCAAACGGAGCTGTAGGAAGTATCTAATTGATTTATCAAGGCGTGAAATTGACACTGAGGCACTCACAACGGCAATGTTTTCAGTTCCTAGAATAATAAGATGATGCACAGTGCTAACGATCCTTACATATATTATTATTATTATTATTATTATTATTATTATTATTATTATTATTATTATTTATTACAATTCACATAAATAACAGCTCTAGCTACCATGGCTTACGGCTGAAAGCATAAAACATACTGATAAAAATGTGGTTACATGTGTCCAGTCAGGTGAGGCGGTCGGAAGAGGTCTGAACTCTTGACATCACAAATACTTATTTCCAGGAATGACAGAATAGAATAGAATAGTATTCTCTCATTTCTGACTTATTTCCATGTTGTAAAATGACGAGTGGTTACTGCGTTTAACTAAACTTAGCTTGCCGCCTGGGTTGAATCCCAATAAACACCCCAACACTTCTTCACGGTGCCACCTCTTCCGAAAGATTGGCAAGCATTGAAGAGTACCTATCATTTTATCATTTGTCACAATGAGCTTCTCAACTTGCCATTCGGAGTCGAAAAAAAATAATCCTTCCATTCGTGCAAAATTATAATACGTATGTAGGTATGTACGCAAATACACACAATTGGTTGCGAGAAACAGGCCCTGGCTCATCCCGAACTGTAGCGCCACCTTAGGAAGGAAGAAGAACTAATTATTTGTCACTATGGATGACAGATGGATTTGACAGGCATCATACGTCAGAGATGGAATATCCGAACTTCGAAATGAATACATACATGAGATTTTAATTTTCATTAAGTCATCAACTTGAATATCTAATCGAGATTTTGTACTTCAGTAGCTTCGGACAAAACAACCATAAGATAAGATGAGTATGTATTTGCTTCAAATTACAGTAAACCCTCCCTTAGGCGGACGGTGACGGTTGCAACAATTTTAGAAAATTCAAAGCATAAATATACCGACATAGTAAAAAAAAAACAAGTTAATTTAATATTTGGTATGCCCCCCTCTAGCCTTGATAACGGCCTTAATTCTGCAAGACATGGATCTTATGAACTTTCGGCAATAACCTAGCGTTATATCATTCCCCCATCCATTATTGCAAATTTAAATTCTACCCTACTTCTCGAAGTTCGGTGTTCATTTTTCTGTAGCTCAGCAATTCTCAATTGGGTTAAGGCCAGGGCTGTTTCCTGACGTATCAAACGTTCTGAGCCTGACTTCGTTCACGAAATTCTTTATAATTGATTAAAAAGAATTAAGAGATCAACACAAAACTTTTGTTTTTGATATATTAAATGTTCAATGCTATCAAGATAATTAAACTAACTTTCGGGCCCGATGACATGGCGCAGAGTCATCCTGAAAAATGTGGTAGACTTTGGACTACTATTGGGAATTTTCGTTCTGTCGAAATAATTGTTAAAATACGGTCTGGAATGAACACAATTCAACCATTTGAGATGAAAATTTTCGTTGTAAGGGTTAAGGGTTACATTGAGTGGGACATTGTGTGTCCCAACAGGTGTAAAAGGGTAAAGTTGTTGAACCTGATTTTTTCCTCGGCCTCCTGACTGATAAACCACTATCCTGCAATATTTTTCGTACTGTTTTTGAACATATCTTTATTTGCGTTTGTTCCTTGAACTCAATACTTATTTCTTTAGATGTTTTTTTCTTTCCTTAATACACAAATTTTCAAGCAAACGGTATTCTCGTAGATTTGTGCTCTTATTTTTTATCCTGGTCCCACCTTTTCTCCCCTCTGATAGGTTAGGTTAGGCTAGGTTGACAGAGGTTGAGAGGGTGAGACTTCCCAAAACACTAGGCACCAAAGTGGGACCATCGCGATCCGCTAAGAAACCATCCAAGAATGGCGTAGACCTAAACCGCCACAATTTCCTCAAAGCATTTTATTACCCTGGAAAATTTTAAAACTTGTCTGTGGTTGATTCGGACTACTTCCTCTAGGTTACTAAGGAAGTAGGAGTCTAAAATATTCGTGCGACTACGTGCTATGCCAGAATTTACACAGAATATCTGTGCGATATCCTCTGCTACACCTAGATCATTACAGTATCTGCAACTATCCGTGTCTGTGAGTCCGAGCCTCTTGGCGTGTTTACCCAGAAGGCAGTGTCCAGATAAAATTCCTTTAACAATACTCACTTGTGCCCTGCTAAGTCTAAGGATTTCGCTTGTACTTTTACGGTCCAGTGCTGACCAAAGTGCCTTGGAAACCCTGTGCCCTACAATGTTAGACCATCTATGATTAGCCCTTCCTGTAATCATATCTTTTACCTTTGATTTGATGCAGTAAAGTGGTGGAGATACTTTCACTGCCTCGTGGCAGTTCCCCCCTTTCCTTGCCAACTCATCGGCAAACCCGTCGCCCTCTATTCCGGTGTGACCAGGCACCCAACATAGTCTTACCCGGTTCTGCACGCATAATGCCCTGAGCATTGTGCCGCAGCTCCTGACTAGTGCCGATTTGATAGTACACGATTCTAGCTTAAGCGCAACCTGACTGTCGAAGTAAATATCAATATCCTTACCGGATATTCGTTTCATGTTCAGTAGCTCTGCAGCTCTAAGTATGGCTAGAACTTCTGCCTGAAAAACGCTGCTGCTATTCGGGAGTCTTAGGTAAAAAGTCTCTGATAAAAATAAACGATTTTTCTTTGAAGCATTTTGTATACTGGCATGACTACATCCAAGTCTTTAAGCAATAGCCCATAAAGATTCAATATTCGTTATTTAAGGTTTGAATCACACTTTTTTCCTCTATATTTAACTGACGACTCACATTGCCCACAATTTAAGCTTTGTGCTTGTGAATAATCACAATGACAAAGGAAACATTTACCAGCTTTTTGAATAAAGAAAGTACTGACAACTTTTGAAATCTTCAGACGGTGTAAAATTTTATCTGGCCACTACGGTATAACACGGAGACCATTACTATTGAACTAATGCTGAGCTGTCAGTTGAAATTGGCTTCCAAATCACGTCAGCCAATTTTTACATCACATTTAGAACTAACAAATGTAAAGCTAGGATTACACGATTGACGAAAAAGCGTGAATCTAGTGTCAGTAGGTGCCCGATTGATACGCCCGATTGATTTAGTTTTGACAGAAACGTAAATAGATTTATGCATTTCAAAAAAAATTTAATTTAAATTTTTTAAATTCTGATCTTTTAAGCGCACTTACCACGCAATTACCGGAATCACTTATCTATCATGTTTATATTGTTCTGTGTCCCTATTTTCTATCAATCGCATATGCATACATACATACATACTGACTGCCTACATTATACATCTAATAACCTCGTCCTAATCTATAACCTCAAAAAAAGACTGGAACAACCTTTAACTTGTGGGTAAACATTTCTTATCCTATCTGCAAAGAAGTTGTTTCTTTCTTTTTTGTTCTTTCTTTATCCTCAAATACCTAACAACAAATTTAACCAAATTCCTTCCGTTGTCGGTTGTGTACGAGTAAGTATGACGGCCACGCAGCGTTGAAATCCAATCTCAAATTAATCGCCCCGATCAATCTTTGTCCAGGCGTGACAGGAAAATTCTTTTGGTACACGCGTGCCTCCAATCCTATTATTCACAGCCACTAGCCATACACAAACATACTCGTTCATAATAACCTTCGGCTATCGCGCGTATACCTACTCGTACCTGCCATAACCCTAGGGAAAGTAGAAAACTTTTTCATCTACCACCCCAGCTCCATCCATCCAGCAGTGTGCATGCGAATGATGCTCCTTGCCTGGTTTTCTACTTTTTCTTTCGCCTGCGGTAGCCGATGTACATTTTTGCAACTCCACGGAATCATAATTTCTATTCACTGGAATTCCTTGCAGCAGGAGCACCAGGATGAGTACCAATAAAGGTATACATAGATACTCGTACCAGCGAAACGCAAACTTGAGAAGAAGAAAATGTGACGAACTCGTAAACACCTAATGTGAGCTTATGAGTTTACCAGAGCACATCGTGAATACTAAAACCGTCCAGTTCAGCACCTGGGAAAGATAAATTCCTGTGCCGAAAGGAAGGGTTACGTACGGTACCGTCATCATCAAGCATTTGCCATCGCCAGTCAGAAGCTCATTCACAAGTGAATCGCGGTGCAAATTTTCACCTGCTATTCACACTCATCTCGGTGTGTGTGTGAGGCACGTTCGTAACATTATGCAATTCCAGCTCGATATCAGTAATTTCCACGTTTGAATGTTTTTCTCCTTTTTTAAGTTTCAACACGTGCCACGAACATAATTTTTAACCCAAATCCATACTCTTTCGTTGCAGATGATTCTACGGATAGCATGCATTTTGGTAATCGCAGCGGTGCCGATTCGCGGTGTATTGAATAATGGAGGGATCGGAGATACCTACGGTCCACCACCGAGAGGAATACCAGCACCGGTGTACGGTCCACCTCCAGTGCGTGTACCGCACCGTGAGTATGGAGTTCCACAGCAGATTCCCTTCCGTGAGTACGGTCCTCCAGCATTAAAGTACGGACCTCCGAATTTGAACTTCAACTTTGGGCAGAAATTCCAAGGCGGATTTAATGATCAAATAAAATCGCACTTCGGCGTTCCGAAACCATTCTATGGCCCTCCTCATCTGCAGTATAAGCCAGCTCCACAGTATGGCCCCCCACCAAAGCTATTCAATACATACGGTCCACCAAAGCTACAGAGTACCTATGGCCCACCACGCCCGGCGGCTACCTACGGACCGCCTTTGCCCCAACCCCTGCCATTGGTACAGCCCGGACCGATTTTCAATCCAGGCGGTAATGGATTCAATTCTCGTCCACACACCTCATATGGACCTCCACCATCTGGGCAGTTCATTAGCAAGCCAAATCTGAACTACGGACCACCAAAGCCTTCATACGGACCACCGCCACTACCCAACTTCAACCGAGTGCCAGAGACAACCATTATTCTGACAAGCGGCAGTGGTGGAGGAGGAATCCACGGTGGTCATGGCGGAATTCAGGGAGGTCAGGTGGAGCAAGTCCAAATCCAGGTTGAAAATCAAGGAAATGGTCATGGCGGCTCGGGTGGCCACTTTCATACGGCTTCTTGCGATGGTTGGAAACCAATTCCAGCGCCAGTAGGACATTACGTCGAGCAAAACAGCATCCAAACTCAATCGGGTTATAGTTCAGTTGTCGGCGGCTCCGATCAGTCACTAACACAGTACAGCAACGGCGGTGTTGGCAGCCTTTCCGATGAGCAACTGGTTGCAGTTGCACTGCAGTCTGGTGGATTTGAAACGACACCAACCCAATCGCTACCAGCTTCGGGACCAGTCGACTTCCACTCTGGCGGCGGAGGCGGTGGCAGCGGTGGGGATAATCAATTGAACTCAATCGAATCGGAAGCTCTGCAGGTGAGTTATTTTGCCAGGTTATCCTTAATCAAGGACTCTATTAAGAGTTACATTTCGCATTATTTCAGATCTCGTTAGGCGCTATTGATGATTCGTACTCGAATCCACCACAAGATTCATTCGCACCCAACTCAGGGCATGCCCAGAAGTATAACAACATTGGGGGTGGAGTAGCACAATCTCTGCTCCCACCTAGTGAAAGCTATGGTCCTCCAAGCGGCGGAGGTGGCTTCCAAGGTAACATCATTCACCACTCGGAAGGCAGCTCCAGCTATTCATCACAAAATGGAAATCTTGGAATCCTCTACGGCACTCAGACTGGCAACCAACGTCCTTGGCTAAATAATGGTTTGGCACCACCCAGTAAACCTGTAGCATATCGTCCACCAGTCCCACAGGGACTCCTGGAATCGATTGGAGCTACCGTACAGCATTTGGATCAATTTGGAGTGAAGCCACCAAACCAATCTGGAACCTACATTCCACCACCATCAAAGGAAATCGCCGAACCATCAGGTCAGTACGGACCACCACAACTGCCTCCTCCAACGTCGCAGCAGACTATTATTGAGTTCCAACAACAGGGCGGTAGCCAAAATCAATACGAACAGAACTACAGAGATGAAGGACGTGATAATGCCTTCAACCAGTACTTACCACCACCACTACCAGTTCCAGCACCACTTCAGCAGCAATACCTCCCACCTCCACCACGTCCAAATGTTCAGTATCAAGGAGGTAATAACATCTTCGGGTCATCATTTGGCAATAGGCAGCAATTCGTGCATACCCAAGGACTTCCGTTCACCCAGGAGGCGAGATTCAATCAACCACAAGACTGCGGGCATGGGCCTAACTTAGTCGGTGCCAATTATCAACTTCAAGTGCAGCAGCAGCAACCACAGTCAATTCAACTGTTCCAACAGCAGAACGTGGGTGTCCCATCTAATGCATATGGACTGCCTCCACCGCCAACCGGCGGCGGCGGTGGTCTCGACATTATTGGATACGAATCGAAGCGTTCCAGTGTAACTTCCCTGCCCGATGAGGTTAGCTCAGGTAATCTTCCAGGATTAGATGGTCTGAACGTTATTTCCGCTCAGAAATCGCAGTCCGTCTCAATCCCTGTGCAGAATCAGCGTTCATCCCCCTACCAGATCCAAATCCAATCGTCCAGTCCCTCGCAGTCTTCAATTAGCACTGATGGTCACACCAATCACGAGGAAGTTCTGTCACAAGGACTCCTGCAGTCGATCCTGACCGCGATAGAACAGCCCCAGAACAATAACCAGGCGACAGCGCCCCAGCTGCAAAGCCGTTCCGATGTGGTCGCTTCATCTCTCAATGAAGATGCCGACGAGAAAGAACCAAGTTCGAATACTACCAAAGCCATCGCAGCAGAGTCCAGCGAATCTTCAGAAGCCACCGAAGAGTCTAAATAAGTCATCATCCTCATCACAAATGAATCTAGTAAATTTTATTTTGTTATAACGTCGCTCATTTAATTTATTCGCGTATAGTATTCGTAACGTAACGTAACGTAGTTGTTAAGTCATTCGATTAGTTATTTATTCATCTCGCATTGTTCATCGCTGAGAAAACAAAATATTTAAAATATTTAATAGGACAAGATAAAACAGTTGCCATACCTGCAGCTGTCAGAATTATGTTAGCTGTCAAATAGCTGTTTATGGTTGTCTGATTGTGTACTAGAATTGTAATTTGTTCCAATTTGGGTTTCTGTATGTGAAGAGAAACAAAACCACTTCCAGTCATCAATAAATTATGAGTTGTATTTAAAAGAAACTTTTAAGTGACTTTTATTTTCTATTTCAATTTACAGTCAGCAATTTGGAACGTCCTTGATGTCGAGAGAAAGTGCTCTACGCAAATGAATAAAATTCTATTACTGAACTCATCTACATAGCCAGTTACGGTCTCTTGAATTTAACGCAATTAACACATCACAAGGGAGACACAACCATTGCTAAAGACGAAGGCTACGCCTCATGGGACTTTAAAAAGGAATTAATAGAGATTTAAGATACCTCTGCATTTGTGACGGTCGGAAAACATTGACACAATTTGATCACTGGTGACCTCCACTATTTTTTTTTATGCATGTAATGGGTAAAGGGACTAAAGTTGATCAGAAGTTATGACCTATTTGAACGTTTACGAAGCTCAAAGTAGTCCAAATGCCTGCAGCCTTAAATAAAGCTTTTCAGGTCATGTAGAAATCGTCGCATGTTCCCAGCTACATACAAATGTACCAACGAGTATGCAGTTGGATTGAAATTTAGGTAAAAGGAAGCCGAAAAAGGCTTTTTCCAATATTTGTGCTGAAACTTCATGATTAGATTCGTGACATTCCTTACGTAGTCGCGTTTGGATTACTTACTTACTTAGTTGCCGCTACAGCTCGGGATGAACCGGGCCTACTTCTCGGAACCATTTGTGTGTGCGTGTTATATTTTTGCACGAATGGAAGGGACTTACAGCTTTTTGCCGACTCTGAACGGCGAGTTGAGAAGTTCAATCGTGACAAATGATACTCTTTGATGCTTGTCAGACATTCGAAAGAGGTGGCACCGTGAAAAAACTCTTTAAGGTGTAAGACCCGGCCAGGAGTTGAACCCGGGCAGCATTGCGTGGTAGTCCAGCGCACTAACCACCACGGCCACGGCGATTGGCCGCGTTTGGATTGCACGACATAAATATACTTAACGTTACGCTGTTTTGCTATAATCTTCTTCAACCTTGAAAAAACTAAAAAGCTGACATCTGTGACATCTGGCTGTCCTTTTTGCGCCGCTTTATGAAAGTGGCATAATACCAAATGATAGAAGGCCAATTTTATGTCACATTTCAGTTTTCTTTTATATATTATGTTTTTGCTTACCTGACTAGTATACATATACGCAGTTATTATCAAAAAAATAGAAACACATACCACTTTTTCACAACGAATCATATTGCAATATTTGAAATCAAACCGATGTTGAAATGATCACACACATATGTACATATACCTACTTAAACAAAACACATAAAATGTAAAGAAATTCAGCATACAAAGAATTTTAGGGCAGTTTTGTACATACTCGTAAATGTGTAAACTAGGCTGATCAAAAAGATAGAGACAATTTATATAACAGGACAAAAAAAGAAATTCTTCATGATTTAAAAAAATAAATGGCGTATAAGAAAATTCGGAATGTATGGCGAAAATGTATAGTCAACTCCACTTTATCAGTTTAACTCCGTTCTATGTTAGTTATACGCAATTTTTAACTTTGAAGCTTACTTTAACTTTATTTTATTTTCTTTGTTTTGTATAATTTTGTTGACCCAACTTGACCACCGAGCATCTGGCTATTGAAGTGGCCACCCAAATCTCCAAATATCGTCCTTATCATTGAGGTAGGGTTTTGCACTTTAGTTTTTAATTAAATCCAAACATTTTCTATCGAATTAATACACGGAGACTGGGCTGGCCATTTCAGAACATCTATCTTTCTTGACGAAAGCCACATCTTTGTTTTTTTGGCAAAGTGTTTTGAATCGTTGTTCTACTGAAAACGCCACCGAAGTGGGATATTTTCCTCGGCCACGGTAGGACTACGTTCTCCGATATGTCAACATACTTCTCCTTCGTAAGCATCTCATCTATAGGGAAAATAGGGCCCACTCCACACAAAGCAAAGCAGACCGATATCAGTCCCTCGGTGTTAGTTTCGGCTTGCATCGTCTGTTTTCCGGCCCTCATTTTTCTTTTAAGGCATTAAACACCATTTTTGGGGAGCATTCATCTCGAAATGTCATCTTTATATATAAAAATTAACTGTTCGTTTGATACCTCAGAACTCATAAACTAACCATCCGATTAAGCTGAAACTTACACTATATACTTTTTCTGATGTTTGAAGTATTCGTACATCAAAAAATTTCAAGTTTTCCGCTAGATGGCGCTGGAACTAAAAAAAAATTGAATTCACCGTACGATTAAGCTGAAACTTACACAATATATTTGTAATGAATTTGGAAATGTTCGTAGATCAAAAGTTCTCAAGTTTTCCGATAGATGGCGCTGGAACTCCAACATTTCAAAATCATCCGATTGAGCTGAAACTTAGTCGCAATCCACACGTTGACTCATGAGTCGCGACTCTTTTCTATTTTCTGTTTTCAACTGTCATTCGGTGAGGCGCTTGCATCCACACGTTGACTTTTGAGTCACGACTCTTTTATAATTTCTGTTTTCGTAATTTGACAGTTCTCTTTTAATTTTTCTTTCGCTTTTGAAATGGTTACAGCTCTGTATTTATTAGTTTCTATGAAAAAATATTGCTTAAATTTTTTAATTTTCCTAAAATAGTAGCTTGGGAGGCTACGTACTAGGTGTTATACAGATTTGGATGTATTTCATACATGCATAATTATTTAAAACATCAATTTTTAACCGTCAAATTAAATTCTGTGGTAATTTTCAAAACAATTGCGCTCTACGCGCAACGAAAAGAAATAAAGCGAAATAGCAAAATAACGAACAAGAAAAAGAGAAACGTCAAAAGAGTCACGGAAAATTCTGCCCGCGACTCACCGGACAGCTTGTTTTCTATCTCATCGTTCTTCTCTTTCGTACTCGTGTGAGTCGCGACTCATGAGTCAACCTGTGGATTGCGACTTACAGAATATATTTGTTATGAAGTGAGAAATATTTGTAAATAAAAAATTTTCAAGTTTCCCGATAGATGACCATGACAACCAAAATCTCAAAATTATTACTACAGCAGATTTATGTGCACTTCTCGCTTCATAACAAATATATTTTCTAAGTTTCAGTTCAATCGGATGGAAAGTTTCGAGTTTTTAGGATATTATAGTTTGGACAGTTTTCTTAAATTCAAACAGACTTGTCGGCGTTTGATTCTCCACCAGAGTCATTACTATTCACAAAAAGTCAATCGAAAAAATTTTATTACATTTATGACATAAACACAGTTTTCAATAGGTGTAGCGAAGCACACCGGGTAACCACTAGCAATTCATAATCATTGTGTATGTAGCAAGCGTAAACAAAGTGGTGTTGTACGATTTTTGATTTTACAGCAGAGTTCACTCTTGATGATATCCCAGAACCAATGCAGTATGGAGAAAGTTCTAATGGAAATGCAGTAAGAGATGCAATACATATATATATTGCGAAATGCAAATTTCAACTTTCAGAAAATTCAACTCTTATCTATGTACCTTTTCTTCCATTATTTTACTTTTTGAATTAAAATAAAAAAATATCAAATAATTCAAAACAAAAGAAACAGCTGACTTTGACAGATGGTACACTTTGTCCCGGTAGAAATTTGTGAAGGGAAATTTGTACTCTCTCCTTGCTTCTCTCTTGTACTACTTTTTGTGTAAAGGAACGCGGTCGGTCCAGAAATCGTAAGACTTAGTACGTAAAGGAACAGACCTTATGAAGATTATGACATTTCACAAACTGTCAGATGGCTGGTTATACAGCGTTGGCTCACTGCAAGAATTGGTAAGGCTCTCAGTTGATGGGAATTTTTTTTTGATACTCTCATTTGGCTCTTTCTTTTATGAATCTTTCGGTTACCAAACAGGAATTTGTCAGAAATCGTACGAATTCGTACCAAACAGACCTAAAATTTGGCTATGTCACTTTCCCAATGTGGCCTTATGTCGCTTGGCCTTATGTCAGTTATTGACCACAACTGTAAAGTTTACCTCAAAAAAAAAAAAAAAATAATAATAATTCCTGAAGATAGCCTTACCTACGGTTTTTTTTAAAATTTTTTTGACGTTTTTCAACTAACCTTACACTTGTAGCGTGTAATAATACACGTCAACTTCTAGATGTCAACCCAAAACCAAATAAACTTGCGAACATACAAACGTCAAACAAAGAAGAGAGAAAATTCAACCAGTTCGGTTGTTAGGAAACAAATAGAATTTTCTTTCTGTCAACCAATAAGTTGAAGCTCGTTTTTTCAATCATTCTTCTGATATTCTCAATGAAGACGGTTCAAACTTAAAGTAACGTTGAACATTTGAAGAAGATAATTAATAACGACTATTAATTAAATACCTAAATATTTTCCATTGGATTATTATTATTTAATAAAATTTAAATAATATTTTTTTTTGAAAACATAATTGCTTTCTTATTTAACGAAATAATTATAGCTATCAACGTCTGATCGCTATACACTTACAAATTAAATTGAAAATTTCAGCTTTTAGTCAAAAATATCTTATTTTAAATAATATCTTAAAATCCATCTACGTTGGTACCTATTTTCGTTGAAACTTTAAGTCCTTTCAAGGCCCAATATATTCAAAACTTTTCCAACTGAAATCAAGCACTCTTTCGAAAATTTCTTCAATATTTCACTCTCTACTCTTCTTTAACCTTTCTTTAGATGTGTACGTGTACATGTACGTGTACATACTTACATAATATGGATGTGTCTGTTTTTCTTTTTTTTTTAGTTCTTGGCTGCGACAATGCAAACTATAAATCGTTAGTTTCTTGCTCGTGATGACAGTTTTATTGCATTTCAACAATCGAACCACATTGCGCTCGTATAACGCTTGCGGTACATAAAAAATGGCAGAGGTTCCGCAGCCCATGATTAACCGCCATGTTAGCCTGAAAAATTGCCAACTTTACACGAAAACAACACATCTCTGTCTCTGTCTCTCTGAAGCCCAAACTCCAGACTCCGAATGTTATTGTTGTTGGCCTTCAAAACAAAGTAATTTATTGCATTAGATTCGGATTTATTTAAAAAGAAAAATAAAACTCAGCACCGCAAGCTTGATTACCTACAATGTGCCAATTTATATATATTACAATTGACAGTTACCTACTGCTAACGAAGTGTTAAGACATTTCTCAAATCCTTATGCAACCAGCACCGCTACAATTGATAAAAAAAAAAAAAAAAAACATTATACTAATTCGAAAGGAAATTGCTGCGAATAAAAAAATAGCAGCACATTTGAAATTTTAGGGAATCCTTAAGTAGGTACTTCCTGGAAGACAAGACACTGTTTAGGTGGAGATAGACTCATATTTCCAGTGTCTAAATTCGAGGTTTTTGACAGGGCTTAGTTTTTCCCCCACCCCCTCTAGTTGGTGTTTTATTTAACATTTCGGAGCCGGAAAAGTTAGTTCATAGACTTTTTGGCACCACGCAATTATTTAAGAAGACAGTCGACAAAATGCGAGAGGTGATGCTGGTTGCTCATAGAACATTGGAACGGCCAAACGGGTGGAAGGGGTTGAGTGGGGGGAATAACTTTGAAGTTAAGTGAAAAAGTTTCCATTGGAAAATTGTGCTGGAGCCTTAAGTTTGTTCGGCAACTGTGACTTGACTTGTTAAGGGAAAAGTCTAAATTAAGCAAAAATTTCATAGCTCTGAACTTTTTTTTTTGTGTTTAGTTACCTCAGTGTTAGTTTGCGAAAGTTATACGTAACTCAGTTGAACGATTCCCAACGAAGACAGCGTCAAGAGGTCGTCGTTTCTATTTAGTTGGTGTCCTTAATGCAACTTGTCAATGCAGGATGAGGATAATAATGAATTGAAACTTTAAATTAGAGTGATAATTAATCGTACATGTAGGTATATACTTGTATATGTAGACGTATGCGGACTACAAAATAACAGGGCAACGCAAAGCAAATAACATGTTATTCAGTCAGTGGTGAATGTTCTTTTTATCATACAAGCAAACATTAAGTCGAGGTAGGTACCATGGTTCGTGGGTCTGGTAAGAAGTTGCTGGGCTGTAAAGACTAATTATAATAACAAACTTAGTAAAACTAATGCTTATCATGTAAATAAAATGTTATACAAAGTTTTGAATGTAACTTTCTGAAATTTCTGTTAATGTAGGTATTTGCTTAGTCTAAAGTGCGTTGGGCTGCCGAGCGATTTAATACGAGTACGTAGGGTAAGGTGGTTTTTACATGTAGGAGGTTTCATCAAACTCAAATTTTTCACTTCCTCTAAATATGACAGATATGATAATTTCTTATGTCCACAGTCTAAAGATACCTCTACTGTTTCCCTAATTGAGTTCAGTTTCCGATCAGCATGTAACAAGTTCAGTCGTGTTTTGATTTTTGGTAAGTGGCCATGTAATTTTTTTCAGTGGACTCTTAAGCTATAACTTTTTTTTTGTTTTAAGTGTTTGAAAGTGAGAATACAAAAATTAAACGAACAGATTAAAAGTGTTTTTATTAGTTGTGGCCCTTTTACGTAAGTATAAAATAATAAACTTAAAGTGGTTCTTGTAATATAGATTAAACCTTAATAAAGTAAAATTTACATATATGTATGTATGTATATAGTCTTGTTTGTAAACGGATGTACCTAATTTTTGACAATATCCATTAACCCTGGAAGTACATGCTTCGTCGAATCGACGATGCATTTTCACATTTTGTAAAATATGCCAAATAACATACAGATTTAAAAATTATTATTATTATTATTATTTATTAATCTTATATAAATATAAAATTAATGACTAAGTGTATTACAGCTTCGCTACCAGGGCTTTCAGCTGAGATCGTACAATGTTGAGATATGTATATATTATATGATTAACAAGGCCAATGGGGGCGACCGGGAGTGTTAAGAGCAGGAGTCTCGTAGGACCTGCTCCGAACACTCCCGGCCGCCCAGATTTAAAAATTAATTTTTTAAGTGAATATTATAAGAAAAAATGTCCATTGTTGCTTTTCTATATGCTCAATGAACTAAATAACTAAATACAATCGATTTTCAAAGTTTTTGTAGCATATGTCATCTGTAAAACTACTTTGAATAATGCCATCGTCGATTTGACGAAGCATATCCTTTACGTAAATACAAAAAATAAGCATGTACTTCCAGGGCTAACACTGTCAGGACCTCCTCGCCCTACCCTACTCGTAATGCGGTAAGGTTTTGTCCTGGTGCCATCTTTAGCTGTGGCTGCACTTTTCTTCTATTCATTTTATTGTGACGATTAATTTTTTTTTTGCTGCGCAGCCCATTGCATGCGGGCGCAGTACAATTTTTTTCTATTTTGTTTTCAAATAGTTTAAATTATATAACTCGGAGGACAAAAAATGCAACACAATCATTGCAATCTTTCTATGAGTCATTCAGTCATTATGTTCATATCCATTCTGCAGGTACCAGAGAATGACAATCTTAAAAAACAAGCAAAACTGTAGGATATCCAGTTTATGTTTCACTTATTCTGATGAAAATGCCAGAGATCTCACACATGTATTCGAAGTATGCTTTGCGAATGCAAGTACAGTCAGCGTCAAAAGTAAGTAGACAACAATGCATACATTGTTAATATTCACTTTTCCTATAATTTATGGACTATTTTATATTATAATATTAAAAAAAAATGTTGTTGTTGTTGTATGTGAACTTTTTGTTACACATGAACAAAACTTTGTTTAACCGATTTTCAATATTTTGTGTCTTTTTTGCTTTTATAGGAAAAATTAATGTTATTAATGTATGTATTGTTGTCTACTCACTTTTGACGCTTACTGTACGTATTATTAGTCTTCAAGGTACCCAGTCAGCAAATTTCTCTGATATACTCGTATAATGTACTTTTCACATCAAATACGTACAGATACTGAGCACCGTGGTGTAGTGGTTAGTTCGTTGCACTACTATGCAATGCTACCCGGGAACAATCCCAGCCCGGGTCCAACACTTAAAAGTTTTTTCACTGTACCACCTCTTTCGAATGTCTGACAAGCAATCAAAGAGTATCATTTGTCACGATTGAGCTTCTCAACTCGCTGTTTGAAGTCGGCAGAAAACTGTAGGTCCCTTCCATTCGAGCAAAAATATAACACGCACACAGAAGCAGGCCCAGGTTCACCCCGAGCTGTAGCGCCATCTAAGTAGGTAAATATACTTCAATCATTTTTAGTCATATGATTTTTGGATGGAATACTTATGTCAAAAACCTCAATAAGCCAGATATTTCCCAATAAACTTCTAAGGCTGTATGTAAGTCCCTATAAGACGTACGCTTTTTCTGGGGGAGCCCCAGAGATTAATATCCCGATATTTTAGTTCATCCTTGCACTGTTTCTAAATGTTTGGTCACTCGTTTTTTAATCGACTTTACTGTAAGTTGTCGACTGGACTGATTGCTTTCGAATAGAACAGAGTATGTACAAGGCATTGAACCTACTCCTTGAGTATGCAAATAATCTATTGAGCAGTTCTTTAAAGTTAAACAATGAAAAAAGTTGCATATTTTGTATAAAGAAAAGAAGTAAAATGACATTTCTTGCTTAGAAAACTCCATAAATGTCCGAGTAGGGACATAAATATTTGTTGTGGATCGTCCGGCTTTTTCGACAAAAACCGAAACTACAGTCGGTTGAGTTTTTTTTCTTTTTTCCAAATCGTTATCCTTTTTGGTTCCACTTGGTGCACACTAACCGACTGCTTCCATGATATAAATTAATCAGCTGAACTAACGGTAACAAAACAAGGCATTAAGCTACGATAAACTTTACTCGTATTTCTTTTATTACAAAATATCGGCACAAAAGTAGATATCCATACAAATCAATGCGACAATTAAATGTACATTCACCCAAAACAATACCGGGATACAAGTTTCAACTGTTTTTAAACCATCAAAAGATGTCCATACGTTATTTTCAAATGATGCGACGAACTTTGTCGTCACAGCCGCAAATAATAAAAATATTATTATATAGACGCCAATATAAGAGCAAAAATCGGGGCCAGATTGAAAATCCTCATCCTTTTTCTGAGTAACGTTTTCGGAATGCATTTATTCTGCACGTTTGCACTAAATTTTTGTTGATTTGCTGCGAGTTTTTGTTTTAACGAGTTTTGAAGATAAAAACCAAGAAAAAGAACTAAAATAACTTTATGACAGTGTGAGCAGACGTTGTCACGTTGACGTTTTGTCATTTCGAATCCGATGGCGCCTACTGGGACTTGACAGTTACTGCCTGAACACAATGGAAAGTAGCAGCAGCATGTTCGAAAGTTGGCGCAACTTTGCGCTTCAGCATATACTTATGTTCATATACTACAGTTGTTGTGACTTCGCATTGTGTTCGCGCTATAAGGTTTAGGTGTATTTTAACTTTGACAGCGCTGCATACTTCAACTGCAGTGCAGCTTCACCATTATGTTCGGCCAGTTAAAGCTAGTCCTCACAAAACAGTAATAAACTAATACATAATTATAAAAAAAATGTTTTTCGGATAAAAAAAACACGCTTCTGAATAAACAATAAAGCCGGATGATTTGTCGTATTGTTAGTAGTGCGAAGAAAAATTTCAGCCTGTTTGGAATTGCCGGTAACCTACAGACGTGTTTGACAAATTCTGTAAAAACATTCCCAGACAGAGAGCTCGTGAATGGCGAAAATGTCCTTTTCAGCTATGAGATTTAATCGAGATGCTTCGGATGGCTTTCCAAATGATTGGCATGCTTAAGAAAATAACCAGAAACCACCATGAGGTGGAACCGTCCTGATATCAGGTGCTTGATCCTTTAAAGTAGGAGAGTCTGTCGACGATATCCTTTTTACCCACACACGATCCGATGGCCTGAACAGACATGTACATACATATACTTAATTATTTATGCTAAACATTATTTATATAATTTAATTTAAAAACAATGTAATCTTATTTTTGATGTACTGAAAAATTACCAAAATAGAACTATTGCCACAGAAATATCAAACATGGGCGGTTCGAGTGATGTTGAAGTACCTATTCACTTGTAGGTGGCGCACCGTAGCGCAAGTGGTTAATGCGTCGGACTACTGAGCCAGCGGTCTTGGGTTCGAATCCCGCCGTAAACCCCTACAAATTTTTCACAGTGCCCACCTCTTTCGAATGCCTGAAAAGCATTCAAGAGTATCATTTGTCATGTAAAGCTTCCCAAATCGCCGTTCGGAGATGGCAGAAAACTGTAGGTCCCTTTCCTAACGCGCACACACAAATGGTTGCGGGAAGTTAGGATTGGTTCTACCTAGGACTGCTGAAGCCAAATATTTTTTTTATTTTTTTATTCACTTGTAGAGTAGTTCTAGTTGTTTTTGAATATTTATTGGAGGAACAAAAGAAAAAAAATTGAAGAACAAATTAAAAGCGTGGGTCCAACGATGGTTGACAAAAAGGCGATCATTTTCGCATACCAATTTGCTAATGAAGTTCAAATAAATTTATCCGGCAGATCAAAAATTGGACTTGGATACATGCGGTGATCTGCTAGAAATAGTTGTATCGATAATTCAGAAGCAAAACACGGCGATGAGAGTGTCATTTCCTCATTTAGTCGTATAATCTCATTCCCTCAGAATAAAAATCAAATGAAGTCCTGACCGATTTCCCCGCACAGCTACAGTTGATCACATGTTTGACTTTTATCCGAAATTCTCATAGACCGTCGAATAGACCATCCAAAAATGTCATCCACTGTCAGTTTTGTGGGACAGACATCAATGTTCAACTGATTTGTCGGACTGTGTATTAAGGGAATACTGCCATTAGGAACTGAGATCCTAAAATGAAAAAAGTTTGATTGAGACTAGCCCAATCGACCATGAGGCATGAGGGTACAGCAGAAAGTGTGTTTTTTGTGAAGATAAAAATAAAAATGTCTCAAGAAAGGCGTGGAGTAGGTACTAATGATAAAATTTCTTTCAATAATTTTCTGACATTTCGCGGTCTGCTTAGCCTATGTATTCAGTAGAAATTGGTTTTATAACAATATCTGATATTGTGATTCTAGATGTATTTATTTAAAATGGGAAAATAAAGCTACAAATGGACTTTAAGTATTGTTTTTTTTTTTGGCCATAATAGACTCATATAGTAGGCTCTCAATAACAGAACAAAACATTTTCCAAATGATAAGATACCTACTACCAGGAACAGAAAAACCAGTGTCCAGAGACAGACTGTTGAAACTGCAACGGTGCTGTCAACACCGCACGCCCACCTACCCAGTAGTGTAATTTTTTAATTTTGTTTGTTTGAGTATGTATTTAATTAAACGTCATTTGAAAAAGATCAGAAACGGATTCAGCGTTTTTTGCAAGATATAACTAAAGATTAAGCCGGACTTAATTGATACGGATGATGGCGAATTTGTTAAAACAAAAAATTGTTTCATAATACCGAAAACACTGTTTGGGAAAGGACGACTAAAAATTCATCAGGCGGTTTTTAAGTTAATTGTTTTAACCTTATTCTAGGTTAGGTTAGGTTAGGTTTTCGGGCTGATGAGGATGTGTGTGTCCTCATCACACTTAGGTCCATGTGGACCCATTGTGATACCCATAGTGTGGTCTTACCCGTGGTATCAATGTCTATGCTTTCATCCAACCCGACGCCTTAGCAAACTCAAGTATATTAGATGGTGATCCATCAGAAAGCTCCTCGATGTTATCGAAGAAGAATTTGCCTAGGGTTCTGTTTCTTAGTTGACAGAGGTTAGGGAAATGGGTTGTATCCTCATGTACCTCTTCGTCACCACATTATTCTATTCTACCCCAGAATGATATCATAATGCAATTTGACCATAGAACCACTTCCCAGAGGAAAGCTTAGCGTAATAAAGTAAAATCATGATTGGGGCTGTTGTCAGCACCTATAACTCACCTAAATACTTAAACGTTAAATTATTTCTTACCAAAATACACAAATTTACCAGCAAACCATTAAAAAAATTCAGCTCTGGAAAAACATAAAAAAAACAACCTAAACATATACATATATTGTATCTATGTATCTATACTTAAAATATAAAAGAACGACATAACAGGTAGTTAAGTTGGCAAAAACCGCTGTGCCCTTTTTGGAACATTAAAGGCGCCTTTCGACCAATAAAGAAACTAGGCTACTTTCATTAAAAAAAAGTGTCACTTCTAATACTTCCAAATATACACAGTACGTACCTACATAACTTCTCATGAATTGGGATAAACAAACTTTAAACCTTCTTCAATGGTATATTTCACGATGCAACTCAACACTCACAATCATCTACTATAATACCGCCAATTCAAAACAGATTATCTTTATAACTATCGTATCCGTAGTCTCTATAATCGCACATCCGTTCCTGTGTAATTGCAACTGCTTGATCTACATTAAGTTGTTGATCCCGTTCAAAGTTTGATTCAAATCAGAAATTTTCTTCGAAGCACTCCAATAGAAATTACAATCTCTGAATGCAATTTAATTCAATGTCCACACTTCTACCTATGTAATTGCTTATCCTCATGATGACCCAGCCATTCTTAAAACCTTTTTATGCATATAGATACGTAATGAAGTCCTGCTGAAAGGAAAACACTTTCGTTTGCAGTGCTGCAAGTTTGCCCCCTCTACATCCGTTCGCCATCTTGTCGGGAATGAGTTGGTAACAAGTACTCCTTATGTTCCTATATAGATATACGAGTATGTGCTCTTTCCATAAATTTCTAAAAGGATCCTTCCTGGCCAAGCCATTTGGCAAATTAATTAAAATGCTTATTTGGATTTCGCTAATTCCTTTCCTCACCATTGACCCAGGAGTATCTCCAGTTCACTAGCTCTACTCTGCAGCAGCTCTCTCTATGTATATCTGCATTGCCAAAGTGAAAGGTGCTGCCCCTTTCGTGCCCACTCCAATGAGTGTCTTGCCCTGATGCAGTAGTATACCCAAAGCGCCAACCACTCAACTGCGCCAAAACAACACTCTGCCGCCATACCCCCTTGTAATTGCCTTGCTCTGTCATCCACTTTTACTGTCTACCACCATGTGTACGCTTGTATGCCAAAAATAAAGTCATTAACTTTTCTGGTCGCATTGTACTCCAGTGTACAATCCATTCAGCCAAAGAGAATGAACTTAATCCTTTTGCAGCACGTTGCGAATCCGAACGCCATCTAACAGTGCAGTTGTGAGTTCTTGCGAAGAGCCAACAATGGTCCTTACGAAGCGCCATTTTTAATGGGAAAATTAAAAAGCAAGGGAGGCCAGCGTTTTGGGAGGTCCTACTCAATTTAAATGTTTTCCCGATCCCGTGAACATTGGCATGCCATAGAGAAGCGACCACCTCGCTACGGTCTGAGCTGACAGTACTGTATGAGCGCGCAGCTAGCTATTTGGATTTAATTGCATTCTGCAATTGCAGACGTATCTGTGGTGGGGCCGAAGGGTGGTTGTTTTGTCATTGACGCCCTTTACACACAACAATTCAATTTAGCGTGTCCATCCATATCAAACCAGCGCGTTGCGTCGCGTCGCACTCGGTCTCGCTGGGATGGCACAAGGATAACAAAATTACAGTGCGATACACAGGACAGCTTAGGCAGCGGCCATTAGTCCGGTACGGGAACGCATTCGCATTTGAATAGCGAACTGAAGAGTAGGGGTGGTTGGTTTATTTAGAAAATATTTTTCTATCATTGCCTGGCGCAAATACGCGAATATATTTTACCTCGACGTCGACGTTGTCGTATTATGTACGTCCCCAACGGCGACGCGACGGTGACATTTTCGGCGGGTGACGACTGACGACAGTTTGAGGTGCATTAAATTTGATCCGGGAGCTACGTCGTGTGTGTTTTGGTTGGCATTTTGTCCCGGAGCATTAATATATTCGGATTACTTTATCTCCCCGTTGGGTGGGGGAACAACAAGTATTAGATACTCGTGGTCCCCAAATCCCTAGAACTGAGATGAGACACACATAGAGACGAATATCGTGCCAATGTGTAAAGAAGGAATTTCATTATAATCCCATTGGCGGGTTGCTGAAATGAAAATATTTTCCATATACGAGGGGGATGCTGGAGAGAGCAATGAATGAAACATTAAAAGGGGGTGGCTGCAAACAGTTTATTTAATTTTTGCAGAACATTCATTAAATAAATTAGATAAGCAGAAGAAGAAAAAATTGTGTTTCTTTAACCGGATTAAAGAGTTAAGTATACTTAGTACGTTTGATGTGAACTTTGTTCGTCCATTGATTTATTTAAGTACGCGTTAGTGCAGCAAAATCGAATTAGAGCCAATCAGCTTTTGACGATTGGTTCAGGAAACAATTGATTATCTTAAAGAAACTTCGGATTATGGAATAGTGTCTAGCTGGGGCATTGGCACCTTTAGGAACAAATTTATGCAAAAATATTTATTATGGTTTGATCAAAAAACAAAAGGAAGTCAAGTTACGCACTCTTGCCCCAAAGTCAGGGTAAGAGTGCGCAGCCATTTTAAGTCACAGTTTTCGTACTTTAAAAGGTTTGAAACTGTGCTTTCACTCAAACTAAATTCTTCGGCGACCTTCCATGGGCTGCTTCCATTTGAAATCAACTCCCTAGCCTCGCAGATTTGCGTTTAGGTTATCAATTTCCTTTCCGTTTGTCTTTAGTAAATACGAGGCATTTTTCAGGACAAACAAAAACAGAAAGATAGAGCTACAACTTACCACCTACGACTATGATGTGCTTGTTGCATCTGACGATAGACCGTAATAGCCCAAAAATTGTTATTATTGCAAAAAGTTAAATATTGGGTAAGAAAGCACTGCGCACTCTTACCCACAAAATGACTGCGCACTCTTTCCCTAGACGCTACTTTTTTTTCATTGTGTTGAAAATCAAAGAAGGAATAATATTATCCACTAAAATTGTATCCTAAATCAAACACACATATACACTGTTTATGCTTACATACTACTTATGGGGTATCAAGTTGCCAAGCTTTCCTGACACACTTTTAAAAATTGACTTTTTTTTTAACAAAATCCGGCTTTTCTTTTCTTGTTGTTTTTCTTTGTACTGTGAATTGGAATATTTTCGTAGAAGTTTTTCTTCATTGGCGGTTAGTGAAGCACACATTTTCTCATTTAGCGATTTCTGCTAATTCTTTCACAGCTGGAGAAAATGCCACTGCGTTCTCTTACCCGCTGCGCACACTTACCCCAAACGACTCTACATATGTATGTATTTGAAAAGATGAAATGTGGAAAAAACAAACGTTGTTTATTGTTACGTTTTGGGTCTGAAAAGTACCGGGACTTAGTTTAACTGTGGCCATGTGTTTTCCTTTTCTCCATTTGCGTTCGTTGTTCGTTCAAAGTGAATTTTTTGTGCTAAAAGATACCACCTGATATATCCTTATCCTATTTATTCCTTTTTGACGTAAGAAATTGCTACGAATAACAAACTTCAAATAAATAAAAATAACAAAACAGTTCAAGTCTTATTGACAAAAAATCCGGTCAAGTGGAAGTCGTACTTGCGCAATAAGTGTTCCGTACTATGAGTTATTTTTACAGTATATTGATAGATTTATGGACACAAATGTAAGCAATTTGATAAAATTACCTATCTGATACCCTTTCTTATCTGCTCAGAAGAATAATTATACATCCACATAAAACAACAAATAAACAATACAAGAAATTATCGCATGTGCATCATTAATTGCGTGGAATTTTGGAATTTGTCTCTCTTTCTGTGACTGTACACAAATTCAACTTTTCCCAATGAAGTAAAAGGAGAGATACCTATACATATATATTATAGGTATAGGAAACCATGAAAATTCCTTTATGTTGATTAAAATCAATGGTTTAAGTATTTGGGGCATATTTCAATATTCAACCATTCAATTTTTACTCTCGCTCAGGCAAATATCCCTATCTGCTTCTAGGCGATTGTTATAGGGTTACGTCATTTCTGGATATGTTAACAGTTGGGTAGTTGAAATTTAAAAAAATAAGTTAAAAAAAAACTGTCGAACGTAGTCTTGATAATTTTGTTTCCATCTACACCTTATTCTCAATGTTTGTGATTTTATTCCGACTTTTCTGAGCGATATTTTCAGAGATAAAGCCTGGGACAGCAATTTTTTAACATTTTGTGAAAAAGTAACACAAAAAAATATTTCATACATTTTTGAATTCGTGCATTAATGAGTTTTTATTTGACACCCCACGCGATGACCTCAAAATTATTTTTTTTTAATTTCCTATTTGACTCCCCAAAACTAGCCCCTAAAGTCGAAATTCAGCTTTTTGAGTTCTGGTCTGTGTTTGGGCTACTAATTGCTACAACTGTTCCAAATTTCAATAGTCTACGTCAAATTGTCTCTGAGAAAATGGCCTGTGACAGACAGACTGACAGACAGACACCGAACTGATTCCATAGTGTTCCGTTTTTTGGTACGGAACACTTATAAGAAACGACCTATGACAAGTCAATATCTAATACAAATTCATATCGAACACAATTCCTACTAAAAAAACTTATTTCAGAACGCTTTCATTCCAAGAATAACGCGATTAAAAATGGAATAAAATAGAAATCCAAAATAGAATCTCTAATGAGACTGAACATTTGACTGAGTAAAAAAAAAAAATTTGTCATTCTCAATCTCAGCCATATATTCCTGCAGAGACTGTACTGTATTAAAACATCCTGAGAAAACATGTCTTGCCTATTTCGGTTTTAAGATTTTTTTTCTCATTCTGATGAATCCATGTACAAGGTGGCCCAAAATGTGTCACCCTGTTGAAAGATGATATACCTAATTTCTGCAAATGGTGGCAACTGACAGTTTTGTTTTGATATTTGTGTAGTAAACAGATGTAGAATACACGTCAACAAGCAATGGAACGCTCCTCCTCAAGCTCGCGGAGTACCCGTTACTATTTTTTACGGAATAATTCGTCAGTGATTTTGGCGCAACTCAAATTTCGGCGCAGACCGTCCCACGCCAACTGATCAAACACTAAGCCGTTTAGTCGCTCGCCTCAAAGAGACTGGGACAACAAGTGATAGAAGATTTGCCGGAAGACCTCGTAGTGCTTGTTCCGAAAAGAATACCGCCGTTGTGGCTGACGCTGAAAATGTCGCGGATGAGCCGTCAGCGTCGACCAGACGACGTGCTACGTAATTAGCCGAGTTTTTAATATCCTAAATTAATTAATTGAAATTGGAGGACAACTGGTTCCAATAGAACTCTGCAACCGCATACACGCAACAAAAGACATTTTGAAAAATTCGTTTCTAGGTCGCCTAATGTCTCATTTTGGCGATTTGCACTAGCCGGCAAGTGGTCATCAACAATGGCTGCGCCTACTTGACCGATAACATCTTCAAAAAGTACTAGAAAATCACTTAAGGGTCCAAATAAACATTTAAAATGATGTCATTTGAATTTAAAGATGTAGCAGAACATCGAGTAAGTGTTTCTGGACCACCCTGTATGTATGTATATTTCCAAAAGGACCTTGAAATAAAAATTTGAATTATCTCTTGCCTAAAAACCTGATGCAAGCTTACATACTCATTAAAGTACCACAAGCGAATGTCATTAAATGCGTGCTGCTATCATTCCCAAATAAAATTAATCCTTCATCGTTGAGGTAACAACTGGTAGGTATGTTGAGTTTCCGTACCCTGCATTCAAAGAATCGTACTATCACAATAAAATTTATTGCTACCCTCTCGACGAGATACTTCAACTCGTTGTTAATGGCGAAATCTATACCAACTGCTATCAAGGAACCACCTTTATCAAGTTAGTCCCCACCTACAACTCATATTACCCCCGACCCTCCTGCAAGGAAATTATTATTACCGTCATAAATACTGCAATTATTTGTTTGCCTTGTTAAATTAGAACTTTTATGGCATTGTTATGGTTAACGCTTCTGTTCTTAATCTCAGTTAAAAGACGCTAATTCAATAACGATTCCCCACCAACAACACTCTTAAGCCCGTTCTCGCCATAGTTCATAAAGAGGGAACTTCTACTTCTGGGCATACGCAGAGGAATTTAATGGCAGTTGTAAAATCTGAACCTGTCCACTAGGAAGCACACCAGAAAGCAGGAGCAGCATCGTCTTTAGGAACCTTACAACTTTAATGGTGTCCAATGACATGCCGGCTCACTACACGCTGTTATCCCAGTTCATTGCGTCTCCTCTTCCCTGAGAATGCCGTGTAGATGTCGTTGGTGAGAGTTATTACATTTTACGACCGGGATTTAGTGCACTTTAATGTAGTTAAAGCAAAACTCCAAATATTGTAACAGGAAGCCATTTCCAGCAAACACACATATTTGATATTTTCGGGATCGATTAGGTTGGCGAACCGCAAATCGTTTTACGTTAACATTTTACACTACCATCCCACAACAAATGGCGATATTTCCGTTGGGACTGGGGCGGTGCGATGCACATTTCACTTATTTTTAGTGTCATCCCGACGGGAACATCAACTGTTTGTGGTGCGCTGCGATGTTTGACTTTGGAAAAGTTATGTAATTTAAAATTTTGCACATTTAACAAAAATGTCAATGGACACTGACACTGACCCATATAGTTTATTAAAATTGTATGGTGTTGTATTTGTAAGTACACCCAGGAGAGTGTGTGTGCGAATCATGACTACGGATACGAACCGAGTGGGATTTGGAGCGGATGTCAAATGATTTTCGACATAACGATTATGGGAAAAAAGCCAACACATTAATTGATGACAACCGATGCTGGAGTTTTTGATTAAAAATTTAATTGGCTTGTGAACAAAGGGGATTCTGATGAGTTAGAGGGAAGCAGCACATTGAATTTTTGACAAATTGACCCGAAGGTGATTACGTACTAAATTGGTGCAACTTTTTGACCAAAATACACGTGGAAATTGGAGAGTCGCATTTAAGATCTCCATATGAATCAGAAGTTTGTTTGTGCTGTGAACAGAAACTAAAAATAAACATTAGCAATGCTGTTTTTTTATGATGAAAGATAATTGGGATTAATGCATCATATAAATATAAACTATGTTCTAAAAAGGTTTCTTTGTCAAAATCATCGGTGACACATTAAATAAAAGTTTTGCTTGCAGCGTATGGCAAGCTTTGTATTCCGATTCTCCAGAACCTTTTATGATCTTTCAAGGGCATGAAGTCCATAGACCGACAATACAGATACTCCAAAAACTCCGTTGATACTGTGGCATGAAAAATTTCAGAAATGGGAATGCATAATGGGGTTTATTGGTCTTAAAAACCAAGCATTAACATAATAGCCGCGTTTTATTATTTGCATGAGTGCTTAAAATAAAACGATCCAGATCTTCTTAAATTTAAACTTTTAAAGATTGGTACAACTGCTTTTGTAGTTTGACATTGACATTTGTCATAAATTAAAACAATGGACGAAGAAGCAGAATTTGATTTTTCTTTTCTTTGGCTTTTTCAGCTTCGTCCACCCTGAAATTGATGTGAATAAATGTATTATGTATGTTTGTATGTATGTATATACTCGTATGTTGTAATTTTCTTACCTGAACTTAGGATTTTCGGTCGTTTTCCATTGTTTACTTCTGAAGATGTGTTTTATTTTTGCATTTGACAGTTTCGTGTTTGGCGTGAAGTTAAAAAAAAAACGCGGAGCAATTTGCGAATCTCCAAAAAATATTTTTTTGATGTATTTAATGAAATTAAGTATCCTATATTTTACTAAAAATTTACAAAATATGCAAAATATGATAACTATTTATTACCAATTTAGTTGAAACATCAATAACTAGAGGCCGCTTTCCAATAGGTCAACCTTCGGATTTAAACAATTTTTTTTTATAGGCCCCAAATGACTTCTAAAACACAAAAAAATGAAATTAATGTGAGGAAATAACAAATAAATCCAAAAAAAAAAAAAGTTTACATTTTCGAAATTCTAACCTCAAAAAACTGAAATGTATAATTTTCTTATTTATTTAGCAAACTTTCATCAAGATTTGTAATTATTTTACCATAAAATATTCAGTATTCGCGCGAAATTTTTTACATGTGATAAAATAAAAAGCAAACAAATTAAAAATACGAAATAATATATTGCTAAATAAAATAAGGCGAAACAGTAAATGCAGAATATTTTATGGTGAAATAATTACGAAGAAATAAACTGATAGCTGCCGTAAGTTCACTGCATTCTTCATAAGTTGTTCAGCACAGACTAAGGCAGGACACCGATGCCCACTGAATGCAATAAAAACAGCCTGTCGAGTCATTCTTATGTCAAATTTGCTGACATTCGTACGGTTTTTGTGCAGATTTGTATGGTTTTGTGAAAAATTTATTAGTGTTTTAAACACATAAGCAAATGTTTCCTCACATTGATTCATATACAGAACATCTTAGAATAGCATATATTTAACAGAAATAATAAAAAAAAAGGTGAAAATTCATGTTGACCTATTGGAAAGCACGGCCCAACAATTTATAAACTGCGTTAGAATAATAAATAGCATTTTGCATTCTATTTACATTTTAATTTCTGATCTGGCAATACCCATGTTTGACAAATCGTTTGACAGCATACCAACCCTCACAAAACAAAACTAAACCTAGTGGTGAATAGTGTGAACTAAAAACCAGATCACGTAAAGAGATCCCGATAAAAAGGAAGATCTTCTTTTGTTTTTGTAATGCGTGTAAAACGATGATCCGGATAGGATCATGAGAATAATAAAACACGGCTAATGATACATTTTAAAGCCGAACAGGAACTTGCTTACCAAGTCTAAATATTCACACATGCGCATTTGTT
This sequence comes from Brachyopa scutellaris, assembly GCA_949775065.1. Lineage (NCBI taxonomy): Eukaryota > Metazoa > Arthropoda > Insecta > Diptera > Syrphidae > Brachyopa > Brachyopa scutellaris. The sequence goes on from OX459112.1 coordinate 24,614,282, forward strand.
CATTTTAAGGAAAAAAATTTTAACAAACAACTTTCATAATTTCGAGTTTAAAGAGACATAACTTTTTTGTGGCTATATAAAACAAACGATTCAACATTTTTTATGCGCTACTGATTTTTTTAGGTAGCGCTACAGTTCGGGATGAACCACTAACCAAACCAGGGCCTACTTATTGCAACCATATACACAAATCTCCACTTAAAGGATTATACCTCGTAACTGGGACACCCTGTATATCAATAAATGTACCGCATCCTTCGTGTAAGTATCCTTCCTTCCAACCAGTACGATAATTGTGAATTTAATTTCCAACCATTTGGCGTCCTTTCCTAACTTAACCAACAGAATAGCCCTTTAGCTTTCATTTTTGTGGCCAGCAGTGCGGTCAGTTTTTTGATCACAAATGTCACAAATGAAATTTAATTAAATTTTTCGATAGATACGAGTACAACGCGCCATTATAAGTGGATTGTGACAGCAAAGTGAGAATTTCCAAAACGCATCACAGATCACACCCGAAAAGCTAACATTTGCATAAGACGTGTACCTACGACCTGCACACACTGCCCTGGACCTGGACATACAAGTTTTTAGCTAAATATAATTAATAAATACAGATAGCTCAGGGAGTACAAATTAGTGTCTATTTATAGGATGACTGCTAGGCCAATACCACTAGCAGGAGTGTGCTTTGCTTTGAGCCTCCAACCTACTACCGAACATGACCTACTTTTAGTGTGCTGACCTCTATCAGTGGTGAGCTAAACTAATGGGCCCCCCTCATTCCACCTGGAAAAACTCCATTCGAGTGTTATTCGATCACGAATTGATGAGCTGTTCGGATGAAAATGCATTATATGTAATTAAATATAATAATTATTATGTTTGCTGCAATAAGTTTCATGTAAATGTCAGGGATTAGCGCCTGTTTTTGGTTACCGTACGTAGTGCGTAGCCTTTAATTTATTTAGTGCCGCAGTGTGAGTATCACTACGGTGTATGTGGGTTTGTGTCCGCTTTAAATTGGCGCTAGGTGGGCAATTTAACTGTACCTCTAGGTGCAATGGTATTTGGTTTATGATTGCGGAATTTGATCTGCAGGGCGAAACCGTAGAAGGGTTTGTTTCGGGATTTAATAAAGTGGAAGTGCGTATTGTAGTGGTTACTGGCCGGGCAAATAAATTAATAATTTAATCAATTCTTGGAAATACGTATATATGTATGTACATCAAATGAAATAAATAATTGATTTATAGACGCATAAAGTCTCATAGACGCTGACGCTTGGAGCCTTATTTGACTAAGGGGGTGGCTAGGTATGCGACTCTGTGACTATGTTTCTGTTTTAAACTTTATAGGCTTTTACTTGTTGTACCTAAAATGCATTTAACATAGAAATTGCATATCTAAAGAAAAGGTATGAATAAAAGGCAAAATAACTGCAGTCGTTTTTTCGGGAACAACTGAGATTCAGGCCACGAATAACACTGTGGATGTGCTCTGCTGTAGTTAGACCCATACTCACATATGGTGGATTGGTCGAAAACATCAAATTTAAAGGGAAGCTAGGCTTGCTTCTACCTAGGACTGCTGAAGCCAAGGTTTAGGTTTAGGTTATGGGGTGGCGGCTTAGCCTCACATAGACCAGTTTTGATCCATAGTGATACCACAACTCCTCAGAGTAATCAGTTAATTTCTGTTGCTTTGTTTAAACAAAATGAGTTTGTCTGTTGAGCAAATTTAATAAGAAGGTGAAGTTTTATGTCTGCCATTTCTACGAGTGACTTGAAATAGAATTTTCCCATTAGTCTGTGCCTTCTTTTTGCCAATGCAGGACAAGCGCACAGGAGGTGCTCTAAAGTTTCTACCACACCCGGTTCATTGCAGTTTCTGCATATGTCCGACGAGACTAGTTTGAGCCTACGAGCGTGATAACCTATAAGGCAATGCCCTGTGATGACGCCTAGTAGTAAATTGCATTCCACTCTTGATAGCGAGAGGATGTATTTGGATCTATGGCTACTGCAGTGCGGCCAGAATATTTTCGTTATTCTGCAAGAAGTGGATTGATTCCACTTATTGTCAGCTGTGCTTTGTAGTTTAGCATCAATTTTTGAGAAGTAGTGCTGGATCGGTGCTACTATGATTTCGGGTTCTGAACTAAGTAGAACTCCCTGTTTAGCCTGTTCATCAGCTTTTTCATTGCCTATGATACCTTGATGACCAGGAACCCAATATAAGCAGACTGTGTTACTTCTGCTGAGTTCCTGAAGTAAAGCGTAGCAGTTTAAAACTGTTTTCGATTTTATCACATTACTTTTTAGTGCTTTGAGCGCAGCTTGACTGCCAACATAAATGTTAATGTAGGAGCCTTCTTCGCAGTTCCTTAGATGCTCTGCGGCTTTTTGAATCGCCAAAAGTTCAGCCTGAAAGATGCTGCAACTATCTGGCAATTTGAAGCATTGTTTGTAGTTAGATTTTGGATTGAAGACTCCAGCGCCCACGCCTTCGTCCTGTTTCGATCCGTCCGTGTAAATGAAGCCAAATATTTATTTATTTTTTTCTTAACCTTCTGCCTATAAATCTCTACACACAGGAGGCCGCATCAAAAATTAGCTCTCTTAGAATTAGCAAGTCAAAGCACTGGAGGCCGTATGCATATGGACAGGACACACTAGGTACTTCAGACTATAATGTCCCATACTTGGATTTCGAAAGACTCTTCTCGTGGGCCTTTCCAAGAAGAGAACAGTGGGAGAAAAACGAAGTATCTAAGGACCCCAAGTCCATCTACACCGATATGGGTTAAAAATGGACATATGTTTCAGAAGCGTATTCCAAGCGAAGGTTCTAGCGGTGACAAAATTTGCCCAATTAGTGTCAATGATGACAATAGCGCGAGAGGATATCACAATTTACATTGACACTCAGGCGGCCATAAAAGCAATAGCTGCTACGCAAATACACATCATCTAATCTTGTAAAGTGTTGCCGCGAAGAACTAAAGGTTTTTGGCATGCAGCACGATGTAAAACTCTGCTGGGTCTCTGGTCACAGCGGGATACCAGGCAATGAAGCAACGGATGACAGAAAGAAACCTCCACTCTATAACCTTAAGGCCACAATTGAACAAACATCATTAATTGAAGCAGATAACTTCTGAATGATGATGAGGATGACATATGCAGGGGATGCGGTTACGAAGAGGCTCATGAGGACACGGCGAATTTCTTCTGTTACTGCCCCAACCTCTGCCAACTGAGGAATACAAACCCTGTACAAATTCTTCCTCGAACACATAGATGAACTATCGGATGGATCTCCATCGGAACCACTTGCATTTGCTAGGGCAACCGGATGGAACCATAAATGGGAACTTTTTTTTCATTTTTAATTCATTTTTATTTATCAATTCAATTAGATCTTAAATGCTAGACAAAAGTGATTAAAACTAGCTTAACTAACCTAACTACCTTACTCTAACTTACTGGCCCCACACGGGCACTCTAAGCTCAACTTAATACTTATACTATGTCTTTCGACGTAACCTAACTTATAATATAGAATTTTAATTAAAGTTACAATTTTAGAGCTAAGAAAAGTTTGAAAAAAAAAAAAACTTAGCAACAGGACATGTTTTTTGCTTAAAACTACCTTAAATAAAACTTACAACTACTTAACCTATCTTAAGTCTAGCTACGTAATTAAATACGTAATTTTTTTTTGTTTTTTGTGCTGTGTTATTTTATAATTTTTTTGTGGTTTTTTATTTGTTTTTTATATTTTTTTTTTTTGTTGGCAAAGTGCTGTGCGTATTTTTTTTTATTTTTATATATTTTTTTTTATTTTCTATTTTTTTATAAAACTAAATGGGAACTATGGGTATCACAATGGCTCTACATGGATATATGTAAGTGTGATGTACATATGTAACTATTCTCATCAGCCCGTTAACCTAACCTAACCTAAGTCTGTAAGTATTTGTAACTTTATTTTAATATACATTTCGTATTAAAGTACGTATGGTACATCTTTTCTATAATACTCCTGCCTCCACTGAAGGTTGGCACATCTCATATGGTGATTCTTCAACATCTCGAACAAAATAAATATGAGGCAGGATATGATAATAATGTTTCTCCTTTGCATGCAAGTCAGGAAAAATCTGAATGATGTCCTTGTGCCCTTTATTCTTTCATCTCTTTTCCTTCTTTTTTGTTCACAATCCTCAAGTTATATTTCTTGCATTTTTCTTCGTTTACAAGAAACAAGAATGCTAAGAGATATCCAATGGAAATGTTAACGTTTATTTTTTATTATATCACAACTTCAAGGACATTCAAGTATGAGTGTGATTGAAAGAATTTATTTTTCTCATACGACTACTTGTGTCTTGTGAATACTGAAAGTTGAACGTTTGTTTACTATGTATAGCGGTGCTGGAAGCGTAGTTTCTAGGTATTTGGAAACAATTTTTCTTTCAGGAATGACAAGGCCAACTTATGGAGTCGGAGTAGACTATTGGTTTTGGTTAGCAGCATTACAGCTACAGAAATGAACGCTCATACTGAATACGGCATGTGAGGTAATTTGGCAATAAAATGATTGTAGTCAACAAAGTACTTTTACCTTTTTAAAAATTTGAATACTAAATAAATCAAGTGCATCGAAATAGAATTCATGAACTAAGTTATGGGTACAGATACACCTTATGTTAAAAGATACAATGGATGAGATGGTCCTCAATCACCAGATTTCATTAAAGATCTGTTTGCAACTTTTTCGTAACTTATTAAACGTGCGGTATCTTAATAGATTCAATGGGAATTAATCATTTATCAGGAGGGAATTGATAATTGAATTTAACTACACTAATGGATGTCTAAACATACGTACACTTACATATACTCGTATATGAAAGCTATATTAATGAATATGAGAAAATTAATAATCAGTCTCTCAGGAATACCAAAATGTATCGCTAAAACAAAATTCTATACGTTACCAAACATAAGCTAGGATATTCACGAAAACATTAATCAGATTTAACGTGGCGTTTTGGTATACCAAAGGGTTTTTCATTTTGTGCTTAAGGATTTTAAATTAAAATAAAATATTGTATTAAAGATTTCAAAGTTTGATTTAAAGCAATTGTTGAAAACTACGAAGAGGCTTGCAATATCTGTCATTGAACTCTGTGTGGGTTGTATTTCTCAATGACTAGGTAAGGTACTTGAAAGCATGATTCTTAGTTAAAATGACTCAACAATATTGCCATTTGGGCGATGTTTCATTTTATTTGAGCGCTTTCATTTTGTCTTAATTGTTTTGGGTGATATTTCCTATTTTTGGCATTATTTCCCCTTCAAATGCTTTCACTTGTTATTTTGGGCGTTATTGCCTATTTTAAGTACGAACCCTGAATCCTGATAAGGAAATTACACCCAAAATTACAAAAACAAATTGTTCGAATTTTTTTAAACGTTATTTATTTCCAAATCGATTTGGACGTTATTGCCGAACGCCTTATTTTACAGAAGTTGGCCTAGCTGCTAGCTTCTTTTTAAAATCTCTATATATAAAACAGTTCACTGACTGACTGACTGACAGACAACCCACAGACCAAAACTGCTAAACCTAAAGGGCTGAAATTTGGACAGTACATTCCTATAATGAGATAAACGTCCGCTAAGGAAGAATTTTTTGAAATTCCAGCTCTAAGTGGGTGAATTCGGAAAAATCCTTACTCCTTACATCCTTACATATAAAACAGTGTGACTAACGGACAACGCACAGACCAAGCCGCTGGACCTAAAGGGCTGAAAGTTGGACACTCCTGTACACGAGTGAGAGTCAGTTTCATGTGACAGTGATGAAATGGTATTCCTGAACACTAGTCACTCAATGTTGGTATCCACGCCGAATTCAAACGTCAAATTTCACTCGAGTGAAAATGTAGGTATTCCTAGAGACGATAATAACTGTTTTCTTTTGACAAATTGCTCATTTAAGAATAGTAGTCGAGTGTCACAGTGGTGTGAAATGAAGTAGCAATGGGTTCAGCAAAAATGCAAGTGAATTGTGAAGCATGGTTAATCTATTTTGTTGTATGGTGAAATTATTTAATAGATTAGATTAGATTAGATTTTTATTTTAGAGCTTAAATATTTGTTACAATGTTAATTACAAAAAAAAAATCGGTTGGCATGGCTTTGCCGTCTGCCTGGTTGACAACAAAATTTAACTTTATAAAGTAGAATAAACTCAAATTTTATAATATGTTAGGGGAGTACGTTCAAGTATTAGAAATTTCCGTTTAGAATCCGCTCTCGATACTGTAATGCAATCTTGCAGTACCTGGTTAGTTTTGTAACATTTATTTCATTAAGAACCTTTTGGACTTCGCGTTCCGATAGAGTATCGCTTTCAAAGATTTCCCTCCTTGTCTCCCTGAGGATTGGACATCTGCCAAGGAAGTGCAAAACGTCTTCCCTCTCTTCCATGTTACACAGGCTACAGAGTATCGGTAGATCATCCCTGTGTGGTATATAATTTAATTTTAGGAGCTCTCCACGTAGCCTCAGCAACGTCGCTATTTCATCTATACTGTGCTCATCACGGAAATAGTTATTCTGTTGTAGATTGTGGCAAAGTCGACTGTATATCATTCTATGCTGCGACCCAAGCGCACTCTCCACAAATCCTGCTCTGGCCTGTTCATCCACACTTGTGATGAGTTGGTATAGTTTCGACTTCCATTCCGTGGTATTCTCGAGATTTAGCTCTACTCCACACCTAGTTGCTAGCTCTATCCATTCTTTGTACCATCCCGTTTTGTGCCGTATTGTATGAAGCGCTGCTTTTTTTGGTAGTCGATGGTCTGGCATTTTCAGAACTTTGAGAACGTAATCAACCTGGAGTTTTAGTGTTTTCACGAACAGTGGTGATAGTCCTGTTTCCAACATGAGCATATAATTTGGCGTGTTTGGTGGAAGATGAAATGCTCTCTTTAAGTAGTACCGAAGTAACTTCTCAACTGTCTCATATTGCCTGTATCCCCAAACTTGTGCCGCGTATAAAAGGGTAGATTCCGACACAGCTTCAAACACTTTATATTTGCTACTATGGGCAATGTTTTTGTTCATGAAGCATTTTCTCCAGACTGTATTGATGGCTGTTTTTGACTTCTCTAGTTTTTCCTTAAGATGTCTTTCCATATTAAGGTTTCTGGTGAGATACACACCAAGGTACTTATACGCCTTTACCACTGCAATTGCTTCTCCATTAAAGTGCCATTTCTCGTTTGAGCAGATTCGGCCTCCTCCGCTTTTGAAGATCATTATTTGCGTCTTGTTCAAATTAACCTCCAGATTCCACATATTACAGTAATCATATAAGCGATTGATCATCAGCTGCATAGATTCGGGCGAGTAAGCCAGCAACACTATATCATCCGCAAACATAAGGGCTTTAACCAGTAGACCCGCATACTCTACTCCTCCAGGCAGGATATCAACTAAGTCTTCAATGAAGAGAGCAAATAAACTCGGGCTCAAAGCACATCCCTGTCTTACTCCAGACCACGATTGGAACCATTCTGATAAAGTATCGCCATTCCATACAGCAGCTTTAGTATCAGCGTATAGGTTTTGTATAGTTCGACCAAACTTATGTGACATACCCATGCAGTAAAGCTTGTAGAGTAGCGCATTCCGGTCCACTGAGTCGAAGGCGGCCTTAAAATCCACAAAGAGTGCATATAGTTTCTTCTTCCTCAGTAGAAATGACTCTACAACACCCTTTAGGACAAATATATGGTCAACGGTGGAGTAACCTGGCCTAAAACCCGCTTGGTATTCTTTCAGCAGCTTATTTGCGTCTATCCATGCTGTAAGTCGACTGTGCAGAACCGCTGTAAAGATTTTGTAAGATGCATTCAGGAAAGAAATACCTCGGTAATTTGCAGGATCCATCTTACAACCCTTTTTGTGGATTGGAAAGATAAGCGCTTCTTTAAACCTATGCGGGATCATTCCATTATCCATGATGTCATTGAATAGGTAGGTCAGTCTGTTTTTAAGCTCATTGGTGCCATACTTGTAAAATTCAGAAGGGATCCCATCCGACCCTGCTGCTTTGCCATCTTTCAGTCCACTAAGAGCCCCAACAACTTCCTGAAAAGTTATAGGACTATCCAAAATATCGTTCTGGAAGGCAGGTGCAGCGTAGTGGAAGCTAAACCTTATGGGCGATGGGTTCCACAACATATAAAAATGTGTTTGGAGGATGTTCGGGTGCAGGTTCCTGTGTATTATGTATCTTCCACCATTTATTCTCCTGGCTACTTTCCAAAATTCTGAAGAGTTACTACATTGAGCCAATCTTCGGGCCTCTAGCTCAAGTTTGTTTTTCTTTTTTTCCCTGCAAAGGGCCTTAAACTCTCTATTAGCTTTAAGATACATATTTTTTGCAGCATCATCGTTGAGGAATCGGAATAATTTTAGCCAAGCGAAGGATACCTGTCTCGCCTTTTTACACTCTTTATCAAACCACGATTCCCTAAAATCGTTTTGTGTAGTCCTCCTGCGGTTGCTAGTTGGGTTCAGATCCTTGATAATTCCTTCAATTATACTGAGGTCAACTGTCTGATGTTCTTGTAGTTCTTCATCTAGTTTACTTCTAAATAAAACACCTTTAGAGTTGCTCCATATTAGCTTAGGGAGGGTACTCATTTCTCTGACATCCATATCGGGAGAAACCGTGTGTGCAAAAGTGACCACAATTGGAAGGTGATCCGAGTATGGAACTTGCTTTACTTCCAGATCCGTTATGTGGGCGCTCCACTCCCCTCCTATAAGACAGTAATCAATGACGGATGTCCCTTGCCTTCCCACAAACGTGAAGTTACCACCCTTATCGCTTTTGGTCGTTCCATTTAGCAGCCGCAGTCCAAATGAATTACAGAAATCCAGCAGCTTTTTACCTTTTGCATCACAAATTTTATCTTTCGATTGCCGTCTTATGTCCGCTACGGTGTTTTCGGATCCTTCTTCTTCGCCCACCCTCGCATTCAAGTCCCCTATCACAATCACGTTTGGATTCTCGCAGCACGTCGTTATTTCATTCAGCATTGCGAAGTCTCTTTCCCAGTGGTTGCAATTCAAGTACGAAGGCAGTATACAGAATTTCTTTTTATCAAATTCCACGCTTAGGTATAATATATTCTCGTTGCTTTTGAACTCGCAGTTAACATCTTTAAGATCTCTTCTGTAACCAAAGATGCAGCCTCCACTCGCTCTTCCTCTCTCATGCAATCTTGATGCCGGAATCCACTTGTATTCGAAGTTAGAAAATTTGTTTTCAAAATTACTATATTTGCTATCTTCTACAAACGTTTCATATAAGAAAATAAAATCGAATTGATCAATAAAAACATAAAATTCATTAAATATTTAATATTTGTATTTATTTTCGGGTAAAAATAACGACCATGAAATTAATAGAACGAAGTTTTGGTAGATTTTTTTTTAAAAAACATCCAAACCTTGCAACAGGCAGCATTCAGTCTTCATTCATTCAGTTCAGAAGCAAGACAAAGAGCGAAAGAATTGTGGAAGAAATTAAAGGACCCCCTAAAAGATGCGTGAGTGGGTGGAAGAAGGTAATTATATGAAACGTTAATATTATAAACATTAAAACATTGTATATATTTATTGATAGTTATTGTATTGTATTTTTAGATTTCGTGCAATTACAAAAATAATTTCAAAAGAAAACGAAAACTATTCACTGAAGATGATCTGCCGCGGCTTTTAAAGCATGCTGTCATTGTGCCGAGTAAATAATGCGAAATATCTTTACTCTAAATAGTTCTTGAAATTTGTAATATATAAAATATCACATTTATTTAAATTTATTTATTTTTGTCGTAATAAATTTACTTACATGTTACTCGGTAGTTGCAAAGGATTTGACAGATCCCTTATGCTTTTTAAAGTGAATTTCCGGTCGCTCTCTTTATCACGGTCATTAGTTAATTACTAATTTATAAAATGATATTATTATTTATAAAATTTATTAATAATTTACAAAATAGAATTAAACTTTAACACAAGAATTTTATTTTTTCAAATATAAATGCTGAAATGAAATGTCAAACTGGCATAAAGTGAAGTTGAGTATGGTTTGAAATTGTGTTCAAACTGCACTCGAGTGAGAGACAGTCGACCGAGTCCAGGAATACCAAAACGTACTAGACTCGACTGTGAGCTCACTTTTGACGTCCTTCGACTCGTGTACATGAATACGTCCCCAGGAAACTACTATAGTGACACAGACACTCCTATAGTGACAAAGAAAAAAAAATTCTGGGAGAATATTTCTTAGTTTAGACCTTCAAGATATTTTCGCAACGAATATCAATAAACTATGGAAATGCATCCAACTTTCGAAATGATTCCGAGCGCACGTGGCAACACAATGGACCTACTAAGTGAATTCTACCGAGTACAGTGGATAGCCACCTAACCTAACCTAGCTACGCAGGCTGTATTCACAATATAATATTTCGGTTTTCTGCAACTTGCTTTTCTGTATTTGGTATTTCTTTTTTTTTTCGCCAACCCAAAAATCCGGGATGAAGAGGAGTAGTTTACACACATGATATGTATTTACCGTCGCGCACCATCTAGACCTAGAGCCAGAATGAACCATACTGTACTAAATGCGTACGTTATTTCTGTTTAATTTTGTCTTTTTGTTTGTATCTTTTGCGACTGTGAGCAAGTAAATATTATGTTTCTTTCAAATTCAAATCAAAATCAAATTAAAAACAAAAACTCGGTGTGATGCTATAGATGATTTTTTTTTGTTTTGGTCTGTCCAATAGAAATTAATAAAATAATTTCTGACATATATGCGTGTCCACGTTCAATCGCTTACTTACTTACTTAAGTGGCGCTACAGTCCAGAGTGGACCAAGGCCTCAACCAACAACCCCTTCCAGTTAGCCCGGTTTTTAGCTAACTGCCTCCAGTTGCGCACTCCCAGTTGGTTGAGGTCTTATTCTACTTGTGCGCGCCACCATAGGCGAGATCGTCCTCTGCTGCGCTGACACTCCGGGTAAGAATCGAATATTCTCCGAGCCGGAGCGTTGATTTCCATACGCTCTACATGTCCTAGCCATCTTAAACGCCCAATGTGCAGTTTTTTGACCAGGTCGATGTCGACGTGGTTGAATCTTCTCCTCCAAAACCCCTCAACGCAAACGGGACCGAATATCTTACGGAAGATTTTTCTCCCTAAGCGACCAAGGATATCTTCATTCGCTTTCGATAAAGTCCATACTTCAGTTCCATATATATCATAGGGTCTTATAAAGAGTCACCGTGGTGAAGTGAATCCACGGGCTGGGATTGAACCCGGGCAGCATTGAGTAGTAGTCCAACACCTAAAAGTTTTTTCCACGGTGCCACCTCTTTCGAATGTCTCACAAGCAATCCATGAGTATAATATTCTGTCAATGAGCTTCTCAACTCGCCGTTCGGACTCAGCAAAAATCTGTAGGTCCCTTCCATTCTTGCAAAAATATAACACGCAGACACAAATAGTTGCGAGAAGTAGGCCCGGGTTCACCCCGAACTGAAGCGCTACCTAAAGTAAGTAAGTATGTCTTCAATATTTTGGAAATGTCAAGTTGAATAATCTTGGCAGTATTACTTAATTCTACGGAAATGAAACTTCTGACAGACTGTCAACAGCACAATCAGCTGACGTTTAAACTGTCATCACTGTCACCTCGCTGTTAAGTTGTGTATATAGAACATAAACTCCCACTTGAAATGTGATATGATTTATTTTTCAGTTCACACTGGAATTCCACAAAAAAAAAAAGAAGAAAACACATCTCTAAACAACAGCATTGGTTTCACTTGCTTAACCATATTTTATTAGATTTGAAGTCAGATACAACAATTGTATGTAGTATGGTTTGTGTGAAACCAAGCTTGTACCTCCATACCTATACCTACACTACGATCCAAAAGCATCATCATTATTTGTCACCAAGTTTCTAAGTTTTTGCCGCTGAAATGCTTCCGTTTATCTTGCAAAAAACTTCCAACTTTTCCAAGACAAAGGCGAAACAACTTTGTCGTTCCCCTACTTCACTTTATCATTGTTCCTCAATGGAATAAGGTTGTTTGCCAGGATCTAGACGGTAGACGACGACGAAAATGTTCACTCTTCTCTCATCGACACCCAGGGTTTGCTTTTTTTTATGAGCGCTCAGCATGCATTATCCTCGTATCTTTGTTGGCAGTCTTAATGCAGCTTAATACTTAATATTCACCCTATCTGGATATAAGAAAACTTGATAAACCATAAAGAAGTGAAAGGGACGTGTATATAAAAAAAACACAGAAACCAACCCCAACGTTACGTACCACAAAAACCCGACTGAGAACACAACAACACTACGGTATTTAGGAACTACAGCATCAAAGACAATAAGCTGCTACCAGTTATGAAGTTTGTGTTGATTTTTTTTTTAGGAAGAGTACCGAGTGCACACCACTGCACCGCTGCACAGGAGGAGTTGGGTACTCCTTTTTTCAGATTATTATTTTGTTGGTATTTCCGCAATTTTGTTCGTTAGTGGGAGAGTCCTGTTTTTGCTGGTTGTGCCGTTGCCATACCGTTCTGAAACAGAACAAAGGAAAATATGATTAATCATGAAGTTTATTGCTTTTGCACTTCGTGGAAGGTGGCCTTAACCAGCGGAAATTGAGCTGAGCAATGATAGTACTCGTACTCGTACTTGTTGCTTGAGATCTGTTTAAAAACATCTAAAAAGCCGGTTGAATTATTTAACAATGACAAGTGGTGGAAACTAAAGCTATAAAATCAGGAGCAATCCTTTCGTTTAAATGGGTCTAAGTGCTGTGCAGTTATAAGGACATTTTGTTATTCAATTTGAGTAGGATGCGGGAGAGATCGTTTCAGTGAGATGTGCCTTAAGTATATTTCTACATATGTATATATTTTGAGAAGTTTAGTACAACGTGCTTTAAGCTTATACATAGATAGTATAGAGAAGAATTTAAAATAAGATTAGGAGGACAGTGATTCTATATTTGTATGCAGTAAGTTGATAGGATATTCAATCGAAGTAAGTCAGTAGGCTTACTGAAGTCGAAATTAGAGATCAAGTTGTCTGCCAAGAAAAACTCACGCCATTTTTGGTGTAAGGGGGAACACATCATATATATTAGAACAATTATTTTATAATAGAATCGAGGAAAGCCTTAAGCACTTCACTGTCAGAAGTATGTATATTCATGTTGCAGACTGTTCCGATAGAGTTTCCATATGTTAACTGACAAAATGTCTACAAGTTCAAGTTGAAGCGCTTTTTGTGGTAACATTGCATCTTTGGACCTTTAACTTCTAACAGTTAAGGCTGCCCTGAGGCAGCTACATATAACATAAACCTCATTAAATTTGAATCAAAGAACATTTCGCACTCAATCATATTTACAGCTTATTGGAAAATATTAGGCGTGTTTTTTTTTTGTAACTTGTATAGGCTAAACATGTGCCAGCAGCATGTTTACCCATGTAAAATACAACAAAACCTTAGCCTGAATAATTATCGAGTCTTATTTTTGCACTGAAAACTTTTTCGAAGTCTATATAGGTTACAAAAAAAAAAAAAAAACACGCCTATTGTAATTTCATAATTTTACTAGTCTACTTTTAGGCTGATGCGTTTGGCAGCAAAAGTACATTCTGTGTCACAAGACAGTGAGTGAAGACAAACAAATTATTGATCATTTGGTGTAAAATTAAAAATTTAATAAAATATGTATATTTTTAACAGTCAAATTTTTTCAGTAAGAACTAAACACTTATAATTTAATTTACTATTTGTATTTAGTTCAAAATTAGTATACAAATGTAAGCGACATAAATCCGAAGGCAGCCTCAGGGCCGCCTTGCCCGTTTAAGCATTTAAAAATATGCCTCTTTCTACTGATTATTCTTAGTTGTTGATGGATTGCAAATAAAATAATGTTCCTAATTTTGTTTTTGTAGAAATGGAGAAAAATTAAGTGAAACCAATATTGAAGTTATTAACACCCTTATAAGTTGGGCAGCTGTATACTTACTAAGGTAACACTGTACATACTTAGGTAGGTATGTATGTATATCCAAAAAGTCTGATGAAGAGATTTCATGGATTCGGTCAAAACAGGTTCAGACGAAGATGATTTTAGTTATGATGGACTCGATGATCCAGATTACATTCCAGATTAAATATCACCTGAACTTGCATAAAAACGTTTTGTGGAGAGACAATAAAAATGTCGAATTATCATCAATATTTCTGTGACCACAAGCCTTAACCGCTAAAGTCGACTTTAGACGAGATTTTGATGCCATTAGATTCAGCGTACTCGAATCTATTTTGTAAATAAGCTTTTTATCTTTAAAAATGTGACCACAATTTCAAAAAAACATAACAGCTAAAGTCATTTTTTTTAGTTTAGATTAAGGAAAAACAACCAAACTCAACAAAAAAAAAACGATATTTACTGTCTAAACTTGACTTAAGATAATTTTTTTAAGATTTGCAACAGGGAATAAAGACTTAACTTGACTTTAGCTGTTTTTCCACATTAAATTTATACAATTATTACATTTTCTTGTGGAGGAAAAATAGCTAAACTTGAGTTTAGCTGTTTTTCCGTGTTAATATTTTTTGTTTTGTTCATTTTTTTTGAAGGAAGAATAAGTAAAAAGACTTTCCTATCTGCAGTTTAGCGGTTATCCCAAAATTAAATTGTGATTCTTTAAAATGGGAAAACAACTAAACTCCAGATAGGGTTTTTTTATGATGAAAAACCTAAAAGGCATAACGACTAAAGTATTATTTTTGTCAATAAAATCGTTTACAGTTATTTTTTTCAAAAAACTAAGAAAGAGTAAAATTATCTTTATTTTACTTTTTTTTTCAACGCGATCGGAGTTTCCAATCGCCCAATAGAGTAATTTGTAATTTTACGTGTTTGTCAAAAAACGTTAAACTGCTCTCCTGAAAAATGAGTAAAACAGACTTAAGCGGTTTTTCCTTGTGACCACAGATTTATTGGATGTATATACATATGTTGGTATTGGGCAATTTTCAAGAGTTGACCAATCCAATCATCCAAGTAAACCATCGCGTTACGATAGAAAGAAAAAGAAGTTGACTGCCCACAAATCATACGTGATTATAATAGCCACATGAATAGTCAGTCTACATAATGGATGGTCTTATGGGTCAATATGATATACGACTCAAGACTAGAAATACGTTATATTGGCCGGCTTTCAATACACGACAAAGAAACCAGCACTAGTTCTGGTACCAGCCATAGGGCACAATATTCTGTTGCTGACATAAGGTATGATAAAACTGACCACTTTTCATTATGGCTTGTCAAGAGCGGTCTTGACATCACGATGACAGTTGTCAAATATACATATATTTGTAAAATGATGTTTTAAATGTTTGCCCATGACGAGATGGATGATTTATTCACATATCTCTTGATGCCTTCTTTCTTCATTAGGTGGCGCTACAGTTCGGGCTGAACCAGGGCATGCTTCTCGCAACTATTTGTGTGTGCGTGTTATATTTTTGCATGACTGGAAGGGACCTACAATTTTTTTCCGACTACGATCATTTCAAATGATACTCTTTGAATGCTTGCCAGACATTCGAAAGAGGTGGCACCGTGAAAAATCTTCTAGGTGTTTGCACTTACCACTACAATACGGTCCTCACTCTCCTGATGTCACTATACAAACAAAACAAATAAAAATTCCAATACAACATTTTGTACACTCAATTGTGCGAGTACCAAACAAATTTTCTCGTCACATGCACACCTTTGGAATTCTTTCATCAATTCATGTTCTAGATACATATCATCTTAACGTTTGTAAAAAAGGGATAATACCTGATACGTGATGTCGTTGGTAACGGAAATTAATTAGTAACCAGTGAAAATAATCTAAATTGAGCGTGCTGACTTAATTAAAAGCTAAAAAGTTTTGTTCACAAATTTATTTTTAATTAACACACACAGGATCGTGGATCGGCAAAGGGCCCGACTGCCGAGGGCGGTTCCTCATCTTCTATGGCATTTTAATGCTAATATTGAGCCGAACTTTTCCATTTCGTGGGAATACGGATTTATTCGAAAAAGTTAAGGTACAATTGCGGAATGCTCATGAATAATTCAGACTCGAGTATACTCCTCTGCACTTAACTGCCTTTAAGATACGAGTATGCGTATAGGTAGCATACGTTTCAATTATTTAATAAATTAATCAACACGCAACAAAACATGCTAACTGACTGATTTACAGAGCTTATATGTGAAACTTACGCTTTGTTGTTGTTTTCCTTTTATATCAGCGTCACATGAAGCGGAAGGCGACCATTCCTTTTACATTAATTTCTGAGTCAATGGTGTCAGATGTCAACTATAATGTAACGCAAATAAACCCCGTCCGAGATAGGGTGGTTACGATTGTTTTCCAGACATGGGAAATTTCCCGGTTGTTGCTGAGCTGGGAAACGCGCGATATGGTGGCGGGAAGGCTACGAATACAAATTTAGAAAATTGTTTGAGTGTGTGTGTAGGTAAAGTACGTTACTGGCACGCAACCGTCTGATGGCTGTGGACAAGTTATCACAATTTAACCTCTATCAGTGCGTCAATTAATCAACTGTCACGCAGGGTATATAATATTCCGACGACTATACAATATACAATGCAAACAATTGTTAAGGACAACGCTCACTTAACGAATAAAGCCTGTGTATATTTACAAAGCACGGGAACACAACAAAGGGTTTTGACCTTTTGAAAACCACCATCCATCGTGTGATGGGTCGTCTTTTCGTAGACTATGGCATAATAAATTAGAGCAGATTTACCCCAAGGTCGATCAATCAAAACGGGGGGACGGGGCGTTTATGTCGTTGACGTTGAAATGCTGTCATTGAAAAATAAAACTGTGTAACTATACGAACATGTTAACATAACCTGAATTAACCGCTATTTTCGGCGGAGGTCATCTCGTGTTTGGTTAATACATTTGCAGGAGGCTCAAGGTAGTAGGACACAACCTCAAGAATACATGTTTTTTTTTTTTTAATTTCGACAGGAGTAGATATTTATCGGTTCAGCTGATAAGTTTACAAAATAAACTGAGCCAATCCTTTTTTAATCCCATGGTTTTTGGGCATGTGTTTTATCCTTTGGTATTTGGCACCCTCTGGAATCCAAATCAGGGACTTTTTTTTTTAAATCTAGATTAGTCACTTGATGCAATTAGCCAATTTATACAATTTAAGCAACCGCAGCTTTTTATTTGATTCTCGTTAAAAATTAGTGGAACCTGGTTTCAACTTTCGAGTAACTAAAACGTGGTTGTTAAATATTCATGACACATGCATGTTAGCAGTGCTAGAGTAGGAATTGTATAAAATTATTTTAATAAAACATCAAAATGCAAAAGGAAACATCAGTAGAAGCGCGTAAAACCTGCAAAAAAAGGTAAAATATTAAGAGAAATAGCGGAGACAATGGGAAGACACCATTCACAACCGTAAAAGTGTATAAACTTTAAAACAGTAGACGACTTTAAACGTTCAGGATGACCTATATACGACACGTGGCTTAGTGAGTAATTCGAAAATATCGTGAACAAAGTGAAATAAAAGCGTGAAATTGCGGAACATTTCTTCAACATCGATAAAAACATGTAAAGCAGGGGTGTCAAACTCAAACTCTTAAAGTGCCAGTTTTTTGTCCCGAGTATAAGAGGGGGCCATAAAAAATAAAATACAAATGTAATCGAAAGAATAAGTAAGAAATGTAACAATACCCCGTAAAATTAGAATTTATACAAAAAAAAGTTATTTTTTTTTTTTTAGTAGAGACGTATTGAATTGTTATTTTGAGGATCCAGAAACTTGACTTATTTTATGTTTCATTATCTCCTCGATGTTTGGTGGCAACTGTCAACGATGTTGTACTTATTTTCAAAATGGACTGAAGATGTTTACCTATTAGTCTTGCAAGGTATTAAGATTTATTAATCTTCATTGTGGAAAACATCTATTAACATATAAACTTCATAAAGCATATATAAAATACGGGCATCAATGTGCCTTAAGTTGTAATAGCTATTTCGATTTTTGCAGTATTTACCTAACCTATTATGCAATGTCCACTTCATTGAACTTATTTTTTAAATCGCACTGCAAATCTATTATAAAGTTCCATTTGCAAGTTAGTCGGTTCTTTACTCACATCGAACGCAAGTACATACACATTAAAAAGAGTTCACAGTGTGTCAAATAATATCTCGGACTGGCTCTAGAAAACATAATTAAAACACGATTTCTGTTTATTTTTCAGTGATTTTATTCGAAATATTATCTTTCCGATTCAATACACTTGTTACAGCGATTCAATGGTGGTTCAAATGCCTGCTCTAGCTCATATTATGGAATTTCCTTCAGTGGCCATGTTGAAGCTGCTTGAATGATCGGAATGTCGTCAATAAAGCATACTTTCAACTTCAAGTCGAACGGTGCCAAATCAGGTGAATGGCGGATGATTTAACACACACACTTGATTTCGACCCCAAAAATTGACTAACAATGAATGCTGTGTGACTCGGTCCATTATCGTGCAACAGACACATACTTTCTGGATCGCGATTTTCGGGTCGAATACGATGGATTCTGGCCATCAATCGCTTCAAAAGTTCAAGATAATAATGTGGCAGTAGGAAACATTCTCTTGATTTTTTAAGGAATTCTTCGTATTTCGTCCAGCGTCTCTCTGCCGCCCAAAAAACTTTTATGCCACTCGAAAATAACTGCTCTATTTTTATAATTGTTCAATGTCAACCAGATGTCGTGAAATGTCATGACAGATAGTAGAGAAAGATTCAAGCTTTAAAACGCATGTGTCCGGGATATTCTTTGACACACTGTGTAAAGTTGAACGTATTGAGCTCGCGAAAATCTGCGAAACACATATCAAATTCAGCAATAAGATCAAGCAAACGCTTGGAAAATTGATCTGCATTGTACGTGCCTTACAGCTCTGACTCCCGCAACCTTAGCTTCATTTCAAAAGCTTGAACACTTAAGTATAATTGCGTGCTGATTTTAGTGTTTCCTTCAAGTTAAACGCCCAAACGTCATATCTACTAAGAACATAAAATCAAGCCACATCACTGTGTTCCATGGGTTTGCCTCTTTGAGCCATAAACGTAACAATATGTTTACGAAATTCGAAAAAAAAACATTGATCCACGACTTCTGTAAAGTAGGGAATATCTGAATATAGTTAATCAAGATCTTTTAAAAATTGTGTGAACGAGTGGTGAAATACATAGTTTAATGATGACGTCGCGGGCCACAATTAATTGTCTCGGGGGCCAGTCATGGCCCGCGGGCCTTATCTTTGACATGCCTGCTATAAAGCTACGAGCAGACGATATGCAAAAGTCTGACGTAATTTTTGCGTCATCATATGCAATTAATGTTCGCATATCGTCTGAACACCAATTTAGGACAGTCCGCATATGCTCGCAAAGCAAATGCGGACGATATGCGACACCCAGTTCGCAAACCAATTTGCGACTTTTCCGCATATCGTGTGAACACTTTCGCATATCATTTGTGACAATTTGCGAGCATATGCGATCATTTGCAAGCGTCCCAACCATATGCGACCAGACGAAAACCTTACATTGCATATGACCGCATATTTGCGAACAAATCCGAGATCTCAAAAGTTTGAAAATTTAGTTTGGGGTGTGTGTAGGTACTTTTTTTTTTACTTTTATCTTACATTTTTCTTTGGTTGGGTTGTGTTGTGAGTTGTGACAGTTAAATTGTGAAGATAATTATAAGGTCTGTTTGGTAACACGTTACTTTTCGTAATACTTTGTAAAATTACATAGAATCACATGAATCTGTGTTTGTTAACTCGAAATAATCACGGTACATCGCAAGCTGAGAGCGAAATGAGAGCGTAACAAATAAAGAGCGATGAAATTGTACGCAACTTCATTTTCTTGTGATGAGCTGGACAACTCTGTCAAATCAGGCCATCTGACAGTTTGTGAAACTTCATAAATCTTCATTGTTGGTGAAAAACAAAAACAAACCGAAAGGTTTGACCAAAACTGTGTTTGTTTACTTTTGTGCAAGTTTTCTGTCTTTGAGTTGTGCTCGCTTGTGCACAAAAAAGATACCAAACAGGCCTATTATATGTAATTGTGTAAGTAATCAATCCGTAGGCTATCTAGCGGCACACGAAAAGAGTATGTGTTGCCATGTAATTATAGTCGATATAGTAGGTCTCTTTGGTACATTTTTTTTGCACTCTCAAAGATAGAAAACTTGAACAAAAGTTACCAATCGCTTTTGAAACAACACTTGGTAAAAAAAAATGATAACCATGAAACTGTCATGATTCTATGATAGTTTACATAGTAGGTTCGCGTACTTTTTGCACTTAATATTGGTTTTCTGTCAAATCTCGAAGAGTGGGGTTAAAATTCTGTCAAAGACAGAAAAATCACGAAAAAGTAATCGAACGCGTTAAGCACCAAAAAAAAAGTAGAATGTATGTGATTTGACAGATTTGACAGTTTTCATAATATACCCCAAAGAAATTTCTTGGACTAAAATTCGTAGCATGGGGAAATTTCTTACTCTCTCGTGAGCATTCTCTTCTACGAAAAACTACGAAATTTTTGCATACGCGAACGGGTTTTCGTTGTTTTTCGTTATTTTTCGTGGATTTTCGTTGTTTTGGGAGTGTACGCGAACGGACCTAGTATTTCGAAAACAAGCGTGTTACCAAACAGACCTAGTTTCCACCAACACAATACAGATAATACAAAATGCCAAAAGATTGATAATGTTCGCAAATCTGCATATGATTGAAAATATGTGATCTGTAAATTGTGTCGCATATCGTGGGAACACCTCGCCTATAGGCCACAACATTTGCGACCCCATTTGCGAACATATCATATGCGAACACCATGCTCATTCATTCACCATGTGCATTTGCGAGTTTTGGGACAAAAGTCGCATATCGTGTGAAAAAAATTATGAAATTATGAAAAGCGTCCTCTTCGCCGTTGAAGTTCGGGAGAGCCTGAACGTAGTTTAGACGCACTAGCTGATAGACTGCTTGCCCTTTGAAAGGAAACATCTTCAAGTCTTTCACCAACATGTGCTGCAGAGACGAACGTGTAATAGCCAATTGCATGGCATGTCGTCTGGTCGACGTTGACGGCTCATACGCGACATCTTCAGCCACAGGGGCGATATTCTCTTCAGAACGAGCACTACGAGGCCTTCCGGCAACTTATCTGTCACGTGATATTCTAGTCTCTTTGCGTGTACGACCAGTTAGCGTAGGACGGTCGCTGACTAATTATTGCGTTAAAAGTAACAGGTTCTCCGCGAGGTTGAAGAGTATAGCGTTCCATGGCTTGTGTTTTCTACATCTGTTTACTTCACATATATTAACACAAAACTGACAGTTGCCACCATTTGCAAAAGTTATAGCATCTGCCATTAGGGTGATACATTTTGGGCCACCTTGTATTTTTGTTAAGTTTTGCTTTCTGGAATTTTCAGAATCACTTCGAAACACTTAGAAGGAGCATCATATTCAGCGGTATTTTATTAAATCCTCCTTATACGAGTAAACGTACTTTAGCAATGCAGAGCAATGGTTCGCTTTTGTATTGTATTGACACAATTGGTGGATAAACATTGGCGTGGAAAAACCGCAATACCCATCAAGAGATAAAACAGCAAAGTTTTTCAGTTCACTTCTATGGAATAACTCTTTAAAAATATTCATGAAATTTCAGCGGGCAAAATAATTAATTCCCTGAATCCAGCAGGAACTCCAAACCAATATTCGTACATCCACACCAGCAACCAAATTTATACGACAGACTTTGTTGTTAATTACTTGTAGCTATTCCATCCCAATTCCTTTCCTCTTATCGTTGAAAATATCGCTACATCTTGTGAACTAAATAAAACGAAATTCTTTTCTCGTGAATTTACTGCCCACAGTAGGTTCTATGTTGTGCCATTGTCATCACAAAATTAAATCTACCACCCACCCACAGACAGAGATAAAGCGAAAGCATTTGCAGTGAAATAAGTGCTCATCCTAATCTTAATCCGCTGTTGTGTCTGTCTTCTTTTCTTAGGATTCACATCCACAGCCACATCCTCATACTACAGCCCATTGTCCATGACAGGCTCCCTAATTTGTTCACTTGCTAATTATAACCGGATTACATATTTATCCCTGCAAATGTACGCGCGCCAGATGACAATAGATACGGCAGATATTCCAGAAAATATTTTCTGGATTAAGGCACCTGCGTATCCAGCATATCCTTGCGTTCGAATACTCAAAGGACACTCAGGCGTATGCGGATCACAAAATATTGCTGCAGCCCTTAGCTTTGCAAACAAAAAATATAGCAACTTTCTATTTATTAAAATAGTTCTCCTCGCCCTTGTCCTTGCCCTAGACCGCAGGAGTCACACTTTCCTGCACTGAATCATGTGCCACAGCCACGAGCAGAAATAATTAGCGCCATACATAAGGGTACCATGGAGAATAAGTAAAACCAAGAAAAAGAAAAAGAAAACGAAAACGAAAGAAAAAACCGAAACGTTTAACCCGGAAAAATTAAATTGGATGATTATGCGGAAATGGGCAAAACTGTGAATAAATTAAGGTCAAATTGGAATGCCAGGATGGATGAGAGGTGGGACAAGTAAGCCGGTCAGAACGACTTTATGTAATTAAAACTGCGGTGAACATCTCCAATGGTACTATAAAATGTTATGATTAAAATATTATTCCTCAAAGTAAATCTAGTTAAGGTTACTCAAGAGCTATGGTGATGGCTATTATCGTACCGAGACGTGTTCTCCTTTACGTGGTATCCAAATTAAAGTACTAGAGTTTCGGGGGGATTAAATAGTCATTAAATTTCAGAACTTAAAAAAAAAATTGGGAGAAAAAAACCGCTTAGCGCACGAAATACATACAATTCAGACACATAAAGGACGCTATTTTCCGAGTGCCGCCATTTGCAAACGATCGCCAACCATAATAGATGCAACCGACCTTGCTAAATCGGGGACAATGAATTTACTCATAATTTCACTCACAAATTGCTATAAAAATATTTTATTTTATTTTAAAGAGGAACATGCATGCATTCACGCATGCATTTCATCCTCTCATACACCCGCAGTACGGTAAATAAAAGTAAAAAAAATACATTTACTCTTATAAACTGCACTTTTACTCGTACATCCGGAAAATAAATCAATTTGCATGATAAAGGAAAATTGATGTATGAAAATGTTAATAATGCACGATGCAAAATGTCATCCGTAATTATGTCAAAAGTGAGTTGGCTTAAGTCAGCCTACCTACACCACACTAGTGATGTATGTAAATCTAAAGCTGCACACGTATGGAATTTTAAATTTTCTCCTGTAATTGTATCCTGTGAACCGAAAAAAAAAAAAAAACAACAGGAAACAAACTTCCGCAATTTGCGTTAATAATTACAAATAAATACATTATGTGTATAGGTATGTATATAGGAATACGTTTGAACATATCAATGAGGATAGACACTTGTACCATAGAAGTGTAATTAAGGTCACTTGATCCCGTTGGATGTCTCATAATTGAACAGTTAATCGTTCTTTAATTTTGAATATTTTTTTTTTAACTTGCATTAAATAGTCGGGTTGGTAGTGAGTGCGCACACTAGACAAACAATCGGCCGACTGTTCTCGAACGATTTGCTATTGCTTGTCGTTAAACACATTTTGCAGAGAATAGTCGCTTAATGGTAGTTAATAAAAAGTGTTCCAGAGAGGTAATCATTGTTTTACGCCCATATTTAAATACAACGAAAAATCCAGAACTTAAAGAAAATAAATTAAAAACTCACAGCAAACTGAGCTATCGAAAAAATCGGCCGACTTTATAGTCTGCAGTGTGCGCACGTAGAAGAGCCCCGTACTGATTAAGTAGTCGGCCGATAGTTTGCCGATAATTTAGTTTGAAGGCAATCGTGTAGCCTATCAAACTTATTTATCGGCCGATATCGAATCGTTGTAGTGTGCGCACTCTCATATATTTTCATATTGATTAAGAGCCCGACTAAACTGTCGGCCGACAGAAAGTCTGTAGTGTACGGGGGCTCTTAATGGATGATTAAATCTGAATTTAAATTACCTAGAAGTCTGATGCCCATAGAAATATTTCACGGATAACTTTTGGTTTATCCTCAGATGACAGTGCTTCAACATTAACCAATTCTCACTTGAAGAAACAAAGAAATCGTTATCCAACCAGGATCAGAAATCTGGTACACCGATGGTTCAAAGGTGGAAAATAGTTCTGCCGGTGCAATGGGTCTACTTGTTCGTGCTATTATAGCACTGAGAAAATTACCCAGCATCTTTCAGGCGGAAGAGTTCCCCATAGAGCTGCATATGTGCCCGAGAATGCTTATGAAAATGCATAAGCGGTGCCCACATGAACATCCTCTTAAACAGTCAAGCAGTTCTGAAGGCCCTAAGATCATTTTTGATAGTGTCAAAATTGATCTGGCACTGCATTCACCTCCTCGAAGACCTGGCTTAAAACAAATATAGGCACTGTTTCCCGGATACCAGGTCACGAGTGTCTCGAAGGTAACGAGCGTGTAGATTGTCTGGCGAAAAGAGGCACCTTGCGCTCAACGGTCATAAGCTATTCTTCGGGGTACCTTTTACTTACTTAGTTGGCGCTACAGCTCGAGGTGAACCGGGGCCTGCTTCTCGCAACCATTTGTGTGTGCGTGTTATATTTTTGCACGGAACGGCGAGTTGAGAAGCTTAATCGTGACAAATGATACTCTTTGATGCTTGTCAGGCATTCGAAAGAGGTGGTACCGTGAGAAAACTCTTTTATGTGTTAGACCCAGCCAGGAGTTGAACCCGGGTAGTATTGCGTGGTAGTCCAACGCACTAACCACCACGGCTACGGCGACCACCTACCTTTTAGTCATATAAAAAAAAAATGCAAATAAATACATATTCAGCATCAGCAGTAATATAAAGAACCGCGCCTATCGAGCCCAGAAGCACATACGGTATGTAATAGCACACATGTGCTTAGGTTTGGTATGTATATGGGTTGAGTGTTTTATGACTAGACTAGTCAGCTACTTAGACTAACGTTTGGGTTCATTGTGCCGTAGCCTACATCCTACATTTCTTTACAGTACAGCCATGCATTGCTGCCAGATGTTTTTTGTTCTTCTTTTAATATAAACCTTCAGTAGTAGAACAGCAAAAAGTAAAATGTTTGTGATTTTATGTTTCATTTATGTATGTAAGTGACATTTTATCAAATTAGCAAGGAAAATTTGCTTTTTGAATTCATTCGTCACATTTGCTATTGAAAGCAAACCAATGCTATTGCTTTGAAATGTCAACAATTTACTGCACGTATATTTCACATGTTTTACTGCATGCATCACTGCATGAGTGCACGCACATCTGTTTCAGGCTATAGCACCTCATATTAAACAACATGTTTTTTTTTACCGCGTTTTAAAGGTTTTTTTCTGCAAGATAGCTGGTGATTAATTTGACAGTTGACACCATCTTTTATATTCAGTTGATTGTAAAATCATTATGGAAAGCAGCATTTACAAATAGTTGAAAATTATTTCCAAAGTCAGTGTTGAATCGTTAAATTTTGTTCAGTGGTGAGGCTTACCTCTGTATCAGTGGCTTTGATAAAGAGGAAAACTGTCGCATTTGGAGTAAGGAAAATCCTTAAGTAATCCATCAGCTAGCGATGCAGTTTATGAGCTGGCGGTATCATCGGGATGTACTTCTCCAAGAATGAAGAAAATCGAAATATCCTTGTCAATGGTGTCGGGTACATAGCCATGATCAACGACTTTTTGTTTCCAGGAGTGCGTGAACATGATCTCCAGGGCATTTGGTTTCAACAGGATTGTGTCTCATATGCCATACTGGCGGTGAAACCATCGAGTTATTGAAAGAAGTGTTCGGTGACAACATTATCTCCAGAAATGGACCTGTGGCGTGTGATTTGATGCCGCTTTCAGCCTTGGTAGCCAACATCAGACGCATTATTCGTAAGATACGGTCTCATATGCTCAAAAATGTGATCGGAAATTAAGGCTTCAGGATGTAGTTATTGAGACATTTAGCTTTTCTGCTTATCGCCCAGCAATCAGCATCATAGAACAGAACTGGCAGGATCAATTTTTCGCCAAACCGAAGCTACAGCGGTTTCCTAGGGTTAGTATCTTCGACGTTCACCGTACTCGTTGATAAACGCTGGATCTAGAAACTGGAAATTCCAAATTCAAACAAAGTCTGACATTTTGTTAGGAGTTCTAGCTTCAAATGGGACTATGGATCCACAAGATTCTCTATGTATACAGTATCGAAATAATTGATTTTCAAGAACTTTCTTCAAACTTTCCACTTTCTTCAAACTTTTTAATAGCAACGAGTTTTTTTTATCCATGTATCAGGAAAAAATGTCCTTATATCAGCTAAAAAAAAAAAACTATCTCAAACAGGTATTCAGGCATCTGTTATCAAATGCCTCCGCGAACAATAACATCCGGGTAACAGAAAAAAAAGGACTAAGTACTAAAAGACCCAGCTGCACAGAATGAAAACGAAAGCAAAAAGTACCAAGTACGGCAAGGACGTACCTTACAAGAGCAAAGGAAATGAGAAAGTATGGTGCATTTTCAGAACACCTACCACTCTATCAAGTGCGGAAAATGCTGAAAAGGCTTTCCCTTTTTCTGTGTTACCTGGTCAACGTCATTTAATGTGAAGAAAAGAACGAACAACCATCTGCGTTCTTTGCTAGGGTAAGACTGTGTACGCGTATATACCCTTCGTGCTGACGCTTTGTTTTGCAAGGAGAGACTCTATGCTTGGGTAACCATGCATGGAAATTGAATATCCTGAATAGGATATGTCGGGGAACAGGTAACTTCGTTATAAAACGTGCAAAAGCGCATTACTTTGATGATGGTGCGGTGGATTTATTATATTCTAGTTTTTTATGTCTTTATTTCAGCCAGTGAAGTCCACGTAGAACCACATGTCATAAGGTCTGAAGAGTTCTTTGTGTAGGGTACGCCGTCTGACTCCAAATAATGCCGGGCATTCACAGAGGACGTGCTCGGTTGACTCGACCTCCTCTAAACAGAGTCGACAATCGGTCTCACTGGAAATGCCTAACTTGTTTAGGTGGTATCGTATTCGTAACTGGCAGTAACCAGAAAAGAAGCTTGTTCGATACCTAATGTTATATATTTCATATTGTAGCTCAGAAGTTTTCTTGTGATGGGTATAGGGCTTAATTAATAGCTGAGTTAGGAATGTTGCAGTCCTATTTCCAGTAGCAAGATACCGTAGTGTAACTGACAAATGCTGGCTAGCACCTTTAGTATTTATATCGTATAACAGTATTACTTCAATTATTTATTCTAGGCGTACCTATTTTTAGCAGTTCATTAAATATTTAGTCGCAGAGAATTTCGAAAATCATTGATTCCACTCACTACTAGCTCATCCTTACTATAATAAAAATATAACTTTTTTCGACTGCAAAGACTTTGTTCCCATTTGTCTTAAAAACTACTGCAAGAAATTAAATCCGGTTTTCACAGTTGGATTGCAAAATGTCTGGAATACAGGCATAGGATTTTTTTTATTATCTGCTATCCAGAAGCGGAAATCTAAGCTGATATCTGGGCAGAGAGTATTTTTACGAATACCTTCAAGCTCCTAGCTTTAGAATGCCTTGGCCGATGGGAATGGCATTTCTTTTATTATAAAGCTCAATTTCGTACAAACATTTTAAGATATAATTCATCTTCGTACGTTATACAGAAATTGAACAATAAGCATTAAATCAAAATTAACGATCAATTAAAAATGACATACAATTCAAGAAAAGCTTAGATCGTTGGATTTTACCAACGGCCAGTGCAGGTAATTTCGTGTGTGCGCAGGTTTTTTTTGAATGCACAACGCAGAAACTAATGAAGGAATTTTGATGAAACTTGACATAGTGATTGCTTATGTTCTTGGTCAACATTTTTTATACTTTTTATCACCGAAAATGATATGGTTTTTACAAAATATTGAAAAAAAACTGCATATTTGTAAGGAAAATTATAATTATTCAGCCCTAGCTCAATTGTAGCTTATCGGATTGAAAAAAAAGGTGGATTTAGTAAATTTTCCACTGATTAATTTGAGGTACAAATCATCCTTCTGCGTTATACTGGAGCTGAGCTATGCTCAAAATAGTTCATGAAATCTTCGCCAATAATTTTCAATCAGTGGAGACCGCACACGTCAGCCGTGCAGCTGTGGGTGACGTCAATAAGTATGTACCTATATAGGTATGTCGTGTGTATATTAAAAGTAATATTTGTGTGTTCAACTTTTGTGCATTCGCGCATCGCTCATCCGTTTGCGATAAAACTTGGGGCATGTGCAAAAAAAAAAAAACATTGTTGTTGTGCGCACCCAGGGGAAGGTTCCTTCTACGTTGGAGGAGGGTTTCCACTTCATTGCAATTCTATTTTTTTTATTTTGTTAAAAAAGCAAACGCATTCATCATGATCTCGAATCTGCACTCGGTGGATACAATAATATTATGTACAGTCGAATCCCTTTATGTCGAATTTTCACGGGCGATTAAAATTGGTGCAAGTTAGAGGGATTTTTGATGAAATTCGAGCTAGAACGATTATCCCCTTTTGTTGAAAACGCATTTATTCATAGATCATAGTGGAAGTTAACAAAAAAAAAAAAAAAACAAAATGAAAAAAAGCCTTTCAATGAACATTAATTAATAACAGAATAATTTGTGATACAGAGTAGGTACCAGTCAGTTTCCGATTTCCTGGTATGTTAGAAAGATAAAAACATGTTTTTTAACACTTCAGATTCGAAAAATCATTTGGACTACCTACCACAAAAAGCATTTAAATACGATTGAAAATCAGGAAAAACATGGGAGGCGGGCGAAGCAAGGCGAGTACGGGTCAGCTAGTTTAAAAATAATTAACGAGTAAACACGTTTATTTTTATTTACCACTCCTTCATCCATTTGCGGTGAAAAAATGGAACAGTGCAATAGCAGTGCAACGACCACACAGCAAACTTCAGTAAATATCATTCAACATGTTGTCTACACAAATATCAGCCGTAACCTAAATTATAAGGAAAAATATTGCACCGTCTGGCAAATCCAGCCAATAATATTGTGCAATACATTGTACAATAATATTGATCTTCTAGAGGGTGCTACGAAAGGTAATATTGTATTGTGTTAGGTATTGTGGGTAGTTCCTTCGAGTTATATCAAAAGACACAAAGCCCGGCTGAAAAAAAAAAAATAACAAAAAGATTACTTCATTTAAGTTTTACATTCTTTGTTAATCTCTTTTATTTTTATCAATTAAAAACAATTATTTAGTTAAATCTTAATTCACTAAACGTTCAATTAGCCTATAGAGTTTCAATTGGTTGGGCCTTTTTACTTTTATTTTTATATATTTTTCTGAGTCAGCCAACGCAGTTGTCACGACTACAGCGAGCATAATTGGAATTCATTTTATATCTATCTTATTTAATAACATTAGATATTTTTCTCTGTTTTATTTAAATAATGTTTTCTTTTGTTAATAACGTGTAATGTTTCTTTTTTGAATTATATTTATTTGTTTTGTTTAAAAATAAAATTTATTTGCATATATGATATACAAAACGAAAATGTTCCATAAAATTTAAACAATAAATCCAACTACGCTTAGTATAGCAATGATCTGTTTCGTCTTAAACTCTAGTTACTCGTAAATATATATATATATGTAAACCTATTTGTTTTTAATTTAAAAAGTAAATAAATTAATAAATATACACACACTGTTAATCCTTCTTCTAATTTACATCATCACCATTTTTTTATTTTGTCTTCTATCATACCCTCCAGTAGTAAGGTACTGGACACAAACAAACATACATAATAATATTGAGATAGTTAAAATACACATTTTCAGAGAGGACATGGAGGAATTTTATTTTACAGTATTTTTATTTTCTTTTTTTCAATTTTTTTAAGTATCGTTCAACCTTACACACAGACGTATCCTTATAGCTTATTTATGTTCATTTATATTTTATTATTATTATTTTTTAAATTACATTTAATGTAAAAAAAGTACTTACAACTTAAAGTTAAAAAAGATATACGACAAAAATTTAGTTTTTTTCTTTTATTTGTGTATGTTTTTGTTTTTTTGTTTGTTTGTTTTGTTGTTGTTGCTCCATTTTTTGTATTTTTATTTTCTTTTCTAAAACTATTTTAATGA
Source organism: Brachyopa scutellaris (assembly GCA_949775065.1). Classification (NCBI taxonomy): domain Eukaryota; kingdom Metazoa; phylum Arthropoda; class Insecta; order Diptera; family Syrphidae; genus Brachyopa; species Brachyopa scutellaris. The sequence goes on from OX459112.1 coordinate 24,644,876, forward strand.
TAACAGGATAATAAATTTTACAGAGACAATTCCATTATGGGCTATGTACTTGGCATCGTTTTGAAATTTTTCCATCGGATTTTGTGGTGAAATCGTAATGTAATTGCCAGCAATAACAATAGGAGCAGTGCATCTGGTAGTCTGCACTTGGATGAAACACCGCCATGATGCATTGCTGCTGGATGTTCGCCTAAAAGGATATAAAAGAAAAAAACACGTGAACGAGTATCTGGATACAATGAGTATTCTAGATATAAAGTATATTATTTATTTGAGTGTAAGCTAAGTGTGTGCGTACGTAGTTTGCAACGTAGTTTTAATCTGGCATAGAACACAAAGCATCATATACATATGACTAGGACTGTGAAAGAGCTTTGCCGCAAATATTTGGGGAGATAGTTTCTGCAACTGCACAACATGTATCTTTGTTCAATTAAATCCTTTTTGTAGGTTATCTAAAGTAAATCTGCATTTTATTGAAATATTTTGCAGTACGGTTGCAGAAGGTACTAAAGATGGGACTTTACTTTGTTTTGGAGCCATTGCGTTGAGGTGAAGGTAGGTAGGTCGAAGTGGTGGATTCGATGAAAAAAAAAACCAAATAGCACGTAGAGGGCGCCGTTTTGATAGCGCAAACGCAGGTGACCCGTTTATTCGGATGTATTGTTGAAATATTTATATCCACCCTGTGGAATTTAGGAAGTGGATTAATCCTTTTCCGGATATCTCTTTAAGGTCGTCGAAGAAGAATTTGCCAAGTACGCATTGCCTGGCTTTTGCTAGAGCTGGACATTTGCGCAGAAAATGAATAAGCGACTCTTTTGCTTTGCAGCTACCGCAGAAACCATTGTGAGGAATTGCTAGTATTGCCAGAGCCCTGTACTAACTGCCACTACTCTAGTCATGTCTACGCGTGTTCTTTGTAGCAGTTTAGTTGTTTTAGACCTTTTGATATTTGGCCATATCTTTCTGGATATGACACAGTTTGCCAGACTGGTTTATTTGAGACCGGCTGGTTTTAAAAAGTGTGAGAGTACATTGCTCTTAACAGCACCTGTTGGAATATGGACGTTCTTCGCTAGTGAGCTGTTAAGGGCCGGCCGTCGCCTGGCAAGTTCGTTGGTTCTCTCGTTCACTTCAATGCCGCTATGTCCTGGAACCCTGAGAAGCCCAAACACAATATCGCTATTTTTACGGAGAGCGAAACCGCAATTAAAACCATAAATTCGGCAATATCCCCTCATCGAAACTAGCAGATCGAAAAAGCTGGAACCAGGCCTGGTTAAAACGTTCGGAGTCTTAAATCGCTCAGAGTATTATTTCGCTGCTTTTCTACTGCAAATCCCAGAAATTTGCATGAACATCAAAAGCAAACAAAAACGTCAAAGAAAATAATCCTGCATTCTTCAACTCCACCCAGGATTTACTTTCATATTTGAAGTGTACACTCGTTCGTGCAATCTAAATGCCTTGGTTGATATAAAAAAAAAGAAGAATTATTTACTCACTTTGAGCCCTCTTAGACTAAACAAGGACCCACGCTTAACCTCGAATTAATCCTGGGAAACCTAATCTTGATATAAACAAAACAACCCTCTAACCTCATATTTGCGGAATGGAACTACTCATACAAGCATCGTAGGAGCCACATAATGAGCCACATAATGCTACTATAGAGCAAAACCTCTCCTTGCTACCGTCATCCACCCGTCCGGATTTCATACTTAAGAACTTTATTATTTTAATGCCAATCGGAATCCCTCATATTAACTATAACGGGATTTTAAGTCTCATAGTTCTCTAATCGGATTACATACGCAAGGCTATATGCATAGAGATTCGGTTCCATGGTCCTTTCGCCTGAGCGCGATAGCTTCCGTGCCCTTACACATCCTGCTCCAACGTTCTTAAAATTATTCCATTAATTTTTCATAAAGGATTTTTTTAGTCCTGTGCTTATTCTTAAAAAAAAATATAAAAATAAAACCGCTCAGCTTATATAAGGCTACACGTGTGCATGTAAAAGAAGCAAACATTAAAAATAGCACACTAAAGTTTTTATGTTTTTTTTACACATACCTATGTACATTACATACATACTCGTATTCTGATAAAATGTATTTCACATTCTGTCATATGTAGACATGTATGGAAAACGGCAAAGAAATTTAAATCACCTTCTGTGCAGATATGTGTGAGATTAGATTTTTCAACGCCGTACAAGGCGCAATCTGTGGAGATATTGAATTTCAAAAATATATAAGGGTACTCCACTCATATAGCACTTCTCTGGTTTCGAAAATCCATTATGCGCGGCTTGACTTTTTGTTCACCTTTCGTTTCGAACGACACGACACCCACCAAAGCAATGTGGGCTTCACGGGTAACAGGTTGACAAAGACAAACTGAGATATTATGACGTACTTGAGGTGGCGGCTGAGTTTTTCCGGTTTTTTTTCTGCCTTGAATTATTCAAAAATGAAAATATAAATACATAATACGAGTTCGGTCGTATTTCGTACATTCAGTGGGGTATGGTGGAATCATAAGATCGAAGTGAGCGGCAATTACTTCCAATTATTATTGTGATAAGAATCTAATTGAAATTCCAGGCATAATTCCCACTTGGATTGCAAAGACCCCACAGCCCGGCCCAGCCCAGTGCGGACCGCAGTCTAGAAATTCAATTCACTTCGATTGTTATTGTGAAGAATCAGAATGTTAGTGCTTATCAGCGAGTCCCACTACCGCGGCCAGGGAGGAAGCAAGCAATCTCTGGGTAAAAAATTTCCCCCCGATTGCAGGCAGACAGGAGGGGGTCGCTTTATTTGGTATTTAATTTTTTTTCTTTTTTTTTTTTTGGTTGCGACTTTTTCATTTTCATTTATTGGAATCAAATTCTCCATTTTAGCGGAATGCCTTTGAGAGTTTTTTATTTTATTTTTATTTTTTTGATTGCATCAATTAAGTTAATGGCCAATAAATTGGAGATTTATTTTTTTTAATATTTTCTTCTTTTATTTTTGATTAAAAATTATGTGGGTGGACGAGAGCGGGTTGATTTTGATGTCAAGTTCAGTTGTGGTAAGTCAGTGTGAATTTTATACTTTGATATTTAGCAGGCTACTATGACCGATGCAATTGAAATACTGACGAAAGGGATGATCTACTTAGAAAAAATAGCACACAAAACAAAATCTTATTCCAAGTTCCCAGAGTCGATTGTCATTGACACCTTAAAGCGAAAGCTCTAATTCACGAGCGCAACTTATACACTCGTTCTTACCTGCGGCACAGAAGCCTTTAACCCTCTCTGACTTCAAGCAAGCTGTATCCAATTCTCAAAACCAAAGCGTCCTGCGGTTCGTAATAACTTCATCAATTGAATGGAGTTTCGGCATTTCTTGCATCTTTAACCTCGGTGATATAATTGGAGAATTCCCTTGTCTGCAGATCATAAGCTTGAATCTCCCTTCTATTCGTTCTAACGGGAGCAAATATTTACTGTCTAAAGAGTTCTATATCGCTTTTACTCTAAAATGGCAAAAATAACATGAGCATGTATTTCGTCCAGTGGCGAAATGAATTTAGAACCCAATCGGGAATAACCAACTAACGTTGGGTACGCTTTTTTGTAGAAGAGGTTCCTATGGCGACTTAGAAAACTGAACTAAACCCAATTTTCCGATGGCAGGTCCCAAATAACACATTGCACCGCATGCCTTACAGCGTCACGCGTCACAGTTGAATCAATTTTGAAATTCGAATTCGGAAATAGCCGTGTATAGAGCTTAAATTTATGAATGCTATCAGATTTGATTTCACAGCTCAAACCTGATTTCCATGGTGTGTATAGATCATATGGAGTTGGGAAATAGACATTTCTGAAACGTGCTTAAGGAAATAGTTGCCTACTGTGCGCCTGGTACCTGGCATTCACACAGGAAATGGAAAAGGCTTTCCTCCGCAGATTACCCAGTGACCTCTACTGCTTGCAACAGTACTGGCGGTCTCAGCTCTCAATCTGTTTACAAATTGAGTAGTTTTATTTGGACAAATCATTTTTTTATAATTTTTCTCGTCAATTTATGTTAGAAACTTGGAAATGCTTTACGATTTTCTGCTTAATACTAATAACGACGAATCCAGACCAGCAGCAATTTGCAGTTTAATGGTAGACCCAGCTCTTAGCGGCAGGTGTCCATGAGACCAAGTCGCTTTCATTGAACCACATTGTTAGCCGATTCAACAGCATCGGAAAAGTGTAGGATATTGCGCCCGACTTGAATGCAGAAATCACCAGGGATGGTTTCTGGTAGAGAGTCGGAACTACTGGGTCGGAGCTCATGTAATTGACCAAACCGGAAAAGAATAAAGAATTCTACAGATCGGAGTAGTGTTTCTCCAGCAAATCGTTGGAAATCCACAGAAATTTCATGGTGACCAATTGGAAACCCTTCTGCTCGAAACGCTTGGTTATTTTGCCAACGAATCCAAGCTGGACCGCAGCGGGCTTAACCATGATAAAATTGCGCTCCTTATTTGTTGCCATTTCTGATGAGAACAACGAGAAGAATGATGGTCTGTTGTTCATATAACTAACGTTGGGTACGATCATGTCATCGCTTTTTTGTAGAAGGGGTTCCTTTGGCGACTTAGAAAACTGCGGTTGAGGAATAGCCGATGCTCAACAAGAAAAAAAACCTTTTCTGGATGAATTCAACTATCGCCTTTCTGCCATAGTCTAGAGGGAATCCGTTTTAAGGTTTACAATATCCGAAACCTTAGCAAGCCACTTATGTAGGTAGGTATGTTCAAGCCAAATTAGCATTCTTTTTTTGGTTGATCGTTTCGGCTTCTAACGGGTACGCAAACAGTCGCGTGACTTAAGGCCCCGACCCATAGAATCCGTTGTGCGTTTATTCATCCGTTTTAACGGACATCCCGATAGAATACACGCATTCTTATGGAAGGTGGTCCATAACCAACGCACATAAAAACGCAGACGCAGAAAGTAGGTTTACTTTCTACTTTATTCTCTGCGCTGTGCGTTGGGTGTTCACACATTCAACCATTGAAGTGCACACCTTCACATATTATAGTTCATGCATTCACAAATTGAGAGTATGCATTTTAATTGGTGGAAGCATAGAGAAATATAGAGAAACTGTCATCGATGTTGACAATCAGCTGACATCAGCTTGAAAAGAAAACACTTGCAGCCAGTGTTGTCGGTCGTACTACAATAGTAGTTCTGTATACTCATCTGCAGTCCGTACTACACTTGCCTTATGTCGTTTTTGTTTGGGCTTTGCAGAGTTTGCTCTCAGATCTCAGATTTTTCGTGCTGAATAGAAAACAAATGAGATTGATCTGTTTTTCTACAATTGTATTAGTGTGTCATTTGGCCTTTTTTTTTCGTAAAAGGAAATAAATAAAAAAAGAAAAATAATAAATACAATTTTAAATACACTTTTTTTCTTTGTATTTTCTAATTTTTTCTGATAATATTTGTGTTAATTAATAGCATTTTGATGTACTGCGTTTTAATTTCGTATAAAATGTTTTGGTATTTCTGCAAGTAGGTGTAAATCTCTAATTGAATCCGAAATTTACAAAAATTGATCTCGAGCAAAAAAAAGTGCTTTTTTAGTCGGTTGGAAAATGATAATTACTGGAGCGATAAAAACTGCTCGAGATAAAAAAAGTGATTGCAATATCAGGTCCTTATACCAAATAATAGAACTCTATTGGTAAGACATTGGTAAGAAAACTCCAAGGGCCATGATAAAATTATATTCGGATTGAAAAACCAGCCGGCAATCAATAGGAACATACACTGAAAAATTCAAAAAAAGAAAAAAAAAATGGAAACTAGTGAGCTTCAGATAATTTTGTTTCTGATTCCAAGCAATTTACCATTTTCATAATTTTTCTCATATGTGAATATTGGTACTATGTATCTTCATTCGAAAAGTACCACCATGTTATCAAAAATTAAGCACCCAAAAAAATTATCGAAACGGCAGCTCTGTTTTCAGCAATAGCAAAATGTCATCGGCTGTCATCCCCTCAGCGCTAGTATGCGACGGATTCTATGGGACGGATCTTTCCGTCATGCGCCAACGTCAGCGTCAACGTTAAGCGCAGCGGCATTGACGGATTCTATGGGTCGGGGCCTTTACGTTATACTCTGTATACATATTATAAGTCACTCAGTATGCTTTGAAGAAAAATTCAAAAACACACTACGCGTATGCATGCAATAAATACGGTAATGATAGATTTATTAAAAAAAATTCATCATCAACCCCACACGATTGCCACTGAGTGCTGTGATTCAGCTTCTGCTAAAAATTAAAAAAAAAGACTTTGGAATGCATTTTGTACTATTATTCAGCTTCTAGTAATTGCACACATATGATTTTAGTCTTAAAATCTTCGTATTGAATGTAATTTATCTGAGACTAAATATTAATAACATGGGCGAAGCTGCTCCGAGGTAATGGCCGTCTGTTTTAAATTCGTTTTTCGTTTTCTCATTTGAAGTCCCCTTAACTCTAAAATTAAACATTAATTTCATTCAAATCCGATTGATAAACCTTTTCTAATAAATAAGTAATCTTATACCAAAAGAATCATTAAAATCTGTTCAGCGGTTATTGAGATCTTGTACCACAAACGTCATCTGTCACCGACCGGGACTTTGCTTTACACTATGTATGTGTAGATAGAGAAGAGGTATAGAGATTACTTACTTAACTACTATGAAATGGATGGGAATTAGGTGAGTAAAGGGAATTTTTCAACTGATTCGATTAGTACTACTGACCTCGGCTCGTTATAACCATAATTGGTGCGATTAAGATTATTACGGAAGAGTGGTACGTGGGTTGGTAGAAGACACTCGAGAAAATTGGAAGATGCATTAAATGTCATAAATTGTCAATATAAATATCAGTGGGCCAGGGTGTCTACCTTGGAGAACTTCGGCAGTGGTTATAATGGCGGCAAGCACAGAGCATCTACATAGCAATTCATATTGATACACGCACTTCCCCCTTAACTATGATACGCTTTAAGTCCACCTCTTATTGATAAATGTCTGCAAGTAACCGACTCGGTCTATCCGACCAAATCTGACAATGTGAACGCAAGAAACGACGAGGGGTCGGGCAGACATGTTGGATGGTTTTAATTTTTTTTTGATATTTTGGTGGTCGAACGGACATGTCTGATAATGTGTACGCTTGTCTGTCCGACCTAGAGCAAATTTCCTTTCTGAAATGTATTTCAAGGGGTGTGGTTGTTGGCGGAGTATTAAAAGAACGGCTGTGTATGGAAATTTTGGAGAAAAATATTTGGAAATATAAAAAGTTCTGATAATCCCCTGGAGAAATAGTATTTTTCGGTAATTTGTGTTTATCACATTCTTTTGTAAAATAAGATTAATTCCATGTGTCTATTGTGTTTCTTTGTTAAAGTATGTCAATTTAATTTTTTCCCCATAACCGGACACCTCTTATAACCGGACGAATTTCGCTGTACCGTTGGTGTCCGGTTATGAGCGAGTTCACTGTATATAAATATCATACTAAAATAATCGTAAATAGAATTTCCTAGAAACAAAAAAACTCATTTCGTTTGATAAAATTGCAAAATTCTCTATTCAGTAAAGGACAGTGTCTTTAGCAACGTCGGCAATACACGCTGATTCTTTTGCTTTTCTCCTTTTTTTCCCCAAATACAAAATCGGAAATAAAATTATAAAGCCCCACCAACACTTTGCTACCGAACACCGTATTCGGGAAATGCAATTTCTCTTATTTCTATGCATGGTTACCGAAGCGTGGAGTGGCTTCTAGGAAAAGCAAAGCGTCAGCAACAGCAGTAGCAAGGATCTACCCTGGCGAAATACGCAGATGGTTTTTCGTTGTTCTTTCCACGTCTAACGACACTGAATGAGAAACATTGAAAAGGGAAAGCCCTGTGTGCATTTTCAGCACTTCTTCAGACAGTTTGAACTTATAAGGATGCACAGAATTTTCCCATTTCCTTGACTCTTATAAGATATCCTTGATATCCTTCGTCGTTACCTTTCTGGATTCGTTTTCATCTGCTTAGCTGTGAGTTTTAGTATTTCGTCGCTTTTCCTGTTATTTCGGTATTATTGTTCGCAAAAGCATTCGATAACCATGGAGCCCCTGGATAGCTCCTTGAGATAATAATTTTATATCACTTTTTTTCTCCTTCAACCGATGTCTTCTAGGAGCCCGAAGTTGCTACGATAGAAGCCCGTAGTGATAGTAAAGCGAAGCCTTGAATTGACTTGCCGACAGGTTATTCTCTTACTCTTTGGAAGGACTGAAATGTGATCGGGGTGTCAGTATGGCATTAGCTGAACAGGAAAGTTTTCAGGAAGTGTATAAGGAGGTTTTTTAGAATGTAAGAATCGCACGATGGAAAGGTAGTTATCTTTAAACATACTTATGTCTGTCTCTGCTAATCAAGTTATATTTCCTGATGTTAAAGGAACGTTATTAGTAGATACATATATAATACACAACGACAATGCCTTTGAGAGATGCGAGATATGTGCATTCTCTGGACTGAAAGAATAGAAGTGAGAGAAAATCTTCCTCATAACACGAAGAAAATAATGTTTTAATTGGCTACTGGAGTAACTTCATATTTCTTGCATTTTTCTTTAATGATACAAACAAGTCATCTTGTGTGTGTTATGGTTTTATGCTAGCAAAATGAACTGAGTTAAAAAAAACTCGCCTAAAGTGTCCCTTTTTGCAATTACTATTAGAGAAGCTTTTGAGAAGATATTTTGTTATATTCAAGAAATTTCATTTAAACGCAGATTAAGAATGTTGCTATAATTTTCTGAATTAAATCCTTTGCTTGCGGTAATTTTGTTAGTTGTTAGAAACAGCAGCGGTAACCCAGTTTCAAAAAATACAATTTTTAAATAACAGGGAAGGGGTTTATATGCTACTAACACAGTTCTAGATTAAAGGAGCAGATATTCCCTAAACGTTATGGTGACGTCCATTGGATACCAAGATCATGCAATTTTGAACCATTGGATTTCTTAACGTGGGGTTATGTCTACGCAATCAAACCCGAAACCGTGGAGAAACTGAAAACCAATATCCAATCAGATACATATATCCGAGATACCGCCCAAAGTTTACGAAAAACTTAACTTATCTTAAAAGGCGCAGAAAGTCCAGACTCCAGAGGTGGTCCAGTCGAACCCGCTTTGATAAAAAGAGGAAAAATCTTTTTTGTTTCAAATAACCAGGTTTTTAATTTAAGCGTACTTCGGGTAACAGACAAATGTTTCATTCAAACAAACCTAGAATATTTTCCAATAAATTCGAACAAGTAGAATCAGTAAGCGAAACAAAATTAATCCATTTAACCCCTTCGGTCCTGGCGTCCATCTCAATGGGCACACTTTACTAACTCATGCTATGTGACACAGTGTTAATAGGAACTAATTGTTAAAACTAAACTGTATTCGTGCCTTTTCTAAGAACGTATTTTCAAAAAAAAAATACGCATAAGTAAAAAAAATATAATATATACACAAAGCAAGTAAGTCTTCAATTTTATTTTATTTTATTTAAGGTTCTTACTCATAACATGTGTTTGCTTTACCGAATATGATTTTTGGCGTAGAGAAGATATTTGTTATGGTTTTAATTTATACATAAGCGCAAATAGTGTCCGTTTTGTCATTCTTTGGCAACCTTAGGTGTGAGCAGAAAGACTGGCCTATTTTTACTGGTCAATCTGTCATCTGTGGGTTCCGTGATGTAGTGGTAAGTGCGTTGGACTTCTACGCAATGCTGCACGGCTTCAATCACCAGCAAACACCTTAAAGTTTTTTCACGGTGCCTCCTATTTCTGATAAGCAATAAAAGAGTATCGCACACACAAATGGTTGCGAGTAGCAGGCCTAGGTTCACCCCGAGCTGTAGCGCCACCTTAAGTAAAGTAATCTGTCATTTAGATATTTTGTAAACAAAAATGCTGTGTACCACTTTTTATGTATCTATTGGAGATTTTTTTTTCCTTTAACTTATAGATTTATATAAAGTCAAAAACAATTATTTGAATTATATTGGTTTGGCCAGAAATCTGAAGTCTGTTTTTTAAAAATATGTATATTCGATTTGAAAAACGGGTAAATGTCTTATACTTTAGCTAGCATTTCAATCTTCAAGACGGAAGATTTTCTCAAGAATTACTAGATTGGGCGCATTGCCCATTCCAGCTGAGTGAAAACGTACTACTAAAAACGAATTGCAAGTTATGTGGAATATTTTAAGATTATTCAACTTCCAATTAGGTAGGCATATTTTTATTCCTAAAAGAAAATTACACAGAGCCTGGTCTACTTTTAAATGTATTGCGGTGGCGGGAAGTATAATTATCTGCATTCAATCCGACCTAGTTTTCACAAGAAAACCTTATTCCAAGTAAAACAACGTACTGTCATTTACGTATATGTTAAAATAACACGACAACATGAATCGCTGCTCCTTTCACTTTTCAGTTCAGCATTCTTTCCCTCGGAGTTTTCATTTTTAATTGACTTTTAATTCGCTAAGCTGAGCAAGCTCATCCCTCTACCGCGTGCCCACTTACCTACCTAAACTTTCCAAGTTAATTACGAAACAATTCTCCCCAAGGATCCATCCAACCAATTATATAAACTACTAGCGTAGAATTGGCGCACAATACAAACTAAACTAATTAACGAAAGTAGTTCAGCGATAAATTGATATTTTGCATTGCATACATGAACAAGATGAATCTAAATAGGTATATATACATATGTATAGGGATACTAATCAGGGAATGTTTTAAATATTCATGGCATTCGCTGTTCGGGGGCGCCTTGAGGCTATCCAAAAGGAAACTTTTCTTGCTCCTCATCTCCGAATTCCTACCTAACCTAATATATGCACATTACAATCAGTATCAAAGCATCCCTCTTCAGCAGCATCCTTTATAGATGTACGAGAACAATCCGTATCCCATGCGACTATACACATCGATGATAAAAACTTATTGCATAAGATTTTCGATTGAAACTTTACCACCCATCAAGCCCTGTGTCTGTTTTATTTGTACGAGTATTTCTGTGTTGTTAAGGACGAACTCAACGCAACTTCCAAAAACTTGTACAAACTAAACAATTAAACAAAACAAGCGAAACTTTTCGCATACCTAGCTGAATTGCAAGTGCGTTCAGCTTGAAGCTATTCCTGAAGCTGCGAAGAGGGAAGATAGGTATCCGCATTAATCTAATCCACTTAATCTTTTCGATTCGCAAAAATTGACTTGGTATATCGTTCCACAGAAAAGGACAAAATACTGGTCTTTTCGCCATGTCATCGTTACAATCCCTTTTTTTTTTTTGTTGAAGGCTGAGACAATTTTTATAAGCGCACATAAATTCCTCATTAGGTTCTATGGGATACGGAAATCCACACTCCATACGAAACACACATACAAACATACAAAACCCAAATAACCATTCCACTTACCATCGACGATATGTACTCGAACTGATGTTGGATTTGCATTTGATGGCGTACACGTATACCATCCCGAATCCTGTTGGATGGCTTTCTGAACCAATAACCGGCTGGTTGTAAGGACACCTTTTTCTGTTACTAATGATATTCCACCTCGGGGTGAATCGAAATTTATGACCTAAAATGGCAAAAGAAAGAAGGAGGCAAGTGTTCAGTAAGTAAAAAAATACGTGGCAGATAGTTAGCAGGGTAGTAAGATTTACCCTGTCCCATCAGTGCTATCATCTGCATAGATGCGTGTAATATGATTTTCGGGTAATTCCACACAGATGTACATAGGAAGTAACTATATACATACATACGTATGTGTTTGTGGATAGAGGGAAATGGCTAATTGACTTACTTCACGGTTGTGCGACCAAGTAACTGTGGGCGGAGGTTCTGGAGCGAATTTTACTATACATGTTAGGTTTATTGTTGATCCTCTGTTGATGTGAAGCTCAGGGCCGCCAATTACTTCGGTAATGGGTTCTGAAAAACAGAAGAAAAAAACAAAATGGTGAATTATTGAGAGACTAATTACAGCTACAGTTATTTTGATGTTTCCAATTACTGTGCATACTTTCACTCGAAGTGGCTCAGTGGTTCGAATCTAACTTATGACTCTCAATTGTTACTATTGACTACCATTCTTGATGGTTCAGCGCACTGGCAAAAAAGTGACCTAGAAAATGCGATATGAGACCTTAAGTTGTTGAATCTTGTTCAAGGAGTCGACAAAAGTTATACTGGAAAAATGAAAAAAAAAAATCTACTGAAGTTCATCCCCATCCCCATAAAGAGCTGCTGCTTGGTAGAAAGCAAATAATAGATTACGTATACGACACAGTGCAGTTGGGAGATGTGAGTTAACAGAAAAAGATTCAGAGAGAAAGGTTCAAATAAAAAGCCACATTATAGAAAGTCAATCAATTAGTTTTCTGCTGTTGGCTTTGAAGATGGTTTACCTGAGTCTTATATTTGGGTATTTGGAGTCATAAATTTTATGTATATAATACACACAACATATAAAATAATTTATGTATGTACATATATCATATATACAAAATAAATGTAAATAAAATAAGTATTGATTGGCATTAGGGCCATAAACATTAATAAGATCAAAGATAAAATGTATATGCGCAAATTTATAGTCAACCCCATTCTATCAATTTAACTCCGTACTATAATAATAGACACTTTTTAGTATGCCGCTAAATAATTTCTACTACGCAACGTTCCTATGAGAAATTTCATTCGAACACGCATAAAAGTGACAGTTTGAATAAAAAAAACTTATAAGTCTAATTCCATATTAAATATTTAATACGAAGTTCGGGTGATTTTAACTTTAATACGAGGCGATAACGATAAAGTGGGCTTTATGACGACTACAAATATACTAAGTGTACATTAAGTGACTATAAACGTGCGCCATAGTTTTTAAGTTAATTTAGACCAAACAAAATTGTTTAAATTAAATAAATGATGGCTTTAAAAAAAAATTCTTTAACTCGAATGCTGAACGTTAATTTTTCGAATTAAAAAAAAAAAAAATTTATGTTCTATTTATTACTTCAGATCAGACAATTTGAGACGATAATAAGGTCCTAGCGTTTTGTTTGTCTTAAAAATAACTAGAGTGTCCGTGCGAGAACTCCCGCAAGAGAAAACCCATCTGCTATTTTTTGGGAGTTAATTTTGGATAAAATATTTGTTTTGATCGGTTTTCTAATTCGTTAAAATAAATAAACTAAAAGTACCACTCGTCAGTGCTCCAGGAAACTCTCTTCCTTTTGACACCTCATTTGCTAAGATTGGTTAAGTATGACAGCCGCAAATGGTACCTATACTACAGAAATAATATTATGATTTTCAAAGCACGCATTCAGCAAAGAGTTGAAATAATCTCCATCTTCAGTTGGCGTAGGGATAAAGTAGCCTACTTGATTATGGCGAAATGATACTGACTCTAATGTAAGAAGTAAGTTCCACAGTTACAAGTCCTCAATTCAGAGTTCGAATGTGCTCAGATTATTTCCTTCAAATATGATTTCCCCTAAGTTTAAAAACACTGCCATTCTACTTGACTTGTTGAGCTCTGATTACTTATGCCCGGTTTGACAGTGAGAGCTTAAGCCCAAATTGGAGATTAAGCTACGATTTAACTCATTTTTATGTTTCACAGTGGCGGCTAAAGAGGTAAACCCCACCTAAGTATTGATATAACTTAAACCCCCGATTTAAGTGGCTTAAGTTTGGGTTATTTTCTTTTTTTATTTATAATTTGGATGACATTTAATTTTATTAATTCATATTGTATTTCAATATGGAAATACATTTAGACCAAGAACATCTGTGATAAGTGATTCTGAATATGATATAATCATTTTGTAGCTTACGATAGAAGGGGAAAAAATATTCGACATCGTGTTAACCACTTTTATAGGTGGGATGAAGTTGATTTCTTCACAAGATTTCGGATGTCAAAGCATTCCGCGTTTTGTGTCCTGGAACAAATACAGTCTAACGTTGAACACTTGGTAACATTATAAACAAAACAAAAATAATTTTACCGGTGGCAGAGTTGTAAAAGAATGCAATCATTTTGGAATCCATTCTTTCAAAATCATTTCATGAGCTCAATTTTTTGGTTGCATTCATTGACTTCATGTTGAAACTTCAAAAAATTTAATGCAATCACCATTCATTAATCATTTAAAAGATTGCATTCTTTTTCTCTACCATTCAGTTTTTATTTAGTTTGGAATATTGCCCTCTATCAAATTGACGTCTTAGTATATGATAAGAAAACCAAATAGATGAACAATTTAAAAGTCTCCCTTGTAGCTACGATTTTGGTAGCGAAAATCACTAACGGTACCTAGACTAAGTCAACAGTTCAAAGGAAATCCAGTTTATTTTGAACAAATTTAATAAACCTTAACCTTGATTTAAATTCTTTACAGTGGTTATAAAAAGGTTTCATTTTAAAAGCCGGCTGTATCGGAAAAAACGGTGGGGCTAGTCCTCATCCTCACCTGTCACAACATAGATTAGGTGGAATAAGTGTAACACCATAACATTAATACAAGCAAAAGAATAATTGGGTTTAACCGAAACGAAAAAACAAAATTCCAAAGAAATTGCGATTCTTTTCGACTAGAAAATCCCTCGTGAAATATGAACCCCAAACAAATGTCCTTCAAAGGGAAACCAACGACATTGACACCCGTCACAATCGACTGGTTCCTTGGGTAAAATTCATCGCTTCACCTGTTGACTACCAGAATCTAATATGTACAGACAGTATTCTTTGGAGATCCTCTGTTCTCGTAATCCTTTCAGACGACGTTTTTGCTTGGACGTGTAACAAAGCGAATCCTTTTAATGACGGTAATTTGCGGCAACGAAAAGAAAATACATCCCCGCTCCTTATTCGGTTGCTTTGCTTTCAATTGAATTTCGCTTCAGGTCCTCGTAATGATAAATCAGTGAAAAGGGGGAAAAGGAAAAAACTCGTAAAATTAATTAAGGTCAAGTGGCAGCCCATTCATCTTTGATACCGGTACGAATCATAATTCATTTGACGTCAAAAGATGAAAACCCTGACCCGGTATAATATGCAAATTTGTCCCAAAAAAAAGGATATGGGTTATCTGCCATATAAACAGACGGGTTGGCAAGCAAACTGATTGAATGAGTTAGTCCAAGTCCTGATACTGTCACAATAAATGGGCACAGCCACAGAGAACAGTGGTGCAACTGCAAGAGTGTATCGCAATTGCAATTGCAACCATTATGTATCGAGCAGATGCTGCCTAGTGGTTCCGGCGCGGCGCGGCGTCCGATTATGCTTTGGTGCGGTAACGCTGGATGATGGCCATTCCATGTTGATACGATAAATTAATTTTATCATGGTGCGCTGCGCGCTTTTTGAGTGCAGCAAAAATGTGTGAAATTGTGAAAGAGTCTCCGCACTTGATGGAGCAGCTGAGGACAGGGCAGGACATGCTTTTCCAGAGTTCATTACTGAAGCAAACTAATGACAGTGATGTGCGATTAATTCTTTTTTGTCGTCCTGTTGTCACTGTGTTCGGTTGGAGGTTGTGGTTTTAATTTTACTTTGAATCGCGGTGGCTGTTGTGTTGAACGAGGCAGATCATTTTAAAATGCTAGGACGTAGGAACAGAACAGAAAAGCCTGTTGGTGACAGATGCGGGATTTTTTCTCATCGCAATAATGGATTTAAAGTGAGGAGGTTTCAAATTATTTAAGTTTACAATAAGAAGACTGATGTAATCTGAATATGTATTTGTATGGAATTGGGACGAAGTATAAAGTGTGATCTTTTGACAAGGTACTACTCGTGCTACTCATTTCTACATGATAAACATTCTTTAAGATTTTCAACTTTAAAATTAGAAACACCTATATTGTATATACATATGTTCATACAGTGCAGTTTGAAAAATGTTGTTTAAACCTTTTCTTACTCTTTCGGATGGCAGTTTTTGGAATCAACGAGAGCACTATGTAGCAAAATTTCGTTGAATTAGTGCACAAAAGTCAATGTTATTATGAATTAAGAGGTGCATTTAGCTCGTGATAGACATCAATTAAAAACCCAAACATGTGAAAATCAGCTCCGAGTGCAAATCTAATATTTTGTGTCTACTACGTCTAAACTTGACAACCCGTCAAATGACTGAAAGATTTCCTGTGGCCAAACGAACTGTGGAATGGAATTAAAAAAAATATCGTGAGACCGGGACTACCAGCAGAAAGAAAGGCTCAGAGAGGCCAAAAAGACGACTCCAGTGGAAGATCGTGCTCCAAAACCGTCGGCATGTTCAAGACTTCAGTGGATATCTAAAATGATTTATTGTGAGCTACACAAAAAGCCTCGTAAAAGGTGGACTTAGAGCACCCAAGCAAGTAAGGCAGCCGAATTTTCCAATAAGAGTCAGAAAGAAACGATTATCTTGGGTTGAGAAGCATCTTAACCCTCTAACAGGCAAATTTAAAACAATGACGGAGGGTGAGATATTGGTTTAAGAACAACAAATTAAGTGACAAAGTAAAAAAAAATATTAATTTAGCCACCAGATAAACGAACAGGAAGGCCTTGTCCATTTAAGCAAAAAAAAAATTATCTATTTTTTGCTTTAGCACAGCACAAATGGAGGTCGCATTTCGACCAAATTTTTGTGATATTTTGCAAAGTTTGCATTTTGCTTACCTCCATTTTGATCAGACCATATTAAAAATTGGTCAGTATTGTCATACCTTATGTCAGAAATTGGATGTTTTGCCCACTGGCTTATGCCAGAAGTAGTGCTGTGCTCTGTGTCTTATGTGGAAGGCTGGCAAACTATTTCTTATAAGACGCAAAACCTGCAGGCTGTAGCTCTATATCTTCAAGTTCAGATTCAGGCTACAGTGAAATCGGTGCAAGAATCTTTGGCCAACTTATACAGGTGTCCCACTTATTTATTTTTTTTTTTTATAATCTACACACGCTAAAGGGGATATGAATACCCTTATAATAATTACACACAGCGCGAGCACATGGAGGACAAGAACGAGAGACAGACAGATCGACGTCCAACTTATTAAGCTGGCCAACTGGACAGGTTTCACTGTATATACTTTTTTTATATTAGGTTCTTTGATTTTTCTATATTTTTACAAAAACTTTAGAAACATAATTTGTGCAAATAGTCCATCAACAACTAAGAATAATCATATGAATAGACATAGTTTTTACGCTTAAACGGGCAAGGCGGCCCTGAGGCTGAATTCGATTTTTGTTGCTTAATCACATTTACATACTAAATTCACACCAAATACAAACAGTATACTAAAACAAATATGTTTAGTTCTAACTGAAAGAATGTTAACTAGAATCTAAACGTTAGAAATATGTTTTTTTAAACTTTTAATTTTTCACCAGATGACCAATAATTTTTTTTGTCTTCACTCACTGTTTTGTCGCCGATCGATGGCATCGGCCTAAAAGTTTCAAACTAGAAAAGTTATGAAATTACATATTAACGGAAAAGCTGTAAATATTAATTGACTGCGAAATGTTTTTTTATTCAAATTAAATGAAGTTTAGAGGGTTAATTAAATTCGAGACATGTGAAACAATTTTATCTTCACTGACGAATCCAAGTTTAAGCTGCATGTTGAAGATGGGAGGTTTTCTGTGCGAAGAGAACCACAGGAAAGATTGAGCTCTGAATGCCTCTTACGGATGCCCCCAAAGCTGAAAGTGTGATGGTTTCTTGATGGTTCTCTGGAATGGCCTTTTTAGAATTAAAAGTTACTGCAGTTGTTTATCTACGGTTCCTCGAATATGAATTAGAGCCCTCCGCGATAGAGCTTTTTAGTGACACTCGCTGATTCATATTTCAACAGGATAGGTAATACTCCTTGCCGTACCGCCAAAATTGTAAGTATAAACTTGTTTTTGTTTTTCAAAAAAAAGATTAATTTAAAGCTTTAAAATAAGCTACAACTTCTATGACTTAAAACTACATATGTAGGTATATTAGTATATTTTTTAATTTTTTATGCTAAAAAGTACCGTAGTGGGCCCCGTAGCGCAAGTGGCTAGTGCGTCGGACTACTGAGCCAGGGGTCTTGGGTTCGAATCCCGCCGCAAACCCCTAAAAAGTTTTCACAGTGCCCACCTCTTCCGAATGCCTGACAAGCATCAAGAGTATCATTTGTCATGTAAAGCTTCCCAACTCGCCGTTCGGAGACGGCAGAAAACTGTAGGTCCCTTCCATTCGTGCAAAAATATAACGCGCACACACAAATTGTTGCGGAAAGCTAGGCTTGGTTCTACCTAGGACTGCTGAAGCTAAATATTTATTTCTTATATTTATTTTAACCCTAGTACAGGGACTGGGGTGATATGTTACCCCAACGCTATTTTGAGATCAGACAATTTTTTTTCTGCCGAGTTTTGAAACCTGGATTTTTGTGCTACTACTACAAATTTTGTCCTGAATCCATTTTTAACGTTTCTAACGATATAATATATATTTTTTCTATATTTTTTTTCAAATGTCCACGGGTTATTTTCAAGCTATTTTCATTTATTTATTTTATTTTTATCTACCTGTGCATTGTTTTTTATGCCATTTCCGTTGACAACTGCTTCTTGATAGCATTCCATTTCATGCTTAAGTTATACTTGTGAAAAGTGAAAGTATATTCCAAGTATGAAATTTGTTTTTTTTTTACCATTTTACATAAAAGGAACCATATTTTATTTATATGCAACTGTGAAAATATTTGTAGATGTCTTAGCTACGCAGATTCAATCGCAATCAAACATTTGTCCATAAAATATTTTTTTTATTATATAATGTGACCTATAAAAGAATCACGCTTAAATTTATGTGAATAATTTCGCCACATCCAACCCTCATTTACCGTTTGCTTATATTTTTTTATTCGTGGGGTAAAATGTTACCCCAGGTTTTAAAACTTGTAAATGGACCTTGACCCTGTACTAGGGTTAGAAAGTACTTTGAAGAAAACAATATTGATGTGCTAACCTGGCCTCCCTACAGTCCAGACCTCAATCCAATTGAGAATATCTGGTCAATCATGAAACTGAAGATTGCGAGAGAGCGTACAGAGTCAATTATATCCTAAAAAATGTATTAATCCGGACCTACATCACATGGAAACACCTATCTGAGTCAATGAATCGCAGATGTGCAGCAGTTATAAAAGCAAGAGGAGGTCCAACAAAGTACTGATTAAATGGAAAATGGAAGCAATACAAAAAAAAAAAATAAAAATGCAATAGTTAAGTCTTTTTCATTTACGCATGTACCCAAAAAACCCATTTTTAGGTCTAAGACCATTTTGCTTCCTTGACTGCAGGTAAAAATTCCAACTCTCTAAAAGTATCATGAAACGTTGGAGAATACCTAATCAAACAAAACTTCATTAAAAAATATGTAGTTATTGCCACCAATTCGCCAAACTTCGAAAAAAAAAAATTCAGGAGAATTTTTCGAACGGCACTGTATCTACATAATGTATATCCTCGAAACGTGATGACCCATGGCAAGATTGCCAGACCCCCTTGAAATTAACTTAGTTCCATTTTTTTTTATTATATCAGGATGCTCTTTGTAGATACATATATTTCCAATAGCTTGTTTGAACTTATTCGGGATTCTTATATTTTCCAAGCTTCATTAACATTAAGTTCCTTTTTTCTTGGATTTTGACATCCTACCTTCAACTGCCAGGAAATATCCTTCCCCTGAAACACAAGTAATTCATCCCATCATTTTCCTTATAAAAACAACACCTCTTAGCTGTTAATTGGTTTTATTTCTCCGATTAGTGAAACACGTTTAATCCTGATTGGTCCTTGATAAATACTCGTACTAAGAATAAACTCGAAAGTCAAATTACAAAATTCAAAACCTTAATTACCCATCTCCGACTTCACTGTATTCGTAGTCATTTAGTTGGCACTTAATGTAGGCGACAACCCACCCCCATCTGTATAAAGGACAACGCAAGGAAAACTCTTCGTCTTCGCGTTCACTTGATATAGTTTAGTTGACCTAGTTTACCGTATTAATGGTATACATACAGTTCTTTCATCATAATCTCTCTTCACAAAACGTGCACATCGAGAATGACAAGTTCGTCGTTTCCTATAATTTGAAGTATTGTCAGTACTTTCAAGGACAATTAAATGGAACAACGCAAGAGAGTTAAATAAAAATACAAAAAAGAAAAAAAAAATACAACAGCACAGTCGTCTTGAAGGAGAGTGAGAGGATAATGAAAAAGGACAGCAGAAGTAGAAAGAAAAAAAAACTTGATAATTATACCCTCGGGTCTTTGTGCCATTGTTGTGCAGAGCGACAGGTTTTCTGTACGACCTCTTTTTTCGGTTCTCTTGAATTATTTGCCTGGTTCTTGTTAAGTATTGTTTAAAACTTTTCTTTTTCAAACTATTTTCCGTTGAATTTTTCCTCATTTTAATTTATGTGTAAAAGAATTGGCAAAAAACTAGAGTTTAACGAATTTAATTTTTTTTTCTCGCTAGAGATTAAATTTGACTTGATTAAGGCGTGAAGTTTGGGCCGTTAACTGCAATTTGACTTACAGAACTTCCTGGCCATTTCTTAAAAAAAGATGACTAGAATTGTGACGAAATAATCCTAAAATGTGGGAAATATCCAGATACAACTCACATTAGATTTTCCATTGAATTCTCTCATATTTTCATCATTTTAAAAAAAGGACCAAAATTAATTCTAAGAACCTATGTTCTAAGCTATGCTGTGGCGGTAGCTTTGAGGCAACAAGAATGGACTGTGCTATACTAATGTATCTTTTACTATTTCTGTTGAAAAGGTAAAGCTCCGGGCTACTGAATTGCTGGGAGATATCGTGTTATTATACAATAATATAATATTTCAGACACAATGAACAGATACGTACGTCTTAATTTCATAAACAGATAAACAAAGAGACAAAAAAAAATAATATAGCCTTCTGAGCACTTTCAAGCGTATCTATATCTATATGTATACAAAGTATAAAAGGAAGTCCCAAAAATGTCTCTGTCTGTATGTACAAGATTATCTCGAGAACCACTAAACGGTTTAAGATGCGGTTTTCACTATTATGATCTGCATTTTCTGGCGGAATTAATGAGTGTACTCAGAGTCAGACTACACCATTACTTAAAGGAGCTGAGAATACGAGATCGAAGTGGCAGAAAATCAAATTTTATGTTATTACACAGCCCTAACTCAACAATGGCTTATTGGATTTAAAACCAAAAAAAAAAAATAGTTGTAGTAGATTCCTTTAAGATTCATTTGAGGTATAAATCATCATTTTGCGGTATCCTGGAGCTGAGCTATGCTCAAAACAATTCATGAAATCATTGCAAACAATTTTCCATCAGTGGAGACCACCGAAGCCAACAGCCATGCAGGAGTGGGTGACGTCATAGTGTGTGTATGTGTGGCACATTTGAATTTCTGCGTATTTACTGAAATCGCATTCTATTAATGCTTTGTGACCGGCCTACTACGATAAATATGATTGTAAAAGCAAATTCAAATTTTGAAAAAGTGCACGGGCAATGCTGGGCGAGCAACAGCTATACATTACATTATATACCTACCTGTACTATAGAAATGTATTAGGCCGGCCATTCACTACACAAAATAACTGTACAAATTGACGTTTGTGCAGTTCATTTGCATTGTGAATAGTGGTGGCCCAGTTAATTTGTGTGGTGAATGCGAAAAATTGAGCAATCGATCAGTTGTCTTAAATTTTTGGCGAGTGCACATCGACGGGAAATATTAAACATCAGCTATGACTTCTGACGAACAAAAATTCTGGGGCGAATTTCTTGAGCTGTACAAAGAAATTCCGGCTCTGTGGCGAATTAAAAGCACGGATTACAGCAATAGAATTCTGAAAATTCAATCATATGAGCTGTTGGTTGTAAAATTAAAAGAGAAAGTTCCAGACGCTGACAGTGAAACAGCAGTTAAAAAAATCAACACTTTCCGTACAGCATATAGAAAAGAACTAAAGAAAGTTAAAACAAGTGAGAAGTCTGGAGCGGGAGTTGAAGACATACATGTACCATCATTATGGTACCACTCTCACCTATCATTCCTCGAAGATCAAGAAAACTGTACACCGGGTGAATCTTCAATGGATGATGAGGAACTGGTAACACATCTAACAATCTGTTTTTTTTATTTAATTTAAATAATAATTTATTTTCCCAAGTTGAAGGTGGGGGAATCAAGGCGAGCACGGGTCAGCTAGTTACTATATAAAAAAAGACACAGACCTTCACTGCACAGAAGTGCATTATTATTATTTCTTTACCCTTTGAAAAGTTAAAAGCTATTACAATGATTCGAGGTTGATTTAAAAATTTACAATATTTTAGTTATATCAGTAAGTATTAAAAGTCAACATTTATTTATATCATAAACAGAATATTTGATTTATTTAATTCAGATTTTATTGTTTGAAATTCAGAAATTAATTAATTATAAACCATTGCTTTTTATTATAATGGGTACAGCTGTTGCTCGCCCGTCGCGTCGTTGCCCGTGCACTTTTTTAAAATTTGAATTTGCTTTTATTTACAATCATATTTATCGTAGTAGGCCGGGCACAAAGCATTAACAGAATGCAATTTCAGTAAATACGAAGAAATCCAAATATGCCACATTCATATACACACTATGACGTCACCCACTGCTGCATGGCTGTTGGCTTCGGTCTCCGCTAATGGAAAATTGTTGGCAATGATTTCATGAATTGTTGTATGTTTTTAAAATAGTTATTTATTTATTTCTCAGCATGTACGTAGAGTTAAGAAAATATTAGATCTTAAAATTTGCGTATATATATTGACTTTATGCAAACATTTGCCAATTCGTTTAACTGCTTTAAAGTCAGGAGTTAATATGTGAGTCAACCTCAATAAAATAGGTATACAAAAATATAAAAAATACATTTTTCTTAAGAACAAACAACATAAAAAAAAAAAAATGCTATACTACGACTATCAACGTGATCAATATTGATTTAAAAAAAAAGTCATCTACTTGATTGATAGTGATTAAAAAATTGTCGGCCATCGGAGGCAAATCCTTCACAATTTTTAACACAAAAAAGATTGTGTATCACCAGAAAGATACTCTTTCTGAGCGAAAGATGGTTTATCGCTAACTACGAGTATCTATATGATCCATTTCATCATTTCGGCTTCTTATCCTTCATCGGAATAAAAGTGCACTTCTATGTTACATCTCAGTCGGACTTGTGGGAGAAAGATTGATGGATTTCTAGGATAAAATTAAACGGAAGAAAAATCCCGAGATTGCGATGAAAAAATAAAGAAAAAAAAACCAAGAACATAATCTAATCTAACGACGATAGATATGTTTTTTTAAGGTTTCAGATACTTTTTCTCTGTCTCCTTCGCCGATTTTTTTTTTAATCAAAAAACTGAAGTGCTTTTATTTAAATGTGAGTGTTTTCTTTTTCGTCCTTTTTTTGGTTGCTTATTTGATTTATTTTATACAATTTTATTTATTTTCCTGCTGTCAATGAGCTGACATTAGACATCTAAACAAAATTAAGTGTGAGGCAAGAAGAAGTGAAAAACAAATTATTTATGTGGCTTACTTCGAATATGTGTACATATACATGTGTAGGTACATTTACTGTAGATGTGCGTGTGCAAGCGTGACGAAGGCCGATGGTAAGGAGGGATGGAAAATTCAATTTAAAAATTCATCACAAACTTCTTGGTCAAGGGGACGAATTTAAATATATCTCTGGTCTTCCGTTTATGTCCACTCTTACCCCCGTCGATGTTTCATTCGACAAAAAAAAAATTACTTACGAAAGGGGAAAAAGGGTTAATGGATGTATGAAGAGCAAAAAAAGGCAAAGAAAATGCTTCATCTGGAGAAGTAAATCCTTATGGTTTTCTATATTTATAAGGATTACGGTCAACACCTTAAGGATCGTTTGGTCTTGGTTAGCCTCGCGGCTAGTGTCCTTTTTTTCTTGTGAAAGAATAAAGTTTTCCAAAGTATATTTTTTTTGTTCGTCCTTTAGTGAGTTATACTTTTTGGACCCTTAAATGAAGAGAAATTCTTGTGGGCATTTTCTGTCACACGCTGATGAATTCTTTCTGGTCCTTTATTTAAAAAAAAAAAAATAACCTACCCACTCGCCGCAGGAATGTAACCATAATGTTGGTTGGAATGGTTGGTAATGGGCATTAAACAAATGGTAACATGTGTTATAAATTCCAGGAATATGACGCCTCTTTCTCCTCCAGGGAGCTATGGATGTCATATAAATAAATATTGATTTAGTTCCTTTTTATAGCTGTCAATATATAAAAACGCTAAGCAGCGGGAGTTATAGCTTGACCATGATATTTCCAATAAGCTGAATAATGGGACTGACATACTATAAGAGAGTGGAGGAATTTTATGCTTTCTTATTTTATTATTATTATTTTATCGTTTCCGTATTTAGGATGAGAAGATTGTTGTCACTTGTCACACATTGCAAGTCCGGTGCGTATACATCCGGGATATCGTAAAAGGTAGGCGCACGGTCTTGTTGCTGAAATTATTACTTTTTCTTTATAGTCATAGTAGGGTTATAAACTTGGAAAAGACTAATTCTGAGGTTAAAGTAAGTGCTTGCTTAAAGTGTTTACGTAATTATTTCAGTCGAGGCTATATATGGAAACAATAGCAGCGGAACAAGATATCCGAGTGCCCTACAGAGCATTATGAAATTAATTCTTAGTGATGTGAAAACATCTAAGCGCGCGTTAGCAAAATTTCCAGTGGGGTAATTTCGAGATTTTGCCATACGGGGACGGTAAAGCAAACGGCTTATCTTATACATGAAATTCGCAGTAAACCTTTCATAGCAGCGACGGTGCTGAGAGCAGAGCTCTCGCTTGTTAACTCGGTGGTACAAGGTCAGGTTGGAATCTCGGTCGAGGCGAACTTTTTTTTTCCTGTGCTTTGTTTTCTTTTAAATGTTTATTTCATTCGTGATATCGTTCAGAGAATCTTATGGAGATACACTGAACCCCCCACATACGCGGTCACAGCATACGTGATTTCGCTTATACTCGATTCAGTTTTTCCGATTTTTCCTCAACATACACGGTGCTTATACGCGATTTATCAAAAATTCGCGTTCGTTCTAATATCTTTGACCACATAATTTTTGAAAATAGAAGTCGCAACTGCAACATTTTTATGATCACAAGCTTCCAAACAAACATTCAAAAAATTGCTTGTCTTGAAACCCATCTCTACGTGTAGGTACATACTCGTATGTAGTACATACACATTTTCATAGTTTCTAGTTTCAACATACGCGAATTCGACATACGCGGTGGTTTTTCGGAACATATCCTTCGCGTATGTGGGGGGATTGCTGTATATGGATCGGTTTGTTTTCTGGTTTCGTTGTTGTTTTTTGTTTCTTTTCTATTTTTCTTATTCGTGATAAGATTTAAATTACATAAGGACTTACCTAGTCAATACTATACAATTCTCAAGAGTTACATTTCGGATCGACTGTTCCGAGTTCGTTATGGACAAGACTATCCAGAATTAATGAAAATTGAAGAAGGTGTTCCACAAGGAAGTATTCTTGGACCAACCCTGTATCTATTGTATACAAGAGATATACCGTTAGATAATAACGCGATGATAGCTACCTTCGCAGATGACACTTCCATTCTAGTATCAGACAAATGCGTCGTGAAGGCTACAGAGAAGCTGCAGACGGCATTCAATAGAGTTAAAGATTGGACGGAACAATGGCATATAAAACTCAACGAGGAAAAATCAACTCATATAAACTTCACCAATAGAAAGATAAACAATCTTCCCATATTTATTAGCAACCAAATCATTCCATATGCTAATACAGCTAAGTACCTTGGAATGACCCTAGATGCTAAGTTGAAGTGGAAAGAAGACATTAAAAAGAAAAGAGAAGAGTCTACTGAGAATAAAATCTTGCTATATAAACAGATAAGTAAGCCTGTTTGGATGTACTGCATCCAATTATGGGGCTATTCAAAAATAAAAAAACGAATATTCAAATTATTCACACATTCCAAAATAAAGTCCTACGTGGAAAAGTAAATGGCCCATGGTATATACGAAACTACGACTTCCACTGTGACCTGCATATTGAAACGGTTACTTACTTACTTACTTAGGTGGCGCTACAGTCCGGGGTGGACCAAGGCCTCAACCAAATTGAAACGGTTACCGAAGTAGTTAAAAAGCACGCTATATTGCACAATCAAAGATTGCAATCACATGTAAACTCCGAAATAGAGGCCATCTTAAATGTACGCCACAACATTCGGAGATTAAGAAAAACGAAGCCTCACGAGCTGATGGTTTAAATGCTACGGGAACTTATTTTGAATATAAAAACTTTCCCCAATGAGATTATTAACAAAGAAAGAATAATCATTTGTCGATCTTAGATTGGTCCTGATAAAGGAGGTGTTTTTAGTAGTGTTCGAATACCACCATAGTGTCTTTTGAGATTTTCACCTTCGTAACAAAAAAAAAAAAAAAAGAAAACGTGATGAGATGACAGAACAGAGTATGTATGTACATACCTACAAGCTGATATTATTTATGTAGGAACTTGGATGTCGCGTCGCGTTTTCTCTTTTTAGTGCAGTACTACTGCGCTTTTGGGTCCCAGGTTCGTTTCCTGGTAAAATCCGTACTTTTGTTTTGATATGTAAACATCTAAGCGCGCGTTAGCGCAGTTATTCTGGGATCTTGTCATCACAGTTGCCACTTTGGTCATTTGTGACCAAATCTGGTAATTTTTTTTTCACTTGGTTACTTGGTCATTTTTTATTCCATTTGGTAATTTTTCTTAAGAAATTAAAAAAGAAAAACTCGACTAGTTTTCATGTTCTTAAAAATTAAATTCATACCTGTCCATTTAATTGAACGCAAATTGTGATCGTGCATCACTGAATGCAGAAAGAAAGTTGTCTTAAAAACGGGTTAAACGAGTATTGTTTTCAAAACTTAAGTGAATTTATTAACAATTTGATGTATCTACCGCTAAGCTAAGCTGCTGCGGAAAGAAAATTTTATGAGTTAAGTTTTATAACAACAAAATTGAGAAACAGACTTAATTTTGAAACTATTAATAAAATTATGCTTGCCAAAGAGCTTCAAGATGAACAAAATAACCATATCTACCTACCGTTGGGTCGGCAAAAACATATTTTTAATTAAGTGTTTTTATAAACATATATTTATTTATCTATATAGATTTTATTTATGTATCGTATTCAAAATGCTGTGAAAAGTAACTTGTGTTCTAAAGTTAATATACTATTTATATTTGTTTATGCCTACTTATTTATTATTTAAAATATGTCTATTAAGTACTTTGTTAATTTTTTGGGGCGGATTTCTACTATAGGAAATTCGCTAAAAAAAAATCGCGCGATTGTTAACCTAATCTCCTCAACTAAGCGATTAATCAAAATGTTTACCTTATATTTTGTGCTTATTTCACCGAGATCTACAAAGGGCATTTTCAAACCTTGTGCGAGGTTGGGTGTATGCAAAATTTCTTTACATATTATATAAAATCTGTATGCTAGTTGAGTTAATAAGGAAGAAAACATGCATTTTTCTAGTTAAAACCGAAAACTTTAAAAATTTATAAAAAAATATAAAAACAAATTTCCTATCCAGTATTTTTACACAGTATATCTTAGAATAAACCATTTAAGTAAAAAAAATAATTTTAAGTCCAAGGTCGATTTCCTATAATGGAAACCTCAGCCAATTTGTTTGTACCTGATTTTTATTTATTAATAAAATAAAAAATAATAATATGAGAACGAAACGTGATTAATTATTTATTCTGCGTTTACAAAAAAGATTTCAGACTTAAATAATTTTGGTCATTTTTAGCTACGATTGGTCATTTTAATTTTCAATTTTGGACACGAATTTTATTTTCAATTGGCAACCGTGCTTGTCATACGGGGATGAAAATCCGAACGGGTGCGCACTCGACTCCTGCGCATGGAGGGGACGCGATGACTATATGCAATGCGTATAGATAAAAAAATAATTGGCTAAAATGCTATCGGACACTGGTTATTATTTACTTTCTTCCCAATGAAGTGGAGCTATCCGCGTGATGTTTACACATAGCTCGGGACTATTGGATACAGTCGCATCATTTTTTTTTTGTTGTTTGAGAAACTGGGTTAGCTGACAGGCCACGAGAATGTTGTTTATTTTAAAAGAACTGGGCCAAGTGAGAAAAGATACTTTATTATGACTTCTTCTTTAGCACCTAGCGTTTGATCGAAAATAATCTGTTTTTTTCGCCTAGGGTCCAACACCTAAAAAAGATTTTCACGGTTGCCACCTTTTTCGAATGTCTGGCAAGCAATCAAAGAGTATCATTTATCAATAAGCTTCTCAGCTCGCCGTTCGGAGAAGGCAAAAACTGTAGGTCGCTTCCATTTATGCAAAAATATAACATGCACACATTAATGGTTGCGAGAAGCAGGCCCAGGTTCACCCCGAACTGTAGCGCTACCTAAAGAAAGAAAGAATTCATGTTTAGGTCGTCGATAGTGCCTTTGATTTGATGTAATACTCACATGCGTAAAGTAAAAAGTAAAGTAAAAACTTTTCCTTTGAAACAATTCACCACTTAGTACTAATTCAAAAAAACTCAATATATTACTCGCCGTTTTGGTACCTATTTATATCAGTCGCATTTTGTGTTTATGTGTTCAGTGTGAATCATGTTTTTAGGTGAGTGGATACAAAAGTAGAAGTGAAGTATCTTATTATAGAGCATACAAAGTGTGAATACGTATGAAATTTTTCGTATAAGTAAGTTTAAATGTGAAATGATGCTCGGACAACTTTAACACAGATTCACTGTTTCTGTCTTTTAAGACAAATTTCAAATTATATTCCATAAAGGTATCCATTCATAAGAGTCTCTCAGTTGCCTCTTATATCTTCGGTTTATATATGTACATACTGTCTGTACTATGTTGTTTTGGCTTACCAGTCAAAGCATACGCGTAATCTATTACTGCAAATCATGACAAAAATTTGTTTTCAAGCTGCCATAAGTAATTTTTAATTTACAGGGTAATTTTTCCCGCACTCATAGGAAGTTTGATCCAAAATTCCACAATTTTCTCCGCACTTCAGTCACTAGAAACTTGAAATCTAGGATGTCCAACCTATCTAAGGAAAACCATTATCCTGGGAAAATTATAGATGTTCACTCCTCGAAAATCTTTAGGGGGAGATGGGGTACATTGATACATGGGGCACATAGATACAGTCGATATTATTTGAAAACCAAACTCAACCACGCACATAACGCAACATGTCTATAGACGCAAACACATATCTGACTGACATCCTCGTTCAGTCATCGCTTTGTGCCCAACAAGCATAAATTCGTTTCGCATGTTCGCAAGTAAATTTTTGTCGTTTCTTTCGAGTGAGTTTTTTTTTAGCATATTTGTGTTAACAATTTCATATAAACTTATTTGTTGAGTATATGTCCTTCATAATTGGATATTTACGTAAAATTTCATTATTAAACGTTTGGTTTAACTGCATTTAATATTTATTTTATTTATCACATGACCTCGGGGTAGTTTGATGCATATAAATGTGCCCCACATATCTTTTACTAAATACTACGCCACCTGTAGTCAGTGATCTTCAGGAAGAGGATTATTTTATCTTATAATGCAGGTAATCAACTCAAAAAAGAAGCGATTAAAACTAATTTAAACCTAAGCTCACATGAATTACCAAATACTTAAATACTGGTTGTATTAATATGTTCATGGTATAAAAATAATAAAAACTTGTTTTATTTATTGAGGTTTTTCTATTAATACTGATAAATAGGCTGTGAATCAAAGTACCCCTGTCATGTATCAATGTACCTCGTGAGTGGGACAGTTTGATACAATATTCCATTTCTTAATAAATAGGTCCTAATATTTTTTGTGAATGAATCTTAGAGTCAATAAGCTAGTTAGAAAGCCACTGAACACATCAAATATTTTACTTTGCTATTATTGTCAATATGCTGCCTGTTTTTTGAGTCCCAACGAAAATCGTATCAAGGTGCCCCACTTCCCCCTATTGTGTTAGAGAAAGTGATCAGTTATCCAAACAACATTTAACAAAAGCTCAGTCTCTGAGATCTGTCTGATTTTCTTTTTCCATTCGAATCCAAGTAAGACTTAAGTCTGAGCAAAAGCATTTTGCATTGTTTTTTGGAACAATCATAATGGGTTGCAAATTATTGCTCAAAGTGAGCATAACTTGAAATTAACTTCACCAAAGTAAACAATAAATCTTAAAAAAAAAAACAGTATAAAAAGTCACCAATGTGTTCAATTATTTTAAACTTCAAATTTTTAAGTGTAAGTTACTACAACGAAACTTAACTTTATTCATAAAAAACTTCGTTTTACTACTAAATATGTGCATATTCATCAAACACTATCCACATAAATTGAACTTGGACAAACAATACCTCATCAATTTAAAACACACCAAGTTTCAGCCCGCAATAATAAATCAAAAAACTATAAGAAAGTATATTTACTTCTGGCATCGACAATTCAAAAGAATTTCGGTATCCAATATCGTGGACAGTTATGGAGTCAACGACAACACCACGTGCATATCATTATTTGTAAGAAATACACAAACAGATTCAGTCAAGTGAAATATAATAAATAACACGGGTTTCGATCGGAAGGCGTACATGCCAGAACCTTTGGAAATACTCCGCAATTCAAATTACCAACATAAACACGGTTAGTGAATTGACAACCCCAGTTTTAAGGCAAGAAAACTGTCACCTTACACAGAGCATTGAAAGGGACCAAATCTGATGATGAAAAATGAACGTAAATGTCGAACAAATTGGCAGCCGATACAAATGAATGAACTTAAATAAGTTGACCTTTTTTTCTCTTATTGTTAAAGTTGTTGTTGTGCAAGGGTATGGCACACCTTTCCGAAAGGCTATGGCATTAATATGACAGACCTGATAAGCTGTAGATTCACCGGCGAAGTTAATACGGTTCTATTTATTGCTTTAGATTCTTTAGATTCAAAGGACGTCACCCCAACTCCCACGTCCAAATTGAACGTTCTTATCCATGATCATTTATACGGAAGTATACGGGAGAAAAAAAAAAAAGGAAATCTCACTTCAACACGTTACGTGAATAGTAACCTGCTATTAGATGAAGATAACGAAAATAATATGGGGAAGGGGGAAGTATTGAAAAGAAAACAAAAATAACAAGGATGATAGGGAATAGAAACCGCATTGAACGTCTTGAACAACATCATCGAAGGCAATTCTAAAATACGTTGCCTCCACAGTCCGCAATGTTCAGCCAGCATGAATAAAGTACGAGTATTATCCTTGGTATACTCTCGTCTTAGAAAACACGCACAGATACACAGATCCATGCGTGGGTACACAATCGGAAAAACTCGTGAATCTACATCGACACCAATGACAGGAATTTCAAAATTTCAAGCGCACAGTGCGGGGGATTCAATGGAAAAGGGGTACTGACTCTATGGTATAACTTGAAGTTATGCAATTACACGATGGAAAGGTTACAAGTAAATTAGAAGATGTTGGGTATTTTCAAAAAAAGCAGAAAATGCTAGATTACCACAGCATCTTTTCCGGCAGTTCACAGCAGGACCAATTTTGAAAACTACTAAACACTTACAGCAACCTGAACATTAGAAAACACTTTCGCGGCAACAACTTTTGCTATTTCACACGAACATATGTATGTAGCTGCAATTTACTAACAGAACTACGTTGTTCACAAGAATAGTTATTTTTACTGCCTACAGAATGAACGGTAGTAGGGACAAAATAATAGCTAAGTGGTTCAGATTTTGTACCACCATCGCGAATTAGAAAAAAAAAACGGTATTTCAAATTTTGAACCAGCTGCGCTGTAAGAGTTAAGCGGAAAATCTACAATATTGCTAGACGCATACAAAATATTGAATTTTTTTTAGATTTTTGTATCAAACTAGCTGACCCGGCGAACTTCGTACCGCCTCAAAATTAATAAATATTAGCCCTGTTTTAGTGGGAAACCTATGCGTAGTGAAGTGAAGTGAAGTAAGATTTTACATTCAATACACATACAACAACCCACTGCGCTTCACTTTCAATAACATCCGCAGCCGAAGTCAAGTGTCGATAAATGTTTAAGTTCGATTGCGGGTTCGATTGCACGTTCGACTGTTTGTCTTTGTTTTGACAGCTAATGTCATCGTGAGTAAACACATAGTACCAAATTTTAAAAATAAAAACCAGGCAACTGCGGATCGTTTTATTGGGAATTTTTCACTTCACTATTTATAAGTTCCCAATAAAACACGGCTATTGTGTCAACTTATAAGCTGAATTAAATTCAGTTTTTAATTAAGGTAAGATAAATACTTAAAATGAATTGATTTCATAAATGTACAAAAATTAAAATGAAATGTCTGTTTGTATATCTGTTCGTCTGTTTGTCTATCTATCCATCTATATACATATCTGTCTGTTTGTCTATCTATCTGTCTGTCTGTCTATTTGTCTGCCTGTATATCTGTCTGCCTGCCTGTCTGTCTGTCTATATGTCTGTCTGTCTATCTACCTGTCTGTCTATATGTCTGTTTGTCTATCTGTCTGTCTTTCTGTCTGTTTGTCTATCTATCTATCTATCTGTTTGTCTGTCCGTCCGTCTGTATGTCTGTACGTCTGTCTGCCTTTCTATCTGTCTGTCTGTCAATCTATCTGTCTATCTATCTATCTGTGTGTCTATTTGTCTGTCCGTCTATCTGTTCGTTCACTAATCCAATCGAGATTTGGTGATGAGTTCGTCCTTCGACGATGTGAACTCGCAAAAATTTGCCGGGAACGATATCAATCCAGTCGAAACATCAACAGAAATTTGGCCATTGCCAAGCGCCAGCAGTTGTCTCGAGAATTCAGCAGCCGATGGGTCGCTTCAGCAGTTGACATGCCGCCACAAAGACGACGATTTCAGGCAAATTTTTCTAATTTCTCACGTTTTTCCGGGATTTTCCGAGTTTTTCCACTAAGAATTTTATATTTTTCAATTCGAAAAGCCATTCCGGAACTATTGCACACAAAATTCCACACATTTAGATTTTTCCAATTTCTCGACTTTTCCGGAGGAATTTCCCAAAATTTTCTTTCGTAAGAACCTTATATAAGTGAAGAAGCACTTTTAAGAAGTGAAGAAGCATAGGCTGCCTCTATCAAGCAAAAGTTACAAGTTTCACTATATCCTTGAAACAACATTAAGATTTTATCAAAAACATGGCAAACTAATCCATAACGAAATGACTCCTGACCTCTAACTGATATCCTTCTGCAGCGGTCAACGGTTATTCTTCTTTCTTCCTTCTTTAGGTGGCGCAACAGTTCGGGGTGAACCAGGGCCTGCTTCTCGCAAACATTTGTGTATGCTTGCTATATTTTTGCACGAATGGAAGGGACCTTCAGTTTTTTGCTGACTCCGAACACAGGCGGGTTTTCCAAAAAACATGGCCAAAATAATTATTTTGTTTTTGGTAGTTAATTATTGTATAAGTTTATCAGAAAATAAGTTAAAATTATATTTTAAGTAAATTTACATGTAATTTGTAAAACTTTATTATGCATATTAGAACAATTACAAAAAAAATTGTATGAAAATTAGGAAAAAGAAAAAATAAAGAAAAAAAAATTCAACTTGATTTAAATAAATTATAAACAAAATAAAAAAATTTCTCATCGCTTATAACGTATAAACAAATACAAACTTTAATAGATGAACGTAAAATTTCTATAAATTTTTGGATCTAAAATATTCTACTGACCACTAGCAACAGATTCCATACTTATTTATTTACACAGAAAATTTAAAAAAACAAAAAAAACCAACCACGTATCAGACACCAAATTTGAAACAGCACGTGCTACACAAAAGCTTCCACTTTAGAAGCATCCACTGACGTAATGGTTGCAATAAAAATAGAGGGACTAATCAGATAATATGCTGATGTAATTTGTGAACAACTTGGCATGAAAAAGAAACAACAAATTGGATTTATTTTTATAGTTATGGCCATGTTTTTTGGAAAATTCGCCTGTGTGCGGCGAGTTGAGAAGTTCCTCGTGACATAATTATGATACTCTTTGAATGTTTGTCAGATTTTGGGTATTTGCAGGGATTGAACCCGGGGCAGCATGCGCAGTAGTCCAAAGCACTAACCACTATGGTGCTCACATAGAAGGATTTGAATGTTGGTTAAAAAGCTTAAACTCAAAGTGTCTCAAAAGATCGATCAAAAACGAATGGTTAACAACGTTGCAGCTAAGAATATTTTCTTATTTTAGTTTAGGTTTGAGATAATAAAAAAGAATAAAGCCACGTTTTAAAGAACTCAAAGAATGGCCGTGAAATCAGTACGAATGTGTCCTCGGCAATTCTTAATATGTCGAAATCATACCAGATAAGCTGCCTTTAAAGCTATTGACATTATGGCTTTCATATCTTTGATCAGCGAATAGACTAGGCTTACTCTACTGTGTGTATAAGATGGGAAAAACCAAACCGTTTCACTAGCCAGGGATGAAGCGCTGACCTAACATGAGCTTTAAGAGCAGCTTTTATCTTCTTCCTGTTATTTTTATACTTTGGAAGACTTGTCTTTCATTTGCTTTATTGTTCTTCACATTAATGATACAATGCGTGTCAAGGTTCTATATCACAGCAAAGTCAAAATAAGAGTTATGTGTTATCAGAGCTTACGTAACCATTGGTGATGTTACATATCTAAAATAAAATACATGTGGGCACAAGCACTGAAAAAAATGTTTCTTAGATGTCAAGAACCCCGGGGAATCGATACATTCAAATCTTCGGCAATTATAGCTTCTAAAGCAACCATGTATGTACATATATTTTCTGGAAACAGTTCTTATTCTTTTAAGTATTTTTAGTAGTCAGCTCCAAAAAAAAAAACACTCTTGTGAAGCTTTTTCTCACATTAAAATGCTTTACGACCGAGGCTTAACTAAAAAAATATTTTTCCAATCATTCAGGCATGTATCATGGTCATGAGCATGACTTAGTAAAATTTGTTTTTTTTTTTAATTATTTCGCAGAAAGATAACTTGTATTTCAGTGCAAAAATAAACCAAATCAAATCTAAACTTCGGATCACTGCCCCTGAGAAAACAGTACGCGACAGGTGCCCTATGACACCAGAAGCAACATTGTACCCGTAAATCACATAAAGTTCAAATGTTTTATTTTATTTGACCCTTGACACCATGTTGGCACCACTGCGTTCCCATGCCGACGATAAGATGAAAACGAAAAGAGATGAGCAAAAAAAAAACGATAAAAATAATATTGTACATAGATTGGCCTTTATAAGATGGGATATTCATCAATGGAATTTTTTCGCATTTATAACACGAAAACGAACACAGACAGATTGATGCTGCCACCACTGCTACCAGCGCCATCAAACGTTACTGCTTGCTGTTGATTCAAATTATCCTCGCCACACACACAACATTTGGAGCAGATGTGGGTTAAGTCATCTGTGCCTGTGAGTTATGTTGAATATTTCCATGCGATAATGGAAATATTGCTGCGAGTTATTCACATATCTCATGAGGAAATGAGAAGGCATTCCATATACTCGTACATACACGTACATTTATTTATTCCCTCGGTTGCCATTGCCTTAAGGATAACTAGAAAAAAAAAAAAAAAAACAAGCAGAGAGGATTCATTATAACCCTCAAATGTGGGTACCTCACCATGTGATATCTATCACCCCACTTATGTAGGAAGTGAACAAATTGTCTATACGGTACATAATACATGTGCATCCCACATCTGGGTCCTTTTCCGAATCTCCACCAATCTCCCCGAGGTCCTTTTATCGAAGGCAAAATATTCCAACTAATGTTATACAAAGGAATTTTATTCCTTAAATTTATTTATACACACATGCAAACACACAAAGGATACTTCATTCATCGAATGGGAAATTTATAACCAATTCATGGAGCCTGCAATAGGGTCACATTAATCATCTTCCAATGCATATACATATGTACGTGCCGCATATGGCTAAAGTTTCCTTTGCAAGTTCGAGCTTCGAGGAACACGAATATAAACAAAAAAACACAAAATCGAATCGAATAGTTATAATAATAAATTAATCTTTGACTGGAAGTGTATATTTATGGATGCGGATATGTGTATCTATTTGTACTCGCACATCTAATCCGAGGCACTAAAAGTATCTGCGCCCAGTTCTTTGCATGAGCTGTGCTATTTGGGCTTTAAAGACTAAATTGTCCCTTGGAGATTTGCCCTAGCGCACATAAAATGAAGATTAAATATTCCCTTACTGCTCGTGTATTCAAAAACGATTATGATTTATTAAAGAGACTTCAGGACCTGATGGTGAACTCCGACAATGGCAATTTACCTACGACGAAGGGATGCTCCTAGATGGATGTGAATTTAACAGAGATCATGTTTTCCATACGAATATTCGTGCATGTGTGTGTAAAAGTAGAACAAAGCTTTTAGGTGAAGTAATAAATCAGGAAAAGTAATTAAGATTTGATTTAGTTTCTTCATCTAAATTAATTTTATGAATGAAAATTTATATAATTTAAAGAACGTAAGCTAGCACACCTTTATGACAATTAAAGTCAAGCGAATAGAGATTAACGTGTTGAACGTTTACTTAACTTTCTATTATTGTCATTTATACCTCTGGAATGGTAGACAGAAAACAATTATTAGAGAATAAATGACATGTACGAGTACATGTATATATGAGTATATGTCGACTTAATTAAAATATATGGGGCTAAGAATTTAATGTGGAGCTAAACAATGCGGCTTCATTTCATACACGAGTTCAAAGCAAGAAGTGTTTTTTTTTATTATGTCATTCATTGAGCGATAATATCAGATACATATTTACTTCTACAAGAAATGTTGTAATAGAATTAAACTGGAATTACGGTCTTGATTTTTTTTTTGGCGTATTTTCATATTTCATATGTAGGGTAAGGCGAGGTGGTTTCGACATGTAGGAGGTTTTATCAAACTCAAATTTTTCACTTCCTATAAATATGACAGTTATGATATTTTCTTATGTCCACAGTCTAAAGGTACCTCTACTTTTCCCCTTATTGAGTTCAGTTGCTGATCAGCGCGTAACAAGTTCAGTCGTGTTTTAATTTTTGGTAAGTTTGCATGTAATTTTTTTCAGTGAATTCTAAGCTATAACTTTTTTTGTTTTAAGAGTTTGAAAGTGAGAATACAAAAACTAAACGAACAGATTAATAGTGTTTTTATTAGTTGTGACCCTTTTACGTAAGTATAAAATAATTAACTTTTTTAAAGCGTAAATATAATGCATGCATTGAAGGAGGTTACGACACGTTTCGCTTAAGTCGTTTCGTTTTTTCAACGTTTCGTTTAAGTCAAATTGTCGAAACCTCCTCCTTTCACTGTTTTACTTAGTTTTAGTTTTTTTTATATTGAAATTTAATAGGTTTAAATCAAAATGCCTAACGTTTATAAAAGAAAGTATCCTGAAAAGACATTTAGCAAGAAAGCCATGAAAGAAGCAGTCAAGGCATAGCATGTTGAAACCTCCTTCTTAAAAGTCGGAACCTCCTACAAACTAGGAGGTTCTGTCACTTTTTCCTTATTTAGAAATTCATAAAAAACTCTGAGACGGTTAATAAATTAGCCCCTTAAAGTTGTTCTTGTAATAAATTAAATGTTAATAAAGTAAAATTTAGATATACATATATAGTTTTGTTTGTAAACGGATGTACCTAATTTTTGACAATATCCGTTAACGTGTTATGTAGGGTAGGGCGTACCCTACATATATGGAAAAAAATTTCTAAAAAATTATGGAAAAAAAGACAAAATTCGCAGCATTTACGCCAAACTATTTGGGTGACTTTTCCTAGGAAAAAACGCCACAACTTTGTATGGAGATTTTCGGGCTTATCTTCCATTTCCTTTTTTTGGCGTAATTTCAGGGAGCCTAAAATTAGTTTTTAATAGTTCTTTTAAATAAAAAGAAATGAGTGTCGGACTTTACCGAATTGATAAGTTGGATGACACCAACTATGATGGTTGGAAAATCCAAGTTAAATCAATTCTGATTCATTGTAATTTCTGGGATTACTTGTCCGGGGCGAAAGATGTTCCTGCAGCCGGTAATACCAGTGCGTTGGCCACCTGGAAATCGAAGGATTAAAAGGCGCTTGCAACTTTGTTTTTGTCAGTCAAATCAACCCAATTGCTTCATGTGAATAACGCAAAAACATCTAAAGATGCATGGGTTCGCTTAAATGAGGTACATTCTCCTAGTGGACCAGCTCGTAAGGTCACTATATTTAAAACATTAGTGAATTTAAGAATGTGTGAAGGTGCATCGATGTCCGAGCATCTAAACAAATTTTTCGATGTGTTCGAAAAACCTGTTGAGCTGGATATAAAATTACAAGACGAATTGCTTGCCATTTTAATGTTGTGCAGTTTGCCGAAAAACTGTGAAAACTGTGATAACTTTATTATTGTCATAGAATTTAGAGAAAAATTACCCAGTACAGGTGCCCTGGAGACGAAATTATCGGAGGAGGATAAGAGAATGTTTGTTAGTATACTACATAGCACATAGAGAGTTTAAACGATCGTGGAGTCACACAGCTACATAATGAAGTTCACGCATTCACAAATTGAGAGTACGCATTTTCATTGGTGGAAGCATAGAGAAAATTTTGAGAAACTGTCATCGTCGTTGACGGCGTTGTTGACAATCGTTTGACAACGATTTTGTTTTGTTGTCAATACACACATTCACGTATTATAGTTCACACATTCTTATATTCAAGTTCACGCATTCACAAATTGAGATTATGCGTTTTCATTGGTGGAAGCATAGAGAGAATGAAGAGAATCGTTTGACATTTCAAAACAATAGCGCCGAATTTTTGTCTAACATAGCTTCCAAAACTGCGTTTAGTTAACTGGAAGATTAATTCAGACTGTGAAACCGAACGAGTTAAACGAAAAGTTTAAACTCTCGTTCACGTTTGGTTGATCTACAGTTTAAACTCTCACTGTGAAACTGGGAATAAGTCTTGTAATAAGGTTGCCGAGTCAACATTGAATTTACCCGCGTCTTTTACTTCTTCTCACCAAACAAGGAAAGCGTGGCAACTCGATACCTCATAAGTAGTATGTAGGCATAAACAGTGTACATACCTATTTATATTTGTGTTGTATTTATGATAACTTATTTGTGGCTCATATTATTCGTTCCTAGTATTTCAAGACAATGAAAAAAAGTAGCGTCTAGCTCTAGGGAAAGAGTGGTCAGTGAATTTTTACTAATTATGCTGATAAGAATAAAATTAGGAAAGTGCTCAACTTGACGTACTTTGGATCAAAATATATATGCAAAACATTAAAAAAAATTTAAAAAATATTTGTGTAACTTTGTTCCTGAAATATATCTGTTGCTTTTTTTTATAATCTACACACGCTAAAGGGGATATGAATAACCCTTTTAATGTTTACACACAGCCCGAGCACATGAAGAACAAGAACGAGAGACAGACAGATCGGCGTAATGATAGGAAACTCAGATGTTAGGTTTCCACTAGCTCCATGGGTGGTGTTCAGGATAACTGGAGAGTTTTTGTGTATTATTGAAAGTTTGCCCTTGCTTATGATTCACAGAAGTTTTGTACCGGAATGTTTACTATTGTTGTTAGTGCGATCAATTTCTTTAGCCATACCACCATCCCCTACTACCAGTGTAATGCCTTCGCAGTAGGTTTTGATATTAACTTCTGAAACTGATAATTTTATTTTTTAATTCGTGAAAAATAAATGTTTAGGCGACGCGATATCTGGATTCGGACCGTGAACCTTCAGCGTGATAAGCGACGATGACTACCACTACACCACGGCCACCGCGCATATTTTTCCGAATTTATGAACGAACTCTTACCCCAAACGACTATGTTTTCATAATTGCTGTCACTCATTTCGTACAGGCATGGTGATTTCCTGTACTGCGAGGTTTATACATATGTGATATGGGGAATACCTTCCTTTCTACAGATGTTCACACTTAAAATGGACAGATTTCAAAGAATTCCTTGAATCTCCATAGATAAGAGAGTCTTCAGTACTAACTAATATTCGGTACCAAATTCCCACCGAATTTATAAGCGACTTGATACCAATTCGGCCGATAGCTTTCTGACGCCGGGAAGTTAAGATTCTAGAACTAGCTCAAAGCATTAATTAAGCTGCAAATATGTTTAACCAGAAATTTATATCCTGTAATTATTTCTTTGCTGGAATTCTACCTTTTTGCTCCTTACGACAAATGATAGGTACACTCCTTCAGACATTGGGAAGAGATAGCACCGTGGAAAAACGTTTTAAACGTTTCCTGGGATTGAACTCGGGATAAAATGCATAGTAGTCCAACGCATAAACCACTAAGCATGGGCGCCCATACGTATTTATCAAAATAATCACCAACAATTCTTGGTAAAGAATTTTAGTTTACTCGATAAATGCTGTCTGGAATTACATCTTTATACGCGCATACCTGAACGTTTATCATTAAACGTGTGATCTAACATCTGAAATTTGAAATAACTTGGCTTACTCCACCTTCTCGTATGCTAAGTTAACGTTGCCTTAGGTCCTTTAGACTCAGAGAAACGTGGTCGCCGTGGCCGTGGTGGTTAGTGCGTTGGACTACTACGCAATGCTGCCTGGGTTCAATTCCAGACCGAGTCTAACACCCAACGAGTTTTTTTTAACGGTACCACCTCTTTCGAATGTCTGACAAGCATCAAAGAGTATCATTTGCCACGGTTGAGCTTCTCAATTCGCCGTTCAGAGTCGGCAAAAAACTGTAGGTCCCTTCCATTCATGCAAAAATATAACTCACACACAAATGGTTGCGAGAAGCAGGCCCAGGTTCACCTCGAGTTGTAGCGCCAACTAAGTAAGTAAGTAAGGTCCTTTAGATGATATATTTTTGCGTTTTTTGGTCGTCGTCACCCCATTAAAGCCTACGTCTTTTGGTGGGTTTCAAATGCCTATTACATATTTGGTAAACTCCACTTTGATATTTTTAAGGGTTTAACTGTAATCAGTTTTACTGTGCTGTTTTATTTAATACTCATTTGATATAATAAATCATTTTCCAGCAAGCGGCGGGCTTTTGGACTTTTTAAATCCTAGCTTCGTAGCAAAGTTGTTGATGAAAGATTTATAAAGAGTGGAAGATAATCATTTCTGCATTTACTTAACTCACATTCGTATTGAATAAGCCAAACAGCCATGTCGTTGCCACCAACCTCCAAGCAAACATAATCACATTAAAAATGTACGAGAACGAGTACGACAATGAGCATACACTACACATTCAAATATTCTCAAACATAAGCCGGAAATCGTTTGTCTTTCTCTCGAATAGCTAGTTTTACCATTAATTTGAAAAGATAATAAAACCAGCCGGCTGTCAACTAAAATAAATTATTTTGCTTAGAAATTAATTGTGCAGAAAGCATTTTGGGAAATAAAAGAGCCTTCCTGTGAAAATATCCTAAATAGATCGTTTCTTCTCTGCATTCCACAACTAGACTGATGTTTTTTTTTTCCTCCCCATTCTCCTGTGAAGGACGAGCACAAACCCGTGCGACCGACTGAAACAATCCGACTCCTAATCCTGTTGCTTTGGCAATCTCTAGCATTACCACCTTTTTGTGGTCTGCGTTAATCGGCTTCGGAACCCTCCCCCAATTATCCCCTCTCATCTTATGGCTCGTAATACAAAACACAAAAAAAAAAAAAAACACTCCAAGGTAGGATGCTACATGCTACCACTTGCCAGCCGGCTTCTTCCTGTTAATAGATCATTGCCAAAAGCAAGCTCCAGCTCCGCCAGCAATAAGCGTGCGTACTGTTTCCCGAGATGTTTTGCTTCCTTTGTGTTTTGTTGGTTCGAGCCACATTGCTAT
Source organism: Brachyopa scutellaris (assembly GCA_949775065.1). Classification (NCBI taxonomy): domain Eukaryota; kingdom Metazoa; phylum Arthropoda; class Insecta; order Diptera; family Syrphidae; genus Brachyopa; species Brachyopa scutellaris. Next base: position 24,687,289 of record OX459112.1, read on the forward strand.
GGGGAAAGATAAACTGTCACTTCGCATATGAGACTAATGACAAAAAGACCTACACGTATACACAACAGGCTTCCTATATTTATATCCCTTGTTGCTAAGATTTTCATAGAATTATTGCATATAAGCTGAGCGAAGATGTCAGCGGCGGCGGCGGAAAGGAGCCAAGTGGTAGAGATGGAAAGAAAATGTTATTTCCCAAGATTTCCCCAGATTGACTGGGATTAATGATTGCGTTGTTGCGTTGCGGATCACCACCACCACCACCACCCTCCCTGCCTGACAAACAATGTGCCTACAATGTGATTATGGAATTCTGTGGTTTTATGAACCATAAAGGAGCCTAATGTGAATTTGTTTTTTGTTCCCATCCAAACGTTATTGCCTTAACGCTTTAAAGCCATAAAGTTAATTATGTTTATTTATTTATCTAACAGTTTCTGTCTCCTGTTCTCTGGCGTCTTTTTTGAGGGCTCGTGTCGTTGTCGTTGTTGGCGGATGTGGTGGTTGGTTGGTAGCTTTGGATGAACGAAATGAGATTTTCTTTGCCTGCTTCGTTTCCTATACTTAAGTGCTGTTAACCACCACTGGTGTCATGTAGAGCGCACACCATCAAATCAAAACGCAAGAAACAGGAGCAAGGACGACTAAAAAAAAGTGACTCCATCCTGCATCCATTTCCGTAGCAACCGCAGAATTTTGCGCAGCGATACTGGTTCACACCGAGCGGGAGAGGGGAAACACTATAACTTAAATACACAAATCCTTTGGCACTAGCCAAAGTGTCCTTTTTGCTCTTCTTTTCTTTTCGTGTATACTTTTTGTTAATTTTATATTTTTATTTTTTTTTTCAATGAAAGGAGCAAAAGGATTCTTCACACCATCTGTGATGTAGTAAACCTATCTAAGAACCACTGTGAGTGAACAAAGTTTTTGTTGTTTTTTTTCCTCCTGCCAGAATGTTGGACAGAATGAGTGGCCTGCTTTTATTTTTCCATTGCCAGTGGTGGAAGTGTTGGCTGCTGTTCATTGTGTCGCCGCTCGGTATTATTATCCTATTGCTAGTTGTTTGCATTTCTTTTATGTTTTTATTTTTTTCCATCCAACATCGCTTTATCCTTGGGAAGTACAACACCATGGTTTTGAATTTACGACAACCAAAACAGCTTGTTTTGCTGGATGTATACTGTTTGTTGCAAGGATATACTCCATGTCGACCACTTGCAGTCCCATTGAGCGGGAAAAAGGTTAGAATTCCTTTGAATAGGTGAACGCAAAACTATTTCTATGGCAATATGACAATGTATTTATGTTTATCTTCGCCTGTTCGCCTCAATAGCATGTCGTTTACTTTTTGTGCTCTCCATTCACCTAACCATCCGAGAACATTGTTATTTTCTTTTGTGTTGGCTGTGTAACGTAGGCCTTCTTCCTCGGTGGTGTCCCCTAGTTTTCTCTACAACACTCTGTGGTTTTGAGTCAAATTTGTATTGTGCCTACTTAAAACGCCTAGGGACCTCCAAACAAATGAAAGTCCGACGGGGCCAATACTGTAGAATACGGTAAATGGGTACATTGATTCCCAACCAGCCATTTTGCGTTCTTGCAACGTGAGGTCTGGCGTTTATCTGATAGAAAAGGAACGAGGCTCACACAATTGTTGATGGTCGCCCTGCAGTAGGGCACAGTAACAATCCACGTTAATCGTTTGGTTAAGTTATTCTTTGAATCTCCCACTAGGCAAGGCCTTCATTGGGTGACGACTCAGTAACAACTGAATCAATATCAGTAATCGCCTTCATCTAACTTAGTTGTGCTACCAGGCCTTGCCTCAATGTCCGTGGCTCAATGGTTAGTGCGTTTCACTCTTGATCATGCTTTCGCAGTTTCGAATCGCAGCACACACCAAAAAGGATTTTTCACAAAAAGGTGCCACTCGTCAACTTGTCGTTCCGAGGAGTCGGCAGATCCCTTCCATGTATGCGAACAATTTATCACGCACACACGAATGGTACTTTATCACCAACTAGTTGAACCCGTGCTCGCCTTGCTTCGCATTCTAATATGCAAATATGCAATTTCAGTGGGAGCGAAGAAACATCAAAGTATTTGTCTAAGTCCACAAAAGTGTTAAATAAATTTTGTTGATTTACTGCGTTTTATCAAAAACGTTTCAATATTTAACTTTCAGCCCCTAAGTTCAGATTTCATAGTTCTCAAAAACCGCACCGCACCGCAGCCCATCAAGACTTCCGCCTCCACCAAATGTCGTTGCAGAATTGTAACTCTAGATCGGGTGTACATAATTTAGGTGGGCTCGAAGAATAATAGGTACACCCATTTTTAGTTTAACCTTATGTGATAGAAGCCCTGGATGGAGCAGATAGAAAATTTAAAAATTCGACCATATAGCTGGTTGTTACTTCTTGGTCCACAACCCGGTTGATTGAAATACATTCTGCACTTTGACCATCAATACGTGAAAATATCTCGCTATCAATTGCTGGAGCTTGATCATTCCAAGGCAACAAAATAGCTCCCTCACAAAGCTAAGAATTCTCACGGTTTGTTAGTTGTGATATACTAAATAACCGAAAAAGGATGAGATAAGTTCTTCGGTAGAAGACACTGTTTGGCACAAATAATGTGAAAAATTTACTTTTCCATTTTCTTCCGGAAGCGTTCCTCCACCAATTTTAAGTAACAAATAACAAAATTTTGTGCGTTTGGATTGCCACCTGTTCGTGCCCGCATATTGACGGTCAAGTGCATTTGAGTAACATTAGACCCCAGAGACTTGACTTTTTCAGACAGGCATTTACTTCATCAACTTTTGTGCCTCATGGTACTACTGATAACGTTTGCCTTAAGTTTATCCTGTTAGGTTCTGTTAACGGTTTCCACTGCCTTACGGTGCATTGGTCCCACACAATTAGACAACAGTCACGGAAAACTCGGGCTTTATCACTATTCCGGGGAATAACGTAGCTACTAACCCTGACGACGCCACAGCCACGGCCAATATTACCTTGGCTTTGTATCAATGAACAGCCAATACTTTCCAGATGATTAATTTAGGTGATGATGATATGCATATATGTACATATATGAACCAAAATAAAGCAACAGGAGTTCATTATGGGTTGAATATTTGTTTTTGATCGTTTTTTTTTAATTTGTTACTAATATTAATAAAATGAAAATGCGATTCACTGCTCTAGAAAATTATCTTTCATTTGACACCTCATTTGTTAAAATTGGTTGAGTATGAGAGCCGCAAATGCTTACGATGATTGTAGCACATTAAAATGCAAAACAAATGATCACGTCAGAGCGCGCACACACACTATTGCAACGATACCCACTGCTGCACGGCTGCTGGCAATGGTCCTCGCTGAAAGAAAATTGTGGGCGATGCTTTGAATAATTGTTTTGAAAATCGCTCAGCTTCAGGACAACGCAGAAGGATGTTTTATATCTCAAATGATTGAGTGACAGATCTACTAATTTCACCTATTTTTTTGTTTTTTAATCCCATAAGCCATTATTGAGTTAGGGCTGCATAATCATAATATGCCTCACCAATATATAGTTATAGAGCCAAATTCATCTCAGCTTCTATTACCTGAGGAGAGAGGCCGAATCACCGCACTAGAAAACGAGTGAGTGAGTAGGAATCGTTATGAATGATCGAATTCGAGCTAACATATCGAATAAAAATAAAATTTTACTAGAAAAGTTCAAATAAATTGGCATTTTTCCGGTTGATTGAAGGAAAAAACAAATACATATTGATATTACTTTATTGAAATTCAAGAAACTAGGTGAAAATATGTTTGGTTTTGGATGTTTGGCCATAAATTCAGCAAGAATATTTTTGTTCGCAGTATATTAATTTTGTTGAGATTTGACCTAATTATACAACAACATATTAGGCGTTGGTAATCTATATAGGCTTAGAAAAACTTGTTCATGTTAAATACACTAACAACTAAGCCTGTATAGACGAAATCTGGATAGCTATCGAGTCTTATGTCCTTAAGGCTGAATAATCGAATGGGTTCGTATGTCGAAGTCGACGTACGAAACTTAGCGAACAAAAGGAATTTGTACTGTACGACTATATTAGATTTTTGCTTCGAAGTTCGAATCGTTCGCTCTTTCGTACTCTTTCGTACGAAAATTTGACATTTGACTGTAAAAGCTGTGTAAATTTAAAATTGGAAGTCTGTAAATAAAGAAATTTCGTTTTATTTACAATTTGCAATTAATAGAATTATTATTTGAAAGAATAATAATTGTTCTAAGATTTCATTTATATACATAGGTACATCGAACTTACAAAAAAATGGCTTGCACAGAGGACTACAATTTTGTTTCCCCATTCTTCAGCAAAATAAAATGTTATGCGAAAACAAGGATCCTTTATATTTTATTATTTATGTTATTTGATTTCACTAATTTTGCAAAACAACACCCCAGTGACAGGCAAAGCGACCTGACTCTGACAATCGTCAGTGACAATCGCTTCCGCTCACGAACCTATCAAGGCCCGAGAAATATCAAAGCCGGTAGTTATCAACCGAACTCTGCTGTCATTTCCAATTTAAATTATTTCTGTTGATTTTTAAAATGGGTATAAAAGAAAGAAATATGAATTTATCCGACAAGAAAAAGAAAATTATAATAAATTACGTGAATATGTTCCTTTTAATTGAATTAAATTTGACGAAAAAAAATTCTATCCACCAACTTATTTATGAGCGCTTGATAACTACCGGACTTACTTTCAATGAAAATAATGCCAACGTGAACCTGTCAAACGTCAATTAGCATAGTCTTGCCAAGTCACTGTCCAGCGTTTTTTTTCTTCTCATTTTCCGCTAAGCTTATATAGATTTGAAAAAAAAAACCCACCTATAGTTGAGCCTTTAGACCCGATAAAAAACTGTGCTCCCAATTGTTATCGAAAAACGCTATCAAAAATGTCAAAAATTAAGAAAAAAAAAAATAAAAAAAATGTGAGGAAACATAGATTCAAACGCCAAAAGATAAAAATTAATGAAATAAAATCTAAAATAAAATAAAATTTTAAATTTCTCAAATTTTTTCAACTAGGAAATCGAAGATGTTGACGAAGGAGTAGGTGTTAGGAGTGCGCGGTAGGATAAGTTCCAACACTAGGAAAAAGAAGAATTGTGTAGAAGTAAAGAGTTGTTTTACTCACAAACATGCCACAACTTTCTGGAATCTGATTGTATGCGACATGTTGTAGGTACATACGAGTACCTATACACATTTGTTTAACAAAAACATTTTCATCATAGTGCTGCCAAAGCTGGATGATGGAATTCCTTAGCCCCGATAAGCATTTTTTGTGCACATATTTTTTAATTCCAAAAAACAACAAAATTAAATTCAAAAATACTCACATACATAGGTAATTGTTTTCATTGGTACTCGACACGAACATTTTTTTCTAGTAAAATTATATGTCCTCGATAACCTGAGCGGTAATGCCAAATCGTCATATTTCGATAATGAGTAACTCGTTTACAAGTGCGGTAATTCGGCCCCAGATTTGTGAGTTTGTATACATAATATTCGAAAAATGCTGACGGTTCCAACTGAATAACTAGGAATAGCTCTGACAATAAATGTACAGAATGAACTCTCGTTCGAGTTAAAAAAGTAAGAAAGTTGCAACATTCAAGATTCAACTCATTAAACTTAGTACCTAAACCAGAAAAAGGTAGCATGCATATCTTTAAACGCCTTTCCCCTTTCCCTAGCCACACGCTAATATCCCATAAAGAAAAACAAAAAATATATATATTTGTATGTTGATTCTATCACTTTTATTTTTTATATAATCGTACAGAACGTTACCGCCAATTTAATGTTTATCGTTTTATCTCTGAGGATACCCCGGACAGTCACGGTAAAAAAAAAAAAAAAAAAAACATCCAGCTGGCCGTCAGTAATCATTACCTTTCCCCCATAAGACTGACCCGTTTTGTCCATTAAACGCGGTATTCTATAAAACAAAAAAAAGCTTAGCTTTATCTTTCGCAGTCATGCGATGATTAACACACACACACCTTTCTTAGCTCCTCCATCACACGGTCTTTATAACGGGCTTCAGCGGCTGAAGGTATACCTTAACCGAATGGAAATCTATTACTTCATCGTTTATCGTATATTTTATGCTGGGCCCAACACCATGAAACTGATAGAATGGTATTTGCCAAATCTTCTGCCAACCCAGTCGATCGCAAATTTTCGCCGTCGCTATATTTGTACTGTCGACTCGTATATACTCGAATCCCAACAGCATGGCCAAATTTGCGGATCTCTGAACCAGTTTTCCTGCGATTCCCATTCTACGATAGTGACTTGCAACAGCCAAGCCAGCCATTTCCACAATTCGTACTGGCCGCCCGTTAGTTTTTTTCTCCCGCGGTACTGGTGCTTCAAGAATTTTATGCCACGAAAGCAACAAATCACGAGTGGAGTCTGATTTCACCCGTCTAGCCAATTGAATGAAAACATTGGACTCGGCTTCCGAAACTGGCCTATGGGGACAATTAATGCACATGCCACAGATTTGATTGCCATGGACTGCTGCCAGTGACATATCTGAAATGACATCACATAAAAATAAGTATTCACCCGGAGAATGGATGAAAAGGCCTAGTCGTAAGAAACCAATCCGCCTTTTTTTCTACATTTTTACACTCTCACTATAACATCTGTGTGGATTAAAATCTGACACCAGAAGCGTTATAGTGAAATGTCAGATGTTTAACGTCAAAAATGACATAAGTAAACAAAACGAGGACGTTTAAGATTACCAGTGACAACTGGAAATTCGCGAATCGCTGCGGACCGTCAGAATACAGCTAATCTGCCGCGCTCTTTTGACTAAACCCTTTACATTGTAGGTCTGTTCATTGAGGCTGTTCTAGAACAGAAAGTCGCAGATTCGTGAAAAATGTCATATCAAAGTTAGAATAGAAAAGTACAGCCCAAAATTGTTTACAATTTAATTATACTGAAAAAAAATCAAAATGATAACAAAAGCTGATTTGAAATTTGTACACCAGTCTGTTCTACGTCAAGAGTGGGTGCAAGATTTGCTATACTCACTGAACATAAACGAGACCCGTTTAGGATAGAATTTTATTTTACTGAACACAAGACGTTGTTGTACCCTTCTGTTCTTTTCTGTCCAGACCAGCTTACAATGAACAGACCTTATATTATTATGTAACTATACCGCTACCATATCTCAAAAGTGTCAGCCACAGGGCTGAGAGAAAGTTACGTGTTTCCAACATCCGAGCAGTGATTCCTATTGCATTCATAAGCGGGTCTTCGATGAGGTAATACTCTTTCATAAAGCTTACCGCTTCGGAATACTTCTCCGCTCGAATATCTGTTATATTAATTGCTTTCTAAAAGGAAACAAATGTGAAAATATTTCTTTGACTTAAGTTTTTAACTCAAACACACCTTTGATTTCATACGGCTATCAGATCGGCAACCAGCCATTTTTTGGATTCTTTTTTCAACATAAAGTAATTTTGATAAGAACATGGTGAAACTTTTTTTGGTCTTGATTTTTATTAAAAATTTAGTTTTTTGATTTTTACTAAAAAAAAAAACAATTTGGAAAAAGAAAACTAGAACAGAAAGTATAGAGTCAAATTTTGAAGTCGTTTTCAATGGCAAAGTGATAAGTGCCTGTGCACGTCGTGTTTGTGTTGAAGTACTTTGAATAATTGTGAATTGTATTTTCCCCTCTGTAGTTTAATTGTAAATTGACAGTTTCGAAGTTTGGCATTTAACATTTCTGCTTATTAAATTGGTCGTGTGTTGAGTAACCGGGTTCACTCTGTCAGTCGCTATGGTAATCGGTTTCCCGTTTTATTCGATTCTATTTTGTTTTCTGAGTTTTTTTTTTACTTTCGTATGGGGAATCAAACGCGCTCTTAACCCGCTTGTTGCGAACTAAAACTTGGTCGCAAGTACTTAGTAGGCTTGGAAAATAACGTACTTTTTAAAAAAAAAAAATTAATTTGCTGGCGAAACTTGTGGGATCGATTTCTTCGTTGTAAGAGGAAAGGGAGAAGTCACATGGAAGATGGAAGTCGCGGGTAAAATTAATGCAAATTCCGATCCTGTTTCACCTTTTCCTCTTACTAAGGCAGTTGGACCTAATCCCAGAAGTATGGGGAGAACTTAAATAAATTTTGCAGAGCTGCAGCTGCAAGAAAAGAAAATGAGACTGTTGAGACTTGCGAATCCAAATGAGAGCGCTAATATCACTTAAAGGAGCATCGAAACACAAGAGACAATACATTTGTTAAGAGACGATTTAGAAGACAAAATTGTTCATGTGTCTGTATTGTAATCATTATTTTACGTTTCAACAATTTTTAATAATTTTTTCCCAGAGCTGTCCGAAGCTAAGGTCAATGCTGGAATGAAATCAAGAAAATAATGGACAATAATGAATTCTTAATTAGTGCAGATAATCTAAAAGAATATATTTTACGGCCCGAAGTTTTCTGTAAATGGAATAATTATAGAATAGTTTTCGTAAGGATTGGAACCAGGGTTGCCAACACGGGACGGGAATTTGTCCTTTTTAACATTTATTTCTCAGTAATTTCTCAGTCCCACACTCAATTCATAAAAAATTAAGCTATGCGAACGCACTCTTGATCGTTTTAAAAGCGAACGCAATCTTGAAACTATTTGTCATGTTTATAATACTTCAGCTGCTTCAACGGCAGAATATGAAGATTTTTTTGCATCGAATTGTCACTGGCAATAAAAAGTGGATCCATTACGACAATTCCAAGCGCAGAAAGTCATGGGTTATGTCCGGTCAACCACCAACATCAACGGCGAAGCCAAATATCCATGGATCGAAACACATGTTATGTATTCAGTGAGATCAGAAAGATGTAGTCTACTATGAGCTGCTCAAGCCGAATGAAACCATACGCTTGAGCCGTGCTTTGAAGTAAAAATGGTCGGACTCGGAATACTTCGAGAATCACGACAAAGCGATCTTGCAGCACGATAATGCTCACCCGCACGTCGTCGCCAACAGTTCAAAACATACTTGGAAATGCTCAAATGGGAAGTCCTACCCCACCGATTCTCCAGACATTAGTCCTTCTGATTATCATTTGTTCCAATCGATGACTAATGGCCTGTTCGAGCAGAAGCTTACTGCTTATGAAGATTAAGATGAGGCTTTCTGCCGACATGGTATTTGTATCCTGCCTGAAAGATGGGAAAAAGTAGTGGCTAGCAATGGACAATACCTTGAATAATATAGTTATTCAATTTCATTTTATATAAACAATTTTTGATAAAAAAAAAATGCTACGAATTAATTCAAACTCCAATATACAAATAAAGTTTTTGTTCAAAAAAATAATATAAATGTACAAAATGTCTAATTTGAGTTGAAAAGTTTAATCTTTGCCCCGAAGTAGTTTCTCCGTGTTTTTTTTTTTTTTGAAGTGAAACTCCTTACTCGACTTCGGAAGGTTGCGTTAAATGATCGCGTTAAATGGTCACGTCATATGGTTGCCTTAAACGTTTAACCACATATAATTTACATAAACATCACATGCAGAGTAACAAAATCACCACACTTTAAACAACAAAACTTACTCGCAACCAAATGATTGTTGTGTATCGATCCAATAGATTGGTTTCAAACCATTTTAAGTTACATCTTACATGGTCGTGCGAGTCAACCATCCTTCAGTGGGTTGTAACTTCTGTATACACAAGCTTTTTCCATTTTTTTTCTTTTGCTGCAGCCCGTCTCGGCCGATTCGAGCACCGAAATCAAGCAGCGTCGAGCGCGGTTATTGCTTACGGAGGATTACTAAGGCCTGGTACACACATGCGATTGCAATCGCACGACTATTCAGTCGCAAAAAATTGAACACATAGCTTTCAATGTAAGTGCGCGCACATGAAACCTACCAATCGCAACGTATCATGTGCGCACACTTACATTAAAAGCTATGTGTTCTATTTTTTGCAACTGAATAGTCGTGCGACTGAAATCGCATGTGTGTACCAAGCCTAACTAAAGAAACTTCTTACTGGACTTCGGTTGGTTACGTGGTATGTATGGATATCAGTGGTGTGGGGAATAGATAACAAAGCAGAGATAGTGAAAATTGATTGAGGGGAGAGGAAACATAATGCATGTGCGTGTGTCACAGAGATCACAGTTGTAATCTTTTGCCATATTTTGTTTTATTTAGCAGTATTGTGCATTAATTGTGTAATAGTTTTCTTTTTAGTCTTGAAACGCCATCTGTTGTTTCTTCATAGTTGTATAAGCAGAAAATTGTAATCTGGCAATGCCAGAAAAATGATAGGGAAAAAAATGAAAAAAAAAAAAAGAATGCTATATCCGGAAAGGAGCGGTCATTGTTAAATTTAGAAAACACACGTCGAGACGTGAATAAAAATAAAAAAATAAAGAAAACACGCTGTGTTCGTTATTTTAAAAGATAGATTTAAGTCTATTTCAATTGAATTAATTTTAATTTATATGGTACAAAATGTAAGTAAATGTATGCATAAATTAGGTAAAATAAAGCAAAATTAGGCAAAATAAAGAAAAATAATGCTAATTAATGCAAAGAATGCAAAGAATGGTGATTGCAAGTCTCAAAATGCAGTCGATGAATGCAGTCAAAAAAACTTAATCCATTCATTTAGTTTATTTAATTCCTCTTTATTTTTTGCACTCTCTTTAAGCTGAAAATATACATATGAAATGTGATATACAGCATATGGGCAATGTGAGTGATTGAAGTCATCGCTTCTCGCAATTCAATCGATTAAAGAAAAAGAGAAATTCGGCTCTAGAGGGTAGAGTGGCCAGTGGGGCAATTTAAACACCCAATGAATAAAAATCTGGTAAAATGGAAATCAAAAAATGTTTTGTTAAGGAATTCATATTGCTAAAAGTTGGTTTGGGGCAAAATGAACACCCTAACACATATTCGAAAGTGGAGTTAAATAGACACCCGAACAATTTAGATCTATTTAAAAGCCAAGAAAATTTTTGATGGAAAATACATTATTATGTGTCATCTCATACCCTATTTCTTAGGTTTTATCAAGGATTTTTTGAGGAGAAATGACGGAGAATATTCTTTGAATATCCAATAAATTTTAAAATTGTATGAATGTCTGCCTTTTATCACAAATTCTTCTTCCTTTGTTCACGATTATAATGTACCTAAGAAGTTTCACTTCGGTCGCGCGAAATAAATAAATTAATTACACCAACATTTTTTATAAAGTTTTCTTTATTTCTATTAATTCTTGATTTAAGTAATTATTTATTATGTTTCTAGATAATATGTTTTCATACTATCGGGTTGCTGGTTGGAATGCAACTGCCTTACAATCTAAAAAAAAAAGGAATTGCAAAAGAAGGCGTTGAGAACTAAGCATTTTTACTATTGCGACATACATACTATATAGCAACCGATCGAGAGTATATAGCCCATAATCAATATTGTTGATGTAGTCCATAGTTGACGCTGAGTTCACATGTTCAAGTGGTGAACCCAGTGCATTGGTTCACTTACAATAGATGAGTATGCATTTTAAAGTGGTGAACTCAGTGCATTGGTTTAATTTAGTTTTAATTTTTGTTTATTCTTTCTAGGCCGTCGTTACTTTTATCGGTCACTATAAAAGTATAATGACGGTGATAAATTACGACATACGTTAAAGGGAAATAAAAAAAAGAATTAGAAAAAATGTTTAAGGCCGTGGAGTGTTAAGACCAATACTTAACTCGCGTAACTGCTACACGTACTAATTTTTTATCTTGTATTTGTCTCATAACCTTCTTCATGTTGCCATCCGTGATTTGAACCGACAAAATAGTCATTGTGTCAACGAGTCAAAAACAGAAATCACACTGTCACACCTTGTATCAATCCAATTTTGCAACTTGACTCAACCTATGAAATTCGTAAACTCTAAAACAATAGATGCCATACTAAGACCGTCTTGATTTACCATCAGAGTTTTAGACTTTCATGTAAAATTAACGAGGAACATTGTTTGATTAAGTAAGGAGACGTAAGTAATTTTTCTACATACTTACATGTAAGCTCTGGACTTTATACGATCCTGACGTTGGGGATTTTAGAGTTCGCGAGGTCTATTAAGAATCGACTTAAGCTCGGCAAAAGTAGATGACCTTTGGTTCTGAAAGCTGTTAAATGACTAAGTTTTTAAAAAATTAGAAAGGACTTAAGTCGACTTGAATTTCAACATAAAGCCAACCAAGTACTTCAGTATTTGCATTTTGTCTCTCATTCTAAAATAAAATCAATCAATTACAAATTTAATTAAAAATAATAAATTTGTCTAATGTGTTTGTATAGGTGCCTTTATCACCAAATTCAAAAAGTATCTGTATCTGAAAGGACTCAAAGTCTCAACGAGAATGACTCCTCCTTACTAATTGGAAAAATTTCTTTCAGAGACGAACGCAATAAAAAATAAACGGATAAGGGATACAAATCGCAAAGCCAACCGTCAGTTAACTGCGTATAAAGGATATCATTTTAATTTTAATGAAAAGTTTTGTTCACCGCCTGGATTTTTTTTCACACTTGCATAATGTGAGAGAATATGAAGAAAAAGTACAAGGAGGAGGAAGGAAATCTCCTAACCTAAGGACCGAGAGAAATGCTTAAGATAAGAGCAAAAGAAACACTTTCATTTATTCGTTTTCAAACAGAAAGCGGACGGGGGGAGATAAGGACCTTCTAGGGATCTAACTAAAAATAAAAGATTTCGACTAAAGAAACCGTTCGAGTTCCATCAGGGGAGCAGTCTTTTTGAAAATGATTTTCACGCTTCTTCTTTCTTTTCGCATCCCCTCAATTGTGTCTGGATTATTGGGGGTGGATAGCGAAAAAAAAGGATTTCGAATGCGTTCAGGCTGACTTGGGAATCAGATCTGCAACTAATCGTTCCATTACGATTATTTAAATAGCAAATAAGCAATTCGGCCAACGACGAGTAGGGTACGATATGCAAATTTTATTTTCATTTACTTTTTTATTTGAAGGCATTTCTGAAGATGTGCAAATGAGTTGAAAAGGACATCGTTGTTGTTTCAGCGAAATGAAATCGTTAATTAAGAAAAATCTGAGTGGTTGTGAGTGGGGACCGACAATTTATTCTGTCCGAGTACACATGTTCCCTCGAGAAGTCTGGAAAGTTTCTGAAAAACAAAGCAGACTTTAAGAAAAACTTGAACACACGACGTCTAGTATCTGTTTGTAAGAGGATACGGAATTCACTTCTGCAATATATTAAACATTATGCTGCTATCGACACATCAAAGGAAATGCAATTTTCTTGTGCTTGCTTCTCGTCCTTTGTGTAACAATAAATCTCTGTTCCTGTATGTGCACACCGATGATAATACGATCGATGTCCAATGGATCGAACAAATTGATGGCCCATTTGAATGGATTTTAATTAATTTGCACATGCAAGCAGGGACATCTTTCAGGACGTCTAGCAAATTAGTTTTATCCTTTGTTTACACTGCACGCCAAGATAGATTTTTTCCATTGTTTCATATCTCTACCGGTTCATTCATTTGAAGTCATATTTCTTCCCGAGGTGGCTAAGGGTTGATGGGGCCCTGAAACAGTGACAACAGCAGTTAGATTGAAATAATAGATGCCAATTTGGTTAATGTGTTTTAGGGCGGAATCAAACACTGGGTTTATCCTTTTTCCCTTTTATGTCTGGCATTCGAGACCATTCAAATGAGAAATCGATTGATGAATTACAAGCGAGAAAAAAATGTCCCTTCTCGTAATAGATGGCCATGCCATTACGGGTGAAATTTTGTCACGCTATCGAATTTACGACATCTGACGAAATAAAAACAAGGAATTCGTTCTGAATGATTTTTTTTTTTTTTGGTTTCGCATGGCATGTGATGTCATCAATTTTCAAATACAACGACTCACTGGCATTTATTCAAATCATTTGCGGAAATGATGATGCCGGAAGTTGGTGCTTGACTTTTTTTTTCTCCTATGGGCGTATCTGCTCAGTTTAAATACAGTGGGAAAAAGCGATGAGTGTGAAAAGACAAAAAAACAGATACAATATGATCTTACAAGATATGTACAATGACTAAGCTAAAAGTAGAGAGGGGATGGAATGGAGAAATAATTTGAAATCGCTTTCTGTTTTTGGCTGTGCATGGGGTTATTTTGTGTAATAACTCTATTCTTATTCCCTTTGATGGCGCTGGAGTGCCAATAGAGAAGTTGGAAGAAGTTAAATTTGATGAAAATAGAGAGAAAAAAACTCGTCTGGATCGGTGTGTTGTACTACTAACTAAGTCATCCACGCTTAACAAAAAACCCTAGATCTAAAATCTAGTAAAGAGGGATTTTAGTTTGAAAAGTAGCCGGTAAATGGGGGTGAGTTATGTTTGCAGGAATCTGTAAATATGTATCAATAGCCGTGTTTTATTATCCCCATGATCTGATCCGGATCAGATCAAAATAATAAACCACTGTGTTGTGGTGATTGTACAAGCTAAGTTCATTTTGAAAATAAGTGCGAAGTTGCGAATGAATATTTTCTTTTAAATGAAAATCTAATGCGCTTGTTCTATTTTTTAAGGAGTTAATTTTGTTCATTTTGATTAACAGATACCGAATGAGAATAATATTTTGTAGCTTTAATTTCAGTTTCACATCGTTTAAATATCATTATGAACAGAAAACTTAATTTATTCGAACAAAATAACATTTAATGATATTTGGATTGCCAATAATATTTTTATATTCTAATCTGGCAACATTTACCTTTGATAATTGTCGATAATACAGCAACATTCACAAACGAAAGTGTATCATAGTGCGAGATAGTCGAACTAATTTTTGGGTCCCGATTGATTGATCTTGATAAAAAAAGCAAGATCTCGCATTGTTGTTGTAATGCACACAAACTTATGAGTTGATCTGATCCGGATCAGATCACGGGGATAATAAAACACGGCTAATGAGAAACAACTTGCGTTTTCACCTTAAAAGGCTACTTACTACTAAATCATTCCAATGCAATAACTTTGAATTTACTATTCTCATGGTGAGACCCTCCTACATAAGAAGTCGGAGAATTTACGCTTTCCGGACTAACCCCACATACAGTTCAATAAAACTCTTAGTTGAACCTTCTCATAAATTCGCCTATCGGACGAATAGGACAAAAATAATCTGACAAAACATTTTATTTCGAAGCATAGTAAAACATGCCCGTCATAGAGCTATTCTTAATGAACTGAAAATTGCCGACCTCAATCCAGTGGATGACATTCTCCTACTTTTGGACTTCGATACACCGTACGAAACGCTGTACCCGGAGAAAGAAGGTTGGGGTAGCATTGCGCCTACACGGCGAGAACACATTGCAACTGCGGTCGTCACGAATGGGTCAAAAACCGACAATGGTACCAGTTTTGGAATGTATTCAAGAGAATTGGAATTCAATACGTCTTTAAAACTTCCGGACGACTGTATGGTTTTTCAGGCAGAGGTTCTGGCGGTAAAGAGAGCGGCGGAGCTGTTAGTGACTGAGTCTGATATCAGATAATGATATCACCATCTACATCGACAGTCAGGACGCGCCCAGAGCACTGGAATCGAATATCATGAAATCTGCAATTGTAGAAGATTGTCGCTTTGCGCTCAAAACCCTAAGCAGACATAACAGGGTCAAACTATGATGGGTACCAGGATACTCTGGTGTCGAAGGAAATGAGTTCGCGGATGAGGTAGCAATAGAGGGGGGGGGGGGGGGGGCGCACTGCCTATAACCGAGATGGCGAACTTAGCACCAACATCATGCGACATCAGGGCGATAATGAAGAAGGCAATAGATGGTCAGGTCGGCCTTAGATCACAAAAAGACCAAAGTGATCCTTGGACTGAATGCAATATTCTTGTACGGACCAATGCAAATACTGCAATGACTTGGGTTCAGCGGAGGATGTTGAACATATCCTTTGTGAATGTCGTGCCATTGCGCTCGTTCGCGCAAAACGGTATTAGGTATTATTAGTCAAACTGACCACAACCTTTTGCAGGGAAATCAAACGTTTTGACGAAAATGTTTCGGTTGAGGTACCATCAATAGATGGTCCCAGGGGATCACGATGGGCCCACCATGGTGCCTTGTGTTCTGTGATGGCTCAGCCTAAAAGCCCCAATCTAAACTAACTTGTTAAAAGCTTGATGTTCTGTTTTCAATGAGTGGCATCACCTAGTCTCGACATTTTTGTATGGCCAAGTATATCAATAGCTTTCTGTCGTGATCCTGTTAGAGTTGAATGATCCATAATTATTGTAAGGCAGCACGGTTGTGTCCTTCTGCATTTTATTTTATTTAAATGTAGATATTTAGCTTGCGATTTAATAGGAAACACATTCAAACACACATAAACATATTCTTTATGCTCAAGATGCGACACAGAAAATGTCATCTATTCTCATTCGATTTATTGCGCATACGGTTTGCATAGAAATAAAAATGTCAAATAGCACTTTGCATGACTTGACATAAATATGACCTCGTACATTCCAACAAAAGCTACGTAAATGCAGATACATATGTATGTACATATGTGGGAAAGTATTATTCTGAGTTATCCTTTGGAGATTCCGTGATTCAAACACAGAAGGAGGAATTCTAATTTATTCGTGATGCGACTCCAGTGGGGGTGTGTGTAAATCTTATCTCGCCGAACTGTGACACAGATTGTGGTTGCAATCCTTGCACTTCTTGCACTATCCCCAAAAGTCGAAGGAAATTTTATGTGTGCTTCCGTTGCTGCGGTTTTTTTTTTATCCTGCACAGTACGAGTACCTATTCCCGGTTTCATCTATTTCTTTGTCAAACAACGACTATCACGTTCAAGTGTGGAACAAAGCAATTAGATGTGTTGTCACCACGTGGATGTGTTGTGGTTCGCAGAACCTGGCTGCCATAAATTTTAAGTATAGTGAAGTAAGGAAGTTTTTATTTTAAATTAAAAGCTGATACCTTTTTTTGTTTGTTGTTATTATTAAATAGATACAATAAAAATACTAGGAAAACAGGTTAATTGGATTCAAGGGTTACTGTTAAATATTCTCAAAATCATCATTATACATTGCTGTAGGGTGGAACCGTTACAGTGAATACATTTGAATGAATGAACAAAAAAAATCCATATTCAAAGGACAGGCAAATATTTGTGTTTGTACAGCTCAGGGAAGCAAACAGCCAGTGGATGGTTTTCGGTTAAGGCCATAGGTTCTCCTGTTGAATTTAAATTGAAGTAAACAGACAAAGGATTGGAATTGAGCACATGTTCTGTCATACCGTACGTCATACGCATACATATAAATTTATATTATTCTGTAGCAGAGGATTTTTTTTATTATTTTTTTTTTTTCAATCTATGTTTTTTTTATTGCAAAAGAAAATGATTTGGCGGGGAATATGTTTTGTGTACCAATTAAAACAGCCTTTAATTCCTTCCATTCGTGCAAAAATATAACACGCACACACAAATGGTTGCGAGAAGCAGGCCCAGGTTCACCTCGAGCTGTAGCGCCAACTAAGTAAGTAAGTAAGTAAGTAAGAAGCAAGGAGATATTTTTTTCAAACCATGGTCAACTTTTTGGTCTTTCGTTTGAATTTTAAAACAAACCATACATACATGTATAATGTACATTTTTAGGCATAACGTACAGTGAGACAAATAAGTATGCATTGCATACCCCCTTAAAATTTGCCGTTCTAGTCTATTTAGATTGGAAAAAAAATTGTAGTAGATTTAAAAAAATTGTGGTAGATTTGATAGCATTGACATTTGTATAAGCGTATGTACAATACATCATTGCATCAAATGATGTGCGGATGAGGATTTCGGAAAGGGTTTCCACACAAATGAATGAAAAATTCATTGAAAGTGGTAGAATTTTTGCTCTCTATGGTAGATTTCAAAAACGCTCAAAATTGTGGTAGATCTACCACAATTGTGGTAAAGTGACAACACTGGCGAAAAAAATTGTGGGGTATGTTTCCACACATAAAACTTACTTATGTCAATTTCGATTGGGCAAAAAAGCACTTTTTTTATCTCGAGAAATTTTTAGCGCTCTAGTACAATTTTCATTTTCCAACCGACCAAAAAAGCCCTTTTTTTGTTCTCGATTAATTTTCATGAATCTCGGACTCTACTCGAGATTCACACCTACTTGCACCAAAACATAACAAAATACTATCAATCAACAAAAATATTATCAGAAACTCCGTATAAAAATAGAAAATACAGTCGAACTTCGATAACTCGAATATTTAATAACTCGAATGAAATTGGTTTGCAATAGCGTCAAGACTGAAATGTACATGTAATTTTTATTTAATAACTTTACTTAATAACTGTTCGTACGGGAACAGGATTTGACTGCTTTTCGTAGTTTTTTGTAGTTTTGCGCTGTTTTGGGCAGGTACGGGAACAGATCTCAAGGTCTTGATAGCTCGATTTTTTTTTTTATGGCAAGTGATGGTTCGAGTTATCGAAGTTCGACTGTATAATTGTAAAATTGTATTTATTATTTTTCTTTTTTTTATTTATTTCCGTATACGAACAAGATGTCAAATGACACACTAATACAATTGCAGAAAAACAGATCAATCTCGTTTGTTTTCCATTTTTCCATTCAGCCCGCAAAATCTGAAAGCTGAGAGCAGAATCCGAAAAGCCCAATCAAAAACGACATTAGATTCACTGTTTTATTGTTGAAAAAAATCCTTTCATTTTCTTCGTAACTGCTTTTTAGGAAAATGAACACAAAAAAGTATGTATATTATATGTACGCTGTCCTTATCTTTTCCACTGCGATCAATTTCTTATTTGATGTGACTCATAAGTTCGATGATAGTGATTTGAAATGGTTGTGGGAGTTTTGCTTTTGAAAATGAGTAAAAACGCAAATGAAATCTGTTTTGAAGTACGCGAACAAATATTGAGACTTAGGAAGGAGGGAAGATCATTTTGAGAAATCGCAGAAATCGTAGCAAAAAATTAAAAATCCAGACAGTTCTTAGAAATGCCCCAGAAAATAATTTTTTATGTAGAAAGCCTAGAAGTGGACGACCTCTCAGTGCTCAGAGACAAAATTTTGAATTTCGTTAGAAAAAAGTCTAAAATACCTGCTGTAGAAATTGCAAATAACATCAAAAATGACATTCAAATATCGGCTCACCCAGAAACAGTTCGTTTAGTCCTAAGAAACAATAGCTATCACAGTTGCGTCCCAAAAAAAAACCTCAAATAAGTGAAGTGAACAGAACAAACACCTTGCGTTTGGAACCGAATTTGTTGACAAAGATTAATTTTTTTTTGGCTGTCTATTTCTCGGTCTTTTTCTTCATGTCCTAGCGCTGTGTGTACACATTATAAGGGTATTCATATCCGCTTTAGCGTGTGAAGATTATAGAAAAAAAAAAAAAAATGTCATGTAGTGATGAAAGTAGGGGTAAATTTTATAGTACCTATAGGAAAGGTTTGGGGAAAGAGAAATTAAGAGATAATAAAAAGAAGTCTTGTTCCAATTGCTAAACATAGCGGGGGCTGGTGTAGGAGAACTAAAGTTCATTGACGCAATAAATATCTCGAGATTCTAGGGGATGATTTGGCTTAGTTATACTGCAAGGAAATTGGGCCTGTCACCAGGTAGGTATTTCCGCCAGGACAATGAACCAAAGCATCCGAAGTAAGTTGTAAAGCGTTGACTCCTTTATAATGGCTAAATAACTCTACTTACCTCCCAAGTCCCCAGATTTGAAACCCAAAGAAAAACTAGAGCGACGGATACGAAAAAACGGATACATAAAAAAAAAAAAAAAAAACGTCCTTGTTGAAGAATGGTCCAATATATCGTCTGAAACGACTTGTAATCTTGTAACATCTCTGACAAGGGGTTTTCAAGCAGTGATTCAAAGTAAGGGAGGGCCCACAAAATGCTGATTTACAAAATAAAAAATAAATAAAAAAAAGTGAGTTAATTTTATGTATTTTAATAAATGTTCGAGTACATAGTATGTAGGCTTTTTTGTGTCGAAAAAATTGTTTTTTTTTTTTTGATTCTTTGTTAACTGTGAACAATTTTCTGAAATTTGAAGAATACATTTTGTATTGTTAGTTTATAATGTTTGAAGACTGCATAATTTTTTTTTTTTTCAAATGTCTTACTTACTTACTTACTTAGTTGGCGCTACAGCTCGAGGTGAACCGGGGCCTGCTTCTCGCAACCATTTGTGGGTGCGTGTTTTATTTTTGCACGAATGGAAGGGATCTACAGTTTTTTGCCGACTCCGAACGGCGAGTTGAGAAGCTTAATCGTGACAAATGATACTCTTGGATGCTTGTCAGGCATTCGAAAGAGGTGGTACCGTGAAAAAACTCTTTTAGGTGTTAGACCCGGCCAGGAGTTGAACCTGGGCAGCATTGCGTGGTAGTCCAACGCACTAACCACCACGGCCACGGCGACCAAATGTCTAGAAAGGTGGAAAACTCATATTTAGGAGGAGCATCTATATTTATTTGTGTCACTGTATATGCTGTTTTGAAGCCTTTTCATACCCACTTCGCCATCACATAATTTGAAAAATTGATGTATACATCTATGAGCCTGCATGATAATTTTAAACTGTCACCTATACAAAGTAAGATACATCTGCACCCGCGTTTGAAGAGGAAAAATATTAAACCAAACTAATTTAATAGAACATCTACCAAAACATTTTTTGAATTCACTGTCTTTAGACCGAACTCGTTATGGAAACTCAGATTTTCAAAGAAAATCAAACTGTCAGATGTGATTGCAAATTTAATTATTTTTGATGTTAACTTTTTCCCAAAATCTAAACGAACTGTCAACTTCAGTTGAATATCTATTAATTTTCTGCTAAAAATAAAAGGAACACCAAAATGAAGAAAAGTCCACTTATACTCCTACGTTTTCTTAAAGATGTCAATAACCAGTGCCAGTGGCGCAAAGTGAATACTTCATAAGGGGGTGCTGATCCGATTAATTAAATGCCAGTTTATTTTATTTGGTTGCTCTGTCATGTAAGCTTGGTGGAAACAACCAATTTTTGTATATATATTCATAGTTAGCGGAAAGCTTGTTGGTCATTTTAAGGCGACCTCGATTAGATAAGTTTCTTTTTTGAATCAAACAATTGGCATCCAAAGTTCCCACCAGCATACATTTTCGTATGGCGCCCTTAAATCCAACTTTAGGGCTTCATGGACAAATACATACTGTAGCACGGTTCTTCATTTCATTCAAAAACAAATGTCAAAAACAAAAAGGAAAAAAAAAGTATTAAAGACTAAAACATTAAAGAAATCCAATAACTTTGAGTGCTGTGGCTATCACTATCATCAGCATCACCATCATCACAGTTTCTTTCATTTTCAAGGATGGTAGATACAGTATCCGTACAATAAAAGTTGATTGCATTTCTGTTATATGTATGTATATATAACAAGTAGGTAACTCACCAACAACATTCAGATAAACCGAGTGGCCAATTGGAGGAGTCGTCGATATTTGGCATTCGTAGATGCCTGAGTCCTTTCTCTGTGCATAACGTATCCGAAGTGTCCAGTCCTCGGCGTGCGGCGAGTGCATGGCTTCAAATCGTTGATCCGATGTGTATGTGTAACGGCCAACTGTGAGGAGATGGATGTCACGATGTCGCACCCAAGAGACCTGAAACGAATAAAAATCAACAGGCAATTCGTGAGCTAAGATATATATATTTTTTACTTTTACAGAAGATTTATCCGTTGTCAACGGAAGATATTTATAAGTACATATACTCGTTTGTACGAATTTGTACTTACATATAAAGAAAAAGAAAATAATGAAAACGGATTTACTGTGGATGAAGTTGGTTTTGATTTATTTTATTTTTTAGATTTATTGTGAATATGTAAATTTTGGATTTTATGGAAATCCAGATACAATCATAATATATATTCAATTTGTAGCAATTACAAATGATAGTTGGTATCTGAATAGTGTACGTACATTGTGGCTACGATACAATCCATGCAGATATTTATAAGTCGTGTTATCGACGAAAGTTGTGCGAAGTTGGCAAGTAAAAAATCAATCCTTTTGGATTTGCAGAAGATAACGTCAGAATCGCAGGTAGTCACCGAAACTTAGACTGATATCTGGTTATAAATAATGGGAAGCAACATATGAGCTGCTAAGAAAATATGAACCACAACATCCACACTTTGGTCAAGATGTGATGTCTACCCTGGCTCTTATAACACTATGCCAACTACATACATATGTAGATTAAACTGAGAACAACGCTCTGTTTAAATAAGACCACACCAAAAAGAATCATTAAGGCTTTATAGGACCCATCACACTGTTCCTTATGTATGGTATATGAAATATGATCATACTCAAAATCGGATGAAAGTATCTGTGGTCCATTTCAAGAAAAAAAAGGTTTTCGCTTTATATTTGAAAGAAAAGATTCAACCGAGAAGTGCACGAGCCTAAAATGGGCTGGTAATGTAAAGCAAATTAACTGAACGCCAATCATGCAAAAAGACTCTGTAAATAACTTAGTGTATGAAACTATACATACATATGCAAATGGCAAAGAATCGTGATAGATTGAAAGGTATAGATATAGACCCATCATCTCCTAAGGTATAGTGGACTGACATAAAAATAAAAAGTCAAAGTGCAAAGACTAGCGGCACTCGGCACTACAGGAGCAATATGAAGTACCCCACAAGCAGAATTGGATATGATCCTTCATAACCTTCCATCCGACATGTTTCTCAAAGGCGCAGTAGCAGACTAAGATAATCTGGTTTGTTAAACCAAACTTTTTCCTAGTAGGCTCTTAATTGAATAAGATCAAACACAATAAAATCATGATGGCACAGCAATGTCAAAGGAAATGAAATAGCAGACGAACTAGCTACAATTGGATCGACTATATGTGCAACAGTGATGCTGACACCTCCTTACTGCCACTGCGTAAAATACTGTTGAATTTAATCGGCCATGTAACCGAAAAGACATTGCAGAGCTGTGAAAGATATCGAATCTTCTAAGATTCACCTAGAGCGCAAACTGATTTACGAGTTGGTAAAAAGGCGATTAACTCCCAAACTATGCACGGATTCACAATAGACCCTTAGTTCTCCGAGTGGAAATAATTGCTCGTATAAGCACACACCCTTCCCAACCAAACATTACCTGAGAGGCAGCTATAGTTAGGTTAGATGCACTAAATGTTGCGGTGATATTCTTAGCAACTCGAAATACAATTAAATGGTTGCTTTCTCTTAGAAATATGAATTTAGAAATAACAGCGTGTAAACCAAACTCGAAATTGACATTTCATTGCATTAGAGATTTCAAAGTATGCACACGTAAAACAGTTATGATCCACCTAAAAAAACAGTAAACCGAACAGTACTTTATTGACAGATCCATTTATCTGGTTCCGTAACTTTTAAAAATGGGAGTAGGTTAACTCTTATACTGAGACTTTGTTATTTGTTGATGTCTGTACAGCGAGCGAAATAATTAGAAACTCAGTATACATATACATATATATTTGAATTGTATTCTTTTAAAAAATATACAAATGCAATTTAATTAAAAAAAATATTAAGCAAAATAAGAAATTAAAGAATAAAAAAAGCGTTTTGAGGCGAAAAAATAAACGTAAAAGAATTAAGCAAATTATAAAGATAAAAAAAAAAATGTTTGTTTGTACATTTAGATTCGATAAAGAATTACCCTAGGAAACCGCTGCTACTTCGGTTTGGCAAAACAAATGGGTTCAAAACTCCTAACTCGGAAGACGAAATGCATGCTCTACAAAACATTGATCATGTCAGTTCTGCTGTATGGCGCCAAGTGTTGGACGATAAGCAGGAAAACAGAGCAGATTTTGAGCACTTTCGAGAGAAAAATTCTTCGTCAGATATTCGTATGCGAGGAGGGCGAATGGAGGAGAAGATACAACCGCGAACTCTATGAGCTGTACCAAGATATGGATGTAGTCCGAAAAGCCAAAACACGTCGACAACAATGCTCCAGCAAAGAGGATCTTCGAATCACAGCCTCTAGGTTCGAGATGACAAAAAAGACCGAACCTCCGTTTTAAAGACCAAGCTACCGCGGATGCCAGTGCGCTTGCTCTATACAACTGGAAGCAGCATGCCCGGGATCGAAGAGAGTGGAAGGCTGCCGTGTCTCAGGCAGAGACTTCACGGGTCGGGAGCCCCTTAAGTAAGTAGTAGCTCTTTTAAGTTTGTATATTGTTTCCTATTGGCTCCTCACAGGTTTTTGGTGGGGATGCCCAAACATTTCAATTAATGTCGTTTAACCAGGTTTTAATAATAATTTTAGTCCGGCGACTCGAGACATTGTCCCCCTCCATTTACTGTTGAGTATTGATTTTTGGAGGAACCCATCCCAAATCATAACGGCGCGCCTCTACCATACTTCCATTCCATCCTGACTTGTACCTATTTCAAAGGTTATGTCAATAGAATCAATTGGTATTTTTTTTGCATCTGAAAAGATGAAATATTCATGAGTCCAAGACATGTGGCTCTCAGCTAAATTTAATCCTTCGAGCTTATGTTAGGTAGCTAAATGTTTTTTTTTTTTTCAGCTCCTTTATATAGGTGAACTTCGGAAGGAAAGCTACAAACTGTTACACACGTTCAGCTAGATCCAAAATATTAATGCATTTTACTTCCAATGCGATTGACTTATTCCATAAGAAAGTCTAGAATCTCTGACCTTGATTGTAAGTCAAAGTAACAAGGTTTTCATTTTCCCATTCCCTTTCTCAGTGAATGATGCAAGTCAATCCGGAAGTACAAATAATTTAATTTAAAATGCTGCTATACACACTCTGATGTGGGTTTTTTTTTATTTTTCATAAAAGCTAATTAAAATCCCATTAAGGTTTCAATTTACTCCTGTATCCGTAGAATTCATTGAACTGCAACTGAACCTGAAGCACTTCTCCGTGCAAAACCGAAATACAGGCAAAGTCTTGTGCTACACTTCTGGCTGATTGATTTGATTGTTCGCCAAAGATCCACTGCGAAACCAAATTGCTCCTGTTCCATCTGCATCCTCAAAGATCACAAATTGGAAACCTTTCTTACAACGCAATCCATCTAATGGTTTCCAGAGTGTGTTTATTTTGATAGAGTAGCTTAGCTATGTATGTATATGTTTGTGGGTGAGAATGACACACAAATGTCCTTGCATTCTGCACTAGACTCAAAATGCACGTTTGTTTTATGTAGAGATTGACTTTTTCAAAAAGGGCGAAAGAATTTCCTTCACGTGTGTAAAATCCAAACTGACATGAAGTTGAGAATACAAATTTCTCATTATCCAACGGAATAGAGGAAAAAATGTCCAAAAAACACCTTTTTACGGTACACACTTCACACTCACGCTTAAGGACAACATTGGAATCCGCGTTATGGAATTTTGCGGAACAGATAAACGAAGGGAAATCTCATGTAGTAAATGATGCGCTATCAGATTGCCTAGTTGGTCTGGTTCACCTTCGGAGGTTCTCATGACGTTGAATGCGTTGTGAGTTCGCTTCGGAATTTTAAGTACGTTTTTTTGAAGTCATAGCCACCCTCCATTACCAGCAATGCCGCGAGAACGTTTTGCAATCAAAGTGTTCCGTAAATCTAAATTTGACGAAGACATATGAGGTAACGAACAGTTTCCGTACAGTAATGGGTCGCTATGGTGTCTGAGAGCTGGTATTTATGTACCTTACATTTTTGTATCCACCCATTTGTGAGGTAGGCAAAAACTCAAACAAAAAGGAAAACAAACTTTAAGGAACAATACAAAGTGTTTGCTATTCTTTCAGCCCGGAGATTCAGAGAAATACTTTTTGTGTGTGCTGCGACGTATGTACAAGTCTTTGATTTATGTGTTTCGTCATACGTGGGACAGTCGCATATGGGGTCGTAGCTCGTCGTAGGTGCCGGAGGAGGCTTTAGCAATGATCAATCAAAGATTTACAATTACCTTCAGGATGAAAAATGAACGCACAAATTTAACAGAGAGCCGGATAGCTGCCTTGACGGTGTTGGGGGCTTGTTTGTTAAAAAAATATTTATGTATACAGGTTGAAGAAGATTCTTTTATCATGATTGGGTGGATGCGTATGCCTGCGGGATGTGAAACAAATCAAAAACGATAAACAATGTATTTCTTTTTTCTGTGCACGAGTATAAAGTAATTGTAGTTAGTGAATTCGCGGGCTTGAGGGACTTTTAAAATGTTAGAACATTTTTTTCTTGTAGAAGTTAAAAATAATAACAAATGAAACATTCCGAAAGTTAAAGTCTAATTCGACTCTTGGATGGAGTCCATTAAAGTGATGGTGAATAAATAAACATTCAGAACTTTTCACTTATAATTAATTGGCATTAAATTGTGTTTGTCAATATACCTACATACATACAGTGGTGGAAAAAATAATAGGTGTGCGTAAGAAAAACATTATAAAAGTTATAATATAGAAAACAAGACTACTTATGTTGGTATCCGTTTTTCAGTTATTTTATTAATTATGAACGTTAGTATTATTAAAACATAAAAATAATTTTCTTTAAATTCATTTTAAAAAATAAATTATTGAAATTTAACACTAGTGGAAAAAATAGTTTGTTTAAAGTCAATAAATTATTATTTTTTTTTTTTCAAAAAATAAATTTGAACTACTGAAATATTTGTAGTGGTACCAGTATATAGTGAAGTACCCTTTATCTTTCAATGCTTTCTGATATCGACGAGGCAAGGACTCTACAAATTTTTGACATTTTTCTACGCAAATTCTTTCCCAAGACAGCTTGGGATTTTTTTCTATATTTCGGTTTTATTTGAAGCTTTTTGTAAGCCAGAAGTTTTTTTTACATTACTCCACAAGTTCTCCTCTGGATTTAAATCAGGTGGCTATGCCAGTCAATCGAGGACAGTAATTTGCTTTTCTTGTTACCATGATTTTGTATTTTTTGAGGTATGCTTGGGGTCATAATCTTGTTAGAAGCTTCATAGCAATGGCAGGTGACCCTCTGCATAAGGCACCATAGTGGTTTCTAAGATTTCAATTTATTTTTCTTGGGTCATCGTATCATTTATCCAAAATAATGGCCCCACACCATGCTAGGAGAGACACCCCCATACCATTATATTTCACCCACCAGGTTTGTTGTTTTTTATGAATCTAGGGTTAAATTCTTTATTTTAGTATTCTTTACTATAGTATTTACTATCCGCCCCAAATAAATAAACCTTTGATTTGTCGCTCTATAAAATATTTTTGAAAATTTTAAGATTATGTTCATTAAATGTTTGCAATTGGTCGGCTGCAAATTATTTTCTTCCTTTAATATTTTCCTTGGAAATGAACGGTGGTTTTCGTGCGGCTCAGGATCCAAAATTATAACCTATTCTTAATTGTTCTGGTTGTGACATTCAAACCCAATTTCTTTTTTTAATTCTGTGAAGGTAACAAACGGGTCTTTCTTTGCCATCCTCACAACCTGACCGTCTCGGTTTTAGACGTTGTACTTTCTTCCCCTTGTTTCTTTTAACTTGAATTGTTTGAGGACATAAGTCACCATATTTTGAGAGCAGCTCAATTGATTCGCAATAGCTTTATATGTTTTTCCTTTCGCGCGAAGCTGGCGGATCAAGCCCTTCTCTTCTTCGGTGCAATGTCTGCCTTGGCTCATTATTTCATCGAGAATTGTTGGTAAAAGAAAAAAATATGACTTGTAATAAAAGGAAAAAAAAAGAAATATTATGTAAAATCAATTTACTGTCAATATTTTGTAATTATCTCAGAACGATATTAAATTAATCGTAATTGTAATAAAC
The DNA here is from genome assembly GCA_949775065.1 of Brachyopa scutellaris. Classification (NCBI taxonomy): domain Eukaryota; kingdom Metazoa; phylum Arthropoda; class Insecta; order Diptera; family Syrphidae; genus Brachyopa; species Brachyopa scutellaris. The sequence continues at coordinate 24,715,386 of OX459112.1, forward strand.
ACACCTATTTAACCGGTTAAGCATTGCACTTCGGATTTTTTGTCACACGAATTCAATAATGAGATCTTTTAAGAGTCCAACGATCAGCAATGTGCTTTTGAAATACAACCCCACTGCAAAGTTCAAAGATCAAGTTGCAGCAACTTAGTATGAGCGGGAGTTGAAGTTGACATTTTTTCACACCTATTATTTTTTTCCACCGCTGTAAGTGTATGTGTGAATGATAATTCGAACTTATACGCTGGCTTTCGTGGCATATGTTTTACCATTAGGCTTATGTACATCGTTGAATTTAAGATCTTTTTCTAACTTCTTTTGAGAATCAACAGAATCAATAATATATCGAATTGGTTCTTTATAAACTTACAATGTTAAATTTTAGCAAACTGACAAAAAAAAAAAAGAAGACGAGTCTGTATAAGGCACCCTTGAAAGTGCTGCACGGAGGGGCTTCTTTTTGGAGCTCGTCGAAAGGGTCATACACTGTTGAAAATTATAAGTATTATTTACAAACATAAATTCAAATATAAATTTATTATATTTTTCCTATTTTGAATTATCAGTTAATTATCTTGAATAACCATTTAACTATTTGGAATTACCATAATTCGATGACTTTCGTTAATCTTGTTAAAGTTTAGAATTAGACTTTCGTTAACCTTTAATGTAACTAATTTACAGAAAAGAAAAGAATAAAAGTTAAGTTTCAGTTAGACCGCCATTTGAAGCACGCCTTTTAATTTTTAAGGATTTTTTTCTGAGTTGCAGCTTTTGTTCCGGAGTTTATATAAATTTTTACATACACATACTAAAACCGACAAATTGATTTTCAAGAAAGTTAAAGACCCCAAATGGATTTGGACCAAATAAATTTAATATTTATAAAGACAACGACGATTATCAGCTGTTAGGTTTTGAGGAATAATAAATTGCACTTACGTCCCTTATCTTCAGGTTACTGGAAACGCTGATAGAATATCTTAGGTCAATGACTGGCAATACGAAACTGTCTTAAATGCCTGCATTTGGCATCTATGAATCTCTTCTTCAACGGAAACTACCTTTTTTTAATTCGCCAAATAAATGCTGGAGTCTCTCAGGGCTGAGTTTTGTTTCCAATGCTCTTTCTTAAGCGCACCATACACACTTCAACTCAATTGTAAACTGAGTCAAATCAAATCAAAATCAACCCGTGTGTGGGGCAGTTATTTGATCGATTTGACGGTTGAAAAGCTGGTTGAGGAGAAACAAAAAATTTTGATTTTTGGAAGTTGATTTGCAAGTCTTTCAACTCAGTTGAACTGTGTGTGGGGAAGTCATTTTGATTTGCTGTCAGATTGAGGAAAATTTGTACGAGGCTTGTGAAATCTGCGAAAGTGTGTGTGATCGAAACGTAAACAGTAAGATGACTAAATGCACACATAAAGAAAAGTCTAGATATTTGTTGCAGTTTATACCAAGTCTTTCAACTCAGTTGGTACAGTGTGTGGCCGAATATCAATTTAGTTGTAAACTCAATTGACAATTGAATTGAATTGTGTATGGACTGCTTTATCCCTTGTCATATTCATTCCAAGATTTACATCGCTGCTCGTTGGCTGTAGAACTGAAACAGTCGTTTATATTCTTTATTATTCTACAGTTCGGGGTGAACCAGGACCTTCTTCTCCCAACGTTTTCTGTGTGCGTATTATATTGTTTTACGTATGGAATTATATGGTAATATTAAGCTTATTATTAAGCTTACCAATCGTGACGGCATGATTAAATGGGATATCATCAATAATAGAGTGGAGTTACAAAAACCCAATGCCTCTGATGTTAAAGCGAAACCATTACCCATTAAAATTGGGCTTAAGTCAAACCTAACCTGAAGGGACAATCTAATCATTCCCATGTGGTTTGATTTTTACTGTAGAATATATACATATGTGAAAATTGATGCAGTTATTTAAAATTGATGTGACTGTGCATTCGTAATCTAGTGACATAAATACTACTTTTTTTCCCACATTTAAATGGATCTATCTGTCTATTTCCTCATCGGTGATGGGCTAGCTCCCGCATGATTAGTGGCTTTTAAATTTTAGTGAGAAAAGGCTACTCATTCGCAGGCTCATCCATATGTGGATGACGATGGAGAATGCTGGCTGCTCCATCAAGGTCAGTGGTAATGACCTCACCGAGACTTTCGATGTCAAAAAAAGGATTCAGACAAGGTGACGCACTGTCAAGCGACTTCTTCAACTGCTTTTTTAATTACCTGGATTTTACCACAAGGCTGATACTGCGACCTAAAAAATCTATTGTAAGGATACTAATTAGTCGAAGAGGCAAATCACTTTCTTATAATGGCGAGTAAGTCCTTGGTTGACGCAGTCTTCAACATCATACTTGAAAGAATTGTTCGAAACTCACAAGATTTGGCTATTTCAAAAGTCCGTTCCACTACTTGTATACGCCGACGACATTGACATCATTGGTAGAACACAGCGAGCTGTCACCGGTACGTTTGCGAGTATAGATATGGAAGGGGCTAACATGGGTTTAGCGGTAAAGGAGGGCAAACAAAGTAGGTATATGCTGTCAACGAAAAGGAACAGTTAACATCGACGAATTGGACAGAACGTCGCAATAGACAGTTACGGCCTTGAGGTAGTAAATGACTTTGTCTACCTCGGCTCTGCTATATCTTATATCAAAAAAATACATCTCTTCGGATATCAAACCAAAGATTACTATTGCCAATCGGTGTTTCATTGGGCTAAGAAGGCAATCGAGTATTAAAGCCCTTTCCCCCAACTAAGGAGACTCTATATAAGACCCTTATCATCCCAGTCTTGCTATATGGAGCTGAAGCATGGACTTAATCGATATCCTTGGTCATTTCGAGAGAAAAATCCATCGTAAGATATTCGGTCGGTGTTGACGGTTTTTGGAGGGGAAGATTCAACCTCGAACTATACAAACTGTACAGTGACATTGGCCTGATCAAAAAACTTCTCATGTAGAGCGAATGGACATCAACGCTCCGGCCCGCAGAGTATTCGAATCCAACCCGGATGGTCCGCGCAGCAGAGAATGGCCTCAACTAAGGTGGCGCGCACAAGTGGAAAAGGACCTTAACCAACTAAGTGCGCAACTGGAGGCAGCTAGCTAAGGGTCGGGCTAACTGGAGGGGTTCTTGGCATTGGCCTTGGCCAACCCCGGACTGTAGTGCCACCTTTGTAAGTAAGTAAGTCAAAAAAGGCTAGAGTTGCAATGAAAATAAAATCTCTTTTTCCGTCTTTATTCGGGCCCATAAAAGGGAATATGTCGCCCATTTTCCGCACTTTCTTCAGCTCTTGAGTGAATATAGAAGTAAAAACTTAGGCATTCTCGTACGATTGTGTGCTTCTGAATAATCAATGACAATTAAGATAACATGACGCCTCGGAGCTTCGATATAGTTTTCTTTAAAAAATATATAGAATCACTAATATTGTTTTAAGCTCAAGGGTTTTCTAATAAAATCACTTAAATAATAATTAATAGATTTTATTACGCGCAATGGCTACACACATACCCATGCACGCGCATACATCCATTAAATGTATGCCCGGCCGCCGGGTAATTTACACTCAATCAATTAAATCAAGCGTATACTATTTGAAGGCAAAATTGATGCTTTCATTACCGTTTGCAATTTAATTAACGCGCGGTAATCAAATATACAAATTCAGTGCATTCATCGACTACAACGACCTCGCTCCATTTGCTCCTTTCAATAATAATGTATCTCAACGAACCACATTTAATCGTTAAACCTTCCCCTCGTTTGGGGTAGCGAGATTTATTTATCCAGAGGAGTTTTTTTTTTCTTTCTTTTTTCTTTTTCTTTTTATATTCACCACACCATGGCCGTCGTCATTCCATTTTAATGCCACATTTTACTGCACTTAAAGCGAACAAATAAAACCGAAAAAAAAAACCAAATCCGTTCAATCCGTAATGACACACGGAGAAGTCCGAAACGAAAGACAACCGAAAAATTTATGAAATTCATTTGGAAATTGTACTCGTACTCGTACAGTCTTCCAATTAGAAGACAGATCCTGGCACTGGTATGACAATACGTGCCGTAACCGATAATTAGCAATGACAGCATCGTCGATGATAGCGAAGCGGCACAGGATACACTTCCTCCGTGATAACCACTTACACTTGTGTGTGTTTTCGTTTTGACGGGCACGCATATGTTTGGTCTGGTTTGGTGTGTTGTGTAACCGCATTCGTTGTCAGAGATCCATACATACCCGTACCAATTAAATTAACATAAGCCCCGTAAGGAATCGTATAAATAAATTAATGTGTGCTGGCTGGAAAAGGATCCGAAGACAAGACGACCACACGACTACCATCATGGCTCTGTCCAACCCATGGATTCGCATTTCCATTAGAGAGCAATCAATGTTGGTGAACCTTATTACTTCCGGCGCGGCGTAGCGTATCTCTGATATCTTCCATCTCACAGATTGAGGTCCTTCTTGTGTTATAGAGAGGACTGGTACAGGTGCGTATAAAGGTGGTTCTATGGGTTTGTGTATTCACGTAAAGTGATCTGAATTAATGTCGACATTATCATAGATTGGAAGCAGAGTTTATTACACAAAAAGAAGCCACTTGGATTGGTTAGGTTTTGGATGGTGTTCATATGTAGATACTATTTCGCCGTTCCTTTAATCAATGCTAATGTCAGCTTTGACAGATACGCTGTCCTAAATGAACTAAAAGCCTTATATGTTTTTGGATGCTATCATGTGAGTTCTTTTAATATAAACCATACACGAGTATGTATGTTTTAATTTACATACAGAGAAGAGAGCAGCCACACTTCCATTCGGGTAAAATATATTTTTATTTTATTTTCGCAGGATCTAACTGAGAGTGCATACTTCCTTCCTTTTTATGTCATCAACTGTATATACATTTACCTACATACAAACAAATATACATCTGTTGTAAAAGTCTTTTCGAGCAAGGTGATGGCGCATTTTTGATGACATTTTCCATTAAAAATTCCTCGACGTGAAAAGTTTCTACTCAATTGAGTTGCTCGTATTTAATATATGCATCCATTTCTTCGGTTGACTTTTCGCATAATTTAAAAATTTACTATAAGATTAAAGTAAGCTACAAAAATGTTATGTTAAAACCTTAACATAAATTTAAGACATAACTTATTTAATAGTTTCACTCAGTATGATATCTTTTGAGCTTCTTTGAGTTTAAGTATAAATACATACATATATTTTTGAAATAATTAAAATTTACTAATAAGTGAGTGAAGTAAAAGGAGTATTATAGAAAATAAAGTTAAGATTTGTTACAGTAAAGGGGTAACACTAAAATTATACACTGGTTGTATATCACGATGGTCGGACCCATCATTTTGTCTGGTGGCCTTAAGTTCTCGAAAAGACTACAGCCAAGAAGCTTGATAAGCTTCAATGGATGGAGTGTCTTGGTACAACCGGTGCCATGCGCACCTGCCCTTCAGCAGGTTTAGAAGCTATAATTGGCATATCGCCTCTACAGTTCTTCATTAGGAAGTCAGCCGGTAGAAGCGCTACTAAAATTCAACTTATTCGTAAGTGCAAACCAGGTTATCCTTACTGGTCACCTAAATGTTGTTGTCGGGTTTTAGCATTTTTAAATTAATTTTTAAATTCAATTTCACTTTCAAATGAACATACATACTACGTAGGTATGTATGTACATATGCTACGCAACGCAACACCGAAGAAGGGTTCAAAACCGATGCATGAGCTATCTAAATCAGCACGTTTATAACCTTCAAAACCCTTACTTCTTGCACCAACGATGGTACAGTTTCCATTTCGTTTTGTTTTGTTTTTATCTGCAAGGACCCTAGCGTACATGTTTTGTCCATGCTCATTGCAGAAGATTGTCAATGAACTTGTATGACCTCTTCAGTCTTTACTTCGGCTTTCTAAAAACAATTCCTGCAGAGTTGTTGACAACTTTCGATTTGTTTTCAAAATATTTTGTTTCTCGAAATACACAATCCTCACATATGTATGTACATATATAGAATCCTTATTCCGATTCCAATGAACATCCTTGTACACTCTTGCTAAATGGAACAATTTAAAATAAAAAAAATAAACTCGTATACATTACATAGCATCACATGTGTTAAACTGTTTATTTTTCTTAAAAAAATAAAAGGATGTTATTTCTTCAGATCCTGCAGATAAAAGAGCTCAGTATTTTACGCTTTTAAATTACATAGACACTGAGCTGTAGCTATGTATGTATTCGGATACACAAGAGTTTCCATGGCGAGTAAAAGAGCTGGGATCGATTTGACCCATTTTCCTTTTCTTTTTCGTGTCAAGACGTCCATTACTTGATGTTTACGTTCCTTTTCGAAGATAAAATTTAATGTGTCCAGGGTCGATTAATATGGCTGTTAGATGAAACGATTGTACGTGATACCACGTGTGTGTTCGTTTGTCATTTTAGCACGCATGTCAATCTGACACGTAAATCTCTGGACAGATTATGAATGTTGCGATGTAGAAGGGAAAATCACTCATTTCCTTTTTTTTACCGTTTAAACGTTTCCCCCGAGACCGTTGCAAGTACCTTTTTGGCGTTTATGATGAAACACCACAATTCCCCAGGGAAAGCTGTTGCTGGGTTTTGTCAAAACTAAGTACCACACTTTTACGGTTTACTCAATCTCCTTTTGGTATAGCACGGCATACCTAGATCTGCCTAGCATTCTTTCTGTTTTCCTTATCGTTAAGTGGCGGCGGCGGCGGCGGTTCCGATAATTGGCAGGATGAGGAAATACTTAAAAATTAACTTCCTGTTTGTGTTTACTTAACATTGACCAAAAAATCAGCCCAAACCGCAGAAAAAGTGGATCATAAGCAGGGCTCCTGCACACAACAAACATTTTATAGTTATTCGTTGGCTCGTCCTTGATGTTGTCCTACGCCAAAGAGCATCATCCAGAAGCGTTGTCGTCATTATTACTTACGGCCTGCGAGTTCTGTCGGAAACCTTAATCGGATATTATGGAAATCTTAAGGAATGCCGTTGTTGAGTATTCTTTGTGATTATGTTTTTCGTTTTCGTCGAGGCCAAGTGGTGATTTGTGTCGTGTTGGGTTTGGCTTTTCGGTATCCGTCAGATTCCGTCGTCGCGTCGTTTCGTTGTAGTCGTTTTTGTCCTTAAGAAGTTTACCTCGGCTTTGCCGCGGTTTCGACTATACTGTAGAACCTTTGTTTTTCCAGATTGTTTGTGTATGTGTGGGTGAGGCAAAGTTATTTGAAGTTTTTCCTTGCGATGAGCAGCAGCACTGGCGGTAGTGGAATTAATAAATATTTGTTGTGGGATTTGAATGTTGATTTTATGTCAGGAGACCATAGGCGGTAAGATGAGTTTTTTTTTTTTTGAATTTTTCATTCTCGTTAATTGGGGGTGTAAGACGACGCGGGCGCTGCGAGGGAGTCATTGAAAGCAACAACCAACAACAACAACAACGAAAAGAAAAGAGAACGATTGCGTGGCGCGAAAAAGATTGCGGAAAAACTTGTGCCCGACTAAGGAGATTGTCATGTCGGATAATTTATTTATGTTTCATTTGTACTTTTCCTTGTGGTGGCATCTGGCACCTGAGGTAAACATAATTGAACACAGGAATTGTGTACTTTACCTAGAGGCAAAATGATGTCAAAATGAATTTTATGATAAGTTTGTTATAAAAATTTTGTTTACAATTTGTTTTGAGTAGGCTTGTGGATGGTGGAGTGTTCATTCTAGCTAGTATCCAATCCATTTCATCGATTGGGTAATCATTTGAAATTGATCATCGTTGTAATATCCACTTAGGTGGATCACATATGTATATTCAATGAATAACGTACCAACAGTATAAGTGGAGTTGTGTTTCATTCTTACTCCTAGTAACAATGAGAACCGAAACTGCTACTAGGTGATTCTGGCATCAAGCACCCATAAGGCAATATACATATGTATGATGGGTCTGAGTGTATTTTTTACTTGGTAGATTTGGACCTTTTTTATCGGGCATCGGTACTGTTTTATGCTGAGTATGAAATGCTATTCAACTTTACAATGACCCAAAACATACACTCTGAAAATATCGCAGTAATGGCTGAGAGACACACAAGTCAGGATGTTTGGTTGGTTGTCTCAATTTCCTGACCTGAACCCTATTGAGAATCTAAGCATGTGCACGATGTCGGTTCCGTTTGATACGGGGTAGACACCCCCTTCTTTTTGTCTAGCATGTAAGAAATAATTATTGAATTCCTAAATAAAGATAAAAATGTTTCCTGAAATATTTCTATAGTACATATTCTCTCATCACAACTAAATATTTGACACAAACATAATTTGTGTTTAAACTTGAGGGCCTAAAAACTAATGAAGAAAACACACTTTTGGAGTTATATTTGGATAAGTTGGTAGTGTTGTTCAAGCATGAGTCTTTTAATGATTTGCCAGACTGTACTCAACATACTCCTAAATGTTAAAAAAATTGTCAGAATGGCAACTATGCTTATCAGTTATTTCTATCATTGTCTTTTATTGGGAAGCGTATCGGAATCCAGCGTTTTTAAGAATCCCGCCAAAAAAGTTTTAAAACAGTTTTTTTTTAGAATACCGCCTCTTAAAAACCCGCTTTTTAAAATCCCGCCTTGCCCGTTTCCCAGAATCCCACTTCTGTATTTCAACAAATTCACCATTCAAATTTTAATATTGCTTGCTGCATTTTCTAGGAAGAAATAAGAAAAGTTCCTAATAGAAAAAATAAACGGAAAATTATAAAAAATATATCCAAAGCAGGTTCTATACGTCGCAACTGAACTTAATACATAAAATAAATTTGGTTGGTCCATTAATATTTCAATGTATTCTCTTGAATTGAGGGGTTTTCTCGTTGTTTCCCTTCAAAAAATATCCATTGTAAAGTATAAATGTCAATTTTTTTTTGTAAGAATATTTCAGTTGAAAGATATAGGTACATATCATATCATATCTCTGTATTGTAAATTGTGTGGTGACTTGCATTTGTAATTTTATAACGAAATAAAAATATATCTATATCTATATTTCAAAGTATGTAACATATGTTACATATTTAATATACGGCTTCTGAGATTTATTTCATTTATATTCCTTGAATTGTTATAAATATATTTGTTATTATATTCAATTTTTTGTTTGTTGCAAATAATACGAGTTATTAACAAAAGGTTAGTGCATAATAATAACTCTGTTTTATCTCACTTATTTCTATGCTTTTTTATAATCTAGCTTTTGCAATCAGAATAAGAAATAATGATCATCCAGAAGGAGCTTACAGTTTTTCAATTAAATGGTTTTCATGGAAAATTATCTGAATAAACGAATAGAATTTACAAATTTACGCTTAGCGTTCTTGAAATTGACATAAGATCCTAATAATATGGCACAAGGCTAATTACACTGTGTAACAGAAATTTGTTTATGTTATTTTTTTGTTAGTTTCTGTTTGCTTATGATATTGCAAGCACATTTTGAGTATTCATTCGTTCTAACTATTAGCTTTATGGTAACGGCATCGCGAAATGTGTTAACGGAGATGCAAGCAGAGTAAGCCTATCATTCGACCCCTGCAAGCTAATGTGAATAGTCTTAGTTGAGAAAATAAATAAAAATGATTTATTTAATTATGGAACAGTCGTGCTGACACCGACAACTATCGTACGAAAAGATGGTCGCTAAGAGAAGCCTTTATACTACTTACTTACTTAGTTGGCGCTACAGCTCGAAGTGAACCGGGGCCTGCTTCTCGCAACCATTTGTGTGTGCGTGTTATATTTTTGCACGAATGGAAGGGACCTACAGTTTTTTGCCGACTCCGAACGGCGAGTTGAGAAGCTCAATCGTGACAAATGATACTCTTTGATGCTTGTCAGACATTCGAAAGAGGTGGCACCGCGAAAAAACTCTTTTAGGTGTTAGACCCGGCCAGGAGTTGAACCCGGCCAGCATTGCGTGGTAGTCCAACGCACTAACCACCACGGCCACGGCGACCACTATACTATACCTGATGCAAAAAAAACGTGCCCCCGCTTCAAATCAAAGGAACGTAATGTTGGACAGCATTCAGGGAAATAAAAGGAGGAAATATTAAAATAGAAAATTATGTAGAACTAGTAGAAAACTTAGTGGATAGGTTTAGTATATTACGATGCAGGATGTCGCTATAACTACATGTTCTTTACTCTCATTTAGATTTTGTTTTAGTGAAAACGTGGGAAGCATTAGTGAAGAACATGCTGAGACGATTCTCTAAGACATCGCTTCAATGGATAGCCGGTACCAGGGCAAATTGGATGCCAATATGATGGGCGACTACGTCTGGGGCCTAATAAGGAACAATTCCGAAATCCACAATAGGAAAACGCGAAAATTTCTGCACTTCTGAAAACATAGAGAAGTGTCAATATTTTTTTTGGTTAGATATAATGATAAGTTATTAAAATTTGGAGTAAAATTTTGAGTTAAGTTATATAAGTTATATATTTTTTTTAACTTACAAAAGTGCGAAAATGCTCAAAAATGCAAACTTTTCGTTAAAATTCTGAGGCAATAGCTAACACTTAAGAAGAACTTTTGGCATTTTTGAAATGAGCTGACAAAGCATACCAAGCATAAACAATCCAAAAATCTACATAAACAAACATTTTTTGAAATTTTGTTACACAGTGTTAGCGATATGCAGTGAATAATTTGAGACTACAGGATCGCATTTTAGTATGAGCTTAGGGATGGCACTTACTGTTGTGGAAAACTCTTGGAAATCATTAATACTCGGTTTTATTGAACGTATAATCGACGCAGGAAATACTTGGACATTATGTGGCTTCATTTGCACGTGTCTGTTGAGTGCTAGAGTCTTGGAAATAACTGAATACTGCACCAGGACAATGTCACTGTGTACAATTCGCAAAGCAGGAGTAAAATAGAAAAAATGGCCCTCCCCAAAGATCTTTTGTACGACTGCTGAAGACATCAAGTCCCAGTTTGGTGATGAAATACCTTGGTATTTAGTACCTAGCCTTATAAGATTGTTAATTGGTAAGATTAAAAACGTATAACGAGATCATTAGTGAACATCCACAAAGATTAAGGTAAGAAAATGACAGCTGTACAGTCAGCAGATCGAGGAGTTCGCAAAAGCCAGTTCTTTGGGTCCCAAATAATACCCGATGTTACACAAAATCTAGTCATGCTCATGACCGAGCCTAAAAGATTAAGAGCTGTGAGCCGTATTTCATTTTTTTTTTTAATATTTATTTAACCTGAATAATGTATCTTATCATGAAATTCATTTTAAATAATCGAAGATTTCAAAGGATTCTTTCAAAGTGGATAGCCTAGCTACATCCTCTTCTTAGTGACAGTATAAACACAAATAATTACGAAAGTTGAACGAGGTTCTTAAAAGTTGACCTGAAGCCTTTTTGACTCCATTCTCTTTGCTAACTCATTTCATTCGAATTATTATCTGCACGTGATTAGTTTTACTATATTTTCGAAGCAAATAGTCGATTACTATTTAAGGTCAGAGTGCCAGTTCAATGTAAGCCTTTGTTGGTACTCCAAAGCTATCCCAAAATCTTTTGGGATTGGGGTACATTCGATTGTGTTCGGTGAATTTGGTTTTTATTTTCTTTTTTTTTGTATTTTTTACTCGATTAGTTGGTCAAGCGTGTAGAGAGGACTTAGGTAAATAGAATTGTGCAGGATTAAAAAAAAAATAAGACAAAAAAAAAAAATACAAAACCAACACACACACACACACATATACATAAAATGTTTTCTGCTTTGATTGTTTTCCCGTCTGTTTGTTGTTTTCTTTCGGATCGTTTCCAACTCCAACTCTTCCGATACCGCTATGGCGGAATGAATTAAATTCAGAGAAAATAGAAATATCTTCAGGAAAAGTTGATTGTCTGCTAACACAGGACGAAACAGTGACGGCATCTGTGTATGGGTTAAGCAGTGATGATGTGTATTTGGGTGGAAATTGAATTTCCAATTGAATTCCCGGAGTGTTGTTGATTTGAGGAGGCGCAATCCTTTATTTTCGAATATTCGGGACGCTGTTGTATTGTGCCAGCATGGCCGACAAGAAACTTCTCAAGCACAGTCATTCAGTTTTAGAGGGAGTGTTGGTATTTATCAAGCGAAGCGCAATGGATACATATTCCTTATTCAAAACACGTACAGCTTACCTACTGTTCTTAATCAGGTTAAAGTTTAAGAAAAGTATTTTTTAAGCATACTCTTGTATTTATTTAGGAAAGTAGGTATAAAGCAAACAGAGAACAGGTAAGATACCTGCAAATGATGGGATTGTGTTTATATTTGCGGAGTTAGGACAAATCATTGTGAGGATGGTTTCAAATCGATTCTTGATACTTAAGTACTTCCATTTTTAAATGCACTCAAGCTTACCTCAAGATTCAATAGGACAGATCCATCAGTGGACCCGAACACAACTGAAACGAACTCCATAACCTGAATTGAAATTAACAACGCGGCCCAGATTTAAACTTTGTCTGACTAATTCGTTAGATCTCTCATTTTCTAGCATTAAATGAATTAGAGTTGAATACATAAGAACGTCTTCTTACTCCAACGAATGTTTAACCAGTTTATAGTGCTTAGATTGGTAGCGGCTTCCTTATGACTTTGTACACAGAACCTGAATTTTGCCAAAAAATCGTTTTCCCATTATTTTTTTTTTGTTATATAACTCAAGCGCGCTAAAGGGGTTATGAATACCCTTGAAATGTCTTGCACAGCGCGGGCCATAGCAAAATTTAGGGAGGATGAAAGAGGAGATACCGATACGCATTGGTCTTCAACGTTTGTAGATCGTAACGGGAGGGAAAAATCGTGTTTGGTAAAGCATTCCACATTCGTGTTGAGCGGTTAAAGAAAGAATCTCTATATTTAACTGTTCACCCGAAGTTGGGCTTAAGGGCAAGGGCGTTCCTTGCGAGACGTGTGTTGCGAGAAAATTGTTGAAGGGGAGGAATGCAACTGGCTATTTCGCTGGAGTACTGTTTGTGGAAAAAGCGATAAAACTGGGAAAGACAAGAAACATTACGATGGTGTTCAAGGGAGTCAATTGACTCAGTGATGTTAGGTTAGGTTAGGTTAGGTTAGGTTAAGGTGGCTATCCCCATCACTCTGGTTGGATTCACTCAGACACTTAAGGTCCATTGTGTTACCACGTTACTCCCCTACTCTTGGTCATATGTCAACAACACGCGGTGTTTCAAAGTGGTCAGGGTCACCCATCTAAGTACTAACCGCGCCCGACGCTGCTTGATTTCGGTGATCTAACGAGAGCCGATGTTTTCAGCGTGGCGTGGTCGCTGACAGATTTATGCTTCTATCCCCTATAAGTTTTATCGCGCGTTTTTGTATTCTATCGATCAGGTGCAGTGATGTTTTTGGAGTACCCGACCAGATATGAGCATTGTAATCGAGCTTGGGGCGAATATACACTTTATAGATTGTAGCTAGATCAGAAGGGACTGGGAACGTGAACTACTAACTATTTTGTATGCACAATGCTAATGTTTTTCGCTTTTACCATTGAGTCCTAATCAACAGTTTTTTTTGTGACGTAATCCATGACACGTGACATTTAAATCCATACTAAAATATAGATAAAAAATCTGATTTTTTGAAAGGGTTCAAAGGGTTGATTTTTCGTTTTCCGGGAGCCATAGTCCTCCCATAACCGGCTGTGAAGTCGATCAACAAAATATATTTCCTCACATTAAATTAGTCAGTGCACACTGCCATGTTCAAAAATTGAAACGCCCTTAAATCCCATCCACTGTATGTATACACTTCCTAAAATTTACCCTGGTCGTTCTCGTAGCAGTGTGCTGCAACCCAGAAACTCACCGCCCCACAATATTGCTTGTTTGTAAGTATGTGTGTTTATTTAAAACCCACAATTAGAGCAAGACAAGCAAATGTCTACCGATATAGCACGTTCGAAAACAGCTAATGGCAGCGCATCCGGCAGACCGATGGGTTTTATGATAATGTAATCCGCAATGCATCGGCTAACTTTATGAATATCCCGCACCCCTCTTAGCCACACACCCACTACTTACATGCTAACCCGAAAAACATTTCTAATCACTAACCCAGAATCATCTCAGTTGATATTCTGGTTACCTACCCCACCGCAGAATACAAAAAGGGATCATAAGCCCAACAACCCGGCGGCACCGAAAAAAGCCAAACAACCGAAACTAATGATGGCTACAAAAACAAAAATAAAATAAAAATCGCAACAACGACTTCCGTTCGCCAACAAAACGATAACAATTACCGTCGACACATTTCCAAGCTACCTAAGGGCACACAACCCACTCCTACCAACCACCAACCCATTTGACTAAATTAATATAAATTTTGGAATTTCGTGCAGTTAGCAAATTCGAAAATTAATTTCACTTCGGCTTTAGCTCTGTATAAGTAATTGAAACTGTTGTCGATTCGCAACCGTGTTCCAGGTGAGGCCGGATTGAGTAATGGGCGTGTGGGCGTGTGTGTGTCGAATCGTCGCTGTGGTACCTACACTCGCAATTACCCAAAACATATCGTATTTAGGACTCAGTGCACGGTGCTATCCGTTACGGTATTTTGCAATCAAATTAGCCGTTGAGATAATAATTATTGTTTTGAAAAGTTGCCAAGTTAAATGGAGCACAGAACACAAAACATCCAGCAGAGATTACCAAACACCGATTCTCCTATCCCAGTGGATTCATAAATGCAATTTTTCCAGACAAAAACGTCCGTCGTCTCCTTAGACGTTCATGATGACATTACTCGTTCGTTTGACCCTAAAGGCCATGGGCAAGAGAGGAAATCAATTTTCCTATGCAAAGCAGGAGCTAATAACACACACAACTATAGAGAAAACAGAATTTATTTTCACAAAGAATGATCCAATTGAATGGGGAATCTCAAGGATCTTTCGAATGGAATTATCCTGCACTTACCCCATCCATCCACCACAAGTGAAGGCAAAAAATTGTAAATTCTTCATTCTGTAAGCAAAAATATTATTGAAGAAAGTCAGACAGATTCTCCTGTTGAAAATGGTTCTTGGATTGGCTCCTCTTCCTGGAGTGAGGGTGGCTGAGTTAGGGTGTATCTGTATCTGCGTAACAAACAACACTTCTGTGGCCCTTGCTTTGGCTGCGTAACGGTTATAAGGAATCTGAAGTTTACCTAAGGCAATTTTCCAAATCTCGGTATGGTACGAGTACAATGGTTGGTCCTTTCTTCCCGGCACAGTACTAGTACTCATACACATACTACTATAAACTATATTTGTATTTTATTTTATTTCAAAACAAAAAAAAAAGAGAGCGGATTGCTTAGGATGCCAAGGATAGAGTCGGGTGCATAGAGAATCTCGGCTATTACGTCATTCCTTGAAATAAACTATTTTTAAAATGTTATATTCCCCCCAGTTTCCTATTCTTATTCCAGTTTCCTAAGAAATGAGATTTCTTCCCCAGAAAGGATTGCGGATTTTTTTTCTTTCCTCAAAGGCAACAAGGAGAGGAGTACTATTCGATTGGCTGTTAGGTTGTTGATAAATTAATGAGATAGAAATTGGAATTTAATTTATTTGTACAGTAACGGTAAATGGTAATTTTGAGATATTCGACGAGTTAACTTTCCATCGTTCAACGATTATTGTACGAATGAGTAGAGTATAATGAGCAGCAACGGCGCGGCGTTGCCATCAACTGGGAAGTAGCATTTTTGTTCAAAATATTTTATTTCTGTTACCACTTAAAATCACTTTTACAGATCGTGACCAGCATTCACGTAATCAAATAAACTTGAAATATTATTATAAAGAAGTGTAGATACGAGTTAAAAAATATAGGTACCAAAAACGGTTCGAAATTAAAATTAACAACTTGGATATTGGAATTGATTATGTCACATAATATGTCAGGTATTTTATGTCAGTACAATTTGATTCTAAAAAGATGTCACCAGAGATAAAAAATATGAATATTATGCTGGCAACGCTGATCACCAGAAGATTTCGAAGTACATTATGTGTAGGATAAAAGTGGCTTTTGATGAGAATTACTCGTTGTTGGTTATATTTCAAAGATTTGTTGAGGTCATTAGAAGGTATTTTTAGTTCATTTTTACGCAATTCTGAAATTCCAGGAAGAAATTTAGACCAATCCTTTTAGTAACCTTATCCCGGATGTTTCTTCTATGTTTGCTCGCTAGTTCCAGGCGTTGCGTTGGAATAACATTTGTGTTATCGGCCTAAGCTTGCTGCAGGAACTTTCAAAAGTCTTTTATAAAATGAAATCTGAAGTACCCATATTATTCCGATATAGTATACTACGTTTTTATCCTTTTGACTGCCCCTAGCTGCATTCACAAGTCTTTTTTTAAGCTAGTATTCAGGGCAATAGGTTCTAGAGTTCTTTACACCATATTGGGAATTGAAAAGCGGAACTTCTTTCGCCTAAGTTTCTAACTATTTTTCGGCTCAAAATAGCGATTAGGTCAGTGACTTTCAGACCTTGGAACTTCTGCACCGCAAGTGAAACAATGTTATTCTTACTGCAAATAGACCAAAGCTTAGCATCGTAAAGTGCGCCAATTTGAAATTTCTAAAGAAGATCGACTAAATAGGGAAATAATGCAGAAGATGCTCCAAAGGTCCATTTAATAATGAAAGAATTCGTTTGAATATTTCTTTAAATCTGGTTTTGCAAAAATATGGGACTCAAAATCCTCTCATCATTTGCAACTCGAACAAATAAACCACCCTTATGGTGAAGTTCTGTTCACATATAGAAGCATCTGGAAGATTTTATAATATCAACGTGAGCAGCTAGGGCCACGCACTGAGCGTCAAGCGACAGAGGGGCAGAGCGTCAAAAAGCTGAGCAAGCTTAAGCGGCCAGTGGACAATTATTGAGCGGCAATTCTTGAGCGATTAGTTGTGAGGGGCAAATCTGAGAATCGATTTTACACCCACTTCCAGATATCCCATCATTCTGAAATTTCGCACACGTGTATAAGTCCACTGACAATACAATATGGGTTATTTGATGACGTCGAAAATCCAATATGGCTGACGCTTTTTAACTTCAATTTCTGTGAGGGCCAAGTCTGCGAATCGATTTTACATCGACTTCCAGATATCCGATTATGCTGAAATTTTGTATGTCCGGTGACAACTCAATAAATCTAATATGGTAGACGCCCCAAGATGGTGGATTACCTTTACCTTCACGACCTCCTAAATATGGGTATCAAATAAAAGGGATTGACAAGTAGATATAGATTAGTTAAGTGATGCCCTTCTAAATCTAATATGGTGGACGCCCCAAGATGGCAGATCACTTTTTTCTTCACAACCGCATGACATGAGTATCAAAAAAAAAGGTTTGAGTAGAATCGAAAACAGTCTGAGTAAACTTTCTCACATCAAACCCACCCCAGACAATATACGGTACATACGTATCGATGTAAATTTGTACAAAAAATTCAGATGCTTAAAAGTAGAAAATAAATAAGAAAAAATAAATAAATTTTTAAAACAAGCTTTAATGAACTAAAAAGTAAAAAATATTTTTTTGTCCGAGTCATCAATATGTGACTATTAATTAAAGCTACGGGCGCTCAGAAACAGGACAACACATTCACGATGTGCAACAAGGACGAAGAATTAGCAGAACACATTTCGTCTCACTGTTACTGTTTAATTAGAACTCGTCATCGTCATTTAGACAAATTCTACAGAGAATATATCTGTTATCTCGTTTTTTAAATACATTTCTGGTTTATCTGGTATCATGATTCATAATGTACCTACACACATACATATGTACATATGTATAAACGATCTCACTAGTCCGCAGTGACATGGTCCCACCTCTACAAATAATCCACAAAGATTTAAAAAATAACTTGGGCCCCCAAGCTTTAATTAATAGTCACATATTGTTGACTCGGAATAAAAATTATTTTTTACTTTTTAGTTCAATAAAGCTTGCTTTTGAAAAAAATGTTTTATCTATGTATTTTTTTTACTGCCCTAAACACAACATATTCAGTTGATTTTTGTTTTGTTGGAAGGGTTGCGAGGTGGGGCAGTGCTTTGTGTAATTTTTTTCCCAATATGTTGTGTCTAAGCGAGGTAAAAACCAGGTAAAATAATAAATATTAATACGTGCATTTTACTCACGCAATTGGTCGAATTTCGACCACAGGCTGTGGTCAGCTGTTCATCCAATAAACCGAAATAGATCAGGTTATGGTTGTAAGCGCACTAATAATAAGAGAATCATATACATACATAGAATGCACTAATACTAAGTTTGGTTACGCGTGACGGACGACGGCGAAAAGTTTGCCCATACCGAGAGCTAAGATGGTAACACATCAACAAACTTTGACAACATGAAGACCGATTCAGCCAATACCTACATTATGTACACATGTCAATACAATCATTTGATTGACTGCTTGAAAAAGTTCGTACCAAAATTATAAAACGAAAGGAACCAATTATTGCGATAATGCGGGACTTCCTAAATTAAAATGTCCATGTTAGTTTCTGCCATGTTGAATTCTTGCCGCTCAGCACTACATTGGCATTTAAATAATAGAACAGAATTGAAATCTGAGCGACGCCACTCTGCCGCTCAGAAACGTCGCTAGTCGCTCAGTGACTGCGTGGCCACAACTATACAATTTCATACATATGTTTTAATCTTTTTTTGCCGCTTAGCTTTTTGCTGCTCTGTCACTTGTCGCTCAGTGCCTGGCATTAGTCTTAGGCTATTTGTTTTATTAGGACTGAAATACAAGTCCTTGCCATGTTGAAATGTTCAACTCACAATCGAGAAAGTGTATCAATACTATGAAACTTAAACTTTAAAATTAACGAACTACGGTAAAACGTCAATAGTTACAGTGTTCTAGAGGCAACAGTTAACATTCATAAAAGCCAATATCTAAAAGCAAAATACAGATTCACGTAAGGGAAAGTGATACTAAATTAATATTTCAATGCACGTGCCACCGAGTAAGAATAACCACCAAAAAGTTAAAAATGTCCTAAGCCCTCAAAAAAAAAAACACACCTACCCTCATTACCAACCAAACCAACAGTTCAACCACCGTAAGGAGTCTCATCGCTAAACAGTCAACGCCTAATTTTTTTCAATATTTCAGGACGAAGTAGGCACTGGCATGCAGACACACACATACATGTTCACAGCCGGTTGTATTATTCCACCAATTTACTTCCGGTAAACGGTGGTAATTTATTATGAAATGTAACAAATTTTGTTTACTGTGCTTGAAATTTACCCTAAAAAAAGTAAAAATTAAATAAAGTTTATATTTTTTTTTTATTATTAAATGAAGGTAGGTAGATGAATCACAACAAAAACTTTGAAAAGCACACACACACACAAACGACAACAAAAAAAACCATCCAACATTCACGCTACAATTTTCCGCTTCGTTCAATTCATTTGATGGAAATATGTAAGTGGGTGGTTGGAGCAATATCCCAGTACCTAACGGAAAATAAATATGCATAAAAAAGGAACAGCTGAGTGGAATTAACTTTGCATTCGGAATCAGTGAGTTTGAAATGAAATTCACAAATGAAACCACAACAGGTTTGGTTGCGGCAGCTTTAAGGTTAACCATTTCCCTCTCTTTTTCTCTCAAAGGGATAGAGTACGAAAATGTTATGTATAATTGGAAATTGCGAGAAATTAAATTGTTAGCATTGTTATTTAACAGGTTTTCAGAATTTCTATGACAATTAATTCGTAATTTTCCTAGTAATAGGCAATAAGACTTAATGTGATTACCAATAGTAATTATTGTGGTGGTGTTCCCGTAAATTGTGGGGCGATTAGCATGGTACCTACTTCATGTAAAAATGTTGTTTGTGTATGCATACGTTTGTGTACCTTTATTGTTTTTAATTTCAATGGAGAAACCCTGCAATCGTTTACGGATTTCAAATGAAATGGCAAGTTGCACCTTGTGGCAAAAAGTAAAAGCTACTTTTCGTGATCGTGATCCTGATAAATATAGTGAAAACTCTTCTAACGGACACTTCTATTAGGCGGATACCTCTCTTGTGCGGACATTTTCTCACAGTTTTTTTTTTTATATTTTTCGGAACAATTTTTATCTCTCTCGGGCGAACCCCCTTTCAACCGGGCGCGAACAGCATATTTTTATGAACTGTGGAAAACGCCTCTCTTAGCCGGATGAGAACCACTTAGCAACAGACGCGAGGTACAAATTTATGTCATAAATTGTACGTCGCGTCGTAGGAAGCCAAATTTGGGGATTTCCCGGATAAAGTGTTTGCGAATGAAAATGGTTTAATGGATTCGAGCCTGAAGATGACTTACCCCAAGCAACGTTGTCTTCGAGATACTAGCTGGCAAAAACTTTCGAGGAATCTTATTCCGAATGGCGAAAGAAAATTCAGAGCAGGAGCTTAACCCTTTCGGACCTGAGTTAATAATAATAATTAATAATTCCATTGTAGTTATGATCTAATTGTAGAATATTTGCCAAAAATAAAATCATCGTACCTCTTATTGATTTTTTTAAAAATTGAATGTCCACTCACGTGGATGATCAGCTTCAATTGCCAATTTCTTTTACAAAACGCTTATGTATAAATTAAAACCATAACAAATATCTTTTCTACAACAAAAATCATATTCTGTAAAGCAAACACATGTTATGCTAAAGAACATAAAATTAAATAAAATAAAACTGAAGACTTACTGACTTGGTGTGTGTCCATGACTAAGGTTATACAAACCGATTGCGTTTCGTTTGAAAATACGTTCTTAGAAAATGCACGAATATAGTTAAATTTTAACAATAAGTTTCTATTAACACTGTGTCACATAGCATAAGTTAGTAAAGTGTGTCCATTGAGATGGACGCCAGGACCGAAAGGGTTAATTTAATTATACGAGTGGCGAAACAGTAGACGGGTACTAAACTTTTGTATATCTGAGGGTTTTTTGTGAGGTAAACTCAAATAAACCCGCATTAATATCCATTGCAAATTTAAAGCAGTTCTTAATAGACGATTTCATTGCATTCGAACAATTTAGAAAGCCAAATGCAAAACAGTCTTTTGGAAGAGAAACAAGAAAATGTACGTCAATCGAGAATTTCAGATTGTTTTAAGATTTAAACTGTAACGTTTTTAATTAAGAAGAATTTTATATGTACATATGTATGGAAATAGATAACAATTCATTTGGAAAATAAAGATGTACCAATCATACGCCTACATATTTACATATAAGTAATATGTATGTATGTACTTATACATATGTGAAGAGTTAATTTGCAATATTTTACTTTTTTTTTTGCTCTAAATCCATAGCGCGTAAAGTAACTTGGAATAAGTTAATTTTAATTCCAACTCCGAAAGAACATTTTTGAAAAATAAATTTAACCTTCAGGATTAAAATATTGATCATTTTCGAAGTTCTGCTGGATGCACTTTATGAACAGAAGACCATCTATGTATCTCTTACGTGACTTTGGATACTTACAACACGGAAATTACTTAAAAATGATAAATTTGTTTTGTGTTGAGCATAACAGACGCTACAGCAGCTGTTGTAAATTCTAGGATTATCCCTCCCACATCATGTCAGTAAACGCACAGCATATCATAGCACGCATTCGCAGAGGATGTGAGTGACGTTTTCGTCGCTTTTTCACAACCTGGGCAGGTGCTATTTTGCACTAGTCTCAGTCTGTTCAATTTGATGTGGCCCGTATATAGGCCAATCATCGTTCTTATTTTTCGTTGAAATATACAATACTTTTTAAAGGCATACTGATTAATCTACATTGAATTTCAGACTGCATCACATAAAAAAGTTCTCAACTCTTAATGAAATGGCCTACCTTGTGTAGTATACTCGTACGTTTAAAACCCACATTAATCATTCAGGACAATCAAATATTTAACTTTCAAATGCCAACTAAATCTCTCAGATTGGACATTATTTCTGAATTATTACTGGAATTCTTCTCGGAATATCTAAATAATAATCCTTACATCGTTGACTATTCAAATTGTTTATACTATGATCCCCCATCTATGAAATATTTACCCAATTAGCGATGCAGTTTCAAAGCTATACAATAAATCACAACGGAAATAAAATGCCACACTGGTACAAGCGAGTATACTTCCACAGAGGGGGCGATACTTCTATACTAATTCACAAAGGACATTAGATGTACATACTCGGTATTGATATACTGTTGAATAAAGCTTTGATCCTGTCGAACGCCAACTCATGAAATAGCAGTCTTAACAATTTAGATAAAAACAACGTATTTTTTTTTTTTTTTGCATTACCATTAATGAAAGCTGGCACATTATTAAAATGTATATCCTTTGAAGCGGAATTATTTCCTTGTCCTTTATATGCGCTATGAAACTTGTTCAAACAGATTGTTGATGGTTGGTTGTATTTAATTAGATAAAAATAAAATATATTTTTCATATTCATATGTAGGTACATCTGTTATGTATGTATGTCTGTGAAGAAACGGAAAGGGAGAATTATTACAGGAAATTAAGCAAGAGTCAATGTTAAATATTGCAAAGGATATTTCTGTTATTCCAATGTTATTGAGTGAGGACTGTATTGATGGGGCTTTTGGAATGGTGTAGTATGGTAAAGAGATCATAGAAGGAATTCTAGATTGCCGCGAAGAAGAAAGTAGTCATTGGGTCAAGACATCACTTGACACACATCCACTTAATTTTGATACTCGCAGCTATGCCAAAAATGTTCATGGCATGTTTGGTATGCTGAAAGAGCGATGTTTTGGGATTGCCTCCCCGTAACTCCATCTGAGGTTTTACCAATTGATGCACGAGTTCAATTATAAACTCACAACACTTGTTACTTTTTTTCTCTGTAAATAATCCGTCAATAAATATATATTTTTTAAGAAACGAGTGCAGAAAAATATACATACATAGCATGTTGAAAAAGAAGCCAGTGGCCAGCGATTATTAGCGCATTCGCAAGAGTAAAATGATACCATATGGTCCATCCATTGTGTCCACTCACGTCTTTTATTAGTTGAAGTCCAATATTTGATGGGTTTTACTAGCCTCTCCATCAACGTTACATGTTAAGTGTTCAGTTGAAATAAGAATAACTGACTAACTCTTTTTTGGCAAGTAGGAACACAATGAGAATTTGTTGTAATGGAAACAAACAAATAACAAACCTGCTATTCTATGAGCGAGTAGAAGACAAGGCTCTTGGACATCAAGGCACTGGCTAAGTCGAGTGTGGAAAAGAAGTTGTCAGCGTATATTGTTCCTCCTTTACCAAAAAGCGCTATAACAATATCCATTACCACTCGTTGGCACTGCTTCACCTATATATGTAAATTTGACCCTGCAATGGACAGCACTTATTAGAGTCATAAGCCCACCTCACCTTGACACTGTATAAACACACACCTCCACCCTCAATTCCAAGAAAAATAGTTTTTTATTTGTGTGGTCTGACAGACCATAACGCGAAACAACGTTCAAATTTTACTCCAACTGAATTTTTGTTCCACGAAATATGAACAACTGTTTCAAAATATATCACATTCGACTCGCTGCATCGAGTTTGACTGTTTGCCGAGATATTTACAGGACAAACAATTACAACACAATAAGTTTCAAAATGGTCTGACAGACCACAACGCTAAACGGAGGGTTAAAGAATTCAAGTTGACGGCCTTCCTGAATATAGAAGGAGCCTTCAACAATTTGAAAACGGAAACCATAATTTCCTCTCTAAAAGAACATGGCTCAAAAACCTTTATGACAAACTGGGTAAAGACAATGCTTAACAGCAGAGTCATCTATTCCAACCTGGGGGACCATTCAGTGAGGAAGACTGGTAACAGGCAAATTCCTTTCCACAATTAGCGATGTCATGGAATCGGCGCTAGCAGAATTATCTCAATGGACTGATGCCAACGGCCTATCGATTTACATCAACAAGACAGAACTAGTTCCGTTCACAAGAAAATACAAAATCCCACCTTGGAACCCACCAAGACTGAAAGGCACGGGCCTCCGAATTTCCACGGAAGCTAAATACTTGAGCACTATATTCGACTCCAAACTAAACTGGAAACGAAACACAGAAGAAAGAATGAAAAAATGGCGCAGGGTCATAAGTCCACAAGTCAAAAGTCCACAATGGACTTTTGACCCACCTTGGTGGGTTATAGGTCCACGAACCAATTGTGCACTTATAACCCACCCAGGTGAGTCAAAAGTCCACACGAAATTTCTGTGGACTTTTGACCCGACGATTGTGTGGTACTATAGTAAGATAGGGCATAAGTAAACAATTATTAAAATTTGTCAAATTTCGTATGAAAACAAAAATTCAGTAGTTTCCATTTATAATTTTAAAATGAATTGTTCACTGTTGCTTTTTTATCTAAGGTTTCGCGCGAATCGTGAGCACCGTGGTGTAGTGGTAAGTGCGTTGGGCTACTATGCAATGCTGTCCGGGTTCAATCCCAGCCCGAGTCAAATACCTTAAAGATTTTTCACGGTGCCACCTCTTTCGAATGTCTGACAAGCAATCACTTTTCAATAAGCTTCTCAACTTGCCATTCGGAGTCGGCGAAAAACTTTAGGTCCCTACCAGTCGTGCAAAAATATAAAACGCACATACAAATGATTGCGAGAAGTAGGACCAGGTTCAACCTGAGTTGTAGCGCCACCTAAAGAAAGATATATGTAAGTAATAAGAATAATTGTGGACTTATAGCCCACTTCATTTTTCAAAATATGGAATTATGACCCGAAATTTTATGAACTTTTGATCCACCTGCGTGGGTTACAAATTCACAATCAGTTTGTGATTTTTACAGCTTGATTTTACCAGATACTTAAAGTCTCCATACCAAGTAGACAGATCTGGAACAACTCCGAAAATGCCATTATCGGAACATCCATCTTCACAGATGGTTCAAAAACAGAGGAAGGAACCGGAGCAGGCGTCTTCTCGGAAGAACTTTGTATAAGCCAGTCTTACCGACTAGCAGACTATTGCAGCGGCATCCAATCAGAGATGTATGCAATTAAGAAAGCAGCACAAATTGTCTTAGCAATGGAATTACCCGCCACGGAAATCACCATATGCGTGGACAGCCAAGCCGCATTTAAAGCACTAGACTCCACATCGGTAAATTCAAAGTGCGTTAAGAAAGTCTCTGATATAGATATAACACTAGCTGACGGACATGTCTTACTGGCTTTAAACATGGCTAAAAATCTAATAGACCGTATCACTATCAATTCAGCCGAGGACCGATGGCGTAATACTAGCGATTGTGTCATAACTCATAACCCGCAGTATTTGGCCCGCAGTCGACTAGAGAAGAACAATATCCCTACTGGTATGGATGAAGATGAAATAGAATCTGTAGCACACCTTCTATGCCACTGCCCGGCTCTTCCAGAACGGCGCCTATCTTGTCCTTCTGAAATGTTTCGTTCGGTCTGGACACACCTTTAGGAATACTGAATTCTTGTGCCAGCGGTTCACGATTTTCGATCCAATACGTAATTAAACGAATTTTTCAAATCACATGATATACGAACAGCAGCATGGATGTTACAGAAAACTATTGCTATTACAATCTTCAGGGGAATAACGTTTGGTTATTTCTTCTATAGGAGAATAGATAAGAATGTGTTTACTATATGGAGGTTGGTTTGTTATTATTTTAATGTTATTATATATCCATATTCCGCAAGAAACAATACGGTGCTGGCCTTATGCTCCCTTTTAACTTTTTCACTTATCCGAATGTCATAGATACACAATAACCGAAAAGCAATTTTTCTAAAATTTGTACTCAATACATACTCAAGACAGTTGGCAAGTGTTTACTTTTCAAACGTCAAATATCGAACAACAGAAATGACAGCTACAGCTTTTTTCAGTTTCACTTCGGCAATCGTATACGAGTATCAAATTAGTTCTCCAAGTGGTTGCATAGGGAAGCCGTTTCAAACTGAAATATGTATGTAGGTCAACGTCAGATGTATCAATATCCAATATTGATGTGTGTGTAGTTATAACTTATTGAAGTACAGGATATTGTAGCATCAAATAAAAATTATTTACGAGTATCTTGCTTAAGTTTCTTTTCTTTGAAATTAAAATTACTTTACTTCTGTGCACATACCTACACATACACAAATAAAAATGAAAACAATTTACACAAGATGCCTGTGAAAATCTATTTCAATTTGTCTCGCTGCTGTGTTTCCTTTTGTAATTAAAATGTCACTAGCATTAAACTGGAATTTACACTTATTAAAAGTTTCATTGTCAGGATACTTTGAGAAGCACACAAACGCATATATGTACATACTCGTATGTACATACTAGTATTCCTCCTCTATAGAGGGAATGCCAGTTAAATAAGCTGTAGATTGCTACGAAATTCATATATCCGTACTCTGCATTGGAGCTTTAATACCAAGGACATTTCCATATAAATTTGTTGCAAGAACAAATGGGGAAAAAAGGGAAAAAAGTTAAAGGTATGCAGCCATAAGTGGGCGAAGCATACATGTGTATTCTTACATGGCATACACTTATGCAAAATGCTGCCAAGAATTATTACCCCAGATGCCAACCTCACCGACCTGCTTATGAGTGAAAATGAAAAGTGGCTGCAGAAGTCTGGGGCTGGTGGAATTTTGTTGTTCTCTCTTTTTCTGGTTAGCAGAGAAATTTATCCTCTTGGGTATAATTTTTTTTTTTTCAATTCCTTTTTTTCAACTTTATAAAATGTTTAAAAACGAAATAAGAAATCGAGGTTATTTTTAGAATGTGCACCAGTGGAGCTGGCATATAAAATTATGTTTTAATCCTCGGTTTTAACAGGGTCTGCTTGCGTTTGACTTTTGCCAATTAGCTTCAATTTGTTGTGTCTGACGTTTTCAACACGAATTAAAAAATACACATTTTCAAACCGGATATTGATTTTGAGTTAAAAGCTCAACAGCGTAGACTCCAAAAGAAAACATCTGACAATTTAAGGTTTCACAATTTAGGAGGTGAGTCTATGTCACTTGGAAAGAAAAATAAAAATAAGAAACAACTAGAGTAAAAGCTGCTTATAACGGCGGGCAAGACACTAAATGCGGTTGGTATAAAATGAAATATTTTTCTCGCCTGCCTCCAAACGAAAGATTTTGTTCGTACATACATATGTACAATATACTTGGATATTGCTTAAATATGTAACGGTTCAGACACTGTCTTTTTCATTATTGATATCCCCACATTCCGTTATTTTAAACCGCTATAGCCTCAGTTGCCAATTGAAAACTGGTCTTTATATTTAACTCATCGCAAAATCCGGTGACGTTATAATCGACACGGTTGAATAGTTGTAATTAAAAACATACTAAGGTGGATGTTATAAGTTTGTCGTTATAAGCTAGGGCGTTATAACTGGCTTTCACTGTAAATATCTTGGTAGATGTTCCGATGTTGACTAAAAATATTATCGCCACCTAAGCGTTGATCCATATGAATAAAAATTACTGATACTTTAAACTGGTACACGTCCAATGGAAATCTGACATATATTTAAGATTTGATTTAACCCCTAAAACTGCACTCCAGAATGTTTCTGTTTCTGACATCCCCTTAGGTGCGCTTTTATTTGTTTAAATATTTTTTCCATAAGAAACTTGCACTTTTGCAATAATTATTCGAGTTTCGATTCTGCCTCGGTATGCGACCGATGTTCGTTTCAGAGGTGTGCTGTCTAAGGGTTCAAACTCAAATGCTTCAATAAAAGAAATTAATTTAAACTTCTGACCACCATTTTTTTGTTATCACATTTTGCCAATAGCAGGAGTATTTTCAATTCCTTTTACCTAATCCCTGCGCTGGAAATTTTCATCGATTTTTTCTTGCAGTAAACAACTTCAACAGCAACAAGATACGAACACTATTTGCAACAATATACGAGTACGAGTATATGCATAGCAAAAAAAACTATTTCTCGTCAATTGGAACGCCAGTCGGAAGGACGAACTTCTACTATTTCCCTCCTGTTACTTTTATTACCGCCGCTAGTAATTACTTTTTATCTATAAACGTTATTCGGATAAAATTTCCCACAGCAGCTGCTATTCAAGACGAAGAAAACCTAAAATAAGGAAAATAACTAAAAAATTCAGAAATGTTGGCACAGGGAATGAACTCGTTTTACAGGGATAATGCAGCCACCGCACGTCCGGGAATATGAATCTTGGTGCGTTGCTAAAGCAGAGAGCGATTCAAACATCGATATTCAAACTTGCTATAGGGCAAAATGTTCATTCTCTGTTAGCTACGATTGCGATTGAGATTGAGATTGCGATTTGCGATTACTTTTCTTCCATTCCTTTTTTTCTCTAGTTCTATAATATTTAGTTTTGGTTCGACTGAATATTTGCCAAGCAACCGCACGGTTTGAGGAACATTAAAAGCGACCGGGCGCCGTACGTTACTTCCTCAACTTGCATAATTTATACTCTTGAAGTCCATTGAGTATTTGAAGTAAGAAGTCAATCTGCTTGGAACAGAATTATGTTTTTAAGCGAGGTGTGGGAAAATTTCAGGTCTGATGGAAGAATGGAGAAGGGATTCAACAGGCATTTTATCCGCAAATTAAGGGGGAAAAAATCTTGATTTAGGAGCGTCACCAATTCTGGGACTATAACTTAGTCAGAAACTGGTTATGAGACTGTTTGCTTCGTGAAAAACATACTACGACTGTTTTCAGCAATTACTTTTAACCCATATCCCTTTTTTTTATGGTTGTTTTTCCCAACAACTTAACCTAAAAAAAAAACCATAGAAATAAATTTCAAAACAATTTCTATACATAAATAATTGATATATTATATTGGAAAATGATGTGCTGATTGGTATGAAAAAGTGTCTTTGAATTGACTGAATGGAATTTGGCTAGCATTTTAGTCCAATTCAGAGTTTCAAGACGGGAAAGTTTCAAAATTAGAGGTTTCTTTTCGAGTTAAGCTACTATATAAAATGTACACTGAATGGGTAATTTGGAATTCTTCAAAAGTCTTCAAGCTTATCACATTGCATCCAAATCGTTTGCCGTTCATCAGATCATTTTAAAAATTTGATTTTGAAAATATCATATGTAAGTTTCACGCGATTTTTGAATGTCTGTTCACTGTTATATGCATACATAATTCTTACCAAATCCAAAACTTTTGTCGTCAATGTAATTTTTTTCATTAACCTTCCGTCGGGCGCAACTGATCTGAAAGGCACAGATACTTAAGATTTGTTTACCATTTCACAGTTTTTGGCGCAAAGAATGCGAACTTTTTATTAGCTTCATTTTTTTGCATTCCCCCCACTCAATCAGTTGGTAATTAAATGACTGAAAGTAAAGTTTATGACCATCTTGATCTGACAAGCACATTGCGCCCGTTCTTGGAACTTTTTCAGGACCTAATCGCATTGCTTTAAGCCCGTTATTTTGTTTTTCTTAGTACCTACATTTAATTTTTTTAGTTTCTATACATATTAGTTTTTGAGAGATATTGTGCTTTTTAAATAAAAACAAATCCTATAATCTTGAAAACCCTGAGCATGTAGCGGAGTTTCTCAGGCTGTTAGAAGACGATGAAATCGACCCTATTAAAGAGTTTGGTGAAAGAAGCAGTAGTAAGAGTGACACTGATGACTTTATAGAAGCTTTTATTTTTACAGTGATACATCAAACAAAGCTAAATAAATTGGAAAACTACTTATGGATCTGTCAGGCACATTGCGCCCGTTCATGTCCATATTGCTATTGCGCCCGACGGAAGGATAAACAATACTCCTGCCCACCTTTCAGGCAACTCCTTAAAGCCTTGAAGAAAAAAATACCCCAAGAGCTTCTTTGACATCATTACTTGATCTAATATTTTCTCCACCAAGGAAGATTTGCAGACTTCAAAAAAGTGGGAATCTGAAGCTGCCAAATGTGGAGAATAATGCGAATGCACCAGTTTTTTCAATCCTAACTCCTACCCGGTGGTCTCAGTTGCATGACGGCGAGTATTTCCCTGTTGGCAGAGAAGAACGCTTCGATTAACCAGACCGGGTCGTTTTCGCTTAACGGCTGACTTTAATCTGCTAGGCTATTGACAGTAGACTTTTGCGATGATAGTCTGGTTATGAGCTCAAAATGGATTATTTTCTCAGCATCCTACCTAACAGACAGGAAAATCTTGATGTCCATCTCAGTGATATTGTGCGAAGTTTAATGTTATTGTAAATAACCCATTTTTCATCTCCGGTGACGCGACAGAAGCGCAGTGCAAGTTTCGATACTTTACTGAAGATTATTTTGCAATGGGTGGTGTGGTACCCATTTTCCCAACTTTATGAATTTTTCTATATTGGTTGGGTGTCGATTGATGGTTACGCTGAGTTTTCTTGTGAGCTCCCTTACCGTAACAGTGGGCTCTCATTCGACAGTGGACTTCAGTAGCTCATCATTTAGCTCTTCTGGCCTACGAGGTTCATCCTTTTTTTTATAATCTACACACGCTAAAGGGGATATGAATACCCTTATAATGTTTACACTCAGCGCGAGGACATGAAAGACAAGAACGAGAGACAGACTGATCGACCGACGTCGTGATAGGAATCCTTTGGGTCAAAACTGTGATTTCTAAACTCTGCGAGCCAACACCAACACTTGGAATCCCTGAGAACACCTGGATTCTAGTTTTTTCAATAGAATATGAAAAATATGCTCTTCCAATACATCCATTTCAAAATTCTGACTGAATGAGCAAAATATCCCAAATACTAATTGTGGAATTCTCTGTATGTTAAATAATTAGAAAATAACCCAAAAAAAAAAAAAGCGCAATTCTTATACCACAACCGGGTAGTTTTAATTTTCTGACCTAGTTACTCCTCCCTCTAGGTCTAGTGCATATAAATTTAAACACAAAACTCCAGCAATGGGTTGGAATGGCTATAAGAATGTCTGTTAAATGGCATCGCGGTTGTATGTATTCATATGTAGATCTGACATAATTTTGAATATACTAAAAGAAGAAAAGGAAATCAGGTTATCTGAAAAATCGAAAACTGCTCAATTGTCTGGATGAAAATGCAACTACATACTGCCTAGCAAACGAAATAGATAAACAAGAATAGCAATACACCTATGTATTTGTTTCAATGCAAGTTCTAAAAGACAATCCCCAAGAATCCTTTAGCAAGCACGTTCTTTCTAAAATGAACTGTGGAGAGAAGATTCGCCAAAGAACAATACAGTAACATATAAAGTTAGTCTATGGAGTTTTCTTTTATTTGTGCATTCACAAAGGTTAAGTATTGGTTTCGTGAAAACTTTTGATTTTTAGATTTAAATCCTGTTTTCGGGTTGTGGATTAAGTGGTTCGAGTCTCAGTAAAATTTTGCGGATGTATATAAAAAAAGATCAGAAAGTATAGTTCATTATGTCAAAATTTCTATTTTCGCCACTGGACCGGACAATTACAATTTAGGTCCTTTGTATTCGTGTGAAATACATATGATTTAAAAGCTAGTTGGGAGCATTCAAAACTGTTTTGTCAGCGTACATATATGTATTTCATTTCAAATATACTAATGCTCATATGTATATGTATACGTATATGCGCAAGTATACGCGACGCAGCAAACACTTTATTTGCTCTTTGTTCCGAAACGTCCTTATTAGATGAAGGAAACCTGGCAATGACAGCCAAGGGATTTTAAAATGCATTTAAGGCCATTGGGATGAATTCATCATGAAGTTGCCAAGAAGTTGCTAGTTGCCACTCTCTGTATTGGGTAAATTCGTGAGATTCTAGTATTTGTAAAACGTGCAGTTGATTTCTTCCTTTTTTTTTTTTGTTCGTGTAGTACTGATGAAGTTGCATTATGCCAGGATCTCGAGGAAGAGCGAAAAAACTTTTGAGAAATTGTTACTTTATTGATTTTTGCTGATTTCAGTTCACCGTCCGTGTGCATGTGCATATAAAATTTACATTGACTGTTACGTTCGAGTACTTCGCGTTTCAAGAAACACGTTGACTTTTCATTAAAAAAAAAAAAAAATAAATATACGTCAGCAGTCCTATACAGAACCAAGCCTAGCTTCTCGCAACCATTTGTGTGTGCGTGCTATTTTTTCCACGAATGGAAAGGACCTACAGTTTTTTGCCGACTCCGAACGGGGAGTTGAGAAGCTTGTCATGACACAAATGTACTCTTTGATTGGTTGTCAGACATTCGAAAGAGGTCGCGACCGTGAAAAACTTTTTTAGGTGTTGGACCCGGGCTGTGATTGAGCCCGAGCAGCATGTGTAGTAGTCCAATGCACTAACCGGCACGGCCACGACTACCACTCATGACATTTCATAAGATGGTTATGTTATTTTAAATAAGTTAACATTTTACATCTGAACATTTTTGATTTTGAGATTCAAATCCTGTCTTCGGGTTGTGGATTAAGTGGTTCGGTTACACTAAATGTGTATGAAGTTTCATCACGAATGTCGTTTATGATTATAATTCATACAAACACTTCGCTAAAAGACCATCCACAAAGTGGAATCTGGATTTAACAGAAAACAAAATGAACGGGAAACTTCCAAAGAAAAATGGTAACAAGTCAAAGAAGCCAATTATAATTTTTGACTGAAATTGCATGTCGAAAGTTAAGACTTCATTTTAAAATCATAAAACTTTAAATGTTCATATTTTTTTGTATTCCCTGTTTGCTGATAGAATGAACATATTGACCTTATATTCACAAATTATTTTGGACCGTCCAGCCTTTTTTCGTAACTTTAAGAGTGTGTATTGTAATATACAGAAATTTAAGAACTTCGTTTTCCTCCTTCCAATTACAACTTGCTTGAGTCGTAATGCAGTGTACTCAAAACGTTTACGTTTCTTTACACATTTCTTTCGCAAATACGAGTGCTTGTACCGTACATGTACATAATTCTAGTTGAAAAAGAATTTTCTCACGTACACTGTTCAGCTCTGGGCTACCACCAATAATAGACAGAAAAGTTTTGTTGTTGTGTAAAGTCCTTGGTTGAAGTTTTAAGTAAATGTTCAGCCAGTTTGGGATTTTTAAAAAAGGGAGCTACCCGTACTGGACGTATTCGAGATCTATGTGTAAACATTTCATCGCTGCAATACACAGCGGTCGGGTATGATATCTGAACGGTCGAGGAACATTGACGAGGGAGATTGGTGTATTTAAAGATTTTATTTCGACTCGACTTCCTTTCATTCTATTATCCCCTTTTATTCTCAGTTAATCTCTATTTATAGAAATGAAACATTGTTTGTATATATGTATGTAGACTCCGAAACTACCGATCCGATTGAGTTCAAATTTTGTGAAAAATTTTGGTATTTTTCTGAGAGTATTTCAGTGGAGTTTGGTCAAAATCGGTGTGCTAGGAGCTGAGTTAGTGGCAGAAACGAGGTAAAAAGCTATGTTTCTGTCTATAAACAGCCCCTAACTCAACAATTGCTTATTGGATTGAAAAACCAAAAAATTGGTGGATTTAGTAAATTGTCCACTGATTCATTCAAGCTATAAATCATCCATCTGCGTTATCTTGAAGCTGAGCTTTTTTAAAATAAAACAAATAGTTCTGATTGCAAAATCGAGATTATAAGAAGCGGGATTATAAGAAGCAGGATTATAAAAAAGCGGGGTTATAGAAAGCGGGATTTTAAAGTCGAGATTTAAAAAAACAGGATTAGCAGCTTTCTTTGTAGCAGCTCATTTGTTTTTTACCTACTGTAATTGGGCCATATCTATCTGGATATGACACAGTTTTAAATAGTTTTAAGAAGTGTGCGTTAAGAGCACCTATAGGAATATGACCATTTATCGCTAGTGAGCTCTTAGTGGCTAGTTCGTCGGTTCTCTCATTTCCTTTTATGGCATTATGTCCTGGAACCCAGAAAAGGGTGACTCTAGTTTGATTGCATGAGCAATGGAGTTTTTCATGGCATTGATCAACTAGTTTTAATGAGGTGATTGCTGAAATTACTGTTATAAAATCGATGTGGTGTTTGGGCGTTGGGTCATTTATTAAGTTGTGACAAGCCTCGATGATCGCTAGTAGCTCCGCCTGAAAAACGCTAGCAAAATTTGGTAGATGATATGAGTTTTTTCAAGAAAATGCCCGCGCCTACTCTGCAGTCCATTTTCGAACCATCATTGGTGAATACTATGCTGTTACGAAATTTGAATCGACTCCCCCTCACTTCCTTTCTTCTCTGCTTGGAATGCTAGCAGTGACGAACTTCTTGGAGTTAATCTTGGGGATATTGTAGTCATTGGAGACATACCCATACTCTTTGCTAGTGTGTCCAGGCTTTTACTGTGTTCATATGGCTTAGCAGTCTAGCACCCAGATTCCCTGAGTCGGACTGCACTACACAGCGCTGTACTATTTATGGAGGTCAAGTAGCAAAAAGTGCAATAGCAGTAGTAAGAGCAGTAAGAGTATCAGTTGCACATGACCGCAATGTACCTGTGATGTCTATGTCTATGCTTGCCATTCTTTGGAATCTTCTGGTTCTTGCTTATGCGGGCCACCATACAATAGACTCGTGCCGTAGGTAAAAATTGGATACACTACAGCGCCATAGTATCATCTTTGCCGGAAGTCAATTTTTTACCAAAGGTTCCTTTACAGGTATTCCTTGACTGTATAACTGTCGAAAATAATTCCTGTATCGATTTTAAAAATTAATTTTTTCTATGCCGCACTGAGCTCCAAAGCGCAGTCTTGACAGCCTAGCAAATCA
Organism: Brachyopa scutellaris; assembly: GCA_949775065.1. Lineage (NCBI taxonomy): Eukaryota > Metazoa > Arthropoda > Insecta > Diptera > Syrphidae > Brachyopa > Brachyopa scutellaris. Next base: position 24,750,494 of record OX459112.1, read on the forward strand.
GAAGGATATATTTTGTTTAGCTTGGTTTTTGTTTTGTGCGAGTGAATTAAACATTTAAGAAAAAATATATTTTATTAAAAAAATGGAAAAAAATGGAAAACAACATTGTTAAATGATTGGTGAAAACCGCGAAGAAAACCGAATGGAGAGAGTTCGCAGGAAGATTTTCCGAGATAAATCTAAAATTCTGGATCTTCCCGAAGCATTGTAAGCAGAAGTTAGACAACTGAAGAAAAATAATTTATTTAATGATTTTTGCATTTTTAAAAACAGTTTTAGGGTGAGTAAAAAAATGTTTAATGATATCCTGCGAGAAGTAGAGTCAGAGAAATTTTGATCTTGGAAAATCTTGATTTTATTTCATATAATTCAAGAGAATACTCTCTTGCCTCTAATTTTTGTGTTGTAGGTACTATATTTATTGAACAAAGGAATTATTTTAATACACTAATGGAAATTCTTATTATTCTACTAATATTTTCCAAAATGATTCTGATCAACAAATCAATTAATTAATTCGCTTTCAACGGCATGTGATTTCAATTCAAGAATCTCAAGTGAATTCAATTCACTAAAATCCCAGGATTTTCTGAATGCAGAACACGAATTTACAGCTGTCATCTTGAGTGGAATGCAGAACACCAAAATATTCACTTTCGAACATACAATCCACAATTCTTAGTTTCGTTCGGAATGCAGAACACCCAATTCCACTTTTGGTGGTTCAATTCACTAAAAGTGGAATGCAGAACAGGGGGGACAATGAGTCTTTTCTCATTATTCTAATCAAATATGTCCTTTCTTCCTTTTTCATTTGCGACGGTGTAACTAGTATGTACGATCAGGCTTATAATTAATTAACCCTGTTTCTATTTTCCCAGCTTAAATCTCAATTAAATCAGCTAAATCATTGTCAATTCTATAATTTCCCTTTTAATTTCCACGCTTTGTTAACTTTTTTAAAGCTTAACGTTAAAACAACCACCACCAACTGCCAACCTTACAGAGACACATACTCTCCCGTCCGAACTGTTTTTTCTTCCTTTTTTTTTCCTTCAGTGATTCATTCTGTTAAGCACTTATTTACTATTTTTTCGGAATCAATTGATTGGGCCACAAATTAAGCACTCAAACCTAATGAAATGCGAATCGTTGTCGTGATTTCAGCCAAAGGACCAACTCAAACGGAAACAGATGGCGCCCATTAGCCAGACGACGACAATTTTAAGTGTATAAATATTTGACAGGACCGAAGAGAATAGAGAAGACATACGAGGATGAAGGACAAAAAGAAAAGCAAAAAAAAAAAAAACGAAACAAAACAAAACAAAACAACGAAGAAGAGGAAAATAAAATAAAAATAATCTTAAATTGGTTTTAGGAAAATTTCTTACCGAAATCGTAATTGTATACGGATGAAGTGCTACAAACGATGTCCGACCACCTTTCACCATTCGCAGGGGAGGGAAGAAAAACAAGTTGAATTTGATTCTTCCCTTCCTATGCAAGTGGGAAAAACGATTCCAAAGAAACACTATCCTTCATTGTGCCACAGTTGGACGGACAAACGCTTTAAGCAAATGAAAAAGTAAACCCGAAGAGGAGACCATGCCCGTGCTGTACGAGTACCTATTCGAATTTGGTTTCGGTAATCATATCGAATTTAATGCTCCACAACCGAAAAATTTGATTTCCATTTCATCCCCTGTCTTCGCGTATACGACACGGCTACAAAATCCAACCGAATGTGGTTGGATGGAGGTGGGAGGCGAATTGCTATAACAATATCCTGTCAGATAATACAAATGGCAGTGGCCCCCGGAATGCAAGTGAACAAAAATAAGAGCATAGTTCTCCCACGACGACGAGTAACCATTTAAAATGATGCAATTTCGAGGATATCTCTTCGAGGTCCTGTCGAGTGTGTAACCTCAATTTAAATTTCCATTTACGATGCAATGATCCTTTCACTTTTGGATCAGATGTATAAATATCGACCGAAACTCTACCATGTCGTGGGAATGTTCGAGTGTGTATCCAAATCTTTCTATATAGGAAAAAGGATATACGGCAGGAAAGTCAATCGAGAAATAATAATAAACGAACAAAAAAAAAATTATATTGGAGCAAATACAAAATCGATACCGGAGAGCGTCTGCAGTTGAAATACTGAAATGGGTTCGGATTGTTCTTTTGGGATCCCGCTGTACTTACCCTGTTCGATTGCACGCTTTCTGAGTTAACACTGATGTGTATCTAGGCGTTTAATATTGCTTTTTTGGAGATTAACGAGTCTCATTTTAATTTTTAACTTTTGGTGAAAAGATTGCAATGTAGAAGGGCAATTAACTTTTTTATATTTGCCATGCATCGTAAGAGGCCTTTCGTGAAAGTTTGCAAAATTAACAAATTGATGCAGTGACGCTTCTGCAATAATTAAGGAAGAATCTACCCAGCCCTTGAAAGGTTTTTATTTGACAACACACAATGTAAATAAAAACTCCCTAAATGACTTGTTCGTGTATCTTGACTGGACCTACATACATACAGTGCCGTTCGAAAAATTTTGCTCAAACATTTCCTAACTCTTTCGGATGGGAGTTCTTGGGATTTAAGGGCTGATTATTTTTTGCACTGGGCAGCAAAATGTCGTTCAATTCGTGCACACAAATCGATGTAATTATGAATTAGAGGTGCATTTAGCCCGTGATAGCGGTCCAAAACGAACCAAAGTAATTAAAAAAAACAAAAAATGGGAAAATCAGCTCCGAGTGCAATTTAATATTTTGTTTCTGTTACGTTTCTTCGACAACCCGTCAAATTTCGGAAAGATTTAATGTTGTTCAACGAACTGTAGCATGAAATTTAAAAAAATATCGTGAGACCGTATCTACCAGCAGAAGGACAGGCTCAGAGAGGCCAAAAAAGACGACCTCAGTCGAAATCCGTTTTTTGGTGCTCCAAAACCGTCGACATCGGCTCAAGACTTCAGTGGATATTAAAAATTATCTATTTCGAGCTGAAGGATAAATAACTTCAGCAGGCTCAATGAGAAAAAGGCTCGTAAAAACTGGACTTAGAGCACTCAAGAAAGTACTGAAGCCAGAGAGTCAGAGAAAAACAATTAATTTGGGCTGAGAACCATCTTAATTAGATTTAAGACAAAAACAACAAATCCAAGTTCAAACTGAACGTTGGAGATGGGAGGATTCCTGCGCGAAGAGAACCAAAGGAAAGACTGAGCTCTGAATGCCTCCTACGTATGCCCCTAGAACTGAAGATGTCTGGGGATGCTTCTCTGCTGATGGAAAAGGTAGAATGGCCTCTTCAGAATTGAAAGTCATTACAGCAGTATATTCACGGGTCCCAGAATATGAATTGGAGCTTATAGGCGACACCTGCAGGTTTATTTTTCAACTAGACCAATTGTAAATATGAACTTGTTTTTGTTTTTTAAATAAAAGATTAATTTCTAGCTTTAAAATAAGCTACAACTTTTATGACTATATAAGTATTTTTATTTTATATTTTAGGTTAAAAAGAACTTCGAAGAAAACAATATTGATGTGCTAGGCTGGCCTCCCTACAGCCCAGACCTCAATCCAATTGAGAATATCGAGTCATCATGAAACTTAAGACTGCGAGAGAGCGTCCAGAGTCAATTACAGCCTAAAAAATTTACTAATCCGGACCTGCATCCACATGGAAAAACCTATCTGAGTCAATGAATCGCAGATGTGCAGCAGTTATAAAAGCCGTTTCTAATAAGCTATAAAAAAAACTGCAATAATTAAGCATTCTTTATTTATTATTAAAATTGACGCAAGTACCCAAAAAAAACATTTTTCGGTCTAAGACCATTTTCCTCCCTTGTGTGCAGGTAAACAATTCGAACGTCATGAAACGTTTGAAAATACCCCAAAAAGTATATACATTTATGTAGTTATTGCAACCAATTCGCCAAACTTCGAAGAAAATTGTTTGAGCAAAATGTTTCGAATGGCACTGTATGTAGTACAGTAGGGGGTGTAGGCGAGTGTTACTTTTAGCCGTATAAATACCCGGGATAAAAAGTAACAACAATCTTACTTTGGCAATAGATGGAATGTTATATATTGTCATCGTTTTCCCTGTATTGTTTCGTTGCCAAGCATCTTGTTGATTGGCACAGTACGTCCTAAAATCCTCATAAACTACCACGTCGAAAAGTACCGTTTATCTTTATGGGGACAATACGGTGGAAAAGACAACATTATTATTGGCCTTAGCGATTACTAATTTTAACCAACTTCTACGTGTGTAATGTATATCCTCAGCATTATTCTTCTTCTGGAATAACTGAATTTTTAAAAAAAAATACTCGAATGGTTATACCATGTTACAACCTGCCGCAGAGTCATGTTACCAGAAATTAACAATAGAGGTACCATAAAAAAAAACTCAAGCTTTAGGTCTCAAGCAATTACATTCACATATGGCCAAGACACGAACTCATACAAAAAAGGATAACAAGTTTCCGTAGGTATCCCTTAGATTCGAAAGGAACGGCTAAAAATACTGAGAATGTAAACAGTTACAAACCTATCGATTTTGGCAGCGGCATACATAACTTGTTCTTTCGAGAACTGCGGTACTAATGACTAATATTCTCTCGGAGAATATGTTAACTTCTGTGTATCAGAGTCTTTGATATACCTTCTATGATATTTTATTTTGCAGCTGTTACAACCTACCCCTATTACAACCAGCCCCAGTCTCCAATCCATAACTATGTAATATTTCTCAACATTCGATTTTTTATAAACAATAAACTAGGTCGTTCTATAACATGTATCTCACGCTGTGAAGTAAACATATGTTGTCCTATGCGTCATTCATTAGGAGTTCTTTCCCAATCGAAATGTAGGTAGGAATCATCATTGTCCTTCCAATCCTTCACTACCATATCCTAATCGTTTTCTGCTTAGCCCCAATATCCTGTCATACTTAAAAGTTAAAACCAACTAACAAAAAATCGCCCTTTACTATAAGCTTCCGCATCCTTTCCTTTCGCCATAACTATGTTAACAAATGACTTTCCTCCATTCCAACGCCAACTTATACATACTTTAAAAAAATATCAGAATGTCATTCCGCAAATGCTTTTTTCAATAATATTTATCTGACGGCAAATCATCTGGGCGTAGCAGTTTCCCTTGCAACCTGACTGCGTTTGACTACCAAGCATCCAGCATCCAATCGCTATGCTATTCAGCGACAATGATTGCATTTCGATGGACTTATAAATTTGTTCCTCAAAATTTACAATGTAAAATTCTTATCTTCCCCGTTGCCGGTCGCTTCGAAAAATCGTTTACTGTTGTCGAACATTCATAACCTGTGTGTGTATTTGCTCGAAGAGAAAGAAGTGCATCTTCCATTAGTACGAGTATGTAGGGTACTAGGACTTTATCGAGCTATACAAGAACCCTCCTACCCTCAAACGAATGGCAATCTTGGACAGAGTAAGATTCTACTTCTACAGAATATTTTACATCGAGGAGGATGGTACGATTTGGATACGCTTCATTGGTAAATTAGCATCTCCGGTACCCGGCAGTCTTTCGCAAAACTGTTAACTCTACAACGAGCAAGGAGCAAGGATGGGGTTGCCTCTGCGGAATAAATGAAGTGGAAATGTAGATTCTTTTGCGGATAATAAAGTAAAATCGATTTTCGAACGCGAAATACTCGTAGATTTGGAGTTTTAAATTTAAATCCGTTTTATTTTAAGTGGGAAGTATTTATGTGATCAACTTTGGTTTTTCCAAGAGGCAAAAGGATTAGAACTTGAAAATCCATTATGAATGTTAATACTCGTACATATGTATAAATAATTTGAACTTACCGTTCGATTTCCCAAGTTTTTCACTCGGCAAACCAGTTTGACTGTTTTCCCCACTAGCCCGGTTATATTTGCGGGCACGACAGCATCGAAAGTTGGTCCTCCAGTGCCGGGTGTTGGCAGTTCCTGCAGAAAGTCGGTGAAGAATCGTTTCGATGCGCCTTCAAGTGATCCTGTAAAAAAAAAAGGAAATACAAATGTAACGTAAGTTTCATAATGTATAGCGAGTTAAAATGACATTAGGTACAATATGAGGAGAGGTACTGTGTAAACTAAGTATTAAGTAACGTATCACCAACACCTTAAATATCTTCTTACTGTTTTTTGTTTCTAACTCACTTTCGCTAAAGGTTTCATAAAAACCCCTATCATGTTACACACAGCGAGAGCACATGAATGACAAGACAAACAGATTGGCGGAAACTCAAATGATATTTATTTTTATTGAAGGGTGAGATGCACCGCGGCCTTAAGGTCTATCGTACCCCCTACAAGTCCTAGACGAAGAAACACCCCTCTTGTCATTATTCCCATTGAGCCCAGGTGAGAATTGCCTAGGGCATAGCACCGCACCCAGGCCAATTCTCCTGAGAAATCGCAGCACGAGACCGGGGGCAATGAGTGGCAGATTCTCTGCTGTAAGCTTGTGCTTACCCAAGCACTTGAACTTGTCTGAAGTTTCCCTGGATTCTTTGCAAAATCTGCATTAATCTTCATCTGGTAGACCCAGCTTCCTGAGATAGCCCTTGAGCTGGCAATGCCCTGAAAGGAACGCAATCAGGATGCGGAGTTTGTTTTCGTCCAGGCTAATAAAAGCTTTGAATTTCTTCAGGTTGTAATTACTCAGCAGTTTCTTTGCCTGTCTTGAACCCTGAGTCTTTGTCCATGACTTGATTCTGTTTGTCTTCTCCAGTGATTTGAGTTTCTCTTCTATGATGTGCTCCCCTATGCTGCAGAATGTTTCAGGACCCATGAAGGATGTAGCAGCCCCTTTTCTGGCAAGTTTGTACGCCTCTTCGTAACCTTCTATTCTCAGTTGTCCTTGTATCCAGTAGATGGTGACTCAGATGTAAGGCGTCAGCTATGGGTGGTTCCCAGGAGATTTATTTTGATTTTTGTCATTGCTTATAATTCACATAAGATTCCTTATTATTCACTGTTGGTGATGGTCAATTCCCTCAGCCATACCACCACCCTATTGCCAGTGTTATGAGTTCGCAGTATGAGTTTTCTTTTTTGATTTCAAGAAAGTTCTAAATGAACTTTTATAGTCATTTATTTATTTATTTATCGCGACCCCCTTTTTTTGCTTCATAATTCTTTTTTGCGACTTTTGTCTCAATAGCAGCAACCATGGTGAAATGGTGAAAGGACCAAAGACAGAGTGACTTTTCGAAATTGATCACCAAACTTTCTCAGTATTATTTGAATAATCAGATCGAAAGGTAACATTTAACACCGATTGAAGCAATTTTTCAATTTGAAGGCGTTTTAAAGGTAAGCAAATATATCACACTTAAAAACTTTTCAAATGAACGAATTTTGCAATAGCAATGTTAAAAAATTTAAACTATCATTTTCAAAGAAAGAAAGAAAGACTTGAAAAACCCGAAACTTTTCGAAGAAGTGTTAAGCGAACGTGTTACTGAATGTCCGCTTTTTATAGCATTGCTGGAAATAACAAAATGTGTACTCAAAACAGTTAGAAACTTCAAAAATTATAGATTTTGAATATGATTTTGGCAGTGAAGTCGGTTGGTTTCTGGTGAAAGTCGGACAGAATCCCGAAAAATCAAAATCCCGAAAGACTAAAATCCCGAAAATCCAAAATCCCGAAAATCCAAAATCCCAAAAATCCAAAATTTAACATATAAAATGAAACTAGTATGGCCTGTGGTCGAAATTCGACCGAATGCGAGAGAATATTTATTTAATTTATTATTTTTTTTTACTTTTTTTCCTGGCTGTACAACATTTTTGAAATAAATTACGTACTGCACTGCATGGCTTCACAACCTTTCCAACAAAAAAAATTAAGCGAATGTGTTGTGTTTAAGGCGCTTAAAAAGGGGTTGAACTGTTTTGCCTTCGCCTATTTATATAATGATAAGGATAACAAACTTCAAATAAATAAAACATAGCAAAACAGCTCAAGTCTTATTGACAAAGCAATATTTGATACAAGTCCATATCGAACGCAATCTCCAATAAAAACTTATTTCAAATCGCTCGTTACATTCCGCGTAAATTTTTTAATTTAGTTTTCCTTAACATTTTCTTATTCATTGGTTTTCTTTTTTCATCTAAAAGAGCGATCAGTAAACGCCATTGTGTGAAACTAAAATCTAATCTATCAGCTATCAAACTGAATGAGAACAACACAACTTAATGCACATTGGGAATTATATACTAAAACAAAACTAACGCCAACGGGAATGGACAAACATTTGTCTACTTTCCTTTAGAAAAAAAGTCCCGAAAACGGAATACCGAAAAATTATATAAAATGCAAAATTTGCGCAAATTTTTCATTTTATATAATTTTTCGGGATTTTGGCATTTCGGGATTTTGGATTTTCGGGATTTTGGATTTTGGATTATCGGGATTCTGGATCTTCGGGATTTTGGTTTTCGGGATTGTGACCCCAACCCGTTTCTGGTACATCGTACATTCCCCCATGACACAGTCGATGATACAGTGATCATGTGGCCGCCATCAACCCTCGCTGTGTGTATGGAAAATATGAACATAAAAATAGTGTTCCCATTATTAAGTTCAAGCAAATTGTTTACTGTAAAGCAGTCAGAGCTTAAAAGAGGGACAGGTTTATGCAGCTGTTGCAACCTGAGAGGCATACGTCCTATCTTCCCTGTACTGACAATGCCGTTGGGACAGAGTAAAGTTACAAATATTCATAGTTTTATGCTACCGGATAAGGACACATTTAAAGCCAATCCAAAATTAATAACATCCTGAAACAAACCAGCAAATTTGTCAAGTCAGAAGTGCAATGTTAGCATTCATTAAAAGAAATAGCTGATCGCGCAGGGTCTGACACTGACATAAACTGAATTTTCATGGGCTCAAGACTGCATACATTCACTATTACCTCGTGGTAACCATGACATGTAAAAACTCTCATACACAGCGGTGATGAACATTAAGGTTTCCCTTGTTTTTGTTTTTTGACATAGTCCGTTCAAATTAAATTTACTTATAACACCCAAAGGTATAATTTTCTCATCCTTTGTATATGTAGTACATATTTCCCACATGATTGATGTTTGCGGAGTAAAATAATGCTCACATTGATTATTAAATGATAACCAGAGAGTGTACAGCATAGCGCTTAGCACGCAAAATAGTCATTTGAATGAAGCCACAGAGTGTTATTCAATTACCACTGTACATGTACATCTCCTTTCAAATTAAGCTCTAGGGATACTGTAACGAAATTAGTCATAAGGGTTTAGCTATGCCATTAGGGGTAGCGAACCGTTGTTGAATAAAAAAAAAAAACAATGCAAATAGTTAGAATAATTAGACATTTTGTTTTATTTACAAACATTACCCGTACGTACATAACCATTAACATTTTTGTTTGTTCATATCCTTTTTGGTAGGTATAATAATAAAAAATTGTTAAAGCTGGTACGTGCAAGCAGCTAGCTTACTAGTATCATACTAGTGTGTGTTATTAAATTTTAATCGAAAGATAGTTTAGTGTTACTCAGAGTTATAGTGACATTGGAGGATTTTCTTAGTTATAAAGCACTAATATCTTGAAAAGTACATAAAAAAGAAGACACTAAAAAAAATATGTTTTGTGTTTTATATTTTTTCCCGGAATATTATAATTAATGCTCTAACTTTTAGTACGCATAGGGTGAATATAAAAAAGAAGACTTTTTATGTACATTATCCACACTAAAAGGGGATCCAAAATGGCAAGCTGGGTTCGAGACGAAGTTCTCGTACCTGACTTATGTATATTGCGAATATCAACGAAATTGAATGACATTTAAGGTTTGTTCCCATTGTTCCCAAACAAATCATATATGAGTTATGAACTTCTTTCAATTTTCTTTCTTCAGGGGGCGCTACAGTTCTGGTGAACCAGGGCTGCTTCTCGCAACCATTTTTGTATGCGTGTTATTTTTTTGCACGAATAGAACTTCTTTTAAACATGGAATTTATTTTACGAAATCTGTTAATTTAGTGTTTCGATTTGTTTCTAAGAGTTGTCTTTTCCTGTTATTGTTTGCAAATTTATTTGTTAAAACTAATAACTAAATAAATCCTGAGGTTCGTTACGCTCAACATTTTTTGTAGCAAGTCCCTGGTACTTTTTGGTACCTACATACATAAGTACTTCTGTTTGAATAAATTGGTGCAAGCAACTTTTGTAGTATTTAGGGGAGAGGGGGGCACCTTTGAACAATTTTTCCTTTAAAGGCTTCTTTGCCTGAATTATTGGTCTTTAAGTTATTTAAACTTTGAAAAGTGAGATTACCCTTCAATTTAAAAAAACATTTGTGTAAATTCAATAAAGGCTTATATTTTATTTATTTTTTTTAAAGAAACAAGTCCTTATGTTCAAATGTACCCTAAACGGGGGCAGATTGGTACAGGCCTGGGGCACTTTTGAACCGTTGCTATTTTAATGGTATATGACGGCAAATTTGGGGCTGCGCGCTTGTTTTTAAATGCATCCAATATTTGTATTTCAATAAAAACCATTTTAAAAATAAACAATTTATTTTTTTTATAAAAATTCCAAAATATATATATTTATAAATTATTCCAAATGAAACGGTGCCTCCAATAAATTTTACTCATAAGCAGAAACAACAATTTTTAACCTCCCTTATCTTCTGCGCACCCCGCTCCTGGCAGACAATGACTGAGGGCACCCCCGAAAAGTATTGACGACTGAAGATGAGGGTATCGCCATGTGGAAATGTTGGTTTACACTTTCAAATATTTACCAATTAAGTTGTTATTCAATAGCACACACTTGCCAAAGAAATGAAATCCTGTCAAAGAAGCAGTAACTATATAGGGCGGGAGTAAAATACGATACTAGCTTACTTTAGACGTGTAATAGTACAAATTTAAATTTGATATCAAAAGGAAACATTGTGAATCTAATGATTGTTATCAGGAACGCGATTTGGTACTTACTTTGAATCCGCGCTTAAAATTTAACTCTCATTTGTTCATATCAACCAAGTGCGGGAGGCCGCACAAAAGCGTAAGTCTTAATAAGCTGTGTTTTTTTGCACGCGGATATACGCTTATTTTACAAAATTACATGTAAAATATAGCAAAAATAAAAAAATTTGGTGACGTGAAATAGCGCCCTGCGAAATAAGGCCACAATTAAAATTTTTTTTTTCATTACCATGAAAAAATGGAAATAACGCCCGGCAGGTCTTGTAAAGAAGCGTATGTTATAAGGTTTACAGAACATTTCAATATTAAAAAAGCGCGTGATTTTCTTGGTGCAGAGAAATACCTTCACGGGCATTAACTTCACATGGGAAATAACTTCACCTCTAGTGGGAAATAAATGCACATTTTTGATGTGAAATTAGTTCTCACTGAAGGTGATTTTGTAAGTTTTATTTTCTCAAATTCTCAAAAACTAAAATTTTATGTTTTTTTTTTCTTAAATTTTAATTTTTCATAATGTGCTTATAAATAAAACAAGAAACTTATAAAATTCTGGTATTTGAGAATTTGAAAAAAGGAAGATAAAATTGTGCACCTCATTCGATTTTTTAATTTTTTAACATCATCTATGTCTCTTATTTATTCTTTTACCGACGATTGGTCAATAAGCAATAAATTTATCATTTAAGATATAAAATAATTTTTTGCCTGAGTTTTCCATCTTTATAAATTTATTCTACAAAATTCAATTCTGTCAACAACTGACAGCTCAAAGATTCATTATCTGTCATAAATATGCCTGTGTTGCGATGAATTCTGTTTGTGATGAATTCGCTAAGCGGCGATAGATGGTTTTTCGTGCACATTTACGCGTGCAAGAAATACGGCTATTGTATATCACAATAATATTATAAATGCGAAAGTAGCTCTGTCTGTCTGTCTATTACCTCTTCACGCCTAAACCGCTGAACCAATTGTAATGTAATTTGGCAGAGTGTTGGTCTGGGACCTGGGGAAGAACATAGGTGAAAAAACCGCATGCTAGGGTGCGCTGGAGTCAAGTTATTAACTAAACCTTTTCACGCCTAAACCGCTGAACCAATTGTAATGTAATTTGGTAAATATTTAGTCTGGGACCTGAGGAAGGACATAGGTGGTAAAACCGCCCGCTAGGAGTCAAGTTATTAACAAATTCTATATTTAGGGAAACAATAAACAAACAAAAAAAAAATCCAGATCTAACGCACATGTCAACACATCAAATTCTCAACTGCAAGACGAAGAAGGTAGGCACGATAATAACCTGTGGTGAAAAGTGGGGTATGTATGAACCTTGGTAGTGGTTGAATGTACGTACATACTATATGTAAAACTAAAACACATCCCTTATTCCACTTAGAAAAGTTTATGGTTACAGTCTGATGGACTTTTCATTTTTTTAACCACGAGCAGTGATAAACGCCTTACAATTTTCTGAGGGAATCGACATAAGAAGTGCATGCAATGGCATGGTACGATACTATTACATGGCAATGCTAAACCCCATATCTCACGTGTAACGGTACAAAAACTATTTGTATTTGGGATTGGAAATTATTCCCCATCAACGGTACTGCCCTGATATTTCAGTCAGTCTGAAGTCATTTAGGCACCAGATAGTCTTCCGATACCAAGCAAAATGCCATAAAAACCTTTAAAGATATCATTGCGTTGAAAATTCAGAAATTCTTAAATAAATTAATACAGTAGATGACGGATATAAGAACATCCTATATAAGAAAGACTCGCTTATAAGACACACATTCCAAAACACCACGCACTTTCCCATATACTTACTTAGTTGGCGCTACAGCTCGAGGTGAACCTGGGCCTGCTTCTCGCAACCATTTGTGTGTGCGTGTTATATTTTTGCACGAATGGAAGGGACCTACAGTTTTTTGCCGACTCCGAACGGCGAGTTGAGAAGCTCAATCGTGACAAATGATACTCTTTGATGCTTGTCAGACATTCGAAAGAGGTGGGCACTGTGAAAAACTTTTAGGTGTTTGCGGCGGGATTCGAACCCAAGACCGCTGGCACAGTAGTCCGACGCACTAACCACTTGCGCTACGGTGCTACGGTTCCCATATAGTTACGTGTAAAAAAAATTGTTTATAAGCAACACGTTTATAAGAAAGACACTGATATAAGAAACTTATTTTGATACAAAATTCTATACATTACATTGAAGTGCAATCACTTTTAATTTTTTGTTTTTGTTATGTTATAAGCTTTTTTTTTTCCATTCATATGTACAAACAAACGATACATATAATCTGTCTTTCAATGATAAGATAGTTTTTTTTATATGCTTTTGCGATACTTATAAGAAATATTCTTTCTTATATCCGTGTTACTGATATAAGAAGATACATATCTTTCTTATATCCATTTATTATTTGTAAGAAAGCACGGATAAAAGAAAGAAATTCATTGGCTTTTTGGACTTTCTTATATCCGCCATCTACTGTACTTGATGTTTGACGTCAGAGGAGCGTTGTAGACGCCTAATATTATGATTAAAGATAAATGTATTAAAAAGTATTATTAGCTTTTAAATGTGTGCTACTAAATCAAACATTTCATGTGGTACAACCAAATAATAGTAGAAAAATGATGCTGCTTATTCACACTTTGGACATTTGGTGTGATTCAACAAGGTTTGTCAGACTTGGCGGTTCTTATTTCTACCCAAAACAACATTACTAGAGCAGCGTTTTGCCTAATAAGTAACGTGACTGTTTTGGGCGCGGGCGGGACAGCTAGTTTATAACATTTTTATGAATGATATTGAATTACACGAAGAAATTGTTAACCAAACTATGCATACATATTTTTTTTATTTGGACCTCCTCCTAGGATAAAGAAGAACAGATTATTACATACACACATACATATGTACATACATACATAATTAAATTATGTACATATATACTACTAAGAACACTAAATAATAAAAAGAATGCGACTCTCAAATACGACTTGCATATTTACAGAAATATTTCTGAAATTCTTTCACCGGGAATAGATGAGGAGAAATGACTTCTACAACGGCGCCTATTCTCAAGTTCAAAGCAATAAAGTAGATGACGCACGTGTATATATAATATCGCACACTATGTAGTATATAATACAATACAATACAATAACAAATACTAATGCCTTTAATTTTTAGCTGAATTTTAAGTTATGCTCGTATGGAATGTCTCCTGTCACTGCCAAACGTTGCAACGTTGCAACGCGTTGCATCAAATTCGAATCCTGTCATATGTATGACATCGAATGGCTTTCTAAAAGTTCTTTCATTTATCCCAAGTATACTCCACTACAATGGATTGCGGATTGATATTTTTATGTACTTTGTTCCGGTTTCTGAGTTTGCAGGACAGATGCTGTCTAAATCGATTACTTATTGCTTTATGGAATTTGGAACGAGGTCATATCAAATTTTGTCGGAGGTACCTACTCGTGAAAGTTTACTTTGAACTAACTTTCTATACGGTGACCTACCGTTCTCTATTTGAAGGATTTATTATTATCAGTAAATATTATCTGCAGCAAAAACTGTAGTTGTAGTTGCTGCACCAAAACTCAAATATCCTTTCTGTGATAAAGTGCCCATTAAATGAAAATAAACCGCCTGTGGGCCACTCGTAGCTAAAAATATATGTATGTACAATAGTTCATATTGTATCCAGTGTAGGCTGCAATAAATATCTTTTAATCTATCTCTTGACTCGTAAAAATCGATAGCGTACGAGTATTACATTTTAAGGACAGAAATCGCAGACACACATAACATGGAGGGAGATTGCAATTGCAATCACTTTTCAAGGACCACCTCAACAAACCCAGAACATTGCCGTTTTTTTGCTCGTCATCGTATTAAATTCCATTCGATATGAGTCCGCAATCGGTCTTTAAACTGTCTGGTGAAGAATCATGCATCTCATGGGTATAAGGGAATCGATGATTGGAAATTATCTCAATAGGCTTTAAGTGGCAGTTGATTGTCCTCTTTATGACGTTGGTGGACTTTATTGTTTCTCCTATTGTATTTTTAAGTTCATCCATATCCAGCCCTTTGGCCACTCTGCGTCATCCATGATTCAACGGAAGATGATGTTTAAATAAAAAAAACTGATTCTTTTATAATCTGCTTCACTCATCATTTTGCGAATGTAACTGCAGAGATAAAAGTCCTGTCGACAAGGATTGACTTTTTTGCATACTTGTAGTACCATTAAAAGTCTATGTACTTTTATTTAGCCACTTTCTAGTCGGCTGTGAGAACAAAAGCTGTACGACATGCATAAGGGTGTATGCGTGGTTTCTGCTGTGGATTTATGTGTTTGCATTTTGTCTATGAGGGTGGACAAAAGAACGGATTTTAACCACCTGCATTGAAGGCGTCATTTGAGGTCTTTTTTATGATCAAAAACAAGGGTGTTTTCTTTTCAATTTCCAACCAGACAAAGGATGAAAGAAAGTAAGAATCTGATGTTGCTTAAGAATAAATGTGGCAGGATTATGACGTATGCAGAGTGAATACATGGAACTATGTAGAGAAGAATTATAACAAGAAAAAAAAAATCGAATGTGAGGTTTAAGAGGGTGCTAAATGAATAACTTAGTATGATATCTTTCAAGGATAAAAGACACTTTACACAGGTACTCAGACTTTATTTCAATGGCAATGGCATGACGACGATGAGTGGGTACTTAAATGATGAGAAGCTTAGATTAACAGCTCAACACACACCAACCAGACCTAAAGAGATGCTAACACCGTCAAAAACAAATGCAAGAAAAATACAGACAAAGTGCTTTCATTTTAAGCGTTTTTGCTTAAAATATTTAACTCTTAACCGTTCAGCCTTTTTTATGAATTGTGAGATAAAATATAAATTTCGCTAAGTGTTCTCTCAATAAAGTAATTAAGGGAGTAGGTACTATAGAGTCATCTTTGGTTGAAGAAGTTGACTGAATGTCATAGACACCTAGGACAACCAACCCAAAAATCCCCTCAAAGAGTCGTTTTCCAGTTACTGTAGTCAATTTGAGTGGAAGAGTTTTAAGTTACTCTCAATAGAAAAGCCTAAAAAAACCAACACCAACCATTGCAATGCAATGTAATCTGCTTTTCAGATAACCTGTGTGTGTAAGAGAACAGTTTTCTATAACTTACTTAGTTGGCGCTACAGCTCGAGGTGAACCTGGGCCTGCTTCTCGCAACCATTTATGTGTGCGTGTTATATTTTTTTGCACGAATGGGTTTCTATAAACCCAGCCAAATATACAATAGAAGGATTGTTAAAAATCCTGCACTTAAAGAGAAAGTAGAAGGGAAATACTTAGCGGTCAAAATTAGCACAAACAGAAAGGCACACAAAGCCTTGTCGTGCAAGAAATAATTCCAAGCGAAATCTTGGAGACTGGACTTCTGGGGAAACTCACAAATGGTTAGATCCTCCATATTCCGTGGCAATTAAAATATTCACTTACTTACTTAGGTGGCGCTACAGTCCGGGGTGGACCAAGGCCTCAACCAATAACTCTTCCAGTTAGCCCGGTCCTTAGCTATCCGCCTCCAGTTTCACACTTCAAGTTGGTTGATGTCTTATTCTACTTGTGCGCGCCACCTTAGGCGAGGTCGTCTTCTGCTGCGCTGACCTTCCGGGTAAGAGTCGAATATTCTCCGAGCCGGAGCGTTGATGTCCATACGCTCTACATGTCCTAGCCATCTTAAACGCCCAATTTGCATTTTTTTGACCAGGTTGATGTCGCTGTACAGCTCGTACAGTTCGTGGTTGAATCTTCTTCTCCAGAACCCGTCACCGTAAGCGGGACCGAATATCTTACGAAGAATTTTTCTCTCGAAGCGACCAAGGATATCTTCATCCACTTTCGATAAAGTCCATGGTTCAGCTCCATATAGCAAGACTGGGATGATAAGGGTCTTGTATAGAGTCTCCTTAGTCGATCGAGAAAGGACTTTACTATTCAATTGCCTTCTTAGCCCAAAGAAACAGCGGATGGCAAGAGTAATCCTTCGTTTAATTAACGACGAGATGTAATTTTTTGATGTTATGGCAGAGCTTAAAATAAGTCCGACGAAAAAATATGTAACACACAGCCCGAACAGTCGTTTCAAAGATTCACAGTGGTGAGTGGAGTAGGATCAGGAAGAAACCACAATATTTTTAATGAATGCCATCGACAAGGACATAGATACTCTTAAAAAAAGAATAAATAGTATCGGACAGCCACTACTTCGCATTAAATTCCATCTGGGAATGGATCAACTAGATGCCCAAGGATAATAAAAACTAACTCATCTGGGTAGCAGCATACTATTTTATGATATAAGCTTGAGCAATTGATGTTTCAATAAATAACTAGGAGCACTCGTCTGACAGACAACACTTAGTAGAGACGTGTTTCACTGGCTACTACAGGATGAAAAGGCTTATACTCTCAAAACAGTTAGTATACCCGATCTCCTCTATGGCCACATAAAGGGAGATCAAACAATCTGGTATGGATCAGCCAAAAATAAATATAAAGATAAAAAAATAATTTTTTAAAACAAGCTTTAATGGACTAAAAAGTAAAAAAGGTTTTTTTTCCGAGTCACCAATAGGTATGTGACTATTAATTAAAGCTTGGGGGAGGCCGAAGAATCAACAGAACACGCTAGCTGTAGCTGTTTAATCAGAACACATAATCGTGCATGTGCTGTCTTGTGCCTGAGCGCCCCAAGTTTTGATTAATAGTCACATATTGGTGACTCGGAAAAAAATTAATTTTTTTTTCCTTTTTAGTTCATTAAAGCTTGATTTAAAAAAAATATTTTTTTATCTTTATATTTATTTTTTACTTTTTAGTAACTGAATTTTTCTTTACAAATTTACGTCGATACTTATATTAGCTTGGGTGGGTTGGATATGAGAAAGTTTACTCAGAATGTTTGAGATTCTACTCGCCCTTTCATTTGATACCCATGCCATGGTGGTTGTAAAGAAAAACGTTATTCGCCATCTTGGGGCGCCCACCATATTGAATTTAGAATAACGTCACTTAGACAGTCTAATTTTGCTTGTCAATCCCTTTAAATTGATACCCATATTAAGGAGGTCGTGAAAATAACGGTAATCTACCATCTTTGGCCATCCGCCATATAAGATTTACATGATCATGAAATATACTATATTGAGTTGTCACCGGATACGCAAAATTTCAGCATCGGATATCTGGAAGTGGGTGTAAAATCGAATCCCAGATTCCGACCTCACAGAAATTTCACAGAAATTGAAGTTAAGAAAGCGTCCGCCATATTGGATTTACAACGTCATCAAATAACCCATATTGTATTGTCTCCGGAACTATTTACGTGTGCAAAATTTCAGGATGATCGGATATCTGGAAGTGGGTGTAAAATCGATTCCCAGATTCCGGCCTCACAGAAAGTGAAGTAAATATAAAGCTTGTAACAAAAAAGAACAAGGGAATTTCTGCAACATAGCAGATGAGAATTGAAAAATAATAAAACTGCAAATAAACAACATAGAAGTCTGTAGATACTTTCTACAAGTATTCCTATCAAAGGAATTTTCACTTCCCCAACAACCCTAGATCCAAAAGGTACAATAAATCTACAATGGTAGCAATGCTGGCGGCTATATTCTCCCCATCTCATTTTTGACAGCATCAGCTCAAACTAATACGTCACATGTTTCTCACCTATGTACATAGTTCGCCGAACAAGTGTTGAAACGAATGTTACTTCCTTTTTTTAAGCTGTCTTACCAACAGATTGGCTGTACATACAATGCAGCTATCTACCAAAGTCATGCACATTCGCGAGGTTACGTAAACCTACCATTATAATCCGGCAAGCACGGGCATTCCAAGAGTATAACATACGACCAGAGGGTGTTTTTTTTTTGTCATCCCCCACCCCACTTGGAATATTGTTATCATAAGCCTTCTTCTCGGAAAGGGAAAAAAAAAACAACCAGAGTTTTCACGAAAAACAGAGTAAGAAAAAAATGCCTCTAATCCTGGACCACTCACTGCGTGTTTGACCAGGGATAAGAGGAAACGAAAACATCAAAGTGATATATGGCCAGCTTGTCCACCACCACCGATGACCATGGAAAGAAATGACTTTTTTTTCCTGCGTATTCTTTCTGCTCACCATTGTGGAGCTAGGAACTGAGTGATACTGGTCAAACAGCTTCCGGGAGAGAAAATTCTTTAGTCAAAGGATTGAAAAAAAAAAATGGATCGCAGATCGCGGCGACACATGACTAATGATGTTTAATTCAGCACATTCTGATGTAAGGTTGCATTCTCTGCAGGTTTTTTTTTGGCGTATTCATGAGAGTCATTAGGGTTCTAGCCATTTGCGTTATTTTCAGGTTAATTTTTTTTTTGATTCTATTAGATCCTTTCAGGTGGGAAACAACAACAACGAAGATGAGGAAAAAAAATACATACTTTAAAAACCCATAAATATGTTGTTTTTACCGCTCTACAAATTGCTCGTCCATTAGGTCGAGCACAAGTGCGGTGTCAAAACAAAAACACGAACGGAAAACTTAAAAATACTTTTAGTTTCCTTTTTCATTTCTTTTTTATTTGAACCTGAAAAGGATGCAATGCAACGGTAGAATTTGCGGCCAAACACCATAATTTATACTGCTTCTTGACAGCCGAAGATAATGGCCTGTTTTTAATGCTTTCAGCAATTTTCGTGTGCTTAAATGTGCATTCGATGGTGTGAGCTTGGTTGCGTTGCGTTTTTTTTTTTTTTTTTCTAGACACATACGAGGATTTCGTCGCAGAATTTAAAAATTGTTAAAAGGATTCGGAGGAAGGTTTTGTCCTCCCTTTATCCTGAAAGGCAGACTTTAAATGGTTTAGATACTTAGCAGTTGCAAGTTTGCCACTTTAATTGGGAATTTAAAAAGCCCGCAATGCATCAATAATTCAAAGGAAATAACTTTTCTGCATAGTGCAAAAGCAACATTTTCAACACCGTTGAAAATATTGCTTTTATCTGTGTTGAAAGTGGGTGCCCAAGCACACCCAACCACTGGGCAATATGCAGCAATCAGGAATCGAGTATTTGATGTGCGAGTAGAACAATGTGCCCATTCATCAATGTTTATTGGATATTTATAGTGGAATACATCTGGGCACGTAATACTCAACAGTACACTCGGAAATAGGCAATCACTCGTTATGGGAGGGAAATAGTGCAGCTATTCGTAGCTATTCATAGAGCGACAAGAACAATTGTGCTTATGTCTCAATTTGTGAGTTTATTGCATTAAATTTACCCAGTTGAATTCGCAGTACACAAAAGTGGTAATAAATATTTCAATGCTATATTCTTTGGTGTGTCGCAGTTCAATCTGGATGATTCAAAAAGGCGAATTGTCGACAAGTTATCAATGTTGACACATATGGATGCGAGTTACAAAGTTGACGTTACCATGAAAAGTTACTCTGACCTTGTAATCAGAAGCAAGCCTAGACATAATCTGTTGACAAAGCATACTGCATAGCAAGATATGACAGTTTTCGGGAGAAGGAAAAAGACGTACAAGTGCGAAGAGGACTATAGTAAATATATAGTGCGCATATAGCAAAGTTAAAAAAACCATTAACTATTTTATTTATGTTTGGCACTTCATGCACACTGCTGCGAACATCTAAACCCAGCTTCGGCGATTCGACCAACACTTGGCCTTTCCCTCCGAATAGTGGTATCCGTGTATTTTATTTTTTTTTTCTTTGACGTTTCGACCAACACTTGGCCTTCTGTCTAAATCTCAAACAGCGGTGTAAAAGGGGTAACCTCGACCAACCACACCACACGCAGACTTTAGGTTAGAAAAATTAAGTTTATCATTAAGTGGGCACCGTAGCGCAAGTGGTTAGTGCGCCGGACTACTGAGCCAGCGGTTTGGGTTCGAATCCCGCCGCAAACACCTAAACATTTTTCACAGTGCCCACCTCTTTCGAATGTCTGACAAGCATCAAAGAGTATCATTTGTCACGATTGAGCTTCTCAACTCGCAGTTCGGAGTCGGCAATAAACTGTAGGTCCCTTCCATTCGTGCAAAAATATAACACGCACACACAAATGGTTGCGAGAAGCAGGCCTAGGTTCACCTCGAGTTGTAGCGCCAACTAAGTAAGTAAGTAAGTTATTCCAGTAGATATCTAGTTCTTTTAGAATGTGTGCTTTTTCCAGTGCTCTTCACCATACTAAAACTCCGTACAGTAAGATAAGTTCTTTTTTCATTTTTAATGCGTTTTTATTAAGGAATTCAAGTATTACTTACATGCTAGACAAAAGTGCTTAAAACTGGCTTAACTAACTTAACTATCTTGCTCTAACTTACTGGCCACAGTAAGATAAGTCTTTCTATGGAAGTGTAGATTTAGGGAGTCACTTTGGCTTGTAATCCTCATTTTGTTTTTTCAAGCGCAGAAATCATTTTGGGCTTTAGAATACGGTAGAGTCAAGTTTTTCATCTTAAGTAAATAACCCTAAACTAGTGGACCAGTGCGAGAAATCTCGCATGTAGAAACCCTATAACCGTTTACGGTTTACGAATGAAAAAAATTAGAACGTAGGAATAGGTAATAATGTTGTTTTCGTAATAAAGGAGATGGGGGATGGGGCACTTTTGGGCCAAGAGCGTACATCAATTAAGACAAGAACTATTACAAACATTATATAGAAAAAAAATAAGAAAAGAAAAAAACAATAATATTGCCTTTCATTTGATACTAAATTCATGTATGTGCGTCTTACGGTTCTTATAATATTATGACTTTATAAGCATGTAAACGGACAAAAGTCATCAAAAGATCTATCTGCAATGCGAACTTCACACACAAAAATCTCAAAATCCCCACGATTTTCATAAAACCTTACAGTTTAATGTACTAAAGCTCAGCTTTATTTTGATACCAGTTTCATTGATTTATGGTGTTAGCCCAAGCTCCCTATAATTTTGCCCCATCTCCGTGACTTATATGCACTTTTTCAAAATTCTCTATACTGATGAACAAAGTTCACTTGATAAGCTTTCAATCAGTGTTAGAATCATTGAAAACGGTGCAGAAATAAACTCTCGGAAGGAATCACAAGCTCTTGCGCCAGCGATTTAATTATATAGATAGATAGATAGATAGATAGATAGATAGATAGATAGATAGATAGATAGATAGATGGCGAAATAATTACAAACCTTAATGAAAGTTTGCCAAATAAAAACTGCGAAGAAACAAAATGCGAGTTGTCGATAAGTGAAATAATAAATGAACTCATAGCTGCAGTAAGTTCATTGCACTAGCTCTCCTTTATTGAACAAAAAAAAAAAAAAAAAAAAATCGAAAATTTACCTCAATAATATTTTTTTATAAATAAGTAGATTTTATTTGAATAAATATTGCACATCTAATTGATTGCCTTTTAATTTTACCCAATAGATTACTTGAATAATAATTCAAGACTAGTTTGGCCTAACACGCTTAGGATAAACTAGTTTGTCCTGATATGCTTAGGATAAACAAAACTGAAATCGGGTTTGGCCGGTAACATACATACATATATGTATGCAACGAATCTTATACGTATTTGTAGGAAGACAGTTTAATTGCCTTTTTTTATTAAAACCATTATCATAAAATTCAATTAAGGAATATTCCACCTCTTTGGATTATCTCTTCGTCGCCTGTTGAACTATCGTTATGCCAATATTTTCCGTAATTTAATCCCAGTGTCATATTTGGGTTTATATTATTCATCCATAAAATAAACCCAGCCTGGCACTTATAACACACACATGCACTCGTATACTGGCATCATTTGGCATAAACCTCTTCCATGGTCAAACATTCAATGACTGAAAATATCCTTTAAACTGTTGGTACTAAGTATTAAGGCAAATTGAACACTGAAACTGAATGAAACTGCATATTGTTGAGCATTACTCTTCTATGCATTGATTTTTTTTTTTTTCAGTTCAACCAAAGGACACCATCACATAACAGGGAGCCGAAGAAATACATACTATGTACAAACCGGCATATATGTAGGTAGTATTTACGATATTCGTCGCCGATTTAAAGTGGGTCGAATTCTTGGCAAGAGTCCTACCTCCTGTAGATGTTCACCGTCGACGGAAAACAAAAGGAAAAGGACAAAAAACAAACTAAATCAAACTAAAGCGTAGCACTGTCACTTCCAACATTTTCAAATGGCCACTTATGTAAAAAAAAAAAATTCTCTTGGCGCCATTCATGCTCCGTTTTATTGCGTCTCTATGCAAATGTAATCCGTTTTGTGGTCTTGAAAGAATCATTGAAGCCGTACATTATATCCGTACGGAGAGTTAGACTTGTGATGTGTTCTTTAAGTTCCTTTTTTTATACGTACTTTTAATTTCATGGGAATACGTCTTTCTCAATCAAATTCCAGCTGAAATTTAACTGTTTTTGTATGTGTACATATGTATGTCAAACATACTACAAACACACAGTCAAATACAGTTACGATTCAAATGAATATCTGTTCTGTATGAACGCATCAATTCAACTTCCGGATGTTAAACAGAGTGTATGTATTGTGGGCGAACATTATGAACGACCTTTTACCAGAAATTGTGTAGGTTGCGTATAGCATATATCCTGTTATGTTCTATCTCAGCGCAGTGGGGGAATTTAACGATGAAAATCAATTACAGATAGGGCATATATACATATGTACATAAGTACAGGTTATTGACATTAAATATTTACCAAATTACGCACACGAATACGCAAGTGTTTAATGTATAGACGTTATTTGATAAAACACTCTAAGTGCACCGAAATTGATTGTTCACATTTTATAGGTATCCATGGGGTGGACCAATTACAGTGTGTAGTCTAGGCCATAATGTAATTTGGAAATAAATAAGCAGAGGTCCAGGTCCTGGTCCTAGAACTGTGTGTGAAAGATGAGGAATCAATTTAGAAATTTTATACGTTTTTCATTTTTCTTTTTTTCTGAATAACAAGGAGTCTCTACTATGGCCGATATTTCATTAAAAGAAAAGTTCTCGTATTTCCCATCGTCTACCATTCCACAGAAGAAGAACAAAACAAAGTATCTGAGCCTTTTTGGCGCACAGGGCACTTTAAATACCAATAAGTATTAAGTACTTACTGTTATATGAGAATTTTTAACTGTGTACTGTGAAAGTCCTTCTGTCGAGTAATTTCTGAAATTGAAACTAGGAATTCCTAGGAAGCTACAAAAGTATTATCATTTGTACATATCTACTTCAAGACTGCCACTAGTAATAAGAGATCCTTAATGGACTTGTTCATATTACGAAATGTCAAAGAATTTCTATCATTTCTATCATCTATCAGTTTCGGGGAGTTTTCTGAAATCAAATACGATATCCAAACAGAGTGAGACTAATGAAGCTCTAAAAAACGAAACATTTAGATTAGATTAAATTTGATTTTTATTTTTAATTTGTGTATAAGCAAAAATGTCATTTTGACAAAAAATGTAATAGCCTCATAGGTAACCAGGGATAGGATTTTGCTTACTTTGCCTCTTTTTTTTTGCTTAATCGGAAGATAGTATCGACTTTACACAAACACGTTTCATGTCCCCCTGATTCCAAATATGTGTATTTTATTATGCCTTTTTTGCCTTTTTATACCATTATTGCCTTTTTCTGCCTTCTTGCATATGTATATTACTTTTTTCTCAAAGTTTGTTCGCTAAAAAAATAATGCTCGTATGTACATATGCATGTGCAAACATTATAATGCTTCTTCCACACATTACGTAATACTTACATTCCTAGACGCATTACAATTTAAAACGTCAAGTCTGTAGGAAGAGTTAACATGGAAATATTGTTCACTAGCGGATACCCGCGTGCGTTGCTACGCTTTATAAAAAATACATATTAACAGCATTGCCGTCAACCAAAATTTCAGCTGAAGAAGAAAGGTCATTTAGGTCAGAAAATTTCAAAAAGCTCTTGGTAGTTCAATGCTACTATAATTAAATGTGCATTTACGTTCCTTTTTCTTGTTTTTTAATAAATGCCTTTTTTGCCTTTTTAAGTCTTTTTTGTCTTTTTTTTACTTTTTTAGGTCAACAAAATCCTATCCCTGCTCATAACATACCTACAGTAGTTTATTTCTTTCGATTTCATTATATTTCAGAATCTGTCAATCAAGTTGGCTAGTATTGGAACGTTGACTGGCGAAACTTTCCAAGAAGACGTCAATTTCCAAACACAGAACTCCTTGCTTCGCTAAAAATTGGGCAATTTCCAAGAAAATACCCTCCCACTTCAAAAAATTGGACATGCTACAAACTATCGGTATATGGTATAGATGTAAATCAACTTCAGGAGGTCACGGCTTTAGTGCTGAAGCAATTTCTGCCTGAAAATAGCTATTTTGATTCAACGGCTGTATACTGTTCTATGGAGTGACACTGATGCCTCCTCTAGAATTTCGCCCTGATCTACTCATATACTCAATTTATCACATCCTGGATATTCAGCTCCATTCTACATCCACTAAATACTCGTAGTTCCAGTCACTCATTGCACCATCAAGATTTAATTTCAGAGAGATCTGAGCTGCCTTTTTTGGTAGTCGAGGGTCTGGCATGTTATAGTACTTTCAGTATGAAAGCTATCTGAAATTTAAAAGTTTTTTCAAAGAGTGGCGATAAGCCTGTCTCCAACCTTAGCATATAGTTTGTATTATTATGTCGAAGATGGAATGCCTGTTACATAGAATTTACACCGCGTAGCAGGATTTCATAGCAAGCTATAAAATAGAGAACTGTCAAATTTGTGTGTGGGCAAATTATAGCTTGATATTTCCTTTTTTTTAAATCCAGCTTGTACTCAGCACTTCTATAATTCCACAAACATGGAAACTGCCGAAAATTGTTTATTAATTTAATTATCACTTCTTGTGATATCTTCTATTCGGCCATAATTTCACTCAAATGCAGTGATGGTAACTTAAAAAAAGAAAAGTACCTACTTCGCTCTAAACATTCGCAAGATTTCCCCTACAGTTCCCAATTCGTGATTTTTCAAAAGAGAGAATTTAACACAATGCGTTCATCAAATAAAAAAGGCTTAAAATTATTAAGTTTATTTTATTTCATTTCATAACAAACCAAAAATGCTAAAAAAAAATAATTTGAAAATAACAATTCGAGTTTGAATCCTGCAAGTATGACCGAATGATGCAAATCGAACTGAGATTTTCGTTACTTTTATATGTATGTTTTAAGATAACATTTAGGCATTCATGAAATCATAAATAAACGTTTACCATCACTGCTCAAATGTCAAAAATTAGCAAGATATCTTTAGCTTGCTAAATATCCTGCTATGGATAGCTTACTATCTCAATTATCTTGCTATTTGCCGTCTCCATTAGCTATTTCCATAGTATGCTAATTATCTTGCTATAAATTTTAGCTCGTGGAGACGGCCTGTTAAGTTTCAGAAAGCTTAGCCACCAGATTTCATATTTTACGTGGATCGAAAAGGGATTCGGGAGAGTTCGCCGACATTAACATTTTTCTTATACAAACGGAAGAGCTTTTACCAGCATACATTCATACTCAATCCCTCTCGATAGAAGGGCTATTGTATTCCCATTGAAGAGTGCAAATCGACTTGAACTCAAAGGACACCTTGTCTTATCCCTAATTCCCTAAATACATTAGAAGTTATAATTGAATAACTTACTGTTGGTACCTTACATATTTACTTCTCTAAAGGAACATTTTTAAATATCCTATAGCTCAGTGGGTCTTCAAGATAGACCCACCATGCGATTTTTTTCATAAAATGAACCAATAAATCAGATCCCAAAATATCTGTAACCCAAACCGGACCACCCTGTACAAAGATAAATAGTTAGCCTACCCAAATGCAGCTCGCTGAATGAGTTGGGCGCATTGAGTTAAGTTTCTTTTGCGCATACAAGCTGGAAGGTCATTCCGAGTTCGTTGCAAACGACGAAAAAAATTAGTTTGTACGGGACAAAGAGGTAGTGTAACAATTTTTTCGAGGTAAATCCTCAATCAACACGAATCCTCCTGGCGTTGCCAGGTCGCACCCTTTCTAAGGGTAACCAATACACACAAGTGTGCATATTCGCATTTTTTCACATCTAAGGGAATCTGCATTGCATATTGGGAAGTCAGTTTAAGTAGTGTGCTCGATTTTCATATTGAGAGCATCTCAAATTCGATCGTAAATAATCAAGTTAAAAAATCGTATAAACACAAAAAAAAGTATTTATATCAATATAATTTAAAGTGTACATTATCTATAAGCACTGCATGGCAGAATTGTTAGTATTTAGTAAAGAGTAAAATAAGTGACAGCGTGAAAAAAATATTTCGGTGGTGCCAGGAACGATAGGGTACAGGTTAACACTATTGAAGTTTTTTGCTAAAACGTGATTCTTTTTGCTGGGAAATGTGTTTTCATGACATTTATTGTTTAAATCACATGGTTTTCGAGAAAATTGACGCTGCAAGAAGATCTCGATTAGTTAGGAGAGCTATGCTCAGATGATGAAAATGGTCTTTTCAGCAACCTCCACGCATTGTATGTATATTCAACCACCAGAGAATGAACGTAATCTTAGTAGATAAGACAATCCTGATGAACAAGGCAATATTCCAGACAATGTTTGCCTAGCGCAGTTGAGATCGGGTTGTGAAATTGGGTCTGGAAACGGACAACGTATTGAAGACATTGACGCGCCCGCTGAGAATTTTGATGAAGTTTATAGTATTTTACTGGATGTTCTGGATAATTCATTTTTGAATTTATCTTGCTCACTAGCTGTAAATGAAGTAATAAGCGTATCCCACGAGCCACCTTCATTCCAGTTGCGTCGTGTTCAGCAATCTTCCTCCAGCTGTCTTTTGCCAGCATCCAATAAGAATACTACCTTCACTTGGTCAGAAGATGAATCTTGCGCAAAGATACCGATTTTCCCACATGAATTACGAGGACTGTCATAATTTGTAACCACACGAGCAACTGGAAAAATTATAGATGATGAGTGGCTTCAAAACAATTGCGATTGTTCGGAATATTATGCCACTTACCAAGAAAATTAATTTCCGAAGATTTCTGTTAACGATTGGTGGTAATGTTCTTTCCCTCCATAGGGTAGCTAAAAACTTATATTTCGTTCCAGAGCTTCGCGTTTTTATTGGTAATTTGCTTGTCAGTGGTTACACTGGGAAAAGCAGTTACAGATCCATGTGGAGTAATTTGTCCGAACTGCTTGCCCAAAGTGTGATAAAGGTCTTTACTTGAGATGTTCCATACTGCAGATTTATAATTACGCCCTCATACCAAACTTGTATCACCAATTGGACATGAGATCAATAAAATGTAAAAAAGATAACATAAATTCCTTTGCTTTATTTAAAAAAATAAAATAAAAAAAACTTTCAATGATTTAGCAGCACGAGGAGAAAAAGAAATATGTATTGAATTTCGGTTAAATTTTCGTACACCTGCTCAGATGGAGAAAGGAATGCGGAAAAACAGCAAAAGCTAGATACAAGGATTTTCGGTAGTGATGATTTCAATTTGCTGGAAATTTGTGAATTAATACCCAACAAAGGCTGCGAGCATTTCTACAGAATATGTAAATTTTGTTGACGTTAATTCTGTCCTTAGTTTCCCACAACAACGGTACCGACTTGTAATCAAACCTCTGTGCATAACTCTAGAGATAAGTAGGTACTAGGTATAGGTACCATCATATTTGGCTTACAAAGAAAGCAAACAAGGATCTTCTGGAATTTACTCATTTACATTCTCATGCAATTTACTTGGCAAGACTAAACCTAATCTACGAGTACACAAGGTAAACTTATCCACTACGTACCATGGCCCCCATTTTAGACAAAAAAAAAAATATAAAAAAAAATATTCACTGAAACTAAAACAAAAAAAAAACTCATTAATTTTCCAATATCCTTTTTTACGAGCGAAAATATACACAACGTCATCATCATTTTATTTCAAGGTGAAACGCCTTTGATGAACGAGGATATGTATCCTAAGATTACCTACAAACACGTTCATCTTCCAAGGCGATGAACACCTCTTATTACTCAACTAAATGGCGGATTATCCACAGCTAGATGTCCTCCGACTGTGACGTACGTATTTTCCCATTTCACGACATCCTTGTAAGATTTGTTGGTACACATAGTTTCACGCTGTGATTGCAGAAAATTAGAGAAAAATAAAATCAGCTCCAAAAGGACTTTCAATGTCCAATTGTCCAATGTCCAATTCACTCCAAATGGCTACCACACAGAACATCTTCCGTTATGCTCTGCCTTTATCGTTACGTTCACACTATTTACAGGCACTGGCGCGATGCCTTTTCAACTTGAAAAAGACAAAATCCCTTCCAGCGTTGAATGAACAGAACATTACTCCCCCGTCACAGCGACAAAAAGAGGAGACCGAGTCCATACGCCCATCGTGTCCTCCCACATGCCATAACGCGTTCTCGATTGTTTCAATTCTTATCGAGTTTCAAATGATGTTACACCGTTTTACCGTTAAATTACATGCACACACCCGCACACATAGGAATCACTGCGTTATGTACGTAAGGAAATGGCCAGAACTGAAATGGCACAATCCACGATGTCCATGGCCTAGTACTGGAATTGGAAGAACTCCCAAGTGACTGTTACTGGGAGTCCTGTGCAAGGACGCCACCAGTCGCCGTGCCGTTCTGCGAAACGCCAATCGCCGCCAGCAAAATTTGTAGATCAGGAAAAGGATATGAGTTCGCAAAAGGGATAAAACTCTCCCTGCGACAATTTCCATTGTCATTTTCTCGTACTCGTATCTCTCATCATCGTCGGCGTCGTTGTACTCAGTGCGGGTGGGGGGCTGGTATTTACACACGAGGTATACCTGAATAGTGAATAGGGCGCCTTTACTTCGCATGTATGTGTGAGTCGAAATGAAAAGGGATCGAGGACCTGCAAACCGCACACCATCAGTTTTTGCTACGGAATTTAGGTTATTGGATTTTAAGGACATTTCGATTGTGTGTAGCTATGTGGGATGCGGTTCGGTGCGAAGGAGGCGAATCAGGCCAGAAATCTCTTTTTGCGCAGGCAGTGGGTGACATATTAATTTTAATAGCTCCATTGAATGATAAATGCGATAGGTACCGGATTCCGTGTGTCATTGACCGAGTTCATTATTTGTGCCGAGAATGCATGTTACGAGTGTAATGTGAAGGCGTTTCAAAAATGAGAATGGAAGGAAGGAATATTTCACTGTGGTATGGCAGCAAACTTTACCGATGCAGGAGGAATAAATTTGTGAGATGATAATTACAGTGCTATAGGATGGATGGACATGGATGGCATAGCCTTTTGTGGTTTACTTCACCACTGAGTTTGTGTGTATCCACACAGATGTCCAGTAATTCACGACATTGTCTTTTGAGGGTTGATTACGTTTTTTTTGTTTTTTTTTTTCGGAAAAGCTATGTTATTTTAAATTAAAATACTCATGTGTTCATACTAAATACAGTTGGGGGTATTCATTATGCCCATCTGTTAAGGGCATTTCATTCGAAAAGTTGGAATGCCGTTAAATTGAATTAGTTTATCAGAATGTGACCAAATGAAAGCCCCAAAACATGCCAATATCATTACTGGTAGCTACATATATGTACTTATTCTGTGCGGATATCTTTTGAATAGAATGACTGTTTATATGTTGACGAGGAGAATGTGGAGGGACAATGTTAAGAATTTACGAAGCATACATTTGTTAACCCCAGTCCGTTTTCGATGGTCATTTCGGAACAATTAGGATGTAGTTTAGCCCAGCTCATTGCCCATTAGTGGTGTGTTTATTTATTTATTTGCCTTTATTAGAAATTCTTATATTGAAACTCATGGTTCATGGTTCATGTACGAGTAATCAGATAATGAAGGCCTTACACATTTTTGTCTTCCAAGATGTAAGGACAAACAATAGATTCGCTTTGTCTTTATACGTCAAGTAAGTGCTTTGCAGTAGACCTGGAGCCTAGATTTTGGAAATCCTTACTACATGAAGCCCATGATTGGACGAGCTCAAGTACATAGCTGGCTGCAGAGATTGAGGAGTTACATAAAATGTATTATCCAATATTTCGAAATGCTTACAGAACGTTTTTGAAGTGAAACTTTTTTACTTAGGGGGCTACAATTTTCAAGCGCTATGAAAATTCAATGCGCGTGAGGAAAATAGCTATGTAAGTACGTTGTGGGTGGACATTTAGAGGAGTAGAGTGCGAATACCCTCCTGCAGCCTAAACTACTCAACCCATTTCAACAAATAGAGTTTCGTTGGATTCGTCTTGACTCCGAGAGTATCTTATTTTATATGAAGTCACAGAAACATTCAATATGGCGGACGGATTACCGTTAACTTCACGACCTACTTAATATTGGAAATTTAAAAAAATCGATTTTTTTTTTCTTTCATATTTCGAAAAAAAAATGTATTGGGAGAATATTGACCCGAGGAAAAACTAAAATATGAAATTCTTGCAGAGTTATCGCACATATAGTCGAGCGCATATAGTGTACTGCATATGGTAAAGTGAAATTTTAAACGCGATTATCTCGAAGCCGTATTTTCAAAAACTGCTCGTGCTGTGACTTAAAAAGTAATTGATCGATTTGGCTGAAATTTTGTGAGGCTTTTCTCTATATCATTACCGGAAGGATAGACCTAAAGTTTTAAAGATTTCATTTGAGCAAAATACTTTTGAGGATGCAAAATGTCGAAAAAACAGTATAAAATTTGAACATTTTATTAAAGAGCGTATCTAATTTTTAATTTTATACTTTTTTATGATTTTATAGGTCTATCCTTCCCATGCATGTGTCAAAAATAGAAAGTAATTTTTTTTTTAAGTAAAAAGATAAATAGAGAAAGACTGACAAATGCAGCACTTTTGGACCTCGCGTCAATGACACCTGAATAAAAATTGAACTGAGCCGCCATTTTGTGAACTAAAAAAAATAGTTTTACTATATTTTCATAGTTCGAATAAAATGATGTTATAACTTCAGAATGATTCAATTATTTTATCACCTTTAGTAAAAACACTGTTAAAAAATGAGTTATTTTGAAGCGTTCTTAAGGGATTGCCCCACTTTAATTAAAAGGTTTGACAAGTAGAATACAATAAGCTAAGTGACGTTATTCTAAATTCAATATGGCGGACGTACCACGCTGAAGGATAACCGTTATCTTCGTGACCTCCATTATGGGTAGTAGATGAAAGGCTTTGACAAGGCAAATAATAATAAGCTAAATGGCGTCATTCTAAATTCAATATGGCGGAAGCACCAAGATGACGGATTACCGTAAGAGTGAATTCCGCTTATTTGGGACAATTTGGTCAAGACCAATTTTGTCCCAAACAAGCAGCAATCCCAATAATCCGATGTGAAGATCAATTAAAATACCAAACCGTTCTGGTCTGTTCATTGTCATTTGTCCCAGTTAAGAGGCTGTCCCGATTATCCGCCGCCCCAATAAAGTGGAATCCACTATATTTACCTATGTTATTTACTTATTTATCCATGCATTTATTTATTTATTTTTATTTAGGACTTATTTATTTATTTATTTACTTATTTATTTATTTATGTATTTATTGTAGTGCCTATGACATCTTATCGCACGTTAGACAAAGTTGTCTGTTACGTTTGGACGTAATTAGACTGTGTGTGTCCTTACTGTATTTCTGCTTACTATAAATTCTCATTTATTATTTATTTTTCAATAAAAATATATTAATAATTTAACATATAGCTGTACCTAAAAGTAAAAAAGTTTTTCTTATGTCGCCCGTGAACTCCACGCACACACATATTTTTGTAATTTATTTCCTTTTTTCAACTGAATACTTACATTTAGGCAGAGAAGTTGATAATCGAGAATCTTAGTTAATTACATGACAAGCTCTTTATACTTTTAGTCCAGAGTTTTCTTAAGCTTCTAAAATCCATACTGCTCGTGTTCATAGTATTGACAAGCTGACTCCATATAACGTTGGCGATTTTCAAGAAAGATGTAAATTGATTAGAACTACATTCTGAATTATAATGATTTTGAAGAACATTCATTCTCTTAGGTGGACAGCGGTGGGCAACAGCATAGGGAAAGGATGATCGATTCCTTGATAAAAATCAATGGAATTTGTATTACCAGAGGCAAGACAGCAGACGGGACGGCCTTCAAATGCGTTTGAAAAATAAAAGGTGCAAGAGAGGTTTCCGAGCAATAAGTTGCGCTAGAGAATCTTGCAATTCAGACGTTCTCAATAGACGAGACGTCTACACACGAATCCTCTTATTTCAATGACAATGACAATGGATTCCATTACAAGTTGTCATTGATTAGTTTTAATTTTTTGACAGATGTTTAACTTTTACTTTTTACGTTTATTTAAATCGTTGAAAGAAAAATATATAACGCGTCTATTTTTAGTTGTAGTTTATGAGAAACTTTGAGGTCAGTTTCTCCATATAAGCATTTTTCTTAAAAAGCACCGTAAAAAGGCTCTGTTTTTAATTGTGTTACTTTCTTTAATGTTTTAAAATCGTTCCAATAAACAAACGACAGCTGTAAATGCGTTAAATGAACACTGTTAGATAAAGTCCTTTGACCTTAAATGTTAGCATCGTGGGCGTCTTTTAGCCACCCCAACTGAAAACAGGATTTACATAACATGAAAGTAGAAAAGAAAAAAAACAGTTAAAGAATCCTACATGCAATCTGGAAGTATGTACAATGTATGTTTTTATGTATATTTTCTTTAAGTTGGCAAAATAAAGAAAAATTCCTTAGAAAAGTTTCAGATGGCACTGGCACCGCATTCAAAGAGCTGCGAATCGAATTCCAAGAAAACGATACAAAGTTATTTGTGCAGATTCGAGTACTTATTTGGGGATTAAGTTTGCCAACTGGTTTTGAATATCCAAAAGGAATTGAAGGATACTCAAGTGCTTTTATTGCAATAGTAGTTTTGAATTACATATACAAACAACAAAGAGAAATGTATGTACACGAAGACTTATTGAAAGATGAATTCTAAGAAATTCAACGCAATACAAGTAAATCTCAAAATTACTGGTCTTACATAAAACAGTCCGAGGATGTGGTGGTATGAGTTTTTGAAGCGGGTACGTACGATATATTGTAATATAAGGAGCTCATTTTAAAAAACACAATGCAATCACACTTTAAATTAGGTTCTTTGGGAATGTGAGGGTTTTCTGACAAGCGTTATTCGAGAAGATTGAAATACAAGTCGAAAATGTAGAATCTTACCACTTGACGCTCAATGAATTGTAATGCTTTACAAGACGATAGACGATAGAGGACCATTAAAGAATATGTAAATAGTATTTTGGTATTTTTGTAAGTTAAGATAAGGAAACTGGTGACATTTTAAAGTAGTTATAGAAGTGGTCGCCGTGGTTGTGGTGGTTAGTGCGTTGGACTACCACGCAATGCTGTCCGGGTCTAACACATAAAAGAGTTTTTTCACGGTGCCACCTCTTTCGAATGTCTGACAAGCATCAAAGAGTATCATTTGTCACGATTGAGCTTCTCAACTCACCGTTCGGAGTCGGCAAAAAAACTGTAGATCCCTTCCATTCGTGCAAAAATATAACACGCACACACAAATGGTTGCAAGAAGCAGGCCCCGGTTCACCTCGAGCTGTAGCGCCAACTAAGTAAGTATAGAAGCTAAAGAACCCAATAAAAAGCTGTACGGTTACCACTTAATTACGACCAGGATTTGTGGCAACGCTCTAGACAAGCTTCAAAATACGGCTTTTTGAGGAAGAAAGTGTATTTCTATGTTGTCGTTTTATCCTCCTCTACTCACGTAGTCTTACAATGCACAATTAGCTAATGTGCGCCATTTTGTTACAGCAGTTTTAGATTGTGTATGTTTCCTTCCTGTGGAATTGAGAATTCTACTCGTATGTCAGAATTTTCTAAAACATCTGTCTGTAGATTCTTAGTTCGGCTGATCCATAGGTGAGGATAGGTCATACTACGGCAGTGTTCATCCAGAGGATCATCTTTGGATTCTGTCCCCACGCCTTACCAAAAGGTTAAGGTTAGGTTAGGTTGAGAGCGGTGTGTGATTGAACGAGCAATCATTTCCACTCGGAGACCCGAAGGTCCATTGTGAATCCCCTCTTAGTTTGGGAGTAAATCCTCTTTTTACCAACTCGTAAACCAGTTTGTGCTCTTGATGAATCGTAGAAGATCCGATATCTTAGAATTTCCGAGTTCTGTTATGTCTTCCAGGAATCTATGACCTAAGGTACGGAGGCATCGTTCTTGGAGGGCGGGACAGTGGCAGAGCAGATGTTGGATCGATTCGCTTTCTTCCTCGTCTCCCCAGCTTCTACAGATATCGTTGGACTCAGGTAGCCATTTGCTTGTCATGTGACCTATGGCACAGTGTCCTGTGATTATCCCGGTGATTAAGCGTATGGAGGATTTATCCAGATGTAACATCGTCTTTGTCTTATTAAGATCATGTTTCGGCCATAAAGAACAAGATGTGATCCAGTCGGTTCGTGTGCGCGACAGAGCGTTGGTCTCTTTTTCGATTATATGGTCGATTGTGCTGAGCAGCGTTTTAATCGGTGGCAGTATGGAGGTGTCAGCATCACTTTTGCTCATGGCTGATCCAGCTCTAGCTAGTTCATCTGCTAACTCGTTCCCTTCAATAGTGCTATGTCCGGGTACTCAGTACAGTCTACCATTGTGGTGCCTTATGGCATTTAGTGCATTGCGACATTTTTGGACTGCCTTTGATTTTATTGTGTTTTATCCTATTGCTTTAAGAGCTGGCTGACTATCCACCAGAATGGCTATCTCCGACGGAGGGAGGTCACTTCCTTTTATGAATATTGCGGCCTTTTCGATCGCTAGTGATTCCGCTTGGAAAACACTGCATGTATCCGGTAGTCTGAAGGATTACCGTTTATTTCGTGTTTCTGAGTACAACCCTGCTCCAGTACCTAAGTCCATTTTTGAGCCGTCCGTAAAGAGTGCTATTTCCCGGTCTCTGATCACCTTGTTTGACAGTCAGTCTTCCCTCCTGGGGAATAGGATTGGTACGTTCAAGTTTAAGTCATGGTGTGGAGTAATGTAGTCTGAAGTCTTTGTTAGAATTTCAGGATTACATCTCCTCAGTTGCTGTATTTCTCTGAGTATCGCCGCATGTCCATACGTGGTTTGTTTTAGCAAAGTAGATTCTCTTAGTCTGAGGGCTCCCTTTGCTGCTGCGTCTTTGATAAACATGTCAATGGGAAGGTAATGAAGAATCATATTCAATCCCGCTTGTGGTGTACTTCTTATTGCTCCTGTCACGCAGAGTGCTGCTGATCTTTGCACTTTGGCGAGTTTGTTTACGTAGCTTTTTACTTTTGTTGCGGTCCACCATACAGTGGATCCATAGGTGTTGATGGACCTGATGATTGTAGTGTACATCCAGTTAATGATATAGGGTTGCAGTCCCCATTTTTTATCAAAGGTCCTTATACAGACGTAAAAAGCATTTAATCCTTTCCTCATTCTCATTTCGATATTTTGTCTCCAGCATAGCTTAGAGTCTAAAATAATTCCTAAGTATTTCGCCTTCTTTGAGAGGTTGATTGTGATTCCTTCGAGTAGTGGCAGTGGAAAAACTGTGGCCTTGTTTCTCCTGGTGAAGAGGACAAGCTCGGTCTTTTGGGGATTCACGTTAAGACCGTTTTGCTTTGCTCATGCCGAAAGCTCTTTCAGAGTAGATTCCATAAGTTCGCTGATCCTTGGCATAAGTTTGCCTGAGATCATGATTACTAAGTCGTGCGCGTATGCTATTATTTTAGTTCCCTTTTTTGAGAAAACCTTGAGGATTTTTTCAACGACGAGGACCCATAGTAGGGGTGAGAGTACTCCTCCCTGAGGTGTCCCTCTGGTGGTTGTTTTCCTTAACTGGCCGGTTCCGTTTTCCGAGTTAATGATTCTTGCTATTCAGTATTTTATCAATCCACTCTATAACGAAGTTGGACACTTTTTGGTCTACCAGCGCTCTTCTAATGCTGCTAACGTGTACTCCTTTCGTTCGAGTGATTTTTCAATCACCCCCACTATCTCATGCAGTGCGCTATCAACTGATCTACTACCAAAAGGTTTACTACAAGCGTACGTAGAACCTCAAGCATGCTTTCGGCACTCTGTATTCTATTTTCAGTTTCTAGTTGAATTTAGGATCTAGGATGACACCTAGATACCTAGCGCTGGAGAATAGTGTTAGCGGTTGATTGTTGATCCGTGGAAGCTAAGGTTTGGTATTTTTGTTTTTGTGGTAAATAGCATTAGATCTGTTTTACTCGGATTGACGCCCAGCACTTAACTTAATCAGAGCCCGCTCAGTGATTTATCTACTCAGAGTCACCATTTAGCTACCTGTTAAAATCTGTAAATCGTGTAAAGTCGCCTTACTGAAAGAAGGCCGCTTCCAATCTAGCCCCAAACATCTATAAACTTGTCTTACCGTTATATATGCTCACATCAGGGATAGCATATCATGATGAGTTTAAAGTAAAGGGACATCAGTAATATTTAAATCTTCCCTGCCTAATAAAGTATTGTACAAAGAATATACTTATGTATACTATACATGCATAACGTGTCTAAAAAGAGCTGCAAAAAAGTGGTATCGCCACAAAAACACGAGCACCAGGCGCAATAAATTCAGCAAAGCAATAAAAACAATTCGCATATTCACGAACTTTTATTAGCAACGTTGAAAATGACCTGCCGGTCAAGAGTTTAGAACCTTTTCCGCAGATATTCCCGTTTAATAAAAAGGTATCATTAAAAATAACACAAGCTTAATGCTGTTATAATTATTATTAGTCAAAATAAAAACATGAATAAAACATTTTATCTCCCACGAGCAGAGGGTACAAAAAAAAAACCGCTATACAGGACCATCGCACATATTAAACCCATTAATTAATAACACCAATGCTAGCACTCACCTGAATACATAAAAAGGACGAACAGAATCAGGTAACATTGCGCCATGTTGTGGTTTTTCTCTCTGAGGTTCAATTATCGTCGTAATCCCATTTCTGACTAAAGTTCCAACGAATCCGTTCAACATCTGCACATGGTGTAGCTTGGTCCTTCCTATTGCCACCAGTTTTTCCTCTTCTCACTTTTTTTTTTTTTGGTTTTGTTCTATTTCTTCTCCTTAATTCGCTAAGAATTCTCTTCGTATGTGAAATCTGTGTTTAAGGTGATCCTTGGATTTCAGTCGTGACGATAACATAATTACTAAAGTGTGCTTTCTCGCACCCACGTGAATTCGAGAAGAAAAATCCTTGCGGCTATTTTGTCTCCGGGTCTGGAGTGTGAATGATCCCTCCGAAATAAGCTTAATTATTAACAATTACTTAGCAAAGCCAATCCTATTATGTAGACGATGTTCTTCGGTGCGCTCTGCGCTGAAGTACATAATCCAATGAAGGACCAAGCACAGGTAATCGCTGTCAATTCGATATCTCCTATAGTACTGGTTGTCGTCTTTCTGGAAGAAATGAAAGAAGATAGTTTATTACCTTTTTTTTAGAAATTGTATTTTGATAATTAATAATTTTCTTTTCAGTTCGGAATACGAGTTAAACATCCTTTAACCAACAACGATACGAGGAGGACGAATGTAAAAAATGTGATTACCAAATCCTGACTGAGGATTGCAGCAGTTATTTCTCAACACGTAGTTGTCTTTGTCTGTGTGTTTATACTTATTTGTGTTGGAAAGGGAGGCAGCACTGAGTTATGAACTTGGATGGGACCATTAATTTGGATATAACATGGCTTTTAGGAAGTTTTATTTATTTTTTGCATTTTGAGAAAGGTTCCAAATGTTATGTGTGCTTCCGCTTTTTGGAAAGTGGTGCTTTCATTTAATCCTTGGCGTTTATTTTTTCAACTGAATTTGTCAATGAAGTTGAGCGCAGATGGGGTAACATACGACTATAGTCTTGGTAAAAGTTTGTTGAAGACCGTATGGTTATCGTGGTTCTGTTGAGGGATTTATAGGGTTACGCCGGATTTGGCTTGTGATACAGTGGGCTTTGGGCAGTTAAGCTGAGTTTTTTTTTTTTTGAAACCCTCTGTACCTAATTCCTCTGTAAACAAAGAATGATGATTTTGACTAGCTACGCAGGACACTATATAGAGGAACTATAAAAGGAACATGCATCTGAATAGTATTCAAAGTGCGGAAGCAGTTGATTTGTTGGCAGTAACCCCAGCTAATGCCCTGATTTTGTTTGTCGAATGAGCCGAATTGGATGCTTACCTCTGAGTTTTCCCCTTGTGGCGTTAACACTGTTTTAGTTCTTCCCCTTCAATTGCTTTCATATGTAATGTGCTTAATGTAATTTCGTGCAGCATATTCACTTCGCTCTATTCTACAGACTATTTCGCGGTTTGGAAAAACTTCCGCATGGTTAGAGCCGACTTAAGTTCTTTCCTCTAAGGTTAAATGTTTTTTTTTTGCCCATTTGCCAAATAAAAGACAAACACTTCCTTTAATCACAAATTAATATTTCACTGCGGTTTGCTCGATCACCCTTTGTCTATTAACTTAATTTACTCACGCGTCTAATCAAGTGAACCGAAAAAATGCTGCTATTTTGCTATTTTGAGAAAAAAGAGTACCTACAAAAGTACCGTTAGGTGTCTCTTACCAAGAATGATTTCATGTTTATTTTACTGAGTAATAACTACGAACCTCTCTACTGAATGCAATTGTTTGCTTATTGATGCAAATAAGGGGACAAACAAATCAAGATTTATGGAAATAATTTAAGTACGTCTAATCAAGTGAATCGTACTGTATGATTTTTTCTACTTTAAAAAATTCTCCAAAAAAGACTCAATTTTAACGAAATTATTTTTTTTATTCTTTTATTTATTTATTTATTTATTTATTTATCTACAAGCAATATTACAGCTAACAGATTTACAACAGTTCAAATATATATAGATTAGAATAAAAATAAATACAAAATTTCAGATTTAAATTTTTCTCGAGTTAGACAGAACATATCAATATTTAAGAACACTTCATTAAAATACCTAATAGGTCTCTAAGTCTATGTTCGGTTTGATTTTTAAAATAAGTAAAATCTCGCTCTAAATGACCTAGCGAGTACATAAATTGGTACCAGCGCAAGAAGCGATGGACCCTTTATGTGGTAACACAATAAATTCCTCACCAAAATTACACCACAGATAGCACGTCTGGATTCTAGCGATTTTATTCCAAGCAATTGACATCTAGCTTTGTAATCGGGGCAAAAACCCCATCGTATTTGCTGAAATGTGTATGTATTTTGTGAATCGTCTTTGAATTCTTTCAAGGCTGTCAGAGTGAAGTTTAACTGCAAGACTCCAAATAACATCTGCATACTCCAGGAGCGATCTAACGAGAGATGCATATAAGGATAGTAGGACGTAGGGATCCCTAAAATCCTTTCCGTTTCTTTTAATGAAACCGACCAACGAGTTGGCTTTAGGGACCAAATAGGCGTAATGACTATTGAAAGAACAGTTTCAAAGAATTTTCACTCGAACATCTCTAACTGCAAACAGTCGCGTAGATGTATGTATAGAACATGGACAGCTGTTGACTAAATATGAAAAATGAATTTCGCAATAAATCATTGTCAGACTTTAAGTTACCTAGCAGCGTAGGCACATGTGCACACAGCACTTTCAGTTTGCAGGTGACATGCATCAAGGGCAGTGGTATAAAGAAAGCGATTCACATACAAGGACTCACAATACATCATAAGGAAAAGAAGCACTCGTGGAAGTAAAGGGTCTTTAATTAGCGACTTGACAACTTCAAACTTTCAGTGTGAACGCACCCTTAAATTGATTACCGAACTGTTAATGTCAAAATATTCAGTAAAATCAAAATTCCTATCATAGTGAAGTACACGAAAGAACAACGTTTACAAATAATTTAAATTTACTACCGAATTTCCGAGTTGCAACTTTAAGAGCGAATTTCATCGTAAAATCGTCTTCAGCGATGAAACTCATTTTTGGTTAAACGGCTTCGTCAATTAGCTAAATATGCGTTACTGGGCAGGTGAGAATCCTCATGAAACAGCGCTTCATCCGCAAAAAGGCACTGTTTGGTGCGGTTTTCATGCCGGTGGCGTCATTGGGCAGTTTTTTTTCGTCGCTGAAAATGACCGCCACATTACGGTAAATCGTATTCGCTACAGAGGCATTTTGGAACTTTATTTCTTTGCGAAATTGCATAAATTTGACATCAGTGATGTGTGGTTCCAAAAAGACGGTGCCACAAGCCACACAGCGGCTGCAACAATTGAGGTATTGAAGTCTCAGTTCGGTGAACATGTTATCTCGAGAAACGGACCCGTCTATTGGCCGCCGAGATCGTGTATATGGGGCCTCTAGACTTTTTGTATATGGGGCTACATTAAATTATTGGTCTATGCCAACAAGCCGGCGACGTTGGAGGAGTTCAGAGCCAATATTGAACGAGAAAAAGCGGCCGTATCGGTCGAAATGTGCGGCACCTAAAAGTTTTTTCACGGTACCACCTTTTTCGAATGTCTGACGCAATCAAAGAGTATCATTTGTCATGAGAAGCTTCCCACAAAAAACGGTAAGTCCCTTCCATTTCGTGGAAAGAAGTCTCAGGACATTGCATATTCCAAAGGCCCGTTTTTTTAAAGCTACGCCAATTTATTTCATACAAGTTTTCCTTCCCTATCTCGATGCCCTTATGATTAAGACTTATAGCCAGCCACTATGTTGTCCTTTAATTTTATATGCTTGTTTTGTATCAAAAATCTAATAATATTCATCAGCATGTTCTTTTCACCGGATTCGGTCAAAATATAAGAGCAGCATACTAATTTCTACTGACTAACTCATGTATATGTCTATTGGTGCGGTCCTGGAACAATCTACTCTTGAGTAAATCATAACCCACGCCCAGTTGAGCACTGCACAACACTGAGGGAGATGTATTCGTATGTTCGTATAACTCGCAAAGTATTAAAATGCTAAAACGCTTTGTGATATAAATCCTTCAAGTCGCATGGACAACTGAAATGTTAAGGATTCACACACACGAACAAAAAAAAGGAGAACAATCCATGTGAACAATTCAAAAAATCCCAGAACTGGACTTAACTGTCAACGCTGAAAATCCAGCCGCAAATTGTTCCCTCTACAATTTGAACATTTTTATTTGGCTCACATCCTTTCTGACAGACACATATTTATGTACATATATGTATAGGCCTTTGGTAGCATCCTTGAACACTCGTTCGGTCGCACATGTTAAACAAACAAAGCT
This sequence comes from Brachyopa scutellaris, assembly GCA_949775065.1. Lineage (NCBI taxonomy): Eukaryota > Metazoa > Arthropoda > Insecta > Diptera > Syrphidae > Brachyopa > Brachyopa scutellaris. The sequence goes on from OX459112.1 coordinate 24,793,177, forward strand.
GTGTTGATCACATAATGTTTCTTCAAAGAAATCATCGTAACAAAGCGAGAAGGAAGCAGTAAAGGACCAGCAAAAAAAAACCAAAGCCTCCATAACCCCTGAAAGTCACATTCTTTCATTAATAGTCAACGATGCATGTGGCAGGACTTTATAAGCAAGGAACACCGCTGTCATGGGATTGAATAGAAAAGATAAAACAGGCTGTCACGGAGAGAGATGGAGGCACGGGTAGTGACCGATGGAACTGGGCTGCCGTAATCCTTTTTGCCAGAAATTCACATATACTGCACACCCATCCATACATATTTATATATGTATATGTATTTTTTTCTACAATTCCATAGTGGTATAGGATGCAGCATTTGTAGAGAATCTTTGTACCTTAATGGGTTGCTGAAGTTATCACTTGCTATAGGTGATGTCACCATACATTTCGTTGTGCAATTTGTGTTTCCTTTTTTTGTTGTCCCCTGTGCTATGGTGTGCATCCTGACTGGTCAACGAGAAGGATTTATCGTGGTTTTGCAGGCCTACAGATGACTCTCTATCTGTGTTAGTCTTACTTTTTTTTAATTTTTTGCCACAGCGCGTTCTAATTAGCTACGTGTCTGGTAATCGGATTAGCAAGGATTAAAATGTCAGTTGAAGACTAGAGGGCGATGATTGTACTCTTATCTCTATGGGAGAGAAACGATATTTTATTGCGAACAATTATTTCTAGAGTGATGAATTGGATTCAGAATTGTATCGTGTAGCTTTGTGTTTAATCTAGGGATTTCATCAGACAATGTTTTAACTACGAAATCCTTGAAGATCAAAAAGGAGTCCTTCCCAAAGGAGTTTTGTAGAAGCTTTAGTTTTTATTTTAAATACAAAATTTTAATCGCGAAACTCTATTTCACCAAATGGTCAGTATTTACATAGATGCAATATGTACCTAACTAATATCATAGATGAGCTGTTAATAATCCTGGAGGAGTACAACTAAAAGAAAATCCAATTTACAAACACAAGAACATTTTGCTAATTGGTGATTTTTCTCGTTTTCCACTAGAGGCGAGCAGGAAGATACGAGCACAAATATTTTATGGTATAATCCCTTTAATTACATTTGGAAGGGTGGCACGGACTCGCTACCACTTAGATATGAGATAACATAGATAAGCAAAATTTCGTTGCTTGTTTCTTAGGTATGGGTGTGTTTCTGTTAAGTGGGTATTATTGTAAATTGGACAGCGCAAAACTCAAGAGAATTTTTTGCTTTTTAATCAGAAAGTCTGACCATACATACTCGTATGTTTGTTGTTGGACTAAAGACAACCAAGCAGTGCAATAAACTTAAGGCTTATTGAACGTTTGATGTCAATATGAAACAGTGTAAGATACGGTAAGTACCCAGGGAAGGCATATCGATATTTGCTTGCGTAGCTACAATAATTTGAATTAGTGCAAGTCAAGCAAGTACTCGTTCGAAATGCACAAGGGAACTAGACACGAATCACTTTCAATGAAATTGCCGAAAGCCACGTAAGAATCACCTTACGGCAGTCGACATATTTGCTAACTTTCAACGAATGTATTTATGTACTAGCTGTCCCGCCCGGCTTCGCCCGCGCCCAAAAACAGTGTGAATAAGCAGCAGCATCATTTTTCTACTGTTATTTGGTTGCACCACATGAAATATTTGATTTAGTAGCAAGCATTTAAAAGCTAATAATACTTTTTATACATTTATCTTTAATCAAAATATGAGGCGTGAGCATCTACAACGCTCTTCCGACGTCAAACCTCAAGTATTAATTTTTTAAGAATTTCTGAATTTTCAACGCAATGATATCTTTAAATGTTTTTATGGCATTTTGCTTGGTTTCGGAAGACTGCTAAATTACTTTAGACTGACTGAAATATCAGGACAGTACCGTTGGTGGGAAAGAATTTCCAATCCCAAATACAAAGAGTTTTTGTACTGTTACACGTGAGATATGGGGTTTAGCATTGCCATGTTATAGTATCGTACCATGCCATTGCATGCACTTTTCATGTCGATTCCCTCAGAAAATTGTAAGGCGTTTATCGTTGCTCGTGGTTAATAAAACGAAAAGTCCATCAGACTGTCACCATAAACTTTTCTAGGTAAAGAGTGTTTTAGTTTTATTATAATATGTACATTCACAACCACTGCCTAGGTCCATACCCACTCCACTTTTCACCACAGGTTATTATCCTACATACCTTCTCCGCCTTGCAGTTGAGAATTTGATAAAACTCCTCACCATTCAACATGAAAAAAACATGTCCGTTAGATCCGGATGTTTTTTGTTTATTTTTTGTTTCTCTAAATATAGAAGTTGTGAATAACTCGACTTCAGCGACAGCTATCACAACATAAATTGCGAATATTTTGGTCCACTCATATGGAAGTTGTTAATAACTTGACTCCAGCGCTCCCGAGAGAGCGGTATTTCTACCTATGTCCTTTTCCAGGTCCAAGACTATCTCTGTACCAAATTTCGTTATAATTGGTTTGGCGGTTTAGGCGTGAGAAGATTTTGTTAATAACTTGACTCTAGCACTACCTAGCGGGCGGTCACCTATGTTCTTCCCCAGGTCCCAGACTATGGCTCTGCCAAATTACATTACAATTGGTTCAGCGGTTTAGGCGTGAAAAGGTTTTGTTAATAACTTGACGCCAGCGCCCCCTAGCATGCGGTTTTCCCACCTATGTCCTTCCTCAGGTACCAGGATATCTCTGTACCAAATTACATTACAATTGGTTCAGCGGTTTAAGCGTGAGAAGATTTTGTTAATAACTTGACTCCAGTCTCAGACTATCTCTCTGCCAAATTACAGCGGTTTAGGCGTGAAAAGGTTATAGACAGACAGACAGACAGAATTACTTTCGCATTTATAATATTAGTGTGAGTGTGATACCTACGCACGTTTCAGCAGGAACGCCCTTAAGAAAATGCTCTGTGCCAGGCGCTTTACCAATACCAACATTTGGATTGTAAACGATTGAAAAGAACACCATTTCGGTGAATATGAGATCAACAAGTCCTGATCCGAATATTCGAGTGGGAGTATTCTGTGTCTAAGAGGAGTAGGTACGAAAAAGAAACGATGCCATTCAAACTTCAACATCAAGCCTGTTAAAACTCTAAAACATAATGGCGCAAATTTATAGTCAACTCCACTTTATCAGTTTAACTCCGTACTAGTTCGCAACGTGCCTATCAGCCTTATTTTGAGATTCGTTTTCATTCGAAAGTGAGAACAAGTCGAACGGTGGGTATTTTGACATTCGAAGGAATAGAGAGTGTATTTAACGAAACAAAAGTTCATTCATCATTTCTATTTTGAAATTCTATTCCTTCGAAATAACTGTCATTATTCATATGTACGTTTGCAATTTAGAATTTAAGTTTTCTTCGTCATATCCTTGGATTTATGGCCATGGTGCCTTGGATTGATGAAATTCTTAGCTTGGCTTTGGCGCCTAGATTGTCATATTCCCACTTTCTAGTTGCTGAGCGGCCGTATATGGCTCAAAGGAACTTCAGCTCTGTCTTGAATTTTGAGCTTCAGATAGGGTAAAGGCACTAGTAGCCGGACAGTTAACACAAATCTTAACTTTGACTTCTTCTTATTTTTTAACTATTAAAGCTTCAGTGAAAAGGTTTGTATATTTAAATAATGTAGATAATTTTTAAAAAGGTAGTAAAACTCCTCAAACATTTTTATTATTTTGGATAATTGTTTTTTTAATTCTTAAAAAAAGTTCTGTTTGCGCTTGTATCCGGACAGTAATATTCAGTATCCGGACGTTTTAGTTTTAGAAGCCGGACACCAAAATTTCATATCAACTTTTAACGTTTTCTTTTTGATAAATGAAACATTTTATTTAGTTTTATACGAAAAAAATAGGATTTATTCATATTTTTGTTTATATATGTATGTATTTAGCCATTTAGGTAATACTCTTTAACTAAAAATAAAAAAAAATGCTTAAGTTTTATACAAGAAATTAAGTTTTAATCACATTTTTGTTAACAACTTAAAATAGTTAATTTATTAAAAATAAATATAAATGGATGTATACATATACTCTTTAACCAAAAAATAAAAAGGAATTCATAAAAGATATTTAAAATAAAGAATATCTACTTGTAAAAGTATCTAAACTTAATGTTTTAAATTCGGCTTTCCGAAGGATCCAAAATTGGGGCATACTTTCAACAATATCCTTTAGAGGGCGTACGTATGGAAACGCTACCATAGATTCACAAAGTTTTTCATGAACCGAGAAAACAATTACCTAGTTCGGTTAACGTTTCTTTTTCATTACCAGCACATGTTTGGTTTTCCAGTTTTTGGACAAAGACAAAAACTGCTTTCATCGCCGTCGAGGATCCTTGATGGGTCGTGCATTATTTTCTCCTAGTTTATGCTCTTTAAAAAGTCTTCCAGCTCTTTAAACCATTTTAAAATATTTATGTTTCGATCATCTTTGAAAGGTGTTTCCCTTTTCGAGTTCTTAATTATTTTTTGCACCGTATTAAGGAGGTCATCTCTCTTTAAGGGAAACCCACATTTGCACATATCGGTGCACCACTCAGTATATTCTTCTTCAGGTGTTAATTATGGATCTGGTCCCTTTTTTGTTGCCTTTTCGTCCGTCATGAAGAGTTGATCGACACAGACCATTTTCGGCAGCTGTTTTTCTTAAACATTGGTTTTTCCGAATATCTTTTAAAGCCCGTGTTAAACTGCTTTCCTCCATTCTTAAGTAATAAAATCTAAAAATATGACATTTTTAACGTTTTACATACTTAAATGCGTAAAAACTAACTGTCCGGATAGGATACTAAACCTAATACTAGACCTAGTACTTGGGCAGCCGGTTTCTTAGTTCAAAAACACTGTCCGCATACTGAAATTATTAAAGAAACATGCAATATTCTTTATTTAAACTAAGCAAAATACACATAGGTATATCGTTTAAAAGTATAAAAACATGAATTTAAAATTAGCATTTAAGATTTAGTACCCGGACACTCTGTCCGGAAACTAAAAACAGTATAAAATTTGGGTTCCAGTATCCGGACACCAAATAATTTGCATAGAATTTAACAATTTTTTCTCTTTTTTTAATTGAACACAGAAATTATTTATATTTAATTAAAATTAAGTCTAATTTGATGTGCAAATGCAATAAATGATGTTTAAAATTCTTACATTTTGAAAATAGCGTGACTATTTTTTTTAGAGAAAAAACGTACTTAGCTGCACACTTCACGGACCCTCACGTACTAAGTGATGCATATTTCACAAACCAATTATCTCATCTATTGGAAACTACGTGTGTATATGAAAGAAACATAGAGGATTGTTTTTTTTATGTAATTTTCACACTAAATCCGGAAGATTCTCTTATTTTTTGACAATAAACGACGAAGTGTCCGGATACTAGCACTGTCCAGATACTAGTGCCTCTACCCTATGTCAAAGTCCCAGATGGTTCAGAAGCAGCCTGGTAGTAGAAGACAAAGAGGCTTAAATCAATATTTTTGTTTTAACTCCCGGCACATGCTTTCTCCTTGCACCCTCTTAGAAAGCTTCCTCGGAATAATGTCAATGAACTGAATAAAGAACACCTTTTAACCTTGTATTTTCTCGTTAAATCCTTACCTCTCTATCTTACCTTTTTTTTCGCTGATTTAAAGTTTTTTTTCCACTTGCCTTGGTAGAAGACATAAAAAAATATTGTTCTTTGAACCCTCCTGTAGGCATTTCGATATGATCTGCTGTGCCTATATAATTTACGTGACACAAATACCTTTTGGCATTTCTCAATTTTTTTTTTTCTTTTTAAATAAAAAAGTTGAGCCTTTTCCGTGTGATCCTGGTAGAAACAGTTTTATACGCACAGACGCTATAAAACGCATCCGTATATAAAAACCGGAATATATGTGCCTTTTATTTTCCTCTTTACGTCCATTTACTGACACGCTGGCACACGTTACCAAAGCGTTAACATTTTTTATGACCATACTTCAATTTTCATTAAACCAGCGTTTCGACAGAAAAACAAAATAAAACTACAACAGACAAACATTATTTGTTTTGGTATTCATTAGATGGCTATAAACATCATGTCCCGCTCTTGTTATTTAAAAAGCCTTAAACAAACAGAAACACTCTATACTCATTGAGGTGAGGCCGTGAGGAAAAGGAACACAGAAAAACAAACCGAAGTAACCCGCAAACACACACAGTGAGAGCAGTGAGAGCAGTGAGCCGAAAAAGGCATCTTTATGATTTTTAATAAAAGCTTAGGATGTCCTTGGCGATTCTTGTTCGAAAGACATAAAAAGCACAGACACAGAATGAGAAAAACAGAAGCAAGAAAGTGATCACATAAGGAAAGAGGACAACAAAACCCACCCACATACGGAGACTAACATCTCGGACAGGACATAACCTACCCAAAGTGACATCGTCATTTTCGTTTGTTTTTCTGAAATATAAAGTGAAGAATAAAAACACTTTCCAACTAGATTGAACAAAGAGGACACCAAGGAGTACACAGCACTTTAAACTGCACACACCTACAGTTCTCCTTGTTAGGCGTGGTTATGATGAATCACTTAAATTCACTGCGACCAGCGTCACATGTGTCGTGTAAAATAACTCGTACACATTCCTTTACGATTGCTCCAGGATTATCTTCGAGTATATGATGGATACAAAGGGACCTTCCAAATCGGATGAAAGAGTAAAAAAAAAACACACACCATAACTGTAATAAAAACAGGTGAAAGAAATAATAAATTTTAAGGAAGTCCTTCCCTGATCCTTGTCTTCATTTATGTGCGTACCTATGTGTTTTTTCTGCTTTGCTTTTATTACATTTCCACCAAGAAGCAGCGTGCTTCTTCTCCTGCGATAGGACCATTCAACTGGGTATTGTTTTGTGTATGCTATTCACAGGAAAATTCCTGGTCTTTTGATCAGGAACACAGTGCTAACAACCACGTACATTGCAGGGATACGTCTTGTTAAGTCAATTGTTGGGCCATAAAACGGATAACGAATAAAAAAAAAGAAAAGAAAAGGAGCAAACATAACTGTCCGACAACTGCATAGCGAACGTGCAAATGCTATAGAATGGTGTTGTCTCTTTGTAGATTGTAGGTCGTCGGTCGTTGTAATAACACTCCGTTCGGGGTAAAGAAAACCTTCTTATCGTTCTGACGAGTTGTACGAGTATCTTGAGATTTTGTTTCCTGCTAAGGATTTCTTTTTATTCCCTTTTTCATGTGTCTACTGGGAGTTTCAGATGCCATAGTTCCTATGAAGACAATATACATACCTACTCGTATGTGAGTATCCTCCTGTGACTTATGAATAGGCATTCTTTTGAAGCTTTTTCAAAAAAAAAAAAAAATATAAAAAACGGCAGATTTCTGAACTCAACACAGAAGAAACAATCGCATTGTTCAAACATTGAAATTTAAATATTAATGCCATTTCAATGGAGAGGAATGTCTGAACTGTTGCATTGTTTTTGATTGACGCAAAAAAAAAAAAACACTCTGCAGGTCAAAAATCAGGTCAAAGTTACAAGTAACGAACGTACGTCCCTCAATCGTTTCACATCTACGTTCATAATCCTGACCACCTTTTACGGTCAAAATATTTGAACTCAGCAGTTCTGGGACAGAAAATTACAAACCGCTGCCTTAATTTACTCGAGATAGTTCTTAAGAAGTGTGCGGGAATCTGGTTTAGATCAACTAAGGGGCGAGTGGATTATAGATTTAGGCTGACAAATTTTGAACAAAGATTCCAAATGTCAGATATGTCCTGATTTCGTTAGGATCTAAAAAGCTATTTAAGATTAAGCAACCCACAGCTTGGCTTATTTAAAAGATAATGCGTAAGTGGTAATAGGAACACATGTTCGAAACATTTGTTGAATTCTTAAGAAATAATAATTTGACTCTCTATATACGATATCTGTCAGCACCGTGGTGTATTGGTAAGTGCGTTAGACTACTACACAATACTTCCCGGGTCCAATACCTAAAAGTTTTTTCACGGTACCCACCTCTTTCGAATGTATGACAATCAATCAAAGAGTATCATTTGTCACGAGGAGCTTCTCAACTCGCCGTTCGGAGTCGGCAAAAAACTTTAGGTCCCTTCCATTCTTGAAAAAATATAACACGCACACAAAAATGGTTGCGAGACGCAGGCCCAGGTTCACCCCGAGCTGTAGCACCCCCATTTTACTGATGAAGTGGAATCCAAAGTCCAAATCATGATCTTATGAAGCTACTCCGATCAGTGTTGGAACGAAATTTAAATTAAACATTTCTTTGAATGCCAAAAATATCCATTAAATGGTTATTTTGTAGAGTTACAGTGACAGATTGTGTTTAATGGTAGAGGTAAACTAGATCCTAAGACCGTACAGAGATCAAATTATTAAGGCCTACTAAGCGCACATCTGTGTTCATGCCTTGTTATGTACCGTAACCAGGTTTAAGTACCATCTATTGTTCTGGCCTTTTCGTTACACCAAACATGCATTAAGGCATAAATCTCAGAATAATTCAATACTTCCTCCGAGCTCCAGAGAACTCTTCTTTTCCACTACAGGACATTCTTAGACTGAGTGGGTAACACAGCAGGAAAGATGAAAGTAAACAACCATGCCTTGAAAATATTAAATAAGCTGACGCGGAAACAACATGTCTTTTCATAATCTTCATTTGGCAGAGGCAAACTTGTATAACCCAGTGTTGCCAGTTCGTCGGGAATCTACTCCCTTCTAGAACGAAATGTGGGGAAAATAAAAATTGGATATCAATTACTCTTAATTGAGTAACAAAGAAATAAGAAAAGGGACTAACGTGTTAATAGCAATGCGTAAACGTTAATCACACGCAGGCCATCCTCGTGCGCAGGTAGCAGGTCTTATACTCCTATGCCTGATTAGAAAATCAGCCATATGCATGAGTTAATTTCAAATGCATACAAAGGAATGACTTGGTCGTTAGGTGGATCTGCTTTAATTAACTGCACTTAGGAACATTTCTTTTATTTGTTGATAACTTAAAATACAAAATAATGAGCGTAATTAACCATCCCTACAATTCTCTCGTTCTTTTTCATAATGTTCGGCAATTTTTATTTATTTTTCAATAAAGAGATTTTGAACTGCTATGATTAAATTTTTACAAGTGTCTTTTCTATTATGTTTAAACACTTCCAAGAACTATGAAAAACTACGAAAACCCGTTCGCGTCCGAAAAAGTTTGTAGTTTTTTTTGTAGAAAGAGCGCGCGAATTTTATTACGAGGGATTTCTCTGGGCAGATAATATATGAAAACGGTCAAATCTTTCAAATTATATACATTTTTCAATATTTGGCGCAAAAGGGATATTAACGAACCTATCGCCTTTTAAATATCTATTGTGGGGAATCCATGGGGAATACCACCACAAAGAAAGGGGAAAAAGGGGAATTTTTAGATCTGTGATGCGGAACCTCACTTAAAGTGGCTGGCAATACTGGTATAACCCGCCATGTAGCACCCCATGCATGGTGACCATAGTTGTCTTTCTTCCTAGGGTTCTAATATGTGAGCCACGTGTATTATTAGCGATCTAAAAGCGAACGTTCCATCATTTAACCTACGAACACTACATATATTCTTCAGAGTAGCCCACTCACATACCAACTACAGTCATTCTTCTTCTGTTAATGGTTAAATGATATCATTATAATGAAAATGCGAATTTATTTGATTTGAATCTGTCGATTTATACTATGAAGAGAAAACTGCTTAATGGTGTTTAGTCATAATTGCTTGCTCTGTTTTTGCTCTGTATCTTATTTAGTATTATTATACCGGTCTCTATGAAAGCAATAAATATGTATGTACATATAATGATTGCTATATGTACATAGATGCCTTCTGATCCTACTCACAAATAGATTGTAAGCTTCGAGAAATATGTCCGTTGTTAGTGAATTTCAGATTTTGCTTCTTATGTCAAAATATCGTTCTTCTGTGTTTTTTCCTGAACTCAGTCCGCTACAAAACCCCTTTAGAAATTTAAAAAAACCGATTTTTGTTTTCTTTCATATTTTGAAAATATAATATATTGAAAATATATTTACCCGAGCAAAAATTAAAATATTAAATATTTACAGAGTTATCGCACATATAGTCGAGCGCATATAGCATACTATGTATGGTAAAGTGAAACTTTAAACGCGATTATCTCGAATCCGTATTTTCAAGAACTGCTCTTGCTGTAACTTAAAATGTTATTGATCGATTTGGCTGATCTATATCACTACCGGCAGGAGAAACCTAAAGTTTTAAAGATTCTATTTAAATAAACTACTTTTTGAGGATGAAAAATGTCGAAAAACAGTATAAAATTGTAAATTTTAAAAAGCGTACCTAATTTTTAATTTTATACTTTTTTATGATTTTATAGGTTTATCCTTCCTATGCATGGGTTAAAAATAGACAGTATTTTTTTTTTTTTTGTTTGGGGTAAAAAGATAAATAGAGAAAGACTAACAAATGCAGCACTTTTGGACCTCGCGTCAAAGACACCTGAATAGAATTTTGTGAACTAAAAAAAATTGTTTTTTTACATTTTCATAGTTCGAATAAAACGATGTTACAAATTCAAAATTATTCAATTATTTTATCACCTTTAACCCTCATCCTGTAAAGAAAAACAATTACATATTCAGTGTTTTGGGTGAATTGTTCTTAGCACAATTTTATTGCATTATTTGCACTTTTTAAAATTTATTTCCGTAAATGAATGTTTTTTACAGATAACATTTGTTACATTTGGTAGCATACATATTATAGAAATCGCACGAGTTTTTTATGTCTCAAAATGCGTTTGGGCAAAATTTGCCCAAAATACAGGATGAGGGTTAAAAACACTGTTAAAAAATTAGTTATTTTGAAGCGTTCTAAAGGGATTGCATGTACTTATATGTATAAGTGTGTCCACTAGAAAAACAATCGACTATGAGTTCGCATAAGCGTTGTATACCCGATAAAACTACTTTGAAGAAAAGATACTTTAATACAAAAGTAATATACATCCATATGTATGTACACATACGCATTTCTTTCTGTATACCGTTTTTGTTAACCTTAAGTATACATTTACTTTCGTCATTCCATTGGACTCCATCATGACTCAAAAAAATGGTGCAACTCGTAATTAAATTTTTATTGAGGACTCACCATCACCACAGCACACTAGCTTTTCGAGTCAATTCATTCCCGACTCGACGTCACATATTCATTAACCGCATAACATCAGCACTTTTCCTCAAAGTTTTTCAATTAAATGATGCCCTAGATAACGCAGCCAAAAGGATATAGAATAAAAAGGCAGAAGAAAAAAAAAATACCTACAAAAATACCACAGAAAAGGATGTGGAAAATTCCACAGAAAAACACCACTTTCATTTCCATTCAAACTTACATTCATTATGTCAAGATTATTATCGCAACACCGTCATTATCAGCATCTCACTCATGTACTCATATTTAGGTGGATAGGTAGAACTTTTCCGACCGCCTTAACCATAGATATAGAAGTATTTTTGTATGTATAGTAGGTACGTCGTTGTTTTCGACCAAACAACAAACAGCACTTTAGTATTGGCCTTAAAACTTCCACTTTCAACGTACATACCATGCTCAGTGCTCAACTTAGCTCATATCCTGTTTTTGCTACCAGTTTTTGAAATCGGTAATTAAAAGCTTCTTCCAGGAAAACAAGTGAGTGTAATTACACAAGACTAGGACATTCGACACAATAAGTATCATTATCACTGGCGCAGGTTGAGGTGTAAATCACTACTAACGGTGGGTAGGCACGAGTAATAACAACGGGAAACAATGCTACTATACATATACATATTTGTAGGCTGGGAATATCGTCAGGTGCCCTTTCGACATCGAGGTCATCTTTAAACAGAAACACCTTTTGGTATTTTTTTCTGGTTGGCAATTTCGTCAAATCCCCACGGATCTATTTTGAGAGTGGTTTTGTTCTACCAACACCCAACTGTATCTATAGTGTATTTGTAAGTGTATCTGTACTCATGTAGATATAGCTACTGTAAGAAAAAAATAGTAAAGTGGGAAATTAGTGGGTCGGAAAACTCGCTTTTTCCACTGTCTTCTTCTGTTTTATAAGTGTAATTACAGTATTTGCCTTAGTTGTTAGGTGTGCGAGTCTGGCCCCGCTTTAAAATTCATTTTATGAAATTGCCCCTAGTTGCACCCCTACAGTAATTACACACAAACACACCAACACCAGCACAAAAGTTTGGTCCCAGTACTCTTATAGTCTATACCTACTTCGTTGTAACAGAAAAAAATAAACGAAAGGAATACCGTTGTGAGCTTGCATTGTTGGAGTAGAATGAAATGGGAAAAATGGAATAAGCGCACGCCTTCTAGCTTCAGCTCCTCGACACCGTTAAGCTATACGGTACGCCTGGAAAACTAATTTCAGAATGCATACATACATTCATGAGAATGATAACTGTTTTATTTTTTTGTTTGCATTATTTTCCTCGCAGATTTTATTCTCCCTTTATTCGGTTGTTCCTAGAGACGGGGTTTCCCTTTACTTTTCCACGAAACTACACCGGTTTCAACGGTATTTTTGTTTCTTATTCTTTTTTTTTTTTGTTATAACTGCAGTATGTCAGCATGGTAAACCTTTGTTATTCTGCACCAACTATCTGTAAATACTAGCTCCCGGGGCTACGAGTAAGTTGTCCTTTTTTGGTTATTTTTACAGAATTATGTACATACCATATGCACTTGTTTTCTTGTAGCATTAAACAAACGGATAGGACGACTATTCCAGTGCTGCCAGTGAGTGTTATTTTTATTGGCCCACTTGAATGTCGAATACTGCGAGTATCTGAAAGTCATAAATTAGAATTGTGGTCGACGTTACCCAAGTTCGAGTTGAATGGAAAAGATAGTTGGTTGGGTGGGTGCTTATGGCCACCCCCAAATGCAGTGTTAAGCTTCTCTGTAATTTAAGTCTTACGATAAAGTAAGCCGATTGAAGCACCCCCACTCGATGTTAGATGGAAAATTTAATATCGTATTGATTTCAATTAAAAGCAAATCAGAGCGTAGGCTATGTGTGCATGTGTGCAAGTTCGCTGTGGGCGAAATCCGAAATGGTTGCGCGATAACGAGAAACAACACAGCTTTTGGCTGGTTCGAGGGTAATAAATTTCGCCAGGCGAATAAGTCGATTTATTGTTATGTTAGATGAGATAGCTAATGGAAAAAGTTTCCCATTAGTTGCTTGCTGTACATGGGTAGAATAGCAATTAAAAGTGAGGCAATAAGATGTGTTTATACGGAGGAGCGAAGTGAAGTGGAGAGTATTGGCCAAATTAACAAGTAAAGTATTTCGTGGTTCCATTCGTGGTTGTTAGCAAATGGAAAAATGGCCATAAGTTTGGAGGTGATCGATCAATGTGCACTCAAACAGAAACTTGAACAACGCCTTTTATACAACGTATTGGCTTTCTCTTTTCAAATCGATTATTAAAAGATCATCTCAAGCGGGGTTTTGGGACGTAGCCGCCAAACACTGGTACTTTTACTTCAGATTTTGAAAACATCATGCTGCCATGAAATTAGTTTACAGATAAAAAAAACGAATAAACTTGTAAGAAAAAGAATAAATGACGATTTTCAAAAAAAAAAACTGCTGTCCCCTACCTTATCTCCATAAATATCGCCCAAAAAAATCCGAATAAAATCACAAGCATTGAAAATAAAGTGTAGATTGAACCAAAATTATCACCACAGCTGTACGTTGCACATTTATTTATTTATGTTTTAATTTTTTTTTGTAATGTCAACTACTCAACTATTTACATATCCAGAAGAGACGTCAACCTATCACAATAAAATAAAAGTGGATACATTTATGGAAATTTGTATGTGGGAAAGTAAAAATTTAATAGTTGATCCAAGAAATATGCCCCAAAAATCAGCATTGAGCTTATACTTAAACCATTGATTTTAGTCAACATAAAGGAATCTTGATGGTTCCCTATACTTATAATATAGGTGTCTCTCCTTTAACTGCATATTACAAAAATTGAATTTGCGTACATATACAGAGAGAGAGAGAGACAAATTCTAAAATTTTAAGCATTTAATACAATCCAACGAATAAGAGGACGAAGAGTGAAATCTGATGCACATGCACATTTCTGGTGTACCTTATTCGTTGTTTTGTGTAGGCTTAAAACTCACTTCCGAGCTTTCCGTTATATAATTCGGTGCTAACCTAAAATTTTTGTTGGAAATATTCCACATTTTAAACTATTGGCCTTTTTTGGTCATCCAATCAAACCAGGGTACCCAAAGGTCCTCTGTCTGAACTTAAAGCTTGGCTCTTAAATCCGTGCTCTTAAAAGCATGTGTTTGTATAGTTCAAGCGATGTTCTAGTTAATTGGTTTGTATTTGTCAAGATAACAAAAACCTGCTGGAATTTTCGTATTTTTGTGACAATTTGATATTTGCCTTTTAATACCCAGTTTAGGGAATTATGGAATAAATATAATTTACTCCCAAGCTATCCAATAATACTCGAGTAAAGAACAAATTTTTGATATAAAAGTAGCCTTCAACGTACATATACATATGTACATACGTGGATCGTGGAAAACCTTTGAGTTGCAAGAGGAAAAAAAAACATTCTAAATTACAATGTAGTCAAGGTGCACGGTAAAGTTAATTTCAGAGTCAAAAACTGTTTTTGGACTAGTATTGCTCTTTAGACCACGCTGTTATGAGTTTTATTTTCATAATACAGAACAGAACATTTATCAATATTGTAGTGCAGGCCATTAAAAGTTCTTCAAAACATCAATTTAAAGTTTTTCAGCATCAGATACTGACTTAATCGCCTTGAAGGCTTTTAGATCATCAGCATACAAGAGATACTGTGAAGGGGAATCAACTGATTGTTAATCATTAACAATAAAAAGGAAGAGGAGTGGGCCAAGGTAACTGCCTTGTGGAACAGCAGAAAAGTTAATTTTTTTTTTTTTTTTAAACTAATTTTAACATATTTCATACACCATATTTTTTTTAAATTATATCACTTTACTTACATACAATCTCCAAAGTAACAAGCGATAAAATCAACCAGAGAAAGCTTAACGTTTTCATTACAAAAGGATTTGCGAACTGCGTTTTCACGAGATTATCCATAAATAAATAAAAAATGATTTGTTGTTGTTGGATTTTTTAAGCAAAGCCTATGAACCTGATATCTTTTCCAAGGAGACTGGTTTTTAATAGAAACATTTTATTTTTTTTTTACTAGGATAATCCTTCGAAAATAATCCACCCTCAACATATTATTTACTTGCTTTCCCATCTTTTCGTCCAGGCTCGTATGCGAGTGTATCTGTTTTCCTTGTCGCTTTCATTTTATACGGGATCAGGTAACCATATATTCACAATTGTCACCAGAATAGCACTGACGGTTTATCTCTTAGTAAACCTAGACTAGATGAGTGTTCATTACAACAGGAGCTCTTGGCAAATTGGCGGCATTTCCTTGTGTTTCCACACCCTTTGTTGCCATGAAACTGTGCAGTAGCTATAGTAGCATGTACTCGTAGCAATATCCGCTTGGTTTAGCCCACACAATGGGTAAAAACAATACCGTTGCCATTCTCTATTCACTTCACAGTTGTAATTTCTGTTTCCTTACCTCATCCTGTTTGGATATTTAAATAATTGCGATTGAGGGTAATATTGTATGTCTGCTGTCACTTTATACTACAAAAAAAAAAAAAAAAACAGAAGTGTGTAATTGCATGGAAGAGTGGCCGTGTTTTTATAACGCAGTTAGATTAAGAACACGACACAATAACAAACGGTATTGTTATTAAATTTCACACAGAGATGTTAATCAAATTTGAATTTGGTTTAAGCAAAATATTCTTCCAGTTGATATGACTTTTTGAGCCTCCTTTTTGACACACCATGCGGCTTATATCTAATTTCACGGGGCACCTACCAGGGTGGCGGTGAATATTAAGAACACATTAAAATCCCATTTTCCGCGTATCAGGCTTATCAAGTGAAGGGAAATGGATTTTTAATACAAATCAACAGCGCGATGTCAGTAGAGAAAGTGGTTTTTCAAAATCTCATAAAGTTTCATGTGATTATGTGTTCCGTATCAGTGATATGCATGTCAACGGGATTATATATCAGTGACACATCTGTGTTATGGGAAAATTGATTGATTAAAAAAAGAGAAGAAGATGAATATTTATCATTAAAAGTCGGAAAGTCAGGATTGGGAATTTCCTGTAATCAAGTTATATGTGTGACAAAATCACAGTAATTTGGGAGGATATGACATTGCCAAAGACTCTAAAGTCCTTAGAGCTCGCAAGGGAAACCAGATATAGCTTTATACGTACCTATGTATGCATATTGACAAAAACTACAAAATAATTTTAAATGTTTGATGCATGAAGACCTAATTTTCTTATCTTAACCTTTATCAAAGATTTACTTTTAGAATCTGTTAAATATTGCGTTTTGAAAGACTAGCCCTTATTTTAGATGTAATTCACTCCTTATTCTTACTATGTATATAATAAACTACATCACCTAAATATTTGTACATTTTCGTCTTCTACAGTACTGACTTATCTTCAGGGAAACTGCTTAACAGCTCTATCATAACCGTAATTCTTACTGTTGTTGTGGGTTATTGGTTTTACTTGCAACATTTACTGAGTTAACTAATTTTGAATGTTAAATAATGGGCTATAGTTATTTAATGTAACTAGAGAAACACAAAAAAAAACTAAATTCACAAATTACATTTCCGCAAATTAGGTTTTTTTTTGATTCCGTACTTTTGCGGATTTTTGCATCCACTGATATATCTTTCTTCATCTCTTGAAAGTTTAAAATTTTACTAAATTTTATGGAATTGATTCAATTTGCTTCCCCTCGGTCTCAGAAATGGCACAATCTAGCACTTTCAGTTTTTTCCGAATTTTACAATTTTTCGGGCAACTTTTCAAAAAAAAAAAAAAAAAACGTATATTCGGACTAGCTATGTATGAGAATATTTAAAAAAAAAAAGTAGATCCAAGTCGATAGAGCTGAATAATAACTTCGATTTGACAATGACCAAATAAACAACATTTTCTACAGGAGATACTGCTAAATTATTGCTGTCTCGAGTTATCAAATAATATAAATGTCAATGGTACCTACTCACTGATTAGGCAATCGCTGTGCTATCTTTTTCCCACTCTTATGCTGATATATTTAGAATTTTTAATTAATAAATAAATTTAATAATTTAACATTGGTTGAAACAATTGGTTGAACAATTCTCAATTGAATACGTAACTAGGAAAACATTCGAGTATAGAAAAAGAGACATAGTTTTTGGTGTATTGGGTTGACACATATGTAGATGACGTTAGTTACGGTTTTTTTTAGTTTTTGTTGGGTGTAACGACATTTTGTTAAACTTTGAAAAATGATGCTCTCATCAAAATTAGAATATTTTTGAAGAACCCAGTCAGTAAATGTCCGACGATAGCTCAAAAGAATGTTGCTTAATACGGCCGGGCGGCGTCTTTACGAGACATTATTCATGTCTGCGCTCATATCGGGAGAGGAAAATCTCTAGTGGAGACCGCAACCGGTTAGACATATCTTCTATCCTGCCATCTCTTTCTGGATTTTCGGCCCGACATCTATGTCTGGACATGAACTGTCACTTTCATTGAAATTTTATATTCGATCAAAGATGATAGATGCGGTTGTTTTCAAGCGATTGTTTTGCAAAGCATTTTTTTTTGTTATGAAAGTTGATAACTAATAAATAACCCAGATTAACCCAGAATTTGTTTCCTTTTTTTAAGTGCTGTAAAGCACTGCATTTCATTGCTTTGCGGCATCGATATCTCTTCGCTGTGAACTGAACTTAAATGAAATAGTGAGACATGAAATGCCCACCACATAAAATTTGACGTTCGTTTCGCCATCCATGAATAATGTCTCGTGGAGATGCTGTGTAAGTTCGCAGTAAGACCCGCTTCTATGACCGACCAATGAAATGGTTTGATTTTTTTAATTAAAAGTTAGTTCCAAAATTACCACAATCACAATCAGCTATCAAAGTTCAAGTCTAAGTATCGAAAGACACAGAACGGAGAAATTCTTGACTCAAAACATTTGAGGCTTCAACCAGCAAAAGTTTATATAGCAGCTAATATAAAGACATTGCCAATATAGCCCAGCCATTTGGAACATGTCTTCTAAGGCACCTACTTAGGGTCTCTTATAAAAAATATATTTTTATAAATATTCTTTAACTTGAGCTTTTATGATCCTGATGGTTGATTCTATAGTCTAGCAAAGCACTCATTCCAAACTTATTCATCTAAAAAAATATAGGACTTTGGCAGAACTGTTTGACAACTCAGATTATAGACCAATCATATACTGTTAGTTAGTTTAGTTTACATGACTTTTATTTTCATTTTTAGTGTTCCGTCCGTACCAAAACGGAACACTAATGGAATCAGTTCGGTGTCTGTCTGTCTGTCTGTCACAGGCCTTTTTCTCAGAGACTACTTAACCTAGACTATTGAAATTTGGAACAGTTGTAGCAATTAGTGGCCTAAACACAGACCAGAACTTAAAAAGCTGAATTTCGACTTTGGGGGGGTAGTTTCTTAACAAATTTTCACAAAATGTTACAACTTGCTGTCCCGAGCTTTTTCTCCGAAAATATCGCTCAGAAAAATCTGAATAAAATCACAAACATTGAGAATAAAGTGTAGATGGAAACATAATTCTCACGACTGCCCTACTTCCACCGTTTTTTTTTAATTAATTTTTTAATTTCAACTACCCTACTGTTTACATACCCAGAAAAATATCACAACGCCTAAAAGTAGATACGAGAGTAAAAATTGAATAATTTATGGCAAAAGTGTTATACCCGCAGCGAATTTTCGTGGCATATTCCTACCGGATAACTATTGACCTAAGACTTAAACCAATGATACATAATATAACACATAAAGGAAGCTTGATGGTTTCCTATTATAATGTAGGTGTCTCTACTTTTACTATATTGGAAAAAATTGAATTTGTGTATATACAGCCACAGAGAGGGAGACAAATCGCAAAATACGCAGTTAATGCAATTGAACGAATAACGAGACGAAAAATTAAATCTGATGCACAAGTGTACATTTCTTGTAAATACATATACATATGAACATATTATGTAGGTATATATGTATGTATGTATATACATGCTTTATTTGTTGTTTTTTTTTTCTTTTACTTTGTGTGTGTGTATAACTATTCTTCTGAGCAGATGAGAAAGGACATCAGAGACATATGTACATACATACATGCATATGTAGGTAATTTGTTCAACTTACTTGTTGGTATACATTTATGTATGTAGGTACAAATTTGAATTTATTTTTCGCAAATTGTGCTCAATTTATTTGTATTGAAATCAGGGCTGCCGAAGTGAGTACTAAGGGAGTATTCGTACTACTCTCTCAAAGACTGTACTCCCGTGCTCCCCTCGTCATGATTGTATTCCCTTATAAGATATTTGCAATTTTTAAAACAACTAAAAATTTGAGTACCTTTTCTTCAGTGAATAGTACTTTGTTAAAATACTAAATTTTCCAAGTGTTAAATCCATATACAGGGTGATTTCTATGTCCCAGGCTGATGTCTTTTTTTTTAATAGCTGAAACTATGTACGGAATATGATATTGGTCAAGTGGCTAGCCTTGGCCATGGCGCAAAGATGGGTTCTTTTAAGCACATTTTTCATAATAATATCGCAGATGTCTGGTGTTACTTAAGGTAATTTTATTTCGAATGTTTTCCTTAAGCATCAAGATTGTGGTTGTTTTGTTAGTGTGCACCCTTTCCTTCGAGTACCCCCATATGAAGAAATCGGGAGGGTTCAAATCAGGAGATCGTAGGAACCACTCGATATCACTACTTGTAGCACGAGCTGTTGTGATATGGCACCGTCTTAATGGAACCACATGTTGTGTAGGCCTAATTGATCTGATTCGGGCACAAGAAAGTTTACCAACATGTGCTGATAGCGGTCACCAGTAACTGTTATAGTATTGCCTCAAGTATCCTTAAAGAAATATGACCCACTGATGTTTGGACAGGCTTGATATTGATGTTTGATTTGTATTGTTTCTGTTTTGTACTCCCCTCAGATAAAAAATACTCCCCTGCAAACGTCTAAAATACTCCCATTCGAATTTTCAAAACGGCAGCCCTGATTGAAATGTGCTGTGCACCATAAAACTATGTATGTAGGTACACATGTACTTTCTTGTGTCTGCAGATATACAAGTGCATATGTACATATATGTACCTATATATGTTTTTATGTTTGTACATATATGTGAGTATCGAACAAAGTATCATTGTATCTTTAGTAGAAATCGTATCGTAAAGAAAGGGTTCATATAGATCTATCAACATAAATCTATGACATACATATGTATGTAGTTAAAATAACTGATACAGTACGGAACACTTATTGCGCAAGTATAACTTGCACTTGACCGGATTTTTAATTCATAACATTCAATATAATTCTAAGTCTATTATGGTTTGGCCTATGGCCGTCTACCAGATTGACAATAGTTACATTTCTATTTTTGTTTTTAACAGAGAACAAAGATAAAGGCAATATGTATATACATTAAACATTAAAAATCTTCTTCAACTATACATTTTCTATAACGAAGAGCATTTGCACAGTAGTTGAAAAGTAAATCCCAGCCTCGGACTCCATTTAAGATTTCAATTGCTTCACCTAATTCCAGGGTATACGAATCGAAGACTCTCAATCGAATTTCTTTTAAAACTGGGCATATTGCAAGAAAGTGAAATATATCCTCTCGTATCTTCATATTGCAAAGATTGCTCAAGACAGGTAGCTCTGGACGGTGTGGAATGAAATTCAAATTTAATAGCTCTCCTCTGATTTTAAAAATTACGCTGATCTTTTCTATTGAGTTACAGTTTAAAAAGTAAGTTTTTTCTGCTAGATCGTATTTCAACTTGCTGTAATATGTCCTATACTGGGAAGACTGTGCTTCCGTTACAAATCGATCATACATAGTTCGACCTACTTTTTGCAATAAGACGTTGAGTTGTGCTTTTAGATGTTCAGGTTGCTCATCGGGTGTTATCGTTATGGTTTCTCCATAATCTGATGCAAGGCGTTCCCATTCTTGAATGAAGCTTGCTCTACTTCTTATTACACTCTTGAGTACAACTTTTGGCAGTCTGTCATTACTCATTGCCATAACTTTTACTATGTAGTCGAAATGTAGTCTCAGTGTTTCCAAGAACATAGGCGGTGCACCAGTCTCTAGATGCAGCATATAATTAGGCGTAGCACTTGGTAAACGAAATATTCGCTTTAAGAAATACCTAAGAAACTTTTCTATTTCAACAAAGGAACAGTATCCCCACACCTGCGCTCCATATAAAAGAACTGAAGCTGCAGTTGTGCGAAAGAGTTTCTGCTTCGAGCTATGGCTTAAATACTTGTTGTTGATGCAGCGACCCCATACCGATGAGATTGCTCGTTTGGCTTCAGATAGTTTGGTTTCTAGATGTTTCTTCATATTCAAGTTCGAAGACACCAAAATTCCTAAGTATTTGTATTCGCGAACAACTTCCACCATTTCTTCTTGATACGTCCATCTTTCACTTTGAGAATATCTGCCACCGCCGCCTCTGAACACCATTACCTTCGATTTATTTAAGTTCACGCTTAGGTTCCAGTATTTGCAGTAAACGCTGAGCCTATTCATCACTAGCTGCAACCCATCTACAGTGTCGGAAAGAAAAACGATGTCGTCTGCATACTTAAGAGCCGGAATTTGTATGTTGCCAAACTCGATTCCACCTTTTACAGTATTTGATATGTCGTTGATGAAAAGGATAAACAGTAACGCACTCAAGATACATCCTTGCTTCACTCCCATCGTTGTCGTGAATTCTCCAGAAATGGACTCCCCATCCCATACATACGCCACATTATTTGTATACATTGCTCTTAAAATGTTGATTATTTTCGTTGAGAAACTTATATTATATAGTTTGTAGATCAGAGCATCGCGCGCTATGGTGTCGAAAGCCGCTCGAAATTCAACGAAAAAGGCATATAGTTTTTTATGTTTCTGTTTATATATCTCCGCAGTATTAAGTAATGCAAATATTTGATCGACTGTCGAGTAATTCTTTCTAAATCCTACCTGAAACTCCTGCAAAACTTTTTTATTTTCAACCCAGCAGGTAAGTCTGTTGTATATAAGGGCGGCAAACACCTTGGCAGAGGTGTTCAGGAAAGATATTCCTCTGTAGTTTGTAGGATCGTTATAGTCACCTTTTTTGTGCAGTGGATAGATAATTGCCTTTTTAAAACTTTCTGAAATATTTGCTGATTCAAAGGTTCTATTGAATTCCCCTGTAAGCGCAGACATGAATTCATATGTGCAATCATTTACTGTGTTCTTTTGTAATTAACACTGACATTTGACATGTATTGTTCGGTTAAATCATTTTTTTTTTTCAGTTTTCAGCGTATCATTTCCAACTAAAATTGGAAAACCAAAATTTTGCACACATTCTTATTTTATGAAACTAATTTTCTCAGTGTATAAAATAACAACGCGAATATGATATCACGTTCAACCGCCTGTGGATGTGTGAAAGTCTCTTTTTTCCCACAGGAATTGAGAACTCAATATTCATACACCGATGCTGTTCCCTAAATGTATTCCATTTTATTTGATTCCTTTTTTTTTGTAACTCTCCGACAGACCAAATATGCCGTACGTGCACCTTTGAAGCTATAGATGGTGTACAATGTACACAATACAACCAAATTGTGGAAGCAATGGAGGGTTACCTTATGATTGTCACGTTGAGCACCGTAATGACATTGTGAGCTTCTTGATATTTTTTTTCTCCGTTTTTTTTTTTTTTGCTTTACCGTTACCTTTTATTTCATATTTTGCAAGGATATCAAATTATAAAGGAACCTAACAGAGAAGCATAAAAAAAAAACAGAACAAAATTGGTAAAAGCTGAGCGTTTTCCTGTTTTGACAAAATACTGGTACGGAAATTCGATAGGTAGGTGGAGGAGGCACATACGGCTGTCAATTTACATTGGACTTTTGCTTGTTTCATGGTTTCCCTTAGTTTTTTTTTTTATTATTTTCCATTTCTCGCTATTTCGTGCCGAAATATCCTTTACATGAAAAAATAACACATCACCCATTGGAATGTGTGGATTATCCGTATTTTCCAGTATGGATTGTAGCTTTTGGATTTTTCGCTTTTGTTGGTTGTTGGTTTAATTTTGTTTTTACTTATTTAATGTGTTTTATCGGTTTAATATTTTAAATTGCCTCTTTTGTTATTTGTTTTGTAGGTCATCGGTGTACGTATGAGCGACGATTTTTTAGCCTAGTTGGATTTTGATTAAAAGTGGAAAAAGGTTGTGTGGAAAATTGATATCTCCTCCTCTCTGTTTTTTTTTTTAAATGTCATTATTTCCACAGGTTCACATTCAGTATACACGACAGTATACAGAGAAACATAATGTATGTATGTCATGTTCAAATAATGTAGCTAAGTGTATTTGTTTACAATTTCAGATATTCTGTCAAATATATTGCAGCTTCTATTTCTTTACTTATCACTACTTTTCTGCTGAAAGGAAGGAAATGTCAAAACAAATAATGATAGATGTATTAACGCTTCATTGATTTTAAGATTCCTAAAGTCATAGGGGGTGTTTGGTTTATGTGCTTGCAAATTAAAGTTATAACTAGGAGATGCAAAATCTGTCATTTTGGACTTATAGTCAATGATTTGTTTCTCAAAAGCCATATCAAATGGCAGTCAATATATCACCTCCGAAAAAGCGTTAGGAAATTAACTGAATTGCCGCAGAATTTGTATGCCTCTACCGGTACTGCTATCGCTACCACGTACCACTCCGGTGTTTAAGCTCCTTTATAAGAAAAATGCTCTCATTTGTAAAAAACTAGCTGACCCTCGTCGAAAACGACGAATGCAAAAATATATGTAAGTTAAGACAATAACTGTGTGAATTATATTTACCAATAAAAACAGATAAGTAATTCGCTATTCATAAGTACTCGTATATTCTTTTCGCATGCTTTTAAGCGCCGCGCCGTATAAACTGAGTTTGAATAGCTACAACGCAGAGTTGAATTGGGAGAACTGAAAGAAAGAAAAAGACAACAACAGCACCATCATCCGTTAGGTCCACATCATTACCATGTTCTTTTTTTTCGACATTTCCTTCTGGTGCAAATCATGCTTTCGTTGTATGCGCGGCAAATTTATTTGTCTTATGTACCCACTTTCAGTCCCATTATTTTCTGTTTGTCAAAAAATATATTTTTAAAAATTTCGTTCACTTTTGAATAACTTCAAATTGTTTCCTCAAATGTATTTATAAGATGGATTGTTTTTTTTTTAGTCTATTCTAATTCATACGCTTCCGCTTTCATACCGAAGGTGCAAAACGTGCGAGGGATATACCTACATATGTACATGTAAACACGTTGATGGTATTTTCATAATACATCGTATTCTTATTGCTATTTCACTTTTAAACGGTTAATATATGAAAAGCTGTTATACCGATCGAATGAGCAATATCCGAAAAGTATCCAATTTTAGAAAATCGGTCAAGTACCGTTGTACAACTTTTTAGCCAAAAACCTGGTATGAAAGTTGATAGCATGCGTCTACGCTAACTTAAATATGAAATTTTAATAAAACCGTTGGAGCCGTTTTCGAGAAAATCCGCTTTTTTATAAAATCGGTCCCAAGTGAAGTATAGGTACCTTCATTTTTGGGTCTAGAATGAAAATTCCAAATTTGCCTTGTAGTATAGTCTCACAGACACCATATATAAAGTTTCAAGCAAATCCGCCCAGCCGTTTAGGCTCCGGTCCGAAATACAGTCGTGTTTACAGAATGAGCGTTACTGCTTTATTATATAGGTATGATATGATGATGTATCTACATTTTTTCACAGTTTAATTTCATTAAACGACGCCTTCGAGTAGACCTGAAACAATTGGGGCGCTTTTATCACCGACAATGACACTGAGCGTGACCACATATGAAGCAGTCTGCTGTCGCTGAAATACAGGTAGCATTTTAAAGTCATCCAATTATTATTATTTATTATTGATTTATTTATTATTATATTTTTAGATATGTGTATACATTATCTACTTTTTTCTTATAACTTATGTCGTTTTCGATTGGGCTTTTCAGATTTTGCTCTCAGATTTGCTTTTTTTGCCCAATCGAAATCGACATTAAGTTTCTCATCATTTACTGTTTTGAATCTTATTCCCTCATATACTTGTGTACCACAGGTTTAAGTTCTCTTTACGATACTTTTTTTTCTTTTTTCTTTTTCACCAAAGGAGGAATATTACATATAATACCGAAGGTAATATTTCCAATTTGATGGGAAATGTTGGATTTTTTCAAAAACCATTCCAAAAAAACGCAGTCTTCTCTCCAATTAAAATTATTGCCATATCTGTTGCGGAATCAAATAGCCAAATCTTACTTCCAAGTTGAAACAAATATTAAAAAAAAAAGCACACATACAAACCAAATTCTTCAGCCACTACAGTTACATTAAACATCTCTCCTTAAAAAAAAAGACTTCTTTACAAATATACATGCAAAGTAGTATAATCGCGTAATCGATAAAAGAATCCGCTTTTGAACATAACAAAAGGCTTCCGTTTCTTTTCATATTTTTATTTATATCGCATTTCTGAATACATAAAATGTATCTCTTCCCAAATTGTACAGGTGAAGGGCGACAAACCAATAGACAGGAAATATAAAAGCAATAAGAAAAAAATGTAAGAAGAAAACCTGTCAAAATGTCAGGAATAAATGATTTTATGAGTTTTTTTTTGTCGGTCCTGTGTACCACCACCATGGTCCCCCACCGCCCAATAGCAGCAGTAACGAGTGTCGCAATCGAAGTCATTATAGTTTACGGTTATTCATTGTGACAAAAATGGATATTAAAATTCACGAATAAATTCGACAAACTGAATGAATTGAATACGCGTTAAGATACACCTCGTCTGGGAGTGCTTAGCTATCTTCATAGTGGGAAGGAATTAAGAAAAAGACAGCAGCTGTCAGTATTCACTCGTGTGCTCATCCACGTACATACGTATAGTTTCCTTAAGGGTTGCTGTCCATCAAAATATGCTATTTCAATTTCAACATAAACTGTGGTCGACATACTGGGGCGTATGAGTGACATTAATTAGACTAGACATGCATAATATGCCTGAGGGTGTTGTAGGGTGCGTGGTTTTTTTATGAGGAGATGATTAGGCTCATTACCATCTAGCACAATTATAGAGGGCGTTGGCATTCTACTTAGTTGCTGGACAATGCGTTTCAAACTGGCATCGTCTGGAAGATAATTGCCCGCAATTGATGGGTGTGACGGGTGTCACACGCAACATGTAATCAGCTTAAGCTGAAATTTCGTCAGATTGCTTTTGGAAGTGTGAACTCGCGAGAAGCGACATTAGCGAGGCGCCTAGTTAAATAGAACCTAAAGCACTTACGGTAAATGTATCTTGTATGAATGGTAAGCGGAGGCACCTTTTTTTAAGAAGTCGGCAGAATGGATGTTGAATTCTCGCAAATTTTCCGTTCGTTTCAAAGTTTAAAGCTAATGGTATTGCTAGGTATCTTAGGCTGCATGCCCCTATAAAAAGCGTAGTGTCGATATTGCTTAACTTCTTAAGAAAATATACAACAAACTTCAAAGCAACCAAAACCGCTAGTTGTTAAATCTGTGTAGACGAACTTTTTAACAATTCGTCTGTTTCAACAGAGATAAAATTTAGTAACAGCACTGGGTATCACAACGTTATTCGCGAACCACCTCATTTGATCGTTTCAAAAAAGGTAATGT
This sequence comes from Brachyopa scutellaris, assembly GCA_949775065.1. Lineage (NCBI taxonomy): Eukaryota > Metazoa > Arthropoda > Insecta > Diptera > Syrphidae > Brachyopa > Brachyopa scutellaris. Next base: position 24,820,375 of record OX459112.1, read on the forward strand.
CTCTTTTGGCAGGTACATAACGTACATGCTCATCCTTGAAAGTAATCTTGTCTACCCACATTGGCAAAAGAAAAATGGATCTAGTTTAGTACACAATACAGGTCGTAAACCTGACGAAAGTAGCTCGTAATTGAAAGTCATAAAAGGGACCCGCCAAACCGTGACCCTGTTTAGAGTTACGCACCATTGCCGTTCCGTCCCTCGCCGACCAAAATGACACTTTCAGTTCAGTCAGCTCCTTTAATCTGCCATCCATTTAATGATAACATATCGCTCAAACAAGCACAAGCTCTCATACTAACCAATTTCCATTCAGTAATTTTATTTCATCGATACAGTAATTTTGTTCCTCCTTATATCCGCATTCGAGGGACTTTAAACGAGTACCACATAAACGAACAAAGCACCTCCGACGAATTTTATTGCCTCCGGAGGCTGGGCGAAAGCAGAGAAAAGGAAAAAAAAAGAACGATCTGTGCATCGAGCAGCCGCCAGTCAGCCGTCATTCCATCTTGTAAAGGGGGGGGGGGGGGGGGGGAATCCCCTCTCATTCACTGCTCACCTTTTCCTTATCTTTATGTTTGACTCAGACTCCATAAACAGCTTTCAAAGAGCACAAACAAATTATAACAAACACGGAGAGAGGCAAAACTCATTTGAGATTCAATTTATTTCGCCTTTGCTGAAATCTTTTTTTTCTTTTTGTATTTCGAACTTGGAATGCCTACGTGTATTTGAATTTTCTGCCAAGATACTTTCGGTCCCCTTATCCGTTACTAGTGCTATGGAGTTTATACGAGTACAGTACAGTAGGATGTGGACAAAAAAAATTTGGAGCCGAAGGCAGCAATCAGGCTGATTTGTGGATGACATGATTTTTTTTAAGGTTTGATGGAATAACTGAAGCGATCCCGATTATGCAAAAAGGCATAACCATCTTTACGTCAATTTTTTTCAAATATTTTCCGGTAAGAGCTTTGGCTTTAAATCATAACAGAAGTCATGGGCTCCGGTGAATGATACCAGTACTCGTACATCTATCACATTTCCTTTTAGCGCAATAAGCCGGAAATGTGCACACGGAAAGCTCGTCTCATTGATAGCATATCGGTGGTTGGATTCCGTTTTTAGGAGGAAACTTATGACTCAAAAATAGAGCAACCACAGTGACAGAGTAATTTTTGTTGGCAAAAACTCATCGGATGTGTTGTGAGTTGCGAACAGAGTATATCCTTTAATCTACTTCCTTTCAGTTTTCCACTTTTTTTTCATCGTTGTCATCGCTGGCATCAATCCAAAACTGAAAAAGAAATCTTCGAACTTGTAACGTTCCACTAGAAGTCATAGCTGGCACATACCCACATATAAAAACGTATTCTTATGAAGAAAGTCTCAATTTCCTTTTTGGCGGAAAGGGAGTATTATATTCAGGTGATGGCAGCCATTTTACTTCCTCCGTCTTGTGCTAGATAAATAGTTTCACATTTTTTTGACATTTTGATAGGATGGCATAGGAGGGAGATCGGAAACGTATTCCACTCCAATTACGAGAGAAAAAAAAAAGGAAAAATTAAGTCCTCCGGTCATGAGGTTATTATGTGCCAAGCGCCAGTCGACCATAGGATTTCACACAAACGTGTGGATGTGCTTTTTTTCTGACATTCTGAGGTTACACGTGACATGAAGCAGAAGATGCACAGTGAAGGCAAAGAAAATATATACATACATACATATATGTAGATATGTACACATATTCGCCCACAACTATAAGTGGCATGAGGTGTTAAAACCAGAGTTTTATTCGAAATGTTAAAGGTAGACGTTTGCCATTTAAGTGGGATAGGTGAACTCGCCGAGTGACTATTCGAAGTTGAAAAGGTGACTTCGTTATGTCTTGTGGAATTGGACTGTCATACTTCTTTAATAAATATTTGGTGAAAGTTTGTTGAAAAGTTGGCCACAAGGATTTTTTGAATAATTTACGGAAAAGGTATTTTGAAAGAAGAAAAAATGACTATTACCGTCATTCTTTTGGAGCCTTATTTTGACAGAATCTTTCCAGAACAAAAGTTTGGAAAAAAATCTAAGCACATGAGAGAGATGCAACGAATAGGAAATTCCACGTCTTTTTGAGAAATTTAATCTCATAGATTTAAACAATAGAATAGAAAGCGACTTTAATTATTTAAATCTTCACTATTTGGCTTAGATGTCAAAGCAAAATATTTTATTTAAATGGGTAAATCGATCCTTTTTTAGAAAATGAGACACACACACGCGAAAAACAGAAGCTTTTAAATAGATGGTATTTCAGACGGCAATAGTCTTAAATAGTTTTTGGGTCCTTATTACCTAAGTTCATGCCTTGGAACCACAGAAGAGTTGCAGTATTATGTAATGTCACACTGCAGCAGCATTTGACAATCTAAATATACGTGTATACAGTGGGAGCTGTTTGTCATAAATATGATTGGCAAAATGTTGTGTTATTATGTTTATAAGATTGAAAAGGACGTAGGTATGGACATAAAATTTAGTAAAATAAACTTCAGCCGCGAATTTGGTGTTAGGAAGAAACGGGCCCGTACTCATTTAGACAACTCTTAGCTTGTTTCAATGGAGAGAAATCTCGCATCAAAGTCAAATAATTAGTGGACTGCGAATGACAGCTTGTTAGTTTTGCAAATTTAGTGTTTAGTGAAAAATTGTTTTTAAAAAAAATTACAGATAATTTAAAGGGTATGTACTTTCTAAAGGGTGATTTTTTAGCTGGTTTGGTTTTGGCAACACTGGTTTTGACAGCTGACGTGTGTTTAGTACCTTGTGTCACTGTCAAACAGCTTCAGTTTGGTTTGCAATTTAACCATGGATCGTCTTACAAATGAACAACGCTTGCAAATTATTGAATTTTACTATCAAAATTCGTGCTCGGTTCGAAATGTTCATCGCGCGCTGCTTCCATTTTATGATCGGCATTCTCGACCTTCTGAGCAGTCTATTCGGAAGATTGTGACCAAATTTCGCACCAAATTTACTTTGTTGGACATTAAACCACCAACACGTTTACGTACTGTGCGTAGTGAAGAAAATATTGCGGCCGTATCAGCTAGTGTGACAGAAGACCGCGAAATGTCGATTCGGCGCCGTTCCCAGCAGTTAGGCCTTTGTTACAGCACTTTTTTTTGCCCGAAATGGAAGTTCTTGACTTGCATGATATGTGGTTTCAACAAGACGGTGCCACATGCCACACAGCACGCGAAACAATGGCGCAATTGCGAGGCGAGTTTGGTGAACAGTTAATTTCACGTTTCGGGCCGGTCAATTGGCCGCCTAGATCGTGCGATTTGACACCATTAGATTATTTTTTGTGGGGGTATGTCAAGGCTAATGTCTATAGGGACAAGCCCGCTTCGATTGACGCACTGGAAGCCAACATCCATGCATTCATTCGTGAGATACCGGCCGATATGTGTGAAAGAGTATGCCAAAATTGGACTCAGCGGATGGGCTACCTGAGACGCAGCCGCGGTCAACATTTGCATGAAATTATCTTTAAACATTAAATTGCAAGGTTCAAACTATCGATTCAAATAAATATTTCATTCATTTTTTCGAATTTTTTGTGTTTTTTTTTTTAAAAAAAGTTCTCAACCTCTTAAAAAATCACCCTTTAGTTAAGTTTTTTGGATATCAAATATAGTCCAGTTACGAAAAAAGAAAAAGAACACAATTGGAAAGCATTTTAGTGATCACAAAACATAGATTTGGAACTATTTTGGATAATCTAATTATGAATGAGTACCCATACATTTGAGTCTCGAAACTGTATTTATCTCGCTCCGCAAGGATTTTAATGGCATTTAAAAAATATTTTTTAGAGATTTCTTAGCCTTTCTTGTAAGGAGTTTGGTATTCAAATTCAAAATATTGCCGGAATAAGAAACTTTTACAATTTGCTATGAATTAAATAAGTCTGCCACAAGTTAATGAGCGTCAAGTTGAGCACAACTTATATCGACAAATTTTGGTTAAAATTGGAAGTCAGCAGGTTTGCGTATCAATTTGCGTTCCCATCAAAGTAAAAAGATTGACTTGAGCAGTGCGATATTCTCTTAGAAGATTAAACTGGAATTGCAGTCATCTTTCATCATGAAAGAATTATTGATGAAAGCCACGGAATTTGCGCGGAAGACCAAAAAAACTATTTAATCATTTTCGCAAATACTTAAAGCCGACCATGTTCGTGAATCTAGGTCTTCATCGAAGTTGTTTGTATGCTGCACAAATGGCTACATGCGCTAGTGATAGTCGCAAATTAGCAGATGAAGTCAAAGAAGTTTCATAAACACCAAAAGCGGTAAAGGATTTGAGGAAATTTGCATAGTTAGTCATACTTACCTTCTGTATTCACCTTCTAATATTTGATAGAAAAATAATAAATTGAAACTATGGTTATAAATACAATAGTTTATGTCATATCATTATTAAACACTAGCTGTCCCGCCCGGCTTCGCCCGTGATTAAAAACTATAGTGTTACTTACAATACATACATTGCCAGTTTGTTCGAAGAATCAAAGACAGTGCGAACGCACCCCAAGGTTTAAAGTCTATCAATATATACAATCCACAAGTGTGGATTCTAAGTATTTGTAGTTTGAATAAATGACATTTCGCAAGAAAGTGGCATTTGTTAGAGTGTTTTTATTTTTGCATTCATTTAAATAATATTGCGAATAAATTAATTTAAAAATCGGCCCATCGCTCGCACAGTATGTTAAAGAACGGGAATACGAAGTTTTACTTTATTGTGTGTGTTAGTTTTTGTGTTAATCGTGTCAGAAAATTGACAAGTAAAAGCGTGACATTCTGAATTATATATTAAAGCAAGATAATTTGGCAAAGAAATAATTGTTTTTTGATTTTTTATACAGTATACATACTGTTATCTATGGCCTTAAGCATCTACACAAAATGAGTTGATTGTTTAAAAAAATCAAATTTTAAGCATTATTATGCCATAAGGGACTAAACATAACCGATGGATGTTTCATTAGAATTTTTGACGTCTAGTATGTATGAAACGATTCACAGTATTGAACTAACTACGTACGAATTATATTGGATGAAAAAAAATAGTCTTAGATGATTTTTATTTTCACCTCTTTATTTGAGAATCTCTGACTTAAGACCGATTCGATTTATTAAGCCAAATAGCAAAAAATAAACTTTAACTTAACTGATTCTTTGTAAGTACAAGCTTAAAGAAAAAACATATATTATCGTAAAAATACTAAGCATTGAACAAACCCCCATAGCAGATTCCCCACTTAATGGCAAACACTTTTTTAATGTATGGTAACAGCTTGTTGTTGTAGCTGCTACTGTTGGCATGATGGTGCAGTATGTAAGTCGTCGACGTCATACATATTGCTCGCTCATTGTTGTGGCTGGTGCGGCATGCACATACATATGTTGCTCCCACATATAACCGACAGATATCTATATAGATAGGAAAGCGAACTTTTTCCGGAAGTGGCAGCAAATGAGCGAGGAACTAGGAGTTGAGTTGTCCTTAAGGTTGGAAGACAGATCCAGCTGGACTGTGGCCCTAGATGACATTTTGCGGAACCTAAACGAGAAGATTCACCAAGGATTTATGGAGAAAGCAGCGTGTTCATCGAGCCGCTTAATCAACAAACAACTAAGCCATAGCTTAATGGATTTGAACTACTTCCATGAATCTATTAGAATTAACCAAATAAGCCTTATCTTCAAAACTCGAGGAGAATTGTTACCTCTGAATTTCAGACCGTACAGGGAAGTTCTTCAAGCCCTTTGCTCCTTATGTAACTTACGCAAAAAAGAAGATACATACCACTTTCTAGGAAAATGCCAAATTCTTCAGGAGACGAGGAGATATCATTACAACCAATCCGTACTCTCAATGGAGGAGGTAATTCAGATACACAAGGGATCTAACTGGAACGTTCTCTGCAACTACGTATCGGATGCCCTTGCGTATAAGAACCAGTTTATGGAGAAATAGATTCCCTAATATTTATGTAAGGTTAGGTTAGGTTAAGGTGGTTATCCCCATCACTCTGGTTGGATTCACTTAGATACTAGAGGTCCATTGTGTTACCACATGGAGTCGATTTATTTATCGGTACTCCCCTACTCCTACTCCTATGTCAACAACACGCGGTGATTCAAAGTGGTTACCAATCTAAGTATTAACCGCGCCCAACGATGCTTGATTTCGATGATCTAACGGAAACCGATGTTTTCAGCGTGGCGTGATCGTTGACAATCTTTATGTTGCAAATCATTAAAATTGTTAAAGCTCTAAAATTCGTATTTTCTTTTTTATGTTAGGAAAACATTGCCATACAAAAGTTAAAAATATATTTCAACAATTGTAATTTAAAAAAATTACTGCAAAAATATATCCACGCATAAAATTGTCAATCCGGCTGACGGCTTTTCCATTGCTAATTAGAATAAGTAAAAAAATTGTAATTGGAAGAAAAAATTAATGATACAATAAATTCAATACCTACTACTACTACAACCATTAGAATAGAATCTCACTGATTAGACCCCTTTTTTGGGATTTCGATCATTCTTGATAAGCAATTTTTTTTTTAAATATTATTTTGGCAATTTTATCGTTTGTGACTTGAGCTAAAAATTTGATTTGTTCACGATTAATTCGCTTTAAATGACGGATTAGGCGAATCAAAAAAGTCAAATGGCAAACAGAACAACAAAAACTATTTAAACTCTTTACTTTGACAGCCGAGTTTCTATTTATATTTTATTTACTTTCTTGTCATATTTAATGATTGCTCGATTGTAACTGTAGGTAAGTGAAATTCTCAAGTCAACGTCATAATCCAAAACAGAGGTAGGCGAGTAGTGTGGGATTTGCTGTCGTCTAGCTTGTGTGCTATCGGCTATTGACGAAATTTGATCACCCACCCGAAATAGAGTTCTTGTATCGATTTCTATTGCCCCGTACGTTCACTTGCGTCTACAGGACTAAATATCCTTTTAAATGCACTTCGAATGATTTCCCCAAAGTTTTGGTAAAATTTAATTTGCATCATTGGTGCAAAAAATATAAAAACACAGCCACCAGCAATCATTGATATTCAGGTAGCAGCCCAAGCCTACAAGGGCAATATTATCTAGCCGCCTGTGCTTCTACTCTATACAGGCACACATATCACTACAAAATTTAAGAGACTTTGGTAATTCACATCATAAACATCTGGATTAAAGTTCATAAATCGTTGCTACAACCTGGCAACACATAAAAGTGAGTTATTTTGTGAAAGTTTCCGCTACACATTGAGCCAGGAACGCCACTAGCCGGGACGCGAAAGAAATAGCAACGCGTACACTTCATTTAAATATGCTGTTAGCATGAAGTTATTAATTACCTGCATTATTATACCTCTTGGATACAGAATGGGTTTATGTTCTTCCGGTCTTCCCTATGGTCTTGTGTCGTGTATAGGAGGTCGTCGCGTCTCTTTGGTCGTTGCGAGATGAAGCTAGGATCTGTAATAATTTTACGAGTTAGGCAACGAGTTTATGGCGAACAGAAAAGTTGGTGTAAATAATTGGACATCCATTTTAATACTAGGTAATTACGAGATAACCTTTGCCAGCAAGTGAACATCATTAAAGGGATTGCATACAGTAGGCAAGGCAAGCAAGTTTATACACAGGAAAAATAACATATAAAAGCTGCGAAACTTTATACAGTTAACTGAAGTAGTCATTAGGGGAAACTTAAGTTTTCTATTTTTGGTAACAGAGTACCAAAGGCGCATGAGGAATTAACACCTACACACCAGTGAAACCGCCAACAGCACATGGAGGGTAGAAGGGTAACTGCTGTATCTACCTACTTGTCAGCGCCACTTATCTAGGATGATATATTATCACGATAATGGTTTTGATTACAATATTTTCTGGACGGGCTGGCCTGTTACTGGTGGTTTAGGCTTTTTATAAAGTAGGTGGAAACACGATGGACAAGGACAAAAACGATTGGAGACTGGTAAGTCTTGCCTTCCAGAGGAGTTATACGGAATTAGTTATTTGCATGTCGGAAGGTATTGTAGTGGACATATTTGACCACTCAACGATTCATCTTTCAAATTAATTGGACTTCTTTGTATCATGTCATCCTGTAAGTATCTTATGTTTGACCCGTGATCGTAAGTTTCAGAGAAAAATGTATATTTTTACGCAACAAGGAATTAATTATTAATTATAAAGCACTGACGCAGACCATGAACACTATTCACTGGATTTCCAATGAGCTCCTTTCCGCTACTGGTTGCGCTATTTACCGGAATGTTTATTTAATAGGCAATTATTTTTATTACATATATGTCTGTGGCAACAAGGAAAAACAGCATAAGTCGATTTTTACAACTTTTCAGGAGAGCAGTTGAAAGGTTTGACGTTATCTTACAGAAAACTATGCATCGTATAAGAAAGCTGTTGATACAGAAATAAAGATGAGAAAAAAAATATTTTTATACAATTACTTATGGTTGGGTTAGTTTCGTTAGCTGTTCGAGCATAAGAACATATGTCAAAAGCTTCTGGAAAATCTTGCTTTTCTCTTGGAAAATATGGCAAATAGAATCGAATATTGCGCATCCGTTGGCGTAAAAAACTCAATTTCGACATAAGTCGACTTATGTCATTTTTCCTTGTGGCCACAGATGTATAAAATGACAGCATTTGCTTTTTGTGACGTTTTGTTCTGTCATAGTTGCCATTTCATGGAAACCTGTAAATATCGTCAAGCGTTCTACAGCTCACGTAGATCTTATGGTGAAGTGGGTCCTGCGGAAAATTAATTTTAACAAAATTTAAATTGATGTATTATTCGAGGGGTATCTGTGAATTGCCGTAACGTCGCTTTTTTTAATTGAGGGCCACAGAACTGAAACCTGTCAATTTGTCGGTATTCACCTCAACGATCTCACGTGGATGATATCGATAAAAGATTGGGACCTTCTACTGATATATGAAACTGAACGGACTTAAGTTGAACAGCAAAAAAAGTCAAGCAATAGTTGTATCTAGAAGAGTCATCGACACATCGTGTTTTCCTAACATACAAGTTGCTGGTGATGATATATTGTACTATAAATCAGTTAAGAACCTCGGTGTCATTTTTAATCAAACACTTACTTAGAATGACCATGTTACATACACAGTAGGAAAAGTTTATGGTGGACTGCGCACTCTCTATCTTTCAGCGACGTGTCTTCCAACTGAGATTAAAATGTTGCTGATAAAATCGCTATTGCTTCCAATTCTTTTTTACGCCCAGCCCGTTTTCTGTGATCTGGATAGTGACAGTAAGCGTAAGTTCGAAGTTGCATTCAACAATGCGGTACTGTTTGTCTATAATCTGCAAAGATATGATCATGTCACTGAATACAGTCAGTGTCTTCAATATGCAAAAAAGTACCTTGACTATGAAATCCTTATGTTTTTATTTGACTTTAAATTAATGCAAAGTCCCCAATACCTCTTTCAGAGACTTCAAAAAGCTCATTCGGTCAGAAATAGGGTTTTTATTCTACCGAATTTTAAATATAATGTCACACGCAAACAATTTTTTGTCTATGCTATAAGACTGTGAAACTCACTTCTCTCCAGTGCTAGGAGACTGAATGGTAGGGGTAACTTCGATAAGTATGTTAAAAGATATCTTACACCTTAATGTTCAATAAATAATTCGTTGATATATGTATTTTTTAAAAAGAAGAAATATTAGATTTTTGGAGCTTGGCGATTTAAAATATTTACATTTGTTTAACAAATAGACTTTCATGTGTATTTATGTAACTGTAGTATTAATTGAAAAGACGAACAGTCTTACTATGCTATATGATGTCAATAAATAAATCACAAATTACAAATTAAATTAAAAACTAAACCGCAAGACCACTCGCATAGTTGCAAATTAATCCCGATTTCGGTGGAAAAACTCTATTTCACGATGAGCAAAAAATTATATTCTGGCCAAATATCTTCGTAGATAACCAAAGTTATCAGATATACGATGATGAAAATACAGATGAATTCTAGAGCGTCCTGGCATCCAAAAAAGTATGTGCATATTTTGATCTGAAATCAATGCATTATCCGGCAACAGCAAAAGATGATGGTTCTGGGAGGTCAGTGGTAAGTAGGTACTTTTTACATAGCGCCGAAAAACATTGAGGCAAAAGTTTCCAAGCCTCCTTCGTTTTTTGCATAGCTAAACTTGAGTTTAGCTGTTTTTCCGTGTTAATATTTTTTGTTTTGTTAATTTTTTTTGAAGGAAGAATAAGTAAAAAGACTTTCCTATCTGCAGTTTAGCAGTTATTCGAAAATTAAATTGTGATTCTTTAAAATGGAAAAACAACTAAACTCCAGACAGGATTTTTTTATGATGAAAAACCTAAAAGGCATAACGACTAAAGTATTATTTTTGTCAATAAAATCATTTACAGTTATTTTTTTCAAAAAAAAATAATTTTCAACTAAGAAAGAGTAAAATTATCTTTATTTTACTTTTTTTTCAACGCGATCGGAGTTTCCAATCGCCCAATAGAGTCATTTGTAATTTTACGTATTTGTCAAAAACTTTAAACTGCTCTCCTGAAAAATGAGTAAAACAGACTTTAGCGGTTTTTCCTTGTGACCACAGATATCGCTGGCCAAGTATTTAAAGAGCTGTTTTTGTATGTGTTTGTGTTTTTGATTCTCCTAAGTGCTACAGGTAAAGAGTTCCATAAAAGAGTAGCATGGACAAAAAATGTACGTTCAGATTGCAGGCAGTTGAATCAGGGGCGAATTAGGACGGCAGTTCTTTGCGAACTGGCAAAATCTAAAATATTGTGCAGATACTCAGGCTCACGTGACTGCATGATACTATGTAATTGTATTAATGACCTAAATATGATGAGGTTATCAAAAGTCAGACCCATTATTTGTTTGGAGCAGGCAGATATATGGTCAAAATACTTTTTATTGTAAAGGTATCTTACAAAATTATTATATGTTACATTTAGCCTGCGCCTTGTATTGTAGTCGACAATACAGAAAACTTCGCAGCCATACAAAAGAATGGGTAAATGAAGCGCCTTGATCAGCACCATCTTAATTTTAGTAGGCACATACCTTTGACTTGCCCATAGTAGACGGAGACCACTGTATATTTTGCCGATGGTTGTGGTTGCATGATCAGTTCATGTTAGGGTATCATTGAAGATTATCCCCAAGTTCCTGGCAGATTGGACGTAGTCAATAGATTGGCCTAATTTAATCGGTGGAAAGCACGTAGTATCTAATTTGCGTTTGTATGTGCATAATGTTTTGGACTTCCCCGGATTAAGAGACAAGTTATGCTTTAATGCCCAGTGCTAAATAAATTGTAGATCTTTATTAATATGTTCAACTCCATTCGTTATGCAGTCGAAGGGGAACGTGGGAACGGGGTGGGACTTAGTTCCCTGTCCTGAATAACACCCAAACCACACAATAAAGTGACACACATAAAATAAGCACTTAAAGTGTATTTGTAGTCAGGTAACACTATGTTTAAAAGGATTGTGCAAAACTCACAAGTGAACCCCAGAGACAGGATCTTTTAACGATCAAATCTTTCTTTGCATGTATTTTCGGTCAGTTTCACTTAAAATATAAACCGGTCCCGAAATAAATCCGCGCATTTCTGGTCTATTTTAACTCACACTCTTGTGCAGCACCAGTCAAACCAAACCTTATATTATCATTAACTGTAACAGATACTAAACTTGTTATATCCCGACAGAGTAATTTACTGCTGTTGCCACAAAAACCAAACAACATCAACTGACGACCAAAATCATGAGAAAGTTCACCAAACAGACTTTCACAATTTAAAAGTTATTCTTATCCCTACAGACTACCGCCCATTAAAATTATATTCAGCCGTAATAAAGTTGATTGATTACCTCTGAACTTCTTCAGTACGCGCGCGGAGTTTCGTCATGTTCAGTGTGTATTTGTTTCCCAGGATCTTTTTTTTTTCTTAAAAATTTTAATGACTATACATTTTTATCCGCCGCCGCACGTTGTTGTTGCAAAAAAAATAAAAAGACTTTTATCAAATATGAGAACATACATACTTCAAACATCAATCAAGCGAGATCGGTGTAGATATGCTTTTTCGCTGTCAATGAACAGCAAACAAAGGACCTGTCAAAGTAAAATATGCTCTCTGCCATAAGATGGAGGGTGGAATCAAATGGAATGTGCAAACAAAACAAACAAAAATGACAGCTCTGTCATTTAATTCTCTTTGATTAGCTAACTTTCTGCAACCACCCCCGCTCGCTATAAAACAAGGCTATTGACAGAAGCAATAAAACATGAACATCATTTTTTTATTGTGCGTACAATATTTTTATGGCCAGAACACAATTTAAGTTTTAATGCTTCCTTGACCACAGAGGCATAAAACAGGGAACAAAATAAGTAAATACCCCACCCCTCCAATCAGCTTGAATAGCGTCACGCCAGTCAGCGTTGTCATAGAATAAAAGAAAATATTTCCACTTACCAAAGTGGAATAAACTCGATAATGAGTCCTGCATTATCCCTGATGTAGATGGTTATGGCTATGCCGATGGTACGCTCTGCCGTGTCTAGTCATTTACGTTCATAACGCGCGCTCTGTCCATGTCTACCAGTACCCCATCCGCAGCAGAATTTAAGCACTACTTTCTGTTTTAAGCACCTACACACGTACCCGTTAAGGATGCTTGCTCATGCTCATCCTTGCGAAAATGAGGGAACGCATAAAATAAAACTTACCGCACACACACTTACCCACAGAGGTAAAGTACACATCCAGTAATGACTCTAAAATCGTTTTGTGGATTCGTATGTATACGTATGTATATGACGAGGACGATAGATTGAAAAGGACACACAGAATGAAATGGATTCGAACAATATCTCCATTCACGGGGCGAATGGAATACCCTACACCTACATAGTATAGAATTCGCTCATTTAATTCGCATGAAGTGGAAATTAAAATGTTTTACTCGTGTCCTTGGTGGGTAGTGGGGGCGGACGCAACTCCAGCTATGTATACAGCTAGTTGCTTCCCACTTGTAATGGCCTTTTCCTTTCACTCGACTCGTCGACGTGTAGGTACCCTGCGAGTGCCTGTCTTGAATATAAATTACAAAGAAAAGCACTACGAGTAGAAGTGGTGTGGGGGTGGGGTTGTGCTCCTCGTGCCAAATACCTTGAGCCCCGGCAGCCAAAGTGATGAACTCCGACTTGTAGCCGGAACGATTCCTGTGGGAAATAATGATTCGATTTGTTGAATAACGTCTTAATTCGATTTTTCAACAGGGAAATTCTTTTCTTTTAATTTGTTTGGTTCCGCTCGCCGCCCCTGGCAAGAATATCTCGCTTTCGCTCGTGTTGCCTGCTATTCAAGTATACAACCAATCCTTGGGTGCTTATTGTATACCTGTTATTTTCATATTCCTCTTCCATCCCCACTTATTGCCATTACGTATTGTATGTACTATATCCCGTGGAGTTCAGCATCTTAACTCTTAATTAGTTCACTGGAACTGGGTAGTGCGCGCCCGGCCCGGAGCAAAAGTGACAATGGGAAAAGGTAACCTTACCTCACCGTAAGTATCGAATAATTGAATAACATCGCACTAAATGGAGCTAGAGGGTTACTTCAGTCAGCCGGGTACCCGGTCAGGGTATAACCAGTCGATAATGCTTCCTAATCGTAAATGAGCCGATTGAATATAAAGGGAAATCATCATTATGCAGATTGCCTTTCGGGTATATTTGTTTTGTATACAAAAGCATAACCAAGTCAAGTGTAACGTTTGCTTTTTGAAAGTGTGGAGGCGCAGAGAGTGAATGAAATTAGTGTGAATATATCGATACGGTGTCCTTTTGTTCCATTGGATTCCCTTTAGTTTCAACCAGCGTAGCTCAACATTTAACGTGCCATGAGTATTGATGAAGTAAAATTTCGAAGTAAAGACTGAGAAAAGATGCTGAAGATAAAAAATTAATAAACATTCAGGTGAATTGAGATTGGGCATATGAAGATGATGTGTTCGAAACAAAAGGTACTCATTCATAAAATTTTGTGGTACATTAGTACCTTTTATCTTTTTTTATACTGTACATTTCTCCGACGAACTCCAGAAATCAGCTTGTTGAGGTGAAAGCATGGATGACCGTGGACAAAAATGCTGTTGTAAGCCATTGTCATTCCTTTATCTTCATCGTTATTGCGGATGATATTTCATTTTACACGTGATATACTACATCATTGTATTTTCGAGAAACACAACTTTTGCGATGAGAATCAACCAACGATTTGCACATTTTTGCGTAAAATTTGCATTTTGTTCAGAAACAACTACAAAGTCGAAAACCATCGAAAAGAAGCAAGTCCAAAGTTTCAATTGAAAACCAATCGCGCGTTAGAAGTTAAACTTGTTTAAAATCCAATAAGGCATAAATTCCGTTTCTAATTCCTTTTATACTATGTATATATTCTACTCCCTACCCCTTCGGGTAGGGGTTAGAATATACCCGAGGTAGGCATGCCTGTCGTAAGAGGCGACTAAAATCCAATCTCCGTATACCGAGTGCATAGTGTATACAAAAATGCAATGGACAAAACAAAAAGATTGATTACCCCAGGTGGCAGTCCAGCTTTACTGGAAAATCCACCCTCTTCGGAGGTCGGCTCTACGGATTCTGGGGAGAGCCATTTATTGCAATCCAATGACCCTTTCACAAGAAGTGCAAGGGTATCTCGATCTCCTCCATCAAGATCGAATAACTCCGGGAAAAAAAGTCCGCCGGGAGCGCCGCAGCGCGAAAACCAGGACTTAGCGAAATATAAAAGCTTTGAGGAAGAAAATAAAGTACTCCGAATAAAGCTTAACGAAATGGATCTACTCTATCAAGATCTTAAGAAAGAGATAGAACTATTAAAAGAAGAGAATAAGGTTCTAAAGAACACACACTCGCAGAAAGAGCGCGAATGTGCTCCAGCACTATTAGATAGTCGGGAGTACCACACCGATGAAGAAGAGCTAGCACGCGAAACGAATCGGGTCCCTAAGAAAAGACCTACTAAAAAACGGAGAGCCGGTTCTTCGCCCGAAGTCGTGCTCTTAAATGAAGAAAAGCGTAAAGAACTGCAAGAAAATCAACGTAAAACGCAATTTCGTTTACCGCCACCAATAAACATCGTCGGGATAACGGAATATAATAAGTTGCATAGCCTCCTTAAAGGAACGATTACATCGAAATTTAAGGTCACATCTTTGAGGAATAATGCGTGGAGGATTAACGTCGACGACCACGATGACTACCGAGCAGTGTCCCAAAAACTTAATGTGGATAAGATTCAGTGGTATACTTTCGAAATCAAGTCAGAAAGGCCACATCGTGTTGTAGCAAGGGGTCTTCACCCCTCATGCACCAAAGAAGAGGTTATGAGCGACCTTCAAGCCAAAGGCTTTAAAATTCTTGATGCCGTTAATATCATCAAGAAGGAAAAGCAACAATCTGAAATAGATACAGACATATTGGTTAGGCGTGGACTTCCACTTTTTATGCTAACATTCGATAAATCTGACAGCATCGACGATATCTACCGAATTAAAACCATATTGAATATCGTGGTCAAAATCGAGCCCATGCGTAGAAATTTAAAAATAATTCCGCAGTGCAAACGTTGCCAAGGATTTAATCATACGCAAACGTACTGCAAAAAAGAACCGCGTTGTGTGAAATGCGCCGGAAATCACCTCTCCCAAGACTGTGGAGTGAACAAAAAAGCCTCCGCAATCTGTGCTAATTGTAAGGGAAAGCACCCGGCAAATTATAGAGGCTGTGAAGTAGCTAAGGAGTTGCAAAAACGGAGAGATGCACTCCATAAGCCTCAAAATAAAATAACAAGACCGCTAACTAATGCAAAAAGTAAGACCGGTCAGGGGAACGTAGGCAAACAAAAACCACCGGGTTCAGAGCGGAAAAAGTTGGTGACAGGAGAAAAGCCCTCGACTTCTGGCCTTAAGAGAAATGGTAATGAAAAGCCATTAGAAAAGACATCAAGTAATAGCCCTCGGACAGCAGGAGTGCAGACCTACGCCCAGGCTGCAGCATCCGAAAAATCAAAAAACATCGAAATCCCGACGGACCCTGCTTCTCAAGTTTTCTCAATTATTCTCGCGAAACTTGAAGAGCAAAGCAAAATAAATAAAATTATTCTCGATAGGTTGGTTAAGCTCGAGATTTATTCACGGAAAACGCGTACTTCACCTAGAATATGAATGAAAAAAGAATGTTAAAAATATGTACTTGGAATGCAAACGGACTTTTGCAAAAACTTGACGAATTGGAAATATTCATGCGAAAAAAAGATATTGACATTTGCTTGATTTCTGAAACTCACGTGAAAAAGGAATCGCATTTAAAAATAAAAGGCTATACTGATTACCACGCTTGTCACCCTTCGGGAAAAGCAAGAGGCGGATCTTCCTTGTTTATTAAAGACTGCATTGAACAATGCGAAGACCTAAAGATAGAGCTTGAAACTCTGCAAATGTGCACAATTCGAGTTAAAAATAGACAGCGTACTATTAAAATCTCATCTATTTACTGTCCACCGCGTTCCGCGCTTGAAAAAAGTGATTTTACTAACTTATTTAAATCGCTGAAACCTAATTTCATTATTGGCGGCGATTTTAACGCGAAACATACGTTCTGGGGCTCTAGATACATCTCGCAAAAAGGTAGAATGCACTATGGGGCAGGTATGGAGTACAGTTGTGATTTCCATTCGACGGGCAAACCGACTTACTGGCCAGCTGATACTTTGAAAATACCTGACCTGATCGATTTCTTCGTGGTGAAAGGAATATCTAACAACCACATAAAAGTTGAAGAAAGCTTTGATCTGTCGTCTGATCATTCCCCAGTTATTTTGACATTGAGCGAAAAACTATTATTTAACCGAGAGCCAGCGAAATTAACCGGCAGAACAACTAACTGGGAAGGCTTTAGGAACGAAATCGAAGTAAATGTTGAACTGAGCGTACCGCTTACGACACCCTATGAACTTGAGGTTGAAGTCGATCGCTTCGTTGAGATAGTACAGCTCGCCTCTTGGAATAATACGCATAATCCAATAAAAACGCCAGACAAATACGGTCTACGATATCCTGCTGAAATAAAGGAATTAATTAGGGAAAAAAGAAAAGCGCGTAAAAGATGGCAACAAAGTCGTGCTCCACAGCATAGAACCCATCTGAATCGTCTCTGCAATTTGTTAAAGAATAGCATTAAGGATTTTAAAAATCGTGCGATAGGCTCTTACCTTGAAAGTTTAACAGCGAAGAAAGATTCCAATTATTCCCTTTGGAAAGCCGTAAAAGGCACCAAAAGGCCTAAAATCCCCGCGCCGCCACTTAAAATAAATCAAAATGAATGGGCAAGGGAAGATAAAGAAAAAGCGGATATTTTTGCCGCCCATTTGGAAGAAACCTTTAAACCGAACGATGGTCAAGTGGTTCATGACAACATCAACCTCACAAGGATGGTAGTTCCACCATCTGACGATTTAACGCGCAGATCTGCAACGCTTAGAGAACTCGAACGTGAGATCGCGAAACTAAAACCTAAGAAAGCTCCTGGTTATGATTTGATTACCGGAGAAATTCTCAAAGCCTTACCTAGAAGAGCATTTATTAAGCTTCTCCATATTATAAATGCTGCACTCAGATTAAAACACGTGCCGAGCCAATGGAAAGTTGCGGAAGTCATTATGGTTTTAAAACCAGGAAAACCGTCATATGAAGTAAAATCATACAGACCAATCTCGCTTCTTCCAGTCGTATCAAAAATTTTCGAGAGGATATTACTAAGGCGTCTCCAACCGGTTATAGAAGAAAATAATCTAATCCCTGACCACCAGTTTGGGTTCAGAAGTAAGCATTCGACAATTGACCAGGTGCATAGAATTACTAACGTAATCGAAAAAGCACTAGAAGAAAAAAAGATATGCTCAGCCGTATTTCTTGACGTCTCGCAAGCCTTTGATAAGGTGTGGCACGATGGCTTGAAATGCAAATTACGACAAGTACTCCCCGTGTACCTATACGAGATTTTGGATTCATATCTCGGAAATAGACTCTTCCGTGTTAGAAATGGAAACGAATACTCAGAGCTCAAAAAAATTTCGGCCGGCGTACCGTAAGGAAGCGTTCTGGGGCCGCTTCTTTATCTGTTATATACTCGTGATATACCGAAAGAAGATGGCACTATGCTTGCTACGTTTGCCGACGACACCGCTATCCTAGCAGTAGGTAAAACAATCGAGGAAACGACTGCCAAACTGCAAAACGCATTGAATAAAGTAAATGAATGGACGAGGGACTGGCGGATCGCCCTTAACGGAACTAAATCTGTTCACGTGAATTTCACTTATAGAAAAATTAATGACTTGCCAATTTTTATAAATTTGGCCCGAATTTCGATTGCAAATGAAGCCAAATACCTGGGAATGACACTTGACGCAAAGCTGAAGTGGAATTCGCACGTGAAAATGAAACGTAAAGAATTAGAAATCAAATATAGAGAAATGTACTGGCTGATCGGGAAACATTCCCACCTCAGTACCGAGAACAAACTGCTTTTATACAAGCAAGTGCTAAAGCCGGTGTGGTCCTACGGTATACAACTTTGGGGTTGTACCAAGAAAACAAATGCCAATATTTTACAGACCTTTCAAAATAAAGTGCTTAGAGAAATTGTCCAAGCACCGTGGTATGCTAGAAACGACGATATCCACAGGGATCTCGGAATTCCGACAATCGAAGCTGAAACTAGAAGCTTCGCGCGAAAACATAGAAACCGACTAATCGGACATGTTAATAATACAGTCCTACTTATTTTGGATGAGAGCAATTTATTGCGCCGACTACAAAGAACAAAACCTTTCGACTTGGCGAGATAAGGATTAACCGCATCTAAATTGCGGAATATGCAGGATCTTTCATTGGAAAGTAACCTGCCAAACGTTTATATTTCGTGATAGAAAAATTGCTTGATAAGTAGTATAACTTAGTTGCAGTATCTAACAAATTTATATCGAAGGGAGGTGTTTTTGGTCAGTAAGAATCTGACACTACTATGAGCACGCGCTTGCTATTCTCATAGTGTCTATGGAAGATTTTCACCTACCCTCGGGAAGAAAAAAAAAAAAAAAAAAAAAAACTGTTGAAGTTGGAGAAGGGGAAGCGTTTCACTTTTCGTCTGATTCAGGCAAATTTGCCCTACGACGGCTAAAGAAGTTTCACTTCAAAAATTCAAAGGTGCATTGCACTGGTATTGCAATGTGTATCTATTGCACAAGAAAGAAGTCTTATCTGCCACCAAAAAACTATCGAAATATTCAAAAGTGTATTGCAAGCTGAATTTTAAGGTTTGAATTAAAAACGACGTTATTTATTCTTCATTTCTTATGGAATATAACCAAAGAATATACAAACCCAAGAAGTCGCATCTCATATCAAATTTTTGTATGAAAACATTTTTACCGGCGGAAGAAATTGTATACATAAACCCCTTTTTACTCTGGTAGTATTTTTTCGTAGCAAAATATTTTGAAAAATGTGTAGGTAGGTATGCATTATTTTCCTACATCATTTAACCGCTCAAACTCGGTAGAAGATTTTCAGTCGTTTCTTACCGCAGACCTCAGTCTCTTCGCCTACAAAACCGATTTTCTGCCGGCAAAAATCATCTCGTGTGCGGTGGCCCAATGTTTGCATGGTGGGATTGAAAATAATTTTGTTTTCTTCGCTTGCTTGTACTTTTGATATTTTGTGGCTCGATATGTACATTTTAGATTTTATTTTATTGCCTGTTGAAGTTGGAGAAGGGGAAGCGTGTCACTTTTCGTCTGATTCAGGTAAATTTGCCCTACGACGGCTAAAGAAGTTTCACTTCAGAAAAAAATTGCATGTTTATTCGCCTCTTCGTGTCTTTTTATCCCTACATGTCTGGTTACCCAGTAGATAAGTCTGTTATTTCTGCGTTTGTCAGTTTCATCAAGTTTTCGTTCACTTGGCGGTTGTTATTTGGACTGTTACAAATCTTTTAGATAGATCTTTTAGATCAAGATTCGTTGTTTTCTTAAAATACAATTCACAGTAAATGTATGTAGTATGTATATGTACTTCCTTTTTCTTTTATTTCAAATTAACAAATTAGTAAAAAAAATGAAAATTCAACAATTAATAGTAATATATAGGTACTTTATAAACAGCCCTAAAAATGCTCGTTAAAAATTTCGTTTCTGTACGATCATGCAGCACTATAGTATTGCAGATCCTTCGCAGTTAAGGACGATATCTTCCCTCTCAGACAAGTTACAAAGACAGCTGTAGATACTCAAATCCTCACGATATGTGGTGAAAAGTACAATCCTACTAACTCACCCCACATTTTGCATTTAGCAGAAATTAGCTTTTGACTGATGTGAAAATAGTTCCGTTCACATAGATTATGTTGCAGATGGCTGTAAATTGCTCTATATGCACCGAGGAGCTGTGTTAATGCAGTCTAATCAATACTTCAATACTTCTACTACAGTCTAATCTAAACTTTGCAAAGAGCTTCTCTGGCATCCCGTCCATTGCTCTCCTGCAGGTTAGAGTCAAAATTGAGGCCATAATAGTCCGTAGGCTCCTTTAATTTCCAACAGCCATATATACATTGCCTGAGTCTCCGGCAACCTTTCATTTGGCATATCAAAAATTTTGAGTAGGTAGTCCACATGAAGCTTTAGGATTTTAATAAAGAGTGGTGATAGTCCCCGTTTCAATTATGATCATGTAGCAGCAGATTGGAAATCCTCCCTAATGACTTCTGTCGCAGCTGCATGAATGAGGAAGAGGAAGAATCCCACTATGCAGCTACCCAGCACTCTCCTCGTTAAGAAAAAAAATTCTGGGGGAATATTTCTTTACAGATCTACAAGATATCAATAAAATATATGTACATAGTTTATCAAACTTTCAAAACGGCTCACATGGCAACGAAATGGACCTTCTTTGGTCTAAGTGAATCCTAGCGAGTACGGTGGATAGCCACCTAACCTAACATACCCTATATATGAATGCATGTGTTTCGCAAGCAATCTTTCCAATTGGATGCGCCTCAAAGTGACAGTTTACTTACGAACACTAGATTGTTCGTTTTTAGGGTTCCGTACCCAAATAATAATACGGAACCATTATAAGTTCGCTATAACTCAAAAATATCTGTCACGATAAAAACATCAAGTACCGTTCTTTCTAGAAACTTGAAATTTGGCACATTTATACAGTACGTCCACATACATGGACAACATATTACTCAAAAATATTGTGTGGGTAAAATGTAATCTTAAAAAAAAAATATTGAAAAATATATCATGTAGAACATCATTCGAAAGATAACAAAAATGTTTTTCCTAATTTTTTTCTTTTGAAAACTTTGGGAGTTATTGTCAAAAATGTGTGAAAAATATCATACCAAAAACCACCTACTGTTTTCTCGGAAACTACTGAAGTCAAAAAAAAGAAAAAATCATAGTTTGTAGATGATTAACTATATTTTTAAACAAAACTTT
Organism: Brachyopa scutellaris; assembly: GCA_949775065.1. Classification (NCBI taxonomy): domain Eukaryota; kingdom Metazoa; phylum Arthropoda; class Insecta; order Diptera; family Syrphidae; genus Brachyopa; species Brachyopa scutellaris. The sequence continues at coordinate 24,842,131 of OX459112.1, forward strand.
AGCCTTAGCGAATCTCGTAACTTGTATAGTTTTTGAGAAATTCATGCCGAAAAGTTCAATTTTCTATTGAAAAATTCAATTTCTCAACCGATTAAGTCGTAAACTACTGGACCAATTTTAAAGAAATTACCACTATTCGATTAACAATAATTTTGGGAAAATTAAACGCTATCCGAAATTGTGCTGCCCCCCGTGTTGTTCATTATTCACTAATTTGAGAAAAATATACGCATCGATCATTTCGCTGCCTAAGATCTCAGATAGAAACCTAGGGAAAACAGAAAAATTCACCGCATTGAACCGTTTCTTGAAATACATATAAACATGTTTTGGACGATATGTAAATATTAACAAAGTTCATTTGAAATATGAATTGGAAATAACGACCAAAAATATGGAAATATCGCCCAATTTTTACAAAAACAAATCCCATTGCAATTTTTTGGGCGATATTGCCTTTTTATAACTTGAGTGATATTGAGTTTTGGGCGTTAGGCAAAGTGTTTTTGGGCTTTATTTCCATCTTGTTGTTTATTTTTGGGCATTAGGAATTTTTTTGGGCTCTATTTCCAAATCGCTTGGGGCGTTATTGCCTAACGCCTAATAGACGCACTACACACTGACCCGTGTTCTTAATGTTTATCCAATTTCTCGTAGTGAATAATAATTACTTATAATAAGTTTGTGAAATGAATATAGAGGTGGGTCGTTTTGGTTTTTTGTGTTAACGAAACTAAACAGTTATAACAAAATATAACTAGTTTTAAAACTACAGAATCCTTTGAGCGCGAGTCTGACTTGCACTTGGTCGGTTCTTATTTTCTAATTCTTAAGTTTAGTTCAGATAATTGATTTTTTAATTAATTGATTCGGATATCTGATATTTCAGTTAATTGACGGTCGTACAATCGACGCTCTACTATATTTTTCTTCTGAGTTTTACCAACATTTTTCGATGAGTTAAACTACCAGTCAGCTTGTCTACTGTAGACCTGAGTTGATTTTCCAGCAAACTTTCTATTAAGCTTCTGAGTAGGTTGTAAAAGATGGATGTAGGTAGATACATACTTTAATCCCATAATCAACTTTATGTAATAAACCAAATCACCTGCGAAAACTCTCAAATTATGGTGTTAACATCATTTGGGCAGCAAAATTGAATAAACGAATAATAAATTAATGAAGCTTAGGGTAAGAAATTGAGTGGGTTGTGTTCTAGTTTTTGCTAAGAAAATCCATCCATCTGCCAATACGTTTATCTTAATGTATCCACACTGAAGCACACCCCTTACAGATTTTTCAGCGCTCTTACCGTTTTGCAGTCAGAACACTTCCGTCGACGATAACAAAGATAAAATATCTCCCACTCATCGGTACTGATTCGTATATGAGCTATTTATAACAAAGATAACATTTCACATTCAGGTATAGGGTAGCTTTTACCACTTAGCAGATTTCCAGATGGGTTTCAATTAAATGTGGAAGTCCTTCAATGGACAGCATTTTTAATGATTTCCCCCTTAAATAACGACTATCAATGCTGTTGGCTACAAAACACAACGGAAAGCTGCAGAAAGTATCTCTTGGCCCCATATTCTCAAGTACTTAATGCAGGGAGTACATATACACTCGCACACCCATTTAAAAGTAATGATGAAAATCATTTAACTTAACCTCCATTATTCCGCTCGCAAACAGACAACCCATTTACGGAGAGGATAAAATTTATTAGTTTCCTGAAAATCGGAAAAGGTGAAAAGGGCCAAATGCAGCGAAAGAACGAGGGCATTGTACAAGTGCACTCTGCGCACATCTTTCCATTTGAATAAATTACGGGAGGGAATCCCAAACGCAATGCCTTGACTTGACTTGTCTCCCATCACCAAGCAGGACGAGGAAAAAAAATTACAAGAAGGTATGAGATGGGAATGGGAACACCAGCAGAATCCTACGTTCTGATAGTGTTCTTTATACAAGGTTCGTTTTGAGTGTCTGTTGGTGTGTGTGCGGGCGTATCCTCCCCAAAAGAGAATAGAATGGTGGTGACCTGAGGCACATTAAAGAGCAATTAAAATCCTGTCATAGAAGCTTTCGCATATGAAATATGGAAAACCATCATGAGATTTGAGTTTATTTTTACAGGAAAAAAAGTATCCACCACCCAGTTGCATGTGTGCTCGTGCTTGCTCCTTGTGCACATTTACATTCCCCCGAGTGAAACACTGCGATCTTAGATGGAGAATTTGAATGCATCTGCTTTACATTTTGCACGCTCGGAAGAAGGACACACAAAATGGAAAAAAAAGAGTAATTTTCCTGTGGGAATTTTCACAGCACTGCTGCTCTGCTTCCTCCAACCACAGGATTTATTTAGGTTATGATGCTGTATGTGTGTGCGCAAAAATGGTTCGCAGGTGAGATTCTCTTATTTGCATACCGTACTGATATGGCGAAAAATACCAGGAATACAGGACTATCACAGTTCTGTGTACACACATTCCCAGATATTAACGCTGGCTCGATGAATGCGATGCGATGTATGGTATGCAAGCATCTTCAGTGTGACATGAGCCCGGGGTGGGTTGGCTGGTACGTATATAGTTCAGTTTGAATGCCATATCGTGCCGGTTGAAAATGTAACTTTCTAAATTACGGACTGCGTCGTGATGCACGGTGCACGGTGCACCTATCTACAAGCCCCGATGGGGGAGCAAGCACTTGAAGTTATGCACAGGAGCTTTCAGCCATCATTTGTGGGTGTAAAATGATGAAAGAATGGAGATTTTTCCACTCTCAAATACATACCTACATATGTACATATGTGTGTGCAATATTTTGCTCTACGACGATTATACTCGTACTATCCTTGTCACCGAGAGCAGTCAGCAAATTATCGCGCGAACTCACCGAAGTTTATATGAAACAAGCGTGCACAGTGTTAATGTATTAAAAAAACGCGCAGTGATTTTGCATTAAAAATTGCTGTACGGTGATATTAAGGATATTGTTTTTCCGTAATGTGGTGTAAAGTGGTTGCTAACGAGAAATGTCCGGATGGTACATTAGCCAGTTATGCATGCGGTTTCATAGTATTTGAGTGGATCTTGTACGAGTATTTTGTACTATGATTTTGCGTTTTCAGTTTCAGGTGAGGAAAAAACTCAGTAGGGTGGTTATTGAAATATTAGACATGAATTGACAGCCCTTCATTGAATTGGTCTCAAATTTGACTTAACACTTGTTTTACTTTTACTTTGTCGTGCGCCCATTCTTAACCAAGGACGATCGCGACCAAAAAGAGATCGGCTCATATTTTTTTTTATGGTTCAGTGGGCCGAGTCAAACAGGGTTATGAATCTCAGACTATCACTTCAGTCAGAAGATCATCAAGAACCATAACTTTACAAAAGTAAAGTGGTAAGCAGGGTGAACATGTATATTTAAAGTTCCTTGGCCCCTGACGTATTGGTTTTGCAGTGTATCTTGGGAAATACATAAAGACAAAACTCCGATAGGAATATGAATCTCAGGAAATCAGCAAGTTAACATGATCCGGATGCAGGCTGGTCTCTATATTTATACCTTTTACCAGACTATCGAGACTTTTGTGAGAATAAGTATAAGAATAAGATTCAAGCGCTGTATGGAGGTGATACACCACAGCTTAACGCCCTTTTACACACACTAAAAAAAATATCGGTTGTCATATTGACAATTGCCGGTTATCAACTGAAAATTGTCAATGTGATGAAAAAAATAATCAATATGATGAAAATTATCCCCGACTAGCTTCGTATTTGAAAACCGGATAGTCAATATGAAAATTTTCGATTTTCATTTGTCGGCATTCAATATGATGAAAGAAGTTATCAATATGATAACCCCAGTTGTCATATTGACTATTGTGGTTTTCAATATGATTATCTTACTTTCGCAGTCATCACATTGATAATTTAGATTTTCAATATGATTATTTCAATATGATTATCACATTGACAATTGCAATAGTCAATAAGACAATTCCATGTTGAATTTGAAAATCGAAGTTTTCAATCTGATAGCCTCAGTTTTCAATATGACACGATTGAAAAATAATAAGTAACCATAAACAAACAACTAAACTAAAAAAAAACCAAAGGAAACAACTTTCTTTTCTATCATCACGATTGAAAATAGAACAAAAAGAAGCAAAAAAAAAAACCAAAAAAAAAAGTCCCCCGCCAAGAAATGAACCTGGGACCTATGAGATGAGAACCCGACATACCATACACTGAGCTACTGCCCATCTTAAAAAGAGAGTATCCAATTTGGTATATATTTCTCACGGCTGCCACCCCTTTTGAATGTCTGACAAGCAATCAAAGCGTATCATTTGTCATGATCTGATGGAAGGTGGCCGTGCCGTAGTGAGAGTCGTCGTCGCTTGTCACGTTGAAGGTTCGCGGTTCAAATCCAGATTTAAGTAAGTATTTATTTCTCACAAAATAAAAATAAAATAATCAATTTCAGAAGAATGTCCACGGTTCAAATCCAGAGTAAGTAAGTATTTATTTCTCACAAAATAAAAATAAGTTAATCAGTTTCAGAAGCTAATTTCAAAACCTACAGCGAAGCCATAGCACTGGCAGTGAATGGTGATATGGCTGAAGATATTGATCGCACAAACTATAATAATAGGAAACATCTGGAAAAAACTTCTGTGAATCATAAGCAAGTACAAAATCTTTGAATAAAACACAACTCTCCAGTCTGGACACCACCCATAGAGTTAGTTGAAACCTATAAAAAAAATACCTGAGTTTCCTAAGCTGTAGGTCCCTTTCCATTCGTGCAAAAAAAAAAAAAACACGCACACGCAAATGGTTGCGAGAAGCTAGGCTTCTGTATAGGACTGCTGACGCCGTATATTATTATTTATTTTTTTTTTTAAATATGATTATCTTACTGTTGCAGTTATCACATTGATAATTTAGATTTTCAATATGATTATCGCATCTTTGCAATTATCATATTGAAAATCGAAATTTTCAATATGACAACTGCTTTTATCACATTGACAATTGCAATAGTCAATAAGACAATTCAATGTTAAATTTGAAAATCAAAGTTTTCAATCTGAAAATCGAAGTTTTCAATATGACAACTGCTTTCATCACATTGACAATTGCAATTGTCATTATGAAAAAACAAGTTATCAAGTTGAAAATTGAAAATCGTAAATTGTCATATTGATAACTATAGTAGTCGGTTGAAAAATTACAATTTTTTCATCACATTGATTACAAAAATTATCAATATGACACCGTTTTTTGGTTCAGTGTCCTCTCAAACTGGCATTATTACTGGCCTAACTATTTCTGGTTTCGCATTCAGGTCCGATGTAAGTATGTATGTTCTTAGTTCTTAGAATGAATATTCCATTTTTGGAAAACTTTGCTTAACTATACAGGAAAATGTTTCTTCTTAAGATCCTGTCACAGCACCACTGCTCCTTTTTTGGAAAAAGTCGGCATTGCGTCCTTGGATATATGTATGTATGTACGCTTTAGTGGTACCTTACAAAAGGCTTCTAAGGATTTTATTGTTTGTTCTTTAAAATTGCTATCGGCTGATTCTTAGTCGGTGGTCGCCGTGGCCGTGGTGGTTAGTGCATTGGACTACTTCGCATGATGCCCGGGTTCAATCCCAGCTAAAACACCTAAAAGTTTTTTCACGGTGCCACCTCTTTCGAATGCCAGACAAGCAATCAAAGAGTATCATTTGTCAGGAGAAGCTTCTCAACTCGCCGTTCAGAGTCGGCAAAAAACTGTAGGTCCCTTCCATTTCGTGGAAAAAATAACACGCACACTCAAGTGCACACAAATGGTTGCGAGAAGCTATATATACCTCCCTATATTGTGTGTCAGTTATTCTCGAAACATTAAGTGAAAAAAAAAAAAATTAACAACTAAACTCTTATCTTTCTAAGGCCAAACTATTGATTTAATCTTGTTTGGGACATTGTAGACCGCACGTACGTTTTTATCAACTTTAGTTTATAAAAACTAAGTTCCCCACCTGCAACGGTTATTGGTATTGTGTACAGACGCAGCAATATCCAGGTGTTGGGATATAAATCTTGAAGATTGTGCCTTTTGATAAAGTTGAATGTCTCGTTAGGTGTTGCCTGAACGTACCTAGTCTTGCAGACCTAAAATTTCATCGCACAGCAAATCTCCATCAATATCAGATTTAAAGTTGACCGTTAACTTTTATTGCAGTGCAGAACAATGTCGTATGAGTTCTTCTTTATTATAATTTTTTATTTTTATTTTTTTTTGTTAACCCTCCGATTAGCGACAGTCCCGATAGCAATATACAAGCTGTAAGATCCCTAGGGACCTAGAGGCATTTGTGTAGGTACAATTTTTCAAGAAATGTCTGTATTATCATCATGCTAGTTTTACCTTAATAGTTTTATATATGTATTTGGTTGTATAAAGTGCGTAAATGCAGGAGCCGCTTCGTGTAACGTCGTAGCGTCGTTTTGTTTGGTAGCATCGGCCAAGGAAATCAAAGCATCGCATTCCACATTTCAACTATTTCACTCTCTTTCATCCTACATAGATTAGGTTGAGAGAGGTTGAGAGGCTGAGCCATTCCAAAATACTAGGCACCAGAGCAGGGCCGGACCTTACATAGGAGCTAGAAAGCAAGATGCGTAAAAACTAAAAAAATTAATATCCAAAAAACAGATCTACTCGTTTGCTAATATGTATTTATATTCTTCACAAACAAATATTTCTCACCGTACTTCTCAAATAACAATACACACATTTCAATCACTGTACTTTAAAAAATACACACACATTAAAATCACCAAATTTCCATATAAATATGCACATAATGTTTTTTTTCTATCCCTTCCCGTTCCCACAACATTTTATTCTCTTTCTCTCCATAGCTGCTAATTGGTATAACAGATCAGTTAGCAGAATTTTTATCTGTACCCAACTACAACCAGATACAAACATTGTCTCTGCTGCAACCATAGTAGACTCTGTTATTTCATATTAAATATCCAGTCGACCCTTCAGCCCATTGCCATAAAACGAAATTTTCACTGCCAACATGCTGTGGAGCAGTCTTATCATACCGCTCCATTTGCGCCTACCAAAATCCATACAAATCAACAAACATGTCGGATGTTGTGGAGCAGGATTCAAATTTCGCGCCAAGGCAATGCGCCTACCTAAAACGATGCGAACTTCAAATTTGGTTACGCAACCTTGTTCGATATATCAAAACGTTCGATTTGACTGAAGAGAAAGAGAGTCAAACTCAGGTCATATACTCATACGTAGTAAAATTTATTGTTACATTATCTATGTACAGATCGCGACAGAAAGATAGCACATTTGCTTTTTTCTTGGTACCCTTTTGCATTGTCGTGTTTTCAACCAATAAAAAAACATTTCCTTCTTACATGCTGTGCATTTAATATTTAATTGATAACAAAACAAGACTACATAAAAAAATGCAACCTGCGGTTACGAAAACAAAAGATATTATTCAATTCAGAACATTAGCACTTCAAGTGGTAGATAGCACATTTTTAAAAATATTGAAAATTAGTATGTTATGTAATATATATTCAATTTTCCCTGCGTCTAGTATTAATGCCTTGATTCTCCTTGGCTACGATTATAGTAGATCTTACGCTTGATATACATAAGTAGAAAGGAACTTTAGTAGTTAGAATAGTGGGCCAAGATACGAAAAAGTTTAAAATTAGAGAATATTTTTTGGGATTGTTGCGAAAAAAACAACTGGGTCTGGCTAAACTGATTTAGTTTTGAATGAACTTGCTGATTTGGATATTCTATTAGTGAATTGTAGAGGACAAGGGTATGATAATGGTACTTATGTATATGAGAGGGAAACATTGTGGTATGCAAGCGAGAACTAAGGTTTTGGAACCTAGAGCTTTGATGATGCTCAATGCTCTACTGATGCAGTTGCATTCTTCGATAAAGTTGAGAGTAAGTATCTATGTTTTCTATTCAAGTTCTGTAGACAGATGGTCCTTTTTAAAAAAAAAACATCTTAATAGTTTGACTCTTAAGCAGAATAGATGCAATAAAACCACTAAAACTATACTTGGGAGATGTTTATAGGCTCTTGTTGAAATTTCAGAAAATTATGATCAAAAAGTCCAAAACATGCCTCAATCTCTTGGTAGTAAGCTAAGTGAATTTAAATTTATTTGTTGTGTTGTTATTTGGTACACAATATTAGACACAAAGCAGTATTTGCCTTAAGCTTGCAGTTGAAATTTTCTGCTCAATGAAAAAGTTTTTATCGAACTAAGAACTAATGACAAGTTTTTTTGAATTTTCAGATAAGGACTTATAGCAAATGAAATTAAAGTTCCTTTTCCAGCAATTTCAACTTAACGGTCCCGAAAAAAAGTAGTTCAGTTTTCCTATGAGGATAGGAATGAGGTAATTTTGGACCTCAAGAAAGATTTAGGGTTGAATTTTATGTTGAAGTCAACGCGTCAATTACTCTCTCTCTTCGGGAGATGTGAAAAAGATCAAACCTTTTATACGTTGCTTTTGGAGCGCTTATTTTTTTCCTGCGCCAGGCGCCAAAACTGTTAAAACCGGCCCTGCACCAGAGTGTGCCCAATGCCCATCGCAATCCTCTAAGAATCCATCCAATGATTGCACCTAAACCGTCACAATTTCCTCAAAGCATTTTATTACCCTGCCAAATTCTAGAACGAGTCTATAGTAGGGGTCTAAAATGTTCCTGGACTGCGTGCTATTCCTTGACATTCATACAGAATATGTGTGATATCTTCTGCTACAACGATATTTTTTCAGTATCTCCAAATATCCGTGCCTATGACTCCGAGCCTCTTTGCATGTTTGCGTAGAAGGCAATGCCCGGATAGTATTCCTATAGCTATTCCCATTTTTGGCCTGCTAAGTCTAAGGATTACACTAGTGCCTTGGAAACCATATGCCCTACAATGTTAGACCATCTATCGTCAGCCTTTCTCGTGAGTGTATTTTTTACCTTGGATTCAGTGCTGCATAGCAGTGCAGCAACTTCCACCGCATTGGGTAGTGGCAACTCCCCCCTTTCCTTGTCAACTCATCGGCAAATTCATTGCCTTCTATCCCGAAGTGCGCAGGCACCCAACATAGTCTTATCCGGTTCTGCGATTGCCGCTATTCTTAGCACTTAGTACATAAGAAGTGAGGGATACAACAAGACAAGCAACAAAATGATAGATCGTGGTAGATAGATAAGATAATAGATAAGATAAGTTCATAAAAGTTATCGATAGAGATTGGTATTCAAATTAAGTGGTTAAGTTAAGCTGGCGCGCAGCGCCCCCCAGTCGCCGGCCCCCCGGGAGGCCGCCCAGGTCGCCCCACCCTAAAGCCGGCACTGACCAGTTAATCACTTTACAACTCAAAAGATAGATTCACAGCTAGGAGATTTAACGGACTAAAATTCTCTAATACGAAAGTCACCTTTGGATCTAAAAGTTGTTTGGATCTACGAACCACATGAGGTATTCACCTAAAAAAAAGTTTTAGAACTTTCAGAAAATGTTAATATGTAAGTTCAAAATATACAGAGCCCAAAAAGTCTCCGTACAGCGGCACATGCCCGAAATAAATGCTTTAATGAGATCCAAATACAATGATTAAATAAAAAAGGAAACATTTCTATGAAAGAAAATCTTTTCTTCTTTATTTCTACCAAATTTTATTCACTTTCACATTATAACTTGAAGTTTATGAACGCAAACGTCTTGTACGGCCGTTTCTGAAGAACAAAAAAGTCCCCGTAAAGCTACTGTTCCAAGGATCTTACGGTGTTTTCTGTATTATAAGTCATGCTGAAAGTTGCTTTTCGGAAACGATCGATTGTGTTTCTCCTATTTTAGGTTAAAAAAGTGAGTTTTTTTTAATATGGAGGAAAAAAATAACCAAATTTCTATCGCAACTTAAAAATATGGTTTATCCAAAGAAAAAAGGTAAATCTCTAGCTAAAATTTCAAATATTGTTAACAAAATGGATTCTTCGGTGCAATATGTCATCCATTTATTACAAAAAAAACAAAACTATAACAAATAAACCAAGATCCTGGACGACTTAGAAAAATTTACAATCGCTTTAGAAGAGAACTGTGAGGGTAGTGAACAAGGTTTTGAAAACAAGTACCTGTGCAATAGCTGCAAATCTTCAAACAAGTGATGAACTTAATGTTTGTGAATAGATAATAAGAATTGTTTAAGAAATGGATTGAAACGAAATGGTTTGAATGGTCGGGTCAGCAGCATGAAACCATTAATCAAGAAATAGAACTAGTAAGCCAAATTGCAGTACGCTATTAAGACTATTAACAGGGATAATTCATTTTGAGACACGGTTAAATGCAGCTACGACAGTTAATTTAACATTTTTGGATCGGATGGTCATCGTATAGTGTGGAAAAAGCCCAACACTGAAATGGATATCAAGCATTTAGCGCCGACAGTAAATTTCGGATGTGGATACGATATGGTCTGGGGTTGCATGGCCTCCTCCGGCGTGGGAAATCTCGTTTTCGTCGATTGCTGAGCGGATAAATGTGCAATTCTAAATATACTCAGAGAAAACCTACATTTAAGCACAGCTTAATCAAGGTCTGGCAACAATTTTCTGTTTCCAACCAGACAATGGCCCCAAACACACCTCAGTTTTGGTAAGAGATTGGTTATTTGACAATGTTCAAAGGAAGCTGAAGCACCCAGCGCAGTCATCTGATTTGAACCCCATCGAGCACTTGTGGAATTACTTAAAATAAAAGTTGCCAGCATTCTATAAGCAATAAAAATTAGCCAAAACAATTTTAATGTATGAATGGACAAAAAATGGCTAAGACATCACATCCAAATTGGTTAATTCCATGTGAAACCAATTAAAAGACGTCATCCATAATAGCAGCCGACCAACTACGTATTAATTTGTTATTTTTTTTTCATATTTATTTATATTTTTAAGAAAATTAACCACTGTACGGAAACTTTTTTGGCTTTATTCAAGCACTGAATTTAATTAATTGTTTTTTTTTGTATGTTTTTTTTAATAAAATATTGTTTCTTTCTTAACTAACTATTTCGTCAGATGTATTTGTTCAAATTAGGGTGAAACTTTTATCTTATATCACTGTGCTTTGATGCTTTTATGAGTTGAGAAGTAAGAAGTGATACCTGTACGGAGACTTTTTGGTCTCTGTGTACGTATACATTTAGAACCTACGTTTTCAATGATTCAAAGGAGCGTGATTATTGTTAGCCCAACCGCAATCGGACAACCACATTCGGTACATCTGAGGTGGTTTTGTAAAAACAGAGTTTACAAGAGACCGCAGACCACACACATGTTGACTTTCAAAACCGCACGCTTATCGACGGTCCCTGGTGCATTCAATTTTCCATTCAGTTCTTTTTTTATTTTTTGATTACGGTCCCAACCAAAGGAAGCAATTTGTATTCAACTGAATGGTATGGTACTCCTGCCATTGCTTATTGTTCCAATTTAGTTTCGTGTGTTACGGCAATGGAATCCCTGATACCTGTATCTCGCACAAATTAGCATACTCGTACACACCCGCAACGCAACAACTGAAACATTTCAAAAACTCCCAAAAACATTCGGGTTCGAGGTTTTGTCCAAAAGCCCACAGGGTCATCTCATTGGCTTTCGCCGCAACCAACAACATTTGCATGATTGTGGTCGAAGACCGTATTGTGGAACCTCTTGCTCTATCGATTCACGTTTTGAGGTTCTCCCAGAGAACCAGTTAACCCCAGGATGTTGAATATCCTTTTTATCTCATGCGAGCGTGTGAGTAAAAATCATGCCAAAACAAAGTACGATTCCCTTCGCGACTAAACAAAAACGAGGGGGACTTACACTAGTCAGTGTGCCCTTTAGTCCTTGTTTTCATTTAGTTTTTGTGTAGCTAATAGCGCGCATATATTTACCTAAGCAACGATATTTTTGTTACTTTTTTGGCTGTGTCCCGGAATGAAGCGAGTAAATATTTGATTTGCTTCAATGTAAAACCACAAAGTCGCTAGTGTATGCAAAACGAATTACTCGTATCTTTGACTTGGAGACTAGGAAAGTGAAGCTACCTGAGTCTCCACGTGGGAACTGCCAACGTAGCAACGATTGTAAGCGCGGTCGAAGCTCCCTTGAGGGTGCGCGACCTCCACCTCCCGTGTTATTCGGCCGATAATTGGAAAAATTTTCATTTGATAGTTGCTGAGGCTAGGTAAAATGTATTTTTTTTTTTCTTACATATACTTTGGCTGCGACTTTTCGTCGACCCTTTTTCATTCATTTTAAAACAACACACCACCCCGACCCCACTCGAGGGAATTGAACTTTTCGTCGAATTTAATAGAATTATTAAGTGCGATACCGCCGAAGGGAGGCATTAGCATTTGGCCTGCGGTAAAGGAAAAATTTCATTAGCAAGCTACTTTCGAAAGTTCTAGTAATTTCCATTAACTTCCGTTTTCTTATAACATACGAATTTATCGATATAACATTGGAGCGCGGAAAGTGAACTCGTACGTAACGTATGGTTTCGGTTGTAATTGAAAAGAATTACTTTGGTGTGGAAATGCGAGTTTGCTCTGTGTGGAGCTATAAATATGCACGAGTATGTGGGTAATTGAAGACTTAAAGAAAGATCTACTGGGAGACATAAAATGTTAGCACATTTGTCTATCTGTTCAACAAACAGGGTGTGTTGGGTTATTTTCCTGCGCGGTTCCTTTTTATACACTTACCAGCCGTCAAAGCTGAATATGACAGCTGATGTCCAGATGGAAGAAGATGCTACAGGGTTTGATATACGAGTACACCAGGACATTTTATTTTGCTGTTTTTCCTTATAGCTAGGCATGAATTAACTTGAGAAGTGATTGTTTTTTTATTGCGGCAGTTATTTATTATAAATTATATTAGGGATATGCGTGCTGTTAAAATTAAGTATCTAGTAAACTAATAACTCTTAAAAGAATAATATAAAAAGTACAAAAATATGTAAAGTCTTTGTGTTTAGTCAAATGAATTAGGTATTTTATAAAGAAAGAAAGAGAGAGAGAGAGATTTAGACTTAGTTGATAAATGTTGAAATCCGTCTCTTGAACGTGAGTAGTGAAGTAGTCATCAAGTCGAATTGCTGATACGAGGAAGGAACATTCTGCTTTTGTGTAGGTATGAGAAGTATGGAAATATCAAAATTACGTCTCTACGTGACTGAGCAAAAAGTATCATATTACTAAAGTATTCGGGAACTTTAAAAGAATTCTGAAATAATAGTATTCATTTACGTGACACACTGGTGTACTTACTGACATTGTAAATATATAAAACGCACAAAGACATTAAACGCAACATTTAGTTTACGATGGCATTAATAATCCATGGAAGGATACACATTACAATTGAACGTGAAAAACAGCAGTAAACAATTGTTTTAGGTACATACATCGTTAATATTGAAAACAGTTACAATTTCCAATTTCCAATTGCGAGTATGTCAATTTAAAGATTTTATATGAAGATTGGGTCCCAACGGATACATTTTGATGTTCGTCTTATATATCGAAGCAAATATGGTGTGAAACGAACATTGCAAGACACTATTGATGTCATATTAGAAAGTGTTTATATAAAGTCAGTAAAATAAAAAAATGCATGTCCTACACAAAATTGCCTCTTTAAGACTTATCGGTGAGATTTTGTTTAGTTCGTCATAAGATTATGGAGCAAAATGTCATGGGAACAGTACGACAATGATCAAGTAATTCGAGTGAGTCTAAGACTTAAACAACATGCCAAGAAATACTGAGAATGAAGTTTGACTGGTATCAGCATGCGCTGACTAGTTTATTAGTATCATAAAGGACTTTAGCAAATAATTTTACTTGGTTTAGCCTATACATCTACACAATATTGTGAAAGACGTTATAAAAGATGATGATTGACAGAAGGTAGGTAGGTGGAATGACGACTCACGTCAATTTTAACATTTATACGCAACCTGTTAAGTCAAGGTAATGGAATAATTCTTCAACAGTGTTTTTTCTAGATTTTGCTTTAAGGTCGTTTGGACGCTTAATCATTTTATTGGGCAGTTTTTCCAGAACTTATGTAACTAACCTACATAGTAATTCTCTCAGTCACACAGCACGGTGCTCTTAGCAAGACTAAGTGATAGGAGGTGCAGGAAGCCTAGCTAGGGACGTTTCGATACAAGTAAATATGAGTATATACTCGATACTTTTGTTTCGATCCAAGTACTTTTTGTACTCGATACTTACTAGTAGTTACTTGGTATCGGAGTCAGATTCCAAGTATACATATTTTCATTTAAAAGGGACAGGTATACTTGAATTCCGTTACATGTAAAATTTTAAAGTTGTTATAAACTTCTCTTTCCAATATACATACTCAAACGTCAAACCCTATAAGAAACAAGGCAACAAAGAAAAAAGAAAAGGACAACAAATGCCTTCATTGCGTCAGTGCAAACGTTTGCCTACTCTTTTGCCGTTTCATCTGTCATTTCATTGCCACAAAAGCTTCTAGTTCTATGTATCCATCACCACCAACCTTTCCATAATCCATAAGTTAGGTAAAATATAAGTACTAACAATTGATTCGATACGAGTACATACTCGATACTTTTATACAAGTAAATGAGTAGTTTCGATACTTTGATTCGATACGAGTAATGAGTAAAAGTATCGATACCATGGCGGTATCGGAACGTCCCTAAGCCTAGCACTTAACGGAGGAGGATGGCAACCACACGTTCTTTGAGTAAACTAGATGGCTAGCAGAACAGAAGACTTATATGGGAGATAGGTAAAATATGAAACAAGATTAAAGTAATGCAAAAAGCTGTGCCAGTATTAGATCGTCTCTGAAGATGGAGCAGGTTGAGTTGGTTGGAGTCCAAAAAAGTGGACGGTTTGGCCAACACTGAAAGTGCATAAATGCAAATTTCGGATGAGACGGATTTTGATCTTTTGATATGCATCTTAATAGAGTTTTGGGTCGAGGACTGTACTCAATTACTTAGAACTAAAGCATATTTGAATTAGTTTGGTTTTGGGGGTAGTAAGCATCGAATCAGTTTTGCGCGAATTCGTACTCAGGCTACAACTTGTAAACCAGTTGCTAAATTTCTATATGTAAGACCACGATATAGATTTGTATTGAGCGTAAGCATTTTACGCCCTGCAAGAAAAAATACGTTTGATAATTATTTTGATAGATTATTTAAAGCTTTATAGCACTTGCTGCCGGTTTCGAGTACCAGCACACTTAGATCTATAGGGGTGCATCGTGATACCAAAGATATTGGGAATATGTGTCTACGCTAGGTTAGGTTAGGTTAGTGAGCTGATGAGAATGGTTACATTACATTCCCATCACACTTAGGGCCTTGTGGACCCATTGTGATACCCATAATGTGTTCCCACCCGTGGTATGATCGTCTTGATTCCAGCCATCCCGAGGCCCTGGCGAATTTCAGCAGGTAAGATGGTAATCCATCTGATAGCTCGTCGATATCTTCGAAGAAGAATTTGCCCAGGGTCCTGTTTCTCAATTGACAGAGGTTAGGGCAGTGACAGAGGAAATGGGTTGTGTCCTCATGTGCCTCCTCATCACCGTATCCTCTGCAGATGTCATCATCATTCAGTCTTAATTTCTTCATGTGGTATCTTAGAGCGTTGTGTCCAGTTATCACTTCTATAAGCAAAGACACAGACTTTCTTTCTTCTTGCAGGAGTTTTTTTTGCTCTTGCTTTGTCGTATTTTGGCCACAATGTTCTTGATACCTCACAGGTAGTTAGTCATTTCCACCTGTTGTTTGCTTTAGATTCTGATGTTTGTTCAATTTTGGCGCAAAGGTTGCAGAGTGGAGGTTTGACCGTCCCATCTGCCTGTTCTCTATCTAGGGCTAAGCCCTTTCTAGCAAATTCATCCGCAGCTTCGTTATCTGGTACCGCTCTGTGCCCAGCGACCCAGCAGAGTTTTTTATTGTGCTGCGTGCCGAGAACCTTCAGCTCTTCGCGGCAACACTTTACAAGCTTCGATGTTATTTGTGTAGCAGTTACTGCTTTTATGGCCGCCTGGCTATCAATGTAAATAGTGATATCGTCTCGCGATATTGTCATCATTGACACCAACTGGACTGTCTTTGTCACTGCTAGAACCTCAGCCTGGAAAACGCTGCTATAGTCTGGGAGTCGTATGAAACTATTTATTCCTAGTTCTTCCGAAAAGCAAAAAAAAAAAAAAAAACAAGGGAGCAACAAAATTATATTTTAATGGCAGAAATAAATAGAAATACGAAAAATCAGCAACACCTATTTCAAGGAACTGCACAAAACTCACAAACGCCTTCTCGCCGGCATGCAGCTGAAGTTGAGCTGAAGCTTCAAGTTCTCAAAACAATTTAAAATCCTTCAACTTTAACTGATTGCTATGTAAATATTGCGACAATAAATGCTAATTTAGCACTCTGCCGTGCTTTTAACAAACGATTTTCAATGAAGCTCTTTAAAATCGACCAACAAACTGACACAAATCATATTAGCACATTAAAAGCTGCCAGGCGGCATTGCACACAAACAAATAACAACTTGATTTGTATTCAAACATCCTCGAATGCATATGATTGTGCCAGCACCACCCCCCTATAATGCGACCAAATTCAAATGCCATAATCAATATAATTAAATAATCCATCAGCAAACACACGTACACAATTAAAAGTTTTCGCATTAGTGTGGCCACGTTTATCATTGTCAAATGTCCTTGCTTTTAGGGTATAGTGACTGTGGCCGATATTAGGTATCGGGTACCCCACTATCAAACCCGATAACGATGACGATGGCAAAACACTGATAGATTGCGTGTTGTTGTTGGCCTGACTCTCGATGAGTTGTTAGTTGCGTAATATTGCTTGCATCGCTTTAATTAGATTTCCGAATTTCAACGATTTCCATCACACAATGAGGCTGAAAAAATGTTGCTCTAAAAAGGATTTATGTAATTAGCGTCAAAGTCTAATTAGCTGATGACATTGTCAAAAGTGAAACTTATCCCTTGTCGACAAGTTACGCAATAGTTGAAAAAATATGAATGTGTTTGAGCCCGTATATCGGAAAATTGGATTTTCATTTTAAAAACGGATTACTTTTACCTGATGCGAACTTGTTTTTATGCTACACGTCCAGAAGGACAAAAATCCAGGAAAAAAACTTTCAATGGAATTCGCAGGGAAGTAAAAAACGTTCCTTGTCGGTGTTAAACTTTCAGCTTTACCATTGAATTGGGTATAAAGTTTCAAGTGGCGTTCTTTCGAATATTGAATAGCTTTCATTTGGCTGTATTGAACTTTTGAACAAGTTTTTCAAACATGGCTATTAGGGTCGGGGTTTGGAGAATTTTTTTTTTTTTAAATTGCTTTGCAATGTTTAGGTCTTGTGGGTAATTCACGGAATATGTTGGAACATTTTGAACTAGTTTCTTGTAGACAGTGTTTGAATCAACCCATATGAGCTGTTGGTTTTGAATATTCACTACTATCAAGGTCATGCTAAACTCTATGGCATAAGTGTTAAAAGTGTAGGAAAAAAAGAAGTTCATAGATGGCGCTCTATAGAATAAAGTTTTTGAGATGAAAGTAGTTTTGACTTTAATTTAATGTTATGCAGATGAGAGTTTATGTCAAAAGAAACTTTTGCAATTTCATTTAATAATTTCTTTTGTTTTCATCTGTTATTAAGTTGAGATTGACATGTGCTTTTTACTCAATCGATATTTCCGAAGTCCTGGCCAACACACGGGGTACGATCTTACAAAAGTCCGTTCAAATAATTGTATACGCCAACGACATTGATATTATTGGAAGAACACAGCGAGATGTCACCGGTGCATTTGCGAGCATAAAATTGGAAGCGAATAAAATGGGATTGAACGAGGCCAAAATAAAGTGAAAAATGCCACTCAACATCGCCGATTTGAACATAAGGTCACAATTGACATTTACAACTGGGCTCTGCTATAACATCAACAAATTACATCTCATCGGAAATCAAATAACAGATTAGTCTTGCCAATCGTTGTTTCTTTAAGCTAAGAAGGCAATTGAGCAGTAAATAACCCGCCCGATTAACTAAGGAGATTCTATCTAATATCTTTATCATCCCGGTCTTACTACAATATATGAAGCTGAAGATTGAACTGAAGCGAATGAGGATATTGTTGGTCTCTTTGAGTGAAAAATCATTCGGAAGATATGACGGGTTTTTGAGGAGAAGAATTCAACCACGAACTATACGAGCTGTTCAGCGAGATCGACCTGGTCAAAAAACTGCGCATTGGACGTTTAAGATGACTAGTACATGTAGAGCGAATGAACGTCAACGCTTTGGCCCGCAGAATATTTGACTCCAACCCAGAGTGTCAGCGCAACAGAGTCCGATCTCGCCTATGGTGGCGCGCACAAGGGGAAAAGGACCTCAACCAACTTGGAGTTGACTGGATAACTGGAGGCAGTTAGCTAATGACTAGGTGAGTAAGAGTTACGTAAGTAGGTAGTGGGGTGCAGCTGACAACACCCCATCATGATTTCACTTTAATACGCTTATCTTTCCTTTGGTGAGTGGTTCTATGGCGGAA
Source organism: Brachyopa scutellaris (assembly GCA_949775065.1). Taxonomy (NCBI): domain Eukaryota; kingdom Metazoa; phylum Arthropoda; class Insecta; order Diptera; family Syrphidae; genus Brachyopa; species Brachyopa scutellaris. Next base: position 24,860,896 of record OX459112.1, read on the forward strand.
TTGTCATTATGATATCGTTCTGGGGTAGAACAATGTTAAAAGTTTATAGAGTTTTAACTCATCCTTTCCAAAATAGTGCTTTCCGTATTAATTTTTGAAACAATTTTTTGTTTTTACAAATTCGCCATCATCCGTATCAATTAAGTCCGGCTCTTCATTTCAATCTTTACTTATATAGTATATAATAGTTGAATGCGTTCCTTATCTTTTTCAAATGACATTTTCAAATTACCTATACAAATTCAGCCAGTAAAAAAAATTACACAACTGGGTAGGTGGAGTGTTGACAGCACCCTTGCAGCTTGAAGAGTCTGTCACGGCGTACTTGTGCAAGCAAACTTTTTTAAAACGATCTGATTCTGTATAATAGAAAACAACAAGAAGGTACTGTACCGACAACGGGTGTTGTCAGTAGCAAAGTATTATATTTTTGGAAAAGAAGGGTTTGGTGTGTTGTCAGCACCCCACCTACCTAGTTAAAGGTTAATGGAAATGGTTATGGGTTGAGGCATATGTCGGTATTTCCGAAAAATTGATTTGCATACTCTCATTACTCATGTCGAGTAAAGAGTTTATTATATTTATTTTGCTTCTAAAACTATGCAATAACCAAAATGGCGCTCCCTTTGGTAGAAATATCGAACATTCTTCCCAAAAGTTTTAAACTTAGGCCATGTGTCAATTTCGTTAAAATTGTATGCCCTGGCTAATTTTTAACGTTTGTACAGAGGTGGATAAAATTTTAGCTTTTTGCTGTGTTGTGTCGATTCGATTAAATGGGAATTTTTTCGAACACTTTATTTTATTAATTTCCCACTAGAATTGAAAAATGTTCCTTTCCTTACATATTACTCGTATTGTAACTAAAATTACCAAACTGTTTTCCCAGTTTTACATAAACAATAACATAAAAAACATAACTAATAATTATTTTCGGTGTTAACGCTTTTGTTTGTAAATTATGTTATTTGTACAAATAATTGAAAAACAAAGTTCGTCATTTGTTAATGGAAAATGCAAAGATAATAAAATATTCACCAAATAACACTTCTCAAACAATTTTACTTGTTTTTGCACGATGTTGCTCATATGAATTACTTTCTTTTATAAAAAAAAATGTAGAACTTGTTTTAACATAATTTTCACAATGGGTAGTTCTCCCATCGTATGTGAACACTAGCGCACTGCATTTGTCTACCGACAATCGATTGGGAAAACCGAAACAAACGCAAAACTCTCGTCGTCTCTCTCATTCCTTCATGAGTAAATAGAAATGTCCAGTGTGACCATTAGCTTCTCTCGAAAAATATTCCACTTACTACGAAAAGTAGAATATTTATATTCCACTCCAATATTTTTATATTCCACTTGGTACAGTACGACCTCAACAAAATCAACTACATAGTAGAAATTCGGACAGTTGTTTTTATTGAAGTTGTTGCAATAATCGAGTCAAAAAATTTCGGTATCAAATGTGGAACAAAAAATTAAAAACCTCAGAGTATTAAAGAAAAACATTTCTTACACTGTCTAACAAAGTACAACTGATTATGTTATTCATTTAAAAAAGGGTTTATTTGTTAAGTTTTAATTTTTTTTTTTTTAAACTAATCTCAGTCTTTTTGGATGCCACGTGCATTTTTTTTTTTTCTTTTCGAGTGAACCTTTCTTATGTACAGAAAAGAGAAAATATGCGGGACAAAAGTCCACCGTGATTTGAAACAGACTACTACTATGTACGAGTAGGTATAGTGCAAAATGAACACCTGCACATAAAAGAAGCCTGTTACTGCACTACGGTTACTTCAGAAGCAAATAAACATAAAATAGTGTTGCTAGAGCTCAAAACTTCGTGAATTTTGTGACTTAGAAGTTAGAAGTAATAAAATTAACTTCAATGAAGAATTTAATTCTAATTTATGGAGAATATTTTTTTACTCTAAATATTCCTTTTGGAAAAAAATATTACACTTTTATGTGCGCATACTTTCTGAAAAAAATATATTCTCTGCAGGTCTTACACTGGTCACACTGGAAATGTCAGACATTAGCCACTGTATACATTTTTATGCAGCTCCAGAGCCGGCTAATTTTTTTAAGTCTATACTCAACAAACTAGTGTCAGAAATTAACCAGTGGATAAAATTTTAACGTAATTGGCACACGGCCTTGGCAGGCTTAGTTATTACTCTCTAGCTCTAGTATAGTTTTCAATCAAATTGGAATTCACTTACGTTTTAAAGTTACCGCACTGTGGTCTTCTGAAATGAAAGAAGAAAAAAATTAATCAATTAATTCACTTCAACTTTCTGCGCATTGTCGTTATAGTTTTATTTTTTAATTAAAATCTCATTTACTTAAGTCCCAAACAAGGCACTGAAGTGCACTATTAATTACAATAATAAACAACACTTAATATATTCACATGCCCTCAGTATATCCTTCTGTCCACATGGCTAATAATAAATTGAAATTTCCCCAACTAATGACAGAAATTCCTGTTAAGCCTTATTTTGTCGAGAACAAAAGAAAACAAAAATAAACAAATTATCGTCCCTCATCTACACCCACGGTGGAGAATCTTTCACATTAAAGCCCTAAATGAAAACTGCTCGTGGGTCATGGTACGTGTAATTAAACACATCACAGCCACGCCTCCAATTCCAGATATGTACTTTAATTACGTTTCCTGCTGATTTAACGCAAAAAAAAAACAAAACAACTACAACCAGAGACTTTACGACATCATAATACACATAAAACCAAAAAATACTTGTACATAGAAATCACCGACGTTAGCTAATTACGAGCATAACTTGGCACAAGAACTCGCCTGATCATTTCGACGGGTGACGTGGAAGGCAGGTTCTAGGCCAGAAATGCAGGAATCATCATTTGCTCGCTTGCTGCCACCAAAACTCTATCATAATTCCAGGTCATTAATTATTTCGGGGTTCTTTGTTGCCAGTATTATCGTTATTTCATCACCAGCCAGTGCTTTTAATCACGACAGGCAATGGATCCCGTTCGGCAGGACTCGTGAATCGTGAGCGTATGACGTCTACAAATATTACCCAATTCATTTGAATCTTTGGATAGGGGCGGCATTCAAGCAAGCGATAGTAACACTTTTGTTGTATTACAAATTAATTAATACCTACTCTCCATACTCAGTATATATTTTTAGTTATGTATGATTGGGAAACGGGACGGGACTCGCAATTTCTTGAACTATTTATCTTTAACAGTTTTCACAGTTCAATTGGAAAATATCAGTTTGCAAGAGCTTAGTGCTGCGTACTTCGAAAACATCTTGTACAGTGGCCAATGATCCTGTGGTGCGGACTTTGTGCGAAGATTTGTACCAAGGATAAGCTGGCTCGAAATTGACAAATTCTCAGATCTATGGTGTCAACTTGGCATCAAACACACTGCCTTGATGAGCAATTGGGAACAAGAACTTCGAATTTAACACTAACTTATGAAATGCTTTAGCAATTAGTAATTATATCATTACTATTATATAAAGACGTAACTTCAAAAAATTTTGTTACCGATGATCTCCGCAAATACTGCACCGATTAACGTGAAATAAATTCTATAATAATCGTCATTTTCGTTTAAACCAGTTAGGCTATGTTTTTTTTTTGTTAAAATGTGGTTTGCTCTTAAGAAAATGTAATTTTTTTATATTTTTATACCCATTTTTTTAGGTTGTCTCACATATTAACTCCTAACTTTAAACCAGTTAAATAAATTGGCAAAACAAAAATGTTTGCATAAAGTCAATATATATATGTACGCAAATTTTAAGACCTTAATGTTTTCTTAACTCTACGTACATGCTGAGATATAAATAAATAACTATTTTAAAAACATAAAACAATTCATGAAATCATTTCCATCAGTGGAGACCGAAGCCAACAGCCATGCAGCAGTGGATGACGTCATGGTGTGTGTATGTGGCATATTTGAATTTCTGCGTATTTACTGAAATAGCATTCTATTGATGCCTACTACGATAAATATGATTGTAAAAGCAAATTCAAAATTTTAAAAAAGTGCACGGTCAATGGCGGGCGGGCAACAGCTGTACCTATGTATACTATAGAAATGTATTAGAAGAAAACAATTTGTTTTCTATTAAAAGTTGCAGATGGGCGAAGCAAGGCGAGCACGGGTCAGCTATCTCTATGTATAAAAGAGTTCACTGACTGACTGACAGACAACGCACAGACCAAACCGATGGGCCTAGAGGGCTGAAATTGGACAGTACATTGCTATAATAACATAAACATCCACTTAGAGAGGATTTTTTGTAATCCCATTTCTAAGTGGGTGAATTCGGAAAAATAATTCGGCACTCATCTCCAATACAATTTGTTTTGCCTTAACAGTGGCAGGCGGGGCGAAGTAACGCGAGCACGGGTCAGCTAGTATTATATATTATGGAAGTATTCAATCAACCATATTCCCGAACACGGAGACTCCCAAAACAAACAAAACAAAACAAAACAAAACAAAACTTTATCGTGTGTAATTTATAAAAAAAACTAACTAGTGGACTAAGATAGGCGAAACAACTTTTGGGTAACTATAACTCAAAAATTCAAAGCTTATTTTAGTCTCGAAAAAAACTAACTCCGCATTCTGACTGCGTTCCTTAAGGCTGAAAACACACCGGAGCAGTCAAAACGTTTTCGATTCAGAAGGCAAGAAAACGTTTTTTATTCCAACATACACCAACGTTGTAACAAAAAAATAATAATAATTCTACTTTTCTGTTTCCTTTGGTGTGTGTTAAGGAAAAACAGAACTGAATTCATGACTTTTCGACAGTAATTTTATAAGCATGGGCGCAAATTGATAGTCAGTGCCTATAGCCGATTATATTTACAGCCGACACTAAATAATATTATTTAGTATCGACTTTGGTATGATTTAGTAAAGTGATTTGAATGAACAAATCCAAACGTCAAAATATTATATGAGAACTTTAGAGCCAATTATAATTATTTAAAGTGACGTTTGGATCATTTCAAATTTCGAGCCGGCTATATGTTTAAAGTGGACTATAAGGTGACTATAAATAGCAGAAGGTATATTTTAGGTTATGAAGGTGAATAAATTATTTTATGGCTTTATCTGGCTATGAATTTGCGCCATGGTCTTTATGTTTGTAAATTGTGTATTGGGCTCAGTTAAATATGTGTTATATAGTCATTTCTCTGCGTCTACTTCCATTCTTAACGAAAACTTTAAAATAAATTAAACGCCAGTGCAAAAACCACAACAACGAAATTGTGTTTCTAAAAAAAACAAATGTTCAGCTATCGACAACAAAACACGTTTTTCTCTTTCTGTTTTGCCGCATGCAGTGTGTATTGCGCCATAAGCAAGCGTGCAAAAATGGACAACGACGCTAGTTTGAAACGTTTTTGTTTCATTCGGTGTGTGTTGGCCGTATGCAAAGCCACGTAAATATTATCGGCAACCAGTCAAGAAGCGCATTGAAACAAAAGCATGTTTTTTTATTTTGCCTGTTTTGTATGTGTCGCCTCATAAGAATCAATGTTTTGATATTTCATTAGCCACAAAAAAACGTTTTGACTGCTCCGGTGTGTTTTCAGCATAAGGGGACCCGCAGGTCGATTTGGTGTCGGAGAGACAAACAAATTTTTTTTTTGTCTTTCGAAACAACATCTATTCACGATCATTTTGCAAAAAGAGTTTTTAAAATCCGAGCAGTAGAAGTGTACTTAAATTAATTTGGACCTGACTACTCGCTGAGTATCAAGCCTCATATGTCCCTTAGCATGACAACGCTTCAGAGAAAGAATAGAATAGACCGCTAGATAAGTAGCCAAAAAACCTAGTTTCACCTTCATGACAAGGTTATTAGGGATGAGTTCTCAAAGTAAAATGTCGATAGTAACTCGGAAACATCGCAAGTGAGGTCTAAATCGATATTGAGGCCAGGAATCGTGTTGTTCGCGGTTCTTTTTGGAAACTTCGCTCTCCTGTAAAATCACACTTTTTGACCTTCCGGTACACTTTTCTTCCAAAACGCTTTACCCATTTTGCCAACACTAATTACTTCATAACAAATAAAACTGATGGAAAGATTTAAACAAATTTATTTTGAGAAGTTGCTGAAAAAAAATTGTCTCACAAAACGGCTGCTTTGGGAAAACTAACTGTAAAAAAATTCAGTCAAACATTTTCCTCAAAGTTCCCCATCATTATCGTTCATTCAGATGAAATGAGTATTTCCTGAAAATTTGAAATGAATTGGTTCAGTGGTTTCGATGAACTCCAAATTCAGGCATGAATTCACTGAATTCATTGCAGATTTTGCCAGTGAAACTGCAGAACACACCTTAAGATCACGGTGCATCTCACCGATCAATTAAAAAAAAAAGTGTTCGGCTCCTATCTAAAACCTCTATTAAAAATTGACCAACAAAATTTTCACTCAGAATTTGAATGATTAATATTACAGACTACTTTTGTTACGTTTAACCCGAACCAAAACGTGTAACAATGTTCATTTTGCCTGTGGTCGAAGTTTACCGATTCCAGGTTTCAGTGTTTAGAAAAATTGAGTCAAATTTGTCTGCCAGTGGTTGGCTGCCCTTAAATCGCCAATATTTCATTGTTACAGCTCGGAGATTGTTTCAAAACGCAAAGTACTAGATTTATTATATCGTGTCGATGTACTATGACTATCAGCTATCACTATTCAAATTTATATGCAAATGTTCTGACCATTGGTTGTTGGGGAAATCATTTTGAGCACGTTTATCCTGGTGCATTGGATACATTTTTAATTACAACCATCGCCGCAGCAAATACTACATATTTATACGTATTCCACTCTTACCCTTTCCATCGTCGCGCCATGCCAGCCGATTAAAACCGCTACGGAGTGCATTAAATCGCATGTGGTATGGTTTCGTGCTATTGTCGACCGATAACCGTAAAGTCTCCCGTAAATTACCGAATCTATTATTGTTATCCTGGCGATGACGTGAGCTTTTTGCTTTGCTGCCAAACAGAATCTCCGTTACGTGTTTTGTATATTTTGTCCGGCGGTAAATGTTGCAAATTTATTGTTTCGCTGTGCGAAAATGGATGGCAAAGTAATTTATTTATCCTGAACTTGATAAAATTTTCATAATTTTAGTTTCGGGATAACTGAAATGTGAAAACCGTCATGTTGTGGTATAAGCCAGTATTTTATTGAGCTTGTATAGCAGTTATGTGTGCTTACAGTTCCGTGTAAAGCAAATACATACATAATGTATGTTCATAACATTTAGTGATCAAAGTTGATGTTTAAATTATTTAATTTATGGTGGAGACTCGTATTTTTCCATCTATGAAAGGAAAATAACAGCTTACTTTTAGATTATTTAAACGCAGAATTCACAACTGACATTCAGTCTAAATGCAGTTTCGTTACGATTCACGGTTCTGAAGAACGAGCAGGCTTCGCGTCGTTTATCCTTAACCTTTAACTGGGTAGGTGGGGTGCTAACAACACCCCATCATGATTTCACTTTATTACGCTTATCTTTCGCCTGGTAAGAGGTTCTATGGTGGAATTGTCATTATGATATCGTTCTGGGGTAGAACAATGTTCAAAAAATTAACTTTACGACCTCTTTAATATTACTCACCTACCTACTTAAAGGTTAAGGAACCAACGAGAGCTTGATTTTAACAAGAGCTACGAGTTAAAATTCTGATCCTCAAACATAATTCGGCTCAAAATAAACTTAACCAACTTTATTGCTTAGGATGCATTGGTGTAACAGGGGCAATGAAATCATATCTTATAGCCTGAGAAAAAACCTCGTAGCGAAATAGACTAAAGTGGGATTAAAAGGGAAAGAGTAGCATTTAAGGATGTTTAAGTAAAAAATGACTATAAAAATTTGGTATTCTCAAAAAACTACTTCAAATATCGCCAAAAAACGGGTTTTTAGCACTTTGAGATTGGTATATCTCAAAATTCAGACATCCTCGAACAATTTTGTTGCCAGATTTAGATTCAGTGTCAAATAATCTACAAGAGATGATGTGTCCCATTCTTTTTGCAAAATGTTGTAGACTAGTGTAATTTTATCATTTATTTTCCCATATTCTTTTCAAATCGTAAATGTGAATGTTGAAACATTGAAATAAAAATCTTCATTTGTTTACATGTACCTACTATAAGTGCGATTTCTCAGATTTTGCACTTTTGGAAAGTATTAAGATTCCTGAGCTTGAATCGGACGAAGACGTCGATGAAATTTGACTTGATGAAGAGATACCCACAGCGGTCTTAACGTGCATTGCAAGGAGCGGGCTCACATGGTCTTCGATGCCATTACCGCCATCGTAAGCACGAGCAGCGCAAGTTATCTGCAAAAAGCAATGCATTAGATAGGTACTGCTCACGATCTTTAAGAAATTTTTGTTCGCTAATCGATGGTTCAAAGCTGTAGTTTATAGCTGTAGGTAATAGTCACCATCATTGCTAGAGAAACTAAGCGTACAGCGAACGGTTTTTGTGCTGGGAAACCGAGCAAATCGATACGACGTTGGTTGAATACAGTCGAGAAATACAGACGAATGCTAATATTCACAGGACCATAATATAAATCGTGGGATGAACCACTGACGGAATTATTCGACAAGCAAAATCGAGCCATATTTCGAACCACGATGAATCAAGTTCAAATTGAGCAGTTGCTCCGAATCGTACGATTCAACAATTTCCAAATTCGATCGAAACGATAGCGCACAGATAAATTGGCTCTAATTCGGGACATTTGGAACATTTCCCTCAACCAGCTTTATTTTTCCAACATCCTCAATGCCTTAAAGTTACCGAATTGGAATTTGCGTACGGATAAACGTCGTATATTCCTTCAAGGATTGCTCTAGGCAAATACGTATACGGAGCCACCGCCCAAGCAATAAAAAACACGGGATACTAATTTTGGAAGTCCAGATGCCGAGGGACAGAAAACTGTAACGCGCACGCTGCGTAGTTTGCCCAAAATCAAAAAAATAATAAGTTCAATACAATTTTTGCCTCATGAAATAAGTACACCTGCAAGGAAAATTTTCAAATGATATGCAGTGTATGCGTAGTTGCCAATGAAGAAGATAAGGATTCGGAGGAGAAAAGGAATATTTATTAAAAAAAAAATGTTCGCCGCTTTTTTTTTTTGAGTTTTCAATAAAATATTCAACAATTTTCTCGGAAATTTTCCATTTTTTATGCCTCTCCATGCAAAATGTATGTGATAGTGTGTGAGTGTGGGGTCCATATGACCACAACTAACGGTTTAAAGGTGTAAAAAAGAAGGTTAAACTCCTCGCTAGCCTGGCTTAAAAAATATATTCTCCGTTTCCTGGACGAGCGTCACCATCAAAGTACAGTAAAACTTGAGAATAGTGGAATGCTGCGGTGCACATTTTTTTTCCACTATTCGCAATTTTTTCCACTATCGGCAACCTAATTTTTTTTATTATTTTTCGATCAATTTTAATATCGGATTTCAGAATGTATACGTGTTGAATGTAGCCGCTAGCAGAATGAGACACACGCGATAAGAAACAATTAAAATGTCGAAATTCTCGGAAAGGGAACAAAGCCGACAAAATGTTAATGAATTTTTGCGGATTCATATCTTGATTCCGCTTTTAAAGAGTGAATTTGCATGTGGAAAAGACAAAATTCATTGAAAAATTTTCCAGTATTCAGATTTCGCAGGTTTCCATTATATTTATAAGAGTGAGTTTGTATGAAGAAAATCAAAATTTGCATCCAAAAATGTCCACTATCCAGGTTTCGCAGTATTCTTTTATTCGCAGATATCAATATTCACAAGTTTTACTGTAGTTCGATTTTAACTCAAGCCTGTGCAAATTTTTCAAGAATGCTTAAGTGCATACATATGAATTGAATGTATCATACCTTGTACAGTTCAAGACTTACTTACTTACTTAGGTGGCGCTTAAGTCCGGGGTGGACCACGGCCTCAACCAACAACCTCTTCCAGTTAGCCCGATCCTAAGCTAACCGCCTCCAGTTGCGCACTTCAAGTTGGTTGAGGTCCTGTTCTACTTGTGTGCGCCACCTTAGGCGAGGTCTTTATCTGTTGCGCTGACAGTTCCAGACCGCATATTTCTTTTTGAAAAAAAAAGGACGTCATAAAGGTCACCCCGAGTTTCCGACCGACACTATAAGCATTTTTATCGATAAGGCAGTATTTGACGAAGATCCAAGACCGACTCAGTAAATTAGTAAATGAATTTGACTTGAACGACTCGAAGAAATCGTTTGATGAGTTTCACAAATTTCGGAATGACCTTCGTTTGGCTCACGTACAGCAACAAATGGCAATTATGTCGGACTTTGGGTTTTTGACATTAATGTGTCTAACCGCTTGATGTTTGTTTGCAAATTTGTGCGTTTCAAAACAGTTACCAGAGAAACATATGAGAAATCGGATGCTGAATTTGTAATAGCTGTAGCTCAGTGTAAAGCGCGTCGGCTTTTCATCTTGAGGGTGCTAGGTTCGTTTCTCGATGAGGGTGGTTTCTTTTTTTTCGGGTTTGCGGATTTGTTGTTTCCTTTGGTTTTGTTGTTGTTTTTTTATTTCTTTTCTAAGTTGGCCGTAAAGCCAACAAAACGGGAAGATTGAACGAATAATAAAGTTACTCGGCATACAGACACTGCAATCTTCACGAACGGATCTAAAATTGTAAACTTAATGGGGTCTGCTATATTTTGCATGAACACAGAGCTTAAGGTATCCTTAAGACTTCCAGATGCCTGCAGCCTCTTTCAGGCAGAAGTTCTAGCCATACTTAGGGCTGCAGAGGTCCTAATAATGAAACGTATATTCGGCAAAGATACTGATATTTACATTGACAATCAGGCTCCGCTTAAGGCGCTAGAATCGTTAGCTACTAAATCGCCACTAGTTAGGAGCTGCCGAATAATACTAAGAGCATTATGCAGAACCAGGTAAGACTATGTTGGGTCTGTTCTAGAAGGCAACGAGTTTGCCGATGAGTTGGCAAAGAAAGTAGGGGAACTGCCGACTACGAGAAAAACTAACTGAAAAATACGACACAAGATGAAATGAAACGATGATCTTGAGAGTATAGCCCTGCTCTCAATTTTTCTCAAAATCTTTTACGATTATTTTAATAAATGATTTTAAAAAAATCACTACAAAGAGATATTAATGTTCCTTATGCACTTCCGTACAGCGGAGGTATTTGTCTTTTTTTCGATCCGAATTGGCGACCTTTCATTTCTAACACATCCTCGTAGTTTTTCTTGGAATGAACTGCAATCAAGTGGATCAAATTTATATAGTAAACGCATTCAATGCTACAAATGTATACGCAATTTCGTATCAGATTTATAAAACAGTACGCGAATTATCAATTTACAATTTACAACAGAAACCGATTGGTCCCAAGGATAACCGAAATTTTGTTTTAACCCTGTTCTGATTTAGGGACTGGAAATTTACCTCCAGCTTTAATGTACGAGTATACTAAAATATATAGCTCTAAAAAAAAAAAATAAATTAGTCCTTAACTTTTGCTACCGTTTTGGAACTATAATTTCGAATTCAACCGACATACATAGGTACATAGTGCTAACACTCGTATTTAAACAGGAAAAGCCTTTTCCCGCTCTGCTGTTATTTCTACTCTTTCTTGTTTATATCTGCATATGCGGTAGCTACACTACACAACGTGATCAAGCTTCTATTGTATTCCGGAGGAAACTTTATACAAAGTTGCTGCCACAACCCTACGACCGGTGCCGCCGGTTATAGCAATTTGCCAATAAAGATATAATTTATATCATTTAAGATACTTATCATAAATGCAGGACGAAGGGAGCACACAAACCTAAATTACATCTCTATGACACACCGAGGTCGATTTAAGTCCTCATACGAGTATGTACGTGCATGTTTGTGAGTGAGGTGGCAGCTTAAACACTCTACCTCTCCTGCTGCTTCTATAGAAATGATACTTCTTTGAACTACACCGAGTGTAAAAGTGTCGCCTATTTATTAAACCATAAAATGATATTTGCATGTCATTCGTAATAAAATTACGTAATTACTAACTAAATAACAGTTAGTAGCAGCAACACAGTGCCACACCGCAGCAAATGCGATGGTACAGAGCGACACGCCAAGTTTTATTAGCGATGCCGTCAGGAAGTAACCCTCCAGTGTTCTCTCGAAGTGGGGGTGTGACTCCCACTTCGAGAGGAAATAATAACAAAAACAAAAACGTGTATTCATACAAGTAAACTGGAAAATGGAAAAAATAATAATTGGAAAACCCAGCAGTAGTATCCGGTGCAGTGTGCATGCAAGCGCGCAGTGACAGAGTGGCAGGCGCTTGGTCAGGACGATGATGATGATGTTGTTGTTGATATGTCGGCATCGACGATGGTGACGATGATAACCGCACTGGGTTGGGGGGTTTTATTAACCTTTTCTCGGTTGGAGCACCCACGACATGCGATTTTAATGTTCAGCTCTTTGGTGCTAACCTCCGCCTCTATAGATTGGTTGAACTGATTTCTGTGCTGTTCTGCTTTTAGCATTACAGCTTATAGCTGTCTAATGCTGTGATTTTAATGACACCTTGTTAGGTCAAATTAGACCTTTTTATAAATTACTTTTAATGGCAAATGGCTTGTCTGCATTTGGCCACAAGTAGCATTACAGCTTTGAATGCAATTTGTGTTAAGGAAAACAACAAAGGAGAACTGACTCATTTGGCAAATGTGTGTATCCTAGAAGTAGTTAACACAAATTGACACTTTGACCTCTTTTCCTAGTTCTATGTAAGATATTATAACTTTATTCATAGGCACTAGGTAGGCATGAGTACGAGTACTTTTGCAAATACACTCGTACACGTGTTAAAATAGGAAGTATAACCAAACTTTGTAAAATAGATAGATGCAAATATTGCGAAGAAAAATACCACTTTTACAATTAGATACTTATATACTTTTTTTTAAAGGGAATCCGACCCGCTAGTTGCGGACGGCACTACGATCTAAAAGATCTATTGTACCACAGAGTCAGCTTAGGGAACCAGGAGAGGCTCAATTCTTTTAATGTAGTTGAGGATCTCACTGGTGGAGACTCTACAAAGTTCCGTGGAAGCTAGGATTTCTCTGTGGAAATGTTGTCTCCGAAAGGGTACAAAGTGCCATGCAGTCACATAGAATATGTTCCGCAGTTTCGTCGTCTTCCATACAAAGACGACATTCAGTTTCCTGAATAATATATACTTTTCTTCCAAACATTCATGTGATAATAATCTTATAATAAACTGTATAGGGTAAATTGTCCCACAGTGACTCGCGTCCCACAGTGGAGTGAATCTCTTAAATTTACAGAATCCCTTCTTGTAAGAGAAAAACGAAGTAAAGAGAAAATAAACCGCGTTTCGATCCTTCATAAATTTACCTGGCCGTTGAAGTAGTGCGCTCGTTAGTGTCGGTTGTTTTTAAGAAAAAGTGAATTTTACTGGTATAAGTAAATTAGATATCGTGCTTTTTATTTTTGTTCCATTTAAAAAAGTAATGTGCTTAGTGAGATTTGTGGGATACAGTTTAAAATGTTGATTATTATTAAGGTGCGTGTCCACTTGAGAGCACTTTCGCTAGTAAACTCTCGAGAGTTACTCTCAAGTAGCTTTCTATTTGAGAGTGAAATTTTTTAGATTTACTATCGAGAGTTGCTTGCGAGATATCTGAGAGTAAATTTTCGGATAGTACTCTCATACACGTGTCCACTTCACTTTAGTTATCGGTTGAGAGCAGGCATAATGATGTCATATAAACAAAAAGTTGCAGGAGTGGTTGTTATTGATATTGCTATGAAAGAGCGAAATAAGTGTAAAAAAAACAAAAACTTGCTGGGTTAAACCATGGGTGGATCGTCGAAATGAATTTGGTGCTAATTTTCCTTAGTGCTAAATTTTTTTTGTTCCTGTCTCGAAACTCAGGAAGAAATTAATTCCAAAGAATTTCTTTGGATTCGTACATTTCAATTAATTATTTTACTTTTTCGACATTCCAAATTGATGCCATATTTAGTATTTCCAGAAATTCAAATTTAAAATCAAATTATCAAAATCATATAATTTTTTTGACAATTTATTCATAGGCATACATTCATTTACTCGCAACTAGCTGCTCTCAGAATACGAACCCTGTTTGAATAGTGCGAGTTGATCTCCGAGAGTAGCAGAATGTGTGTCCACTTACAAACAACTCTCAGAAAGTCGGAAAGTTGAGAGCAGCAAACCAACTCTCTGCGAGTTACACTCGTGACCGTGTCCACTTACGAAACTGCTCTCGAGAGTGGCCTGAGAGCTACTCGCAGTAGTTTTACTCTCAAGTGGACACGCACCTTTACTTATGAAAATTAGTATGTCAATAAAATTTGTGAAATAGTTTTTTTTATAAAAATATTTTTCTCTAAAAAGTCACAAAAAGGCACAGTGATCATAGTCGTACACAGTGAACCATGGTTCACAGACTTCAGAATTCCGTATTTTCATTTAACAATGACCTATCAGCATTTAACATTCGTTAACGGTTTTGTGTTTTTTTTTTTTTATTATTTTTTACCCGACTACGCAGAGGAAGGGTTATGATTTTAACAGGCTGGCAGGTTTGTATGTGTGTATGTATGTAAGGAGTTCACCTAAACTGGCAAACAGCCTAAACTATGAAAACGATTTTAACAAATGAGGTGTCGTTGGATTCGTCTTTATCCGGAGAGACTATATGACGTCACAGAAAAATTCAATATGGCGGGCGCACCAAGCAAAACGGCGGACTACTTCTTATTTTTTTCTATTTTACCCGAAAGGGCTTGGCGAGTAGAACACAATACGAAATGACTTCATTCTTAATTCAATATGGTCGACGCCCCCCAAGATGGTGGATTTCCTTTATCTTTATTACATCCCTAATATGGGTATCAAATGAAAGGGTTTAACAAGTAGAACACGACATTGCTTACTTATACATACATACACTAAATATTTTTTGAAACTAAAAAGTCATGAATAAAAAATTAAGTTAAAAAAACTAAAACCCGACTACGGGAAAACCAACTAAAAACTACGAAACAAGATGAAACGAAACAATGATTTTCAGAGTAGGTATAGCCGTGGTCAGCATGCGACTACGGTTGTACTCTGAAAATCATTGTTTCATTTCATCTTGTTTCGTACTTTTTAGTTGGTTTTTCCCGTAGTCGGATTTTAGTTTTTTCAACTTAATTTTTTATCGATGATCTTTCTAAACCTGCATGTGGTGAAATACTAATCGAATAAAGCAAATAATCAGCCTTATTTTGAGATTCGTTTTTATTCGAAAGTGAGGAAAAGTCGAACGGTGGGTATTTTGATATTCGAAGGAATACATAGTTTATTTTACGAAACCAAAGTTAATTCATCATTTCTATTTTGAAATTCTATTCCTTCAAAATAACTGTCATTATTCATACGTTTGCAATTTTGAATTTAAGTTTATTTCATGATTTCCTTCGTTAATGAACTTTATTCCTTCGAATGTCAAAATACGAAAATATAATTTGTAGGAATAGACACATTCAAACGAATTGACTATTCATTCGAATCTCAAAATAAGGCTGAATACGTACCTTCAAACCGTTTAGAGATTAAACCAATAGTTTAAGAACTACATCAAGTCAAACGCAAATTGGTCCACTGTGGGACAGTTTACCCTATAGCTAAAAACGAACGAATAAGTTTTTTTTTAATTTACGCTGCCACAGTCTTAGCACACCCTAAGACCTTAATTAGTAATAATCCTTATAGTCTTTCCAAGGTAGTAATATGATTTTAACAAGCCCCCTTAGCTTATCCATTAAATCCTCATGTCAAAGGTACTTCTGCTTTGGTTTCAATATGCCTATGGTACTCGTTTTGCTGATGACAACTTTAATTATGAACTCATCAAAGTACCTTTCTTGTTGTAATCTGTGTAGATACGTAAGTAATATGTGTGTGCATGTGTGCATTCATTCTCCATTCTCTGCTCTTATATGCATAAATAAATTACAAAAATCCAACCCAAAATAATGAGCATAAATTGCCATCTACTGAAATGCAAATTAAAATATTATACACTACGGGGAGGAGTATGTATGCATGCATGCAATTTCTGTCAAACCGCATATGCTCTTACAACAAAATACACGTGGCACAGGGTGGACACGTGCATGGATCATACATCCACCCATGACCCATCCCCTTTTATCTTGAAAACAAATTCAACATTACATGAGAGATCTTTACCATGCTCGAATAAGTATGCTTTCGAATATGGACACTCTTCAGGAAAAGAAAAGGACTTCAGCCATCTGCTGCACAATCATGTTTAACATGATGCTGTTACTCGCAGTGAAATAGGAATAGAGAAAGGACATCTTCCAATCGAACATGTCAAAATATTGTCATTTCCACCTCCTTCCACATTGGAAAGGAGAAATGCCAGTTAGTATTTCTACACCCCTTCTTACTCCATCACATGTTATGTTTTTCAAGTTAATACCGAAGTTGTTATCGAATTCCGCACCGTTTTACCCAGTCCGAGAACGATTTCAGAAGTAAATTGAAATGGAATTCAATGGATGCGACAGAACATCGGTAGAAGGAATTCTGCAGACAGTGCCTAATGCTGCCATAGGAAATGCTGAACATACGTACAAACTGATAAGACATTAATACACTTGGACAATTCAATTATGTTCTATAAAATTGTCCATACTGCATGTTCCAGTGGTATGGGCATTTTTTCGTTTTCGAAAGGTACAAGTATGTTACTCTTCTCAGAAAGAAGACAGGAGTGGATTCAAACATAAGCGCATAGGAGAAGGCGCCTCATTGGATTTATGGCATAAAGATAAGTTCACAAACTTTATCAATAAGCAAAAAGATACAGAATTTATATTTACAAGCGTTTAAATATTTGCGATAAAAAATGTCTTAAAAACGTCGAACTTAGCAATGGACATGTCACTTTAAATTCAATCAAAATTGCATCCGTGCAGCAATGGTTATTAAAAATTGAAGATCTTATGTTTAGACGAACTGAATCCTGGAAGGGGTTGTTGGTTGAGGCCTTGGTCCACCCCGGGAAGGTTAGCAATTTCTCTGTAAAATGGCATAAAGTGTACTTTTGAACTTTTGAAGTGATCATATCGTGTGCACATCATATTTTTGTGTTCATATGTGGGCACCGTAGCGCAAGTGGTTAGTGCGTCGGACTACTGTGCCAGCGGTCTTGGGTTCGAATCCCGCCGCAAACACCTAAAAGTTTTTCATGGTGCCCACCTCTTTCGAATGTCTGACAAGCATCAAAGAGTATCATTTGTCACGATTGAGCTTCTCAACTCGCCGTTCGGAGTCGGCAAAAAACTGTAGGTCCCTTCCATTCGTGCAAAAATATAACACGCACACACAAATGGTTGCGAGAAGCAGGCCCAGGTTCACCTCGAGCTGTAGCGCCAACTAAGTAAGTATACGTATGAACACTAAGTATATGCTCACATTTGAACACGTCCTGAACATACGTATGAACATGTAACGTTCATATTGTGTGCACACACTTTTGGGACCATATGAACACCATTACGCAAATTAGGACATATGAACACAGATATGAACACGTTGTCACATTTGAACACATTCGTAGTTTCAACTATGTTTATATATCAAATGTATGCTCATTGCAGTAGGTTTTGAACGAACGGGCTGTTGTTTTTTTGCCTATTTATTTTATTTAAATTCGTTTTTATTAGGTTTCTTTTGACATTTTCTTTATTTTCGTGTTTTTGTTTCGGTGCGCGTGATGTATATCCAGATTTATATCCAGATACTCGACGATACAATGGATGGCGAATATTTGGAGGACGGTAATTCAAATGAAATTGATTTACAGCCGCGCTTACCGGAGACGCAGTCGCAGCCCTCAAAAAAGAAAAGAAAACAAATTGTATTTTTATTGAAATAAAACACATGTGTCAACATCAGTAATTAAAAGTGAATTAATTGTTTGTTCATATGTTCATATTCATGCACATATCTGTCATATGAACCAATTGTTCATATCGTGTGAACACTAATCATATGCACAGAAAAAATATGAACACAACGCATTAGAACACATATGAACACACCAAAAAATTTGTAACTTTGGGACAAAGTGTTCATATCGTGTGAACACCAATCATATGCCGCATGATCATATTAGCATTTGAAGCGAATATGAACACACAAGCGTATGATCACAAATATGCACAGTGAACATATCGTCTGCACGTAGCTTAAAATCGCGATTCCTTTGGGAGCAATTACAAGGGAAAAATTAAAACAGTGTTAACGCCTCAAGACAGCGGAAAATTCAGAGGTTAGCATCCAATTCGGCTCACTCTACAAACAAAATCAGGGCATTACCTGGGGTTACTGCCAGCAATTCAACTGTTCGTTGTCCAATTATGAGTCCCCAATATCTACTTACAGCTAAGAAAACTAAGGAAAAAACCACCGGGGCAAAGTTGTCTTTTCGGATGAAAATGAACTCAGAGAGATAGACAGACAGACAGACAGACACACAGACAGGCAGACAGACAGACAGACAGATAGACAGACAGACTGATAAACAGACAGACAGATAGACGGACAGGCAGATAGATAGATAGATAGACATACAGATAGATAAAAAAAAATGGAAATTTAAGTTGAAAAATAGAACAGCAGTGATTGCTGTTATGACGCTTTTGAAGAAGTTCTGAAGATATTAAATGCCACAAACTATGTAATAACTCTAGAAACTGGTTTAGAAAAGAGTTACTTCCACACTTTGAATTTGAAATTGCAATAAAAAAAATGTCCCAAAATTAACGCAAGAAGTACCTAATTTTGATAGAAAACACAAATTTTAAATTGAAAATTTGCAAGTTTTTTATTGATTTATAAAGAGTATAGGAATATGGAATAGCATATCTGATAAATGGCCTCCACGGGTTTGCTCTTTTGTCGAAGTTTTTTATGACCGTTAGAATTCAGTTTCGTTGATACAGTGTTCTATTTGCTCTTTCAAGGCATGGGTGGTCGTGGGCTGGGCTTATTGGCATAAGCATTGGACTTTAAAAACCCAAAGCAAAAAGTCCAACGGTGTTAAATTGCATGCTCTGGGTACATCAAATTACACGACTAGGAGGAATTGAATTGTTTCCCGGCTATATCATTTGGCACCGTTTTGTTGAAACGTCATGTCGTCCACATCCATATCTAATTAAGGTACAAAAAACTGGATTATCATGTCGCGATATCGAATACCATTGACGGGTATTGCCTGACCAGCGGCATTTTCAAAGGAGAATAGGCGAATAGACGAATGACGCCATGTGGATGCCTTTGCTTCTCAACATAGCTCGTAGATTTTTTAAACCACAAATTCGACAATTTTGATGATTAACGAAGCGATTTCATGAAGATGAAAATGAGCCTCATCGCTGAAGATGATTTCGTTTGATAATAACAGCATCCATTTGCTGTAGCTCCATAATGCATTCTCTTCACTGTGCGTGGTCATTAGTCTTCAGTTCCTGAGTCAATAGCACTTTGTATGCATGAAGATGTAAATCTTTCGCAAGAATACGCTGTAGACAGCTTTTCGAAATATAACGATCTGCTTTGATGTATTGTGTTGAAAGACTTAAAAGGACGGCCAGTGTCTAAGATAATCAATTGAATTTTTGAAATTATCTCTTCACAGTTTATGAAGTTTAATCACTATTCTGGTCGCCGTAGCCATGGTGGTAAGTGCATTGGACTATTATGCATGCTGCCCGGGTTCAATCCCATTAAAAACAGCTAAAAGATTTTTTACGGTACCACCTATTTCGAATGTCTGACAAGCATTCAAAGAGTATCATTTGTCAGCTTCTCATCGCGCCGTTCGGAGTCGGAAAAAAACTGTAGGTCCCTTCCATTTCGTGGGAAAAATAACACGCACACACAAATGGTTGCGAGAAGCTAGGCTATTTTTTAATCACTATTCTGACCACATTTTGTACGAAAATTGCGTACTGCGGTTAGTACCGTGGACGTGGTGTAGTTATAAGTGCTTTGGACAACGCAATGCTGCCCCTGTTCAATCCCAGCAATCACCTAAAAGTTTTTCTTGGTGCCACCTCTTTCGAATGTCTGACAAGCATTCAAGAGTATCATTTGTCAACGAGCTTCTCAACTTACCGTTCGGAGTGGGCACAAAACTGAAGGGTCCCTGCCATTCGTGCAAGAATATAACATGCTCACACAAATGGTTGCGAGAAGTAGGCCCTGGTTCACTCCGAGCTGTAGCGCCATCTAAAGTAAGTAAAGAACTGTCAGCAGTCATGCTGGCAACACTTTTACTGCACAAAAATGGCGAAAAATCTAAATCTTGTTTGAATTTTGGGACAACCAAAAAGTTTGGATATGACAATGAAAGCAACAACTGAACCAACTCAGATTGAACGCATATCAGGTAAGACTACATAGAGCTTTGCAAAGCAGCACACGAATATAAGAACACTTCGTCCTTGGTTTAGGCCTTAAATAGATAAGATGATGTTGTGGGAACAAAGCTCGAATTCTAGTTGAAATATCAATAAAATTTTTACTGTACTATAGCTGAAATATGGTCCCTTTCATCTGATGCGTCTTACGTAGCTTTTTCCAACTGCCTAAATAGATTCGAAAATAACACAGTGAACCACTTTTTTCGAGCCTAAAATTTCAGCATTGATCCTGAAAGTACTTACCAAAACTAGAAACTCTGCATCATTCATTTTGCCAGATTGGCTGCCTAACGTATTTTATAGCCTCATGAATATTTTGGCTCAAACCTTATTTTGAGCACTTTCTCATGGCTATGTCTTTGTTAACCGTAGGGATATTTTCATTTGTCTTCATCAAATTATAGGAATTGATAAGGAAAAAAGATGTGCAAAACAAACTGACCCAAAAAATCTGCATCAAGGGCCTCAAAATGGTAAAAATGTAAATTTTTTTACCATTCTTTCACATTTTTCTACAATTTTTGGCCTATAACTAGTACGTATTTGCACTAGCACCATCAATTGAAAAAAAAATCAGCCCAAGCCTTTTCTTACATTTAGTTTACAAACAAAAAAACGTATTTTCTATATAAAATGAGTTGAAACATAATTGTTACAATATATTTGTGGACAATGTGTGTACGTAGTTTTTTTTTTTCTTCTTTTTTCATTCTTCGCTTTCTCTGAAGGTTTTTCTTTCTCTGGGCATTTTTACGATTTTGAGGCCCTGGATGCAGTTTTTTTGAGTCAGTTTGTTTTGCACTTTTTTTCTCCTAATCAATACCAATAATTTGCTGAGGACAGAAAAAAAAATCCCTACGGTTAACCAAGATATAGCCATGATAAAGTGCTCAAAAAAAGGTTTGAGCCAAGATATTCATGAGGCTATAAAATACTTTTGGCGGCCAATCTGGCAAAACGAATGATGCAGAGTTTCTAGTTTTGGTAAGTACTTTCAGGATCAATGCTCAAATCTTAGGCTCGAGACGATGACCTGAAAAATGGCACACAGTGTAATTATTGCAAGATTGTAATCTTCTGAGACTGTACTGAAGGGTTTTTTTTGTCCAACAATAAACCATTATTCAGGAAAATTCTCACAGTTACCAGGTAGACATTAGTCAGTAGGGCGCTAAGTAAAATGCCCATAAACTACATAGTTTCGATGGTAATAATAATCAGGCCAATTGCGGAGCAGAAGTTATCGATTGATTTGCCAAATGGAGTAATTGCTCCTACCACCAAAGCACCTTGAATGTCATGCATCACTGTCACGTTTTCATTTTTCTAGTCCGGCCATGATGTATAAAGTAATGTGTCCCGTCCATTTGAGGCACTTTACCAAATATTGATAATTTCTCTCTCTTTCTTTTCTTTCGAAATCGTGATGTTTTGACAGAAAATGATGTTTCTACATCAAACACTCAGTTTTTGGTTCATATTCCGGAGTCGTTAACTGTGTATATGGGCTATGGAATGGAGCTCCTCCGGCTCTGTGTACACAAAATCTGTCTCTAGATGTCGTTCGTTCAGTCGCTTATTGACTTTGCTTTTGGCTCATTAATACTTTTCTGGAACGACTTTGACAACTACGATGCTGATGATGACGATGATGCTCTTGGTCATTCCCTTGGCGTGTGCACAGAAATGCCCTGTCACCAGAGTCAATAAAAGCCAAGAAAATAGCAAGAACACGCTGCCCGAGTCGAAGTAAAAATGGGATGTGACGAAAGCAGTTATACAATATTTTCCACTCAGATCCCGGTCGACATGACAACAGCACTATTATCCTATCTCTCTGGTTAATGACTTGGTTTGTGTATGTAACTAGAACATTTATCCGTTGTTATACGAGTATATGTATGCTGGTCCTTTTTTTTCCGTTAAGAAGGATATTTGCCGAGTAAGGACTTTTTTTTTGTCAGGATGTGCCAAGAAGTACACACACAAAAGCGATGGTGCTCCATCACATGCGCCTCAATCTGAGCGTAGGGGGATGGAGTTATTCACTCGGTTTCTTATCTAATTTATAGATCCTTAGGTGACCTGAAATTTGCGCCATTAAGCAAACCTTTCCCGCATGTGATGAACTCAGTTCCGCACTCTTGAGAGGTCTTGATTTATGGAGCATCTCACTCGGTAGTGGGGTGGCAATCGGTTGTTCTTCACAATACGAGTATATGATGTGACATACTCGTACATGTGTACGCTTATGTATACATCGTGAAGAAAGAATGAATTGTGTACTGAAAAGGTGATAAAGGTAGTTTCCGTTGTTTTCGTTGTCCTTGTGTGCTTTTTTGGCCCCTGATGGGCAGCGTACGTTTAAGATATGCATCTGGGTTTAATGGTGTGATTGACACGATTTTTTGTTACATTATTCATGGATATCTCCTTTGGTGATTTTTATTTTATTTTAAATTTATCATTGAGTCTCAATGGAAGGCTGTTCGATCTACTCTTTATGTGTCTGTGTCCCTAAGTGAAGAAGGATGGAAAGTGAGCTTCCGCTTGTTGATGGAGTACATCGTTTATGAGTATCGGTAGGCTGTGTGCGAGGTTTTTGGCATTTTTTATAAATTTATGCGAAGAGATTGATATCCCTAAAAGGTTATGGTATGGTTATGGTAATAATTTGTTTTCGAAATATGATATAGTAGAGTCAGAAAGGTCAAATTTGCAATTCCGTAAACTGAAAAGAGAAAAAATTGATTTTCAATATGTGCCTACATCGGAAATTGGGTATTGATCGGCAAATACATGGTTTTGTGTATATGTATGTACTGCACATCAACAGCCAATTTTATGGAGAGGCACTTACAGTTAACCCATGAGGTGATCACCAGAATGAAAATTGTACATTTTAAGAGTAAAAATATGCATTCTGAGAATCAATAATTCGTCGGGTAGAAATTTGTCTTAGGATAGGTTAGGCTAGTTTTATTTACTTTGGTCCATTGTGTTGCCACATAAACCGATTCTTTCGGAACTCTTCGAACCATTTTGAAAGTTGCATAAATTTACATATTCTATTGATATCCATTGAGGAAATATATTCCCAGAATCTTATTTCTTAACAAGGACAGTGCTGGGCAGCTGCACAGGGGATGATAGGGGAATTTGTCCTCTTCCTCATATTTGTAGTTACGTCAGAAGTTATTGGCAAGAATTCCCAGTCTACTGGCATGTTTGCCTATTGCACAATGACCTGTCAATACCCCAACTAGGGTGCCGATATTTGATCTGCTGATTTTTAGCAGGCTGTAAGTTTTACACCAATTTAGCTAAGGCCACATCTATTTAGCATGACTATAAGTATCAAGGTTACTCCATATTTCGTTAGCCTGTTACATGGCTTGCGTGAAGATCTTTAGCCTTATCGTTTCTATTGGTACATGGGGTTCACTTTCAGTGGTAAAACTCCCAAGTTTCGTACCGTTTCCTGGTGTATCACCATGACCAGGAACCCAGCACAGTGTGAGTATACATCTACTCGATATCTCGTTTAGAGATTCGCGACAGTGCCTAACAAATTCTGATCTTATAATTGGTGATTTCGAGCTGATTGTGCATCAACTTCATCGACAGCCACTCAGCGGCTTCACGAATGGCTATCATCTCCGCCTGAAAGACACTACAGTAGTTTGGAAGTCTTAAAGACAAATTCACCCTGAGCTGGCCTGAGACAATACCCGGTCCCATACCATCACTTGACTTAGATTTTTTCCGGCTGCATTTCCAAGGTAAGTTTTTTTTTGGGGTCTGAGTGAATATATGGTGGCGGGGGTGGGGGGGGGGTTGGGAGTGTCACCACTCAGTGCGTCCGCGTCCCGTCGCGCCGCCAATTTATACTTTAAAATTTAGCCAACTTTATAAAAGCATGTGAATTACAGTAAATTTGCTACAACAATGCTCTTGAAACAACACCTCACGCGAATTTCTCGCCGTCATGCGTAACCCGTAACCAATCTTAGTAGCATTAGTGCGTTATTACACTTAGTATAATGGCGTTTTCTGTATATGATTCTTTTAGTATTAGTGCATTCTCTCTTTATTCGTCATCATACACAAACATATGTTTACACATCAAATTTCACGAGTACCTGATACTCACGTCTTTTTCTTTCTTTTCTATTTAAAATAAAAGCCCAGAACTTTTTCAGATACCAAACAATTTTATTTTGAGTTTTCTCATTATTCATAAATGGAAAAAATGTGTAAAAAAGTTACGGAAAAAATGCCAAAATTCTCAGCATTTACGCCAAACTATTTGGGTAATTTTCCTAGGAAAAAAACGCCACAAGTTTGTGTGGAGATTTTCGGGATTTTTTTCCATTTTCTTTTTTTTTTTTTGCGTAATTTTAGGAAGCCGAATTCGCCATACGTTATGGAAATGTTGGGGTCTGTTTTTCCATATACATATATATGTTCAATTGTTCATACCATTAACATGTGTTCGAGAGATTGAGTCCTTTTCGTCTTTCTCCCATCCATCAATCCATCATATCCAGAACGACTCATTCTCCGTAGTTCTCACCTGGCTGCGATTCCTCGTGGTAACGCTAGCAACTATTTAAAAGAAATATGTTTCATCCTCTTGGTTTCCACCCAGTGATCTCCCAAGATTTCCGTTCTTCTGTAACCCATGACTAAACATTGGCACAGTACTATACTATTTATATGTGCCGCTGTCTCAACTTCATCGAGGTATAGTTCACAGGTATCATCTGCTTATGGCTCATCTTCTCGATGATACCTGAGATTGCCATAATAATAATATTTGGCTTCAGCAGTCCTAGGTAGAACCAAGCATTGCTTCCCGCAACCATTTGTGTGTGCGCGTTATGTTTTTGTACGAATGGAAGGGACCTACAGTTTTCTGCCGTCTCCGAACGGCGAGAGCTTTACATGACAAATGATACTCTTGAATGCTTGTCAGGCATTCAGAAGAGGTGGGCACTGTGAAAAACTTTTAGGTGTTTGCGGCGGGATTCGAACCCAAGACCGCTGGCTCAGTAGTCCGACGCACTAACCACTTGCGCTACGGTGCCCACCATTATACAATTTCAACGATCTTCGGGTTATGCTTAGATCGCGAATTTGTTGGCATTTTAGCCTCTACATCGTTTCACGGTTGACCATTTTCTCAGATGTTCTATTGCGATTGACCGCTGTTTCGTAATGGAGTTACCCTTTCATTGCCCTTAATGCCGATGTGTCTTTGTGCCTAAAGCAATGTTACTTAATTTTCAGTTGAGCACTCATTGAGCTTCAGTACACATTCCAACGCCAATGATGCTGTGATGTCTCTTTGTTTGTCTGTTCCATACGTCTAAACACTGCCTATTGTCCTGGGCTATAAGAATCTTTCTTCACTAACATGTACCCGCTCCATCATTCTTCATGGAACCATCCGTAAAAATTTAGTTTTTGTTTCTAGAAGTGATCCATTCTAAATAGGGGTATTGTGAATGTGATAATTTTCCGTAATACTCACTCTTATTATTCTATTCATGGGCAGGTTCAGCTCCCGAATCCAATTTGTAACAAAAGCCAGGATCTTCTTATGTCCACAGATGGTACCGTTCCCGTGCTATTTCGCATCTCGCAGCCGAAGTGCTGTTGAGGTCGCCGTTTTTTTAATAAATAATTCCGACGGCAAGATTCATAGGATCTCTTGCACTGCATAGGTATCGAAACATTTTCAGTGAAGTTCACTGTATTTTGTGACGTATATTATGACTCCCTTTGGGGAAAGTTGAGATCTATCCTGGAAATATTTGACTATTTTGTTAGAACCATTGGGCTGAGAAAAAACGACATAGCGTTTGCCCTTGCCGAAAACTTGGGAAACATTTCAAGAAAAGTATCATCGAAATGTGTACAGCGGTTTTCACGCCATTAGGTAACAACAAAAAAAACCTCTACAGTTTTATAATAATTATAGATTGTTTATTCCACTTAAATAAAAAAGTCTGAATGTACCCATTTACTCTAAATTCTACCCCGAGTTGGAGTATGCCGAGTGTAACTTTTTATTGGTGTTTGAGTGCAGGTCTATACAACACACCACACGCACTAGTTACGCTCTAGTTTGCCAGCATTATTGACCTAGATCTGGCCTTCTTCCTATTTATCCAATCAGCAAGCAAATGTCCGCATTTCTCGTTTGTACTTAAGACAATGAAACCAAAACTGACCACTAATACTGTCGTGCAATCTGTCAGGGAATACAACGAAATTATAATGAAGCCATCTCAATTACAGTTTCCACAACAAAAAAGCGATGTTTTATTTAATTGTCATTTGAGAGTGTTTTTCTTAAAATTATTGTAGTTGCTATATTTATTCCAACAGCTTAATTACAAAGCTTGTCCTACTTTCGTGTCTTGCTACACATTTCCTCATCCTCCTTGACCATATCTTCCGCATCGTTTACAAGTGGCAATCTTGTTGCCAAAACTGATTACTTGAAAAGACCAGAGGAAAAATAGACTGCCGCAGATGGAGAAGATGAAAAAGGAAAAACTGCTAAAGCTGAAGCCAGAAGCCGTATCATATTTATTGCAGCGTTGTCTTGCGTCGCGTATCCATTGAAAGCACATTTTGTCGATGTTTGGTGTCGGTTGGAGTTCCTTTTTGTATCATTCTTACATACACCACAATACTATGTTGCTAAATACACACACACAATGCGTGTATATTTGCCAACATCCGTGGGCAAAGTTTCCACAATTTTTTACGCATAAATTTAATTTTATTTGTTGGGGGGTGCTTTCAAACAAAATGGATGGTTGTGTATTGCTTTTATAGGTCATGTTCCTTGGTCGTCATAAATTGTGTTGCCAAAGCGATGCCTTCGCCTTATTTGTTGGCCGGTGGAGATATGCTTCGATAGCTGGTGGGATAGAAACAAAAATAATCCCCAACAGGTTCCTTGTGACCAGGTGTGTTTTATTCAATTCGATTTATAATTCTGTCGATAACGATTTTCGATTTAGATGAATAGAGAGAGGACTCGTGGTACTCACCGGTAAGTTGTTGTTACAAGAACTAAAGGCAAAAAAAAAAAAGAACAAAAAAAAAACCCTTGGATATTTACCGTATCAAAGGACTTGAAGCGAAATATTTCCAAAAATAAGTTATGAGCCATAATAGGATTATTATTTGAGCGGACGAGGTGTTTTAGGACCTCGTACATAATATTTTGAGAGGAAAATAAAATCGATGAAAAGAAAAGTGTACAAAGTTGGACTGATATCGCAGTTTATTTACTGTTTTGTTCCAAGGACTCAACTAAGATAGCCACTTACATTAGATGAGATCTATTTTGAATGCATTGAACTCGTTTTGTAACGATTTGTAATTGATGGTTGGGTAATTTTTTTTGATTTTTTTGGATCCCAAAGGAAAGAGTTTCCCCATGTCTTCGGACTGTCCACGCCAATATTTGGCAAAATAAAAATAACAGCGTTGTCATATAATTCAATTTTGAATTTCAAAACAGCAAAAGATTAAATTAAATTAAGAAAGTGACTTATATTATTTTATGTAAATGAAGGTTTACAACTAAATAAGTAAATATAAATTTTGGCAAACAACAATAAAGGAAAAAAACAACTAAACAAAAATGCATTGATATCGGTTGTGCAAACAAATAAGAACACTAAAACAAAAACAATCATATTTTTCAAAAATAAACACAAAAACAAAAATGAATGAAGCAAAACTATTGAAAATGACTTATAAAATAATATTTTGTTGTGCTACCCCCTTGCTAGCTAAAACAGCTCCGCATCTACGGGGCATTGAATCCACAAGTTTTTGACAAAGTTGAGGTGGGATCTCGTACCAAATTTTTTTAATATTTCTCCAGAGCTCCGTATTATTTTTTGGTTTTGGTCTTTACTTATCGCCCTTTTAGGAAGACCCCATAGCTTTTTAATCGGATTAAGGTCCCGGAATTGCGCTGGCCATTCAAGAACCTGGACCCTTTTTACAGAAAGTCATGTTTTCGTTACTCTGGCTGTGCTATTAGGATCATTGTCCTGTTGAAATAGCCAAAGTAATTATAAATTTTCATCTGCGAAGGGACACATAACTGTATTCAAAATCTCTATGTACTTCTCCTTCGTTAGAGTCTCCTGTATCCAATGTATTCGTCCAACGCCGTAATACGAAAAACATTCCCAGACTATAATGTTACCACCAACATGTTTTACCCTCTTAACGGTATATTTCGGATCGAATTCCTTTCCAGTCGGCCTTCTTACATACTGTTTTGTTGTGTCTGGTCCAAATAAATTAATATTGGTTTCATTAGAACAGAGTATGTACGCCATTTCTTATCCAGCTTTTGCAGATGACGTTCGGGGAAATTCAACCGTGCCTTTATGTTCTTTTTTGAATAAAGGGGACATTTCTTTGGATGGCAAGCTTTAAGATTATTTACAAGTCTTCCTCTTATCAAAGAACTGTCCACATGAAGATTTAAATCGACTTTTATCTCTGCCGAAGTTATAAAGGGATTCTTTTTTTTAGCATCAAACAATATGTTGGTCAGTGTGGGGTGATGTTTTGCGTTTTCGACCACGTGTTTCTTCATTTTTATTTTCTATTAAAGCATTGACGACCATTCCCAAGGAGCAAGAAAGAATTTTGCCGATCGCTCTTAGAGATTTTTTAAACTTTGAACAATGCTTCTTAGTTCTGCCGAACAATGTTTCTTACGACCCATCTTTTTCTAAAATAATCAAAACTTTTTTTGGAACCTCATCAAAGATACTTATTTTTAGTGCTTACCAATAAAAATTGTCAAAAATTAATAACGCCCAAACAAATAGTAACCCGACTTTGTTTGTGTTATTATATTTTACACACTCAAAAAAGACCTTCTTCCTTGCAAAGTGACTAGGCTAATGCAGTCAACACAATTGACGCACCAACAATATCAATAATTTACCGCTATCCCAACGTGGAGTAAAAAAAAAAACAAAACACATATAATATTAGGCGTGTTTTTTTTCAAAACTATATAGGCTTAGAATTTTTTTTCCACGTTAATTACACTAACAACTAAGCCTATATAGGCTTACGAAAGCTGGATAATTATCCAGTCTTAGGTGCTTAGCCTGGATAGAAATATGTGCTACCAAACTGTTTTTTGTCGATAGTTATCGAAATTTCTATCGAAATGTCAAATATGACATGAAAGTGAGCGAGAAATATGAAGGCCGGTAGCTATCAACCGAACTCTGCTGTTATTTCAAATTCATTTTATTTCTGTTCATTTTAAAATGGGTAGAAAAGAAAGAAATACGAATTTATCCGAAAAGGAAAAGAAAATTATAATGAATTAAGTGAACATGTTCCTTATTTTACTATTAAATTGAACTAGATTTGACGAAATAAAATTCTATCCACCAACTTATTATTGAGCGCTTGATGACTACCGGCCTTACTTTCAATGAATTGTGAAACTGTAAAACGTCAATTAGCATAGTCCTACCAAGTCATTGTTCAGCATTTTTTTTCTCATTTTCCGCTAAGCCTATATAGATTTAACAAACACGCCTATTGTTAACTAATCAATAACTGTAAAAATGTAAGTTAACTTTTTCTGTGATAGGTGTTCTTATTATTTTGCACAGCAGTGTATAACAAGCTTTGTTTTTCTAAATATTATCCGTATATTTTTAATCTTGTTTATTGCACATATAAAGGCAGCAGTTGCATACTTTTTTCCTGACAGAACTCCTCAGTACCTAACCTAATGCCGTTCTTCTGGATTTTCATCATCCTCACAGTCACTGGTGGAAATTTCATCATTCTCTACAGAATCCATCTCTATGTCACCTCATCAACATTCATCTTCTTCGTCCATATAACTACCGACATCTAAAAAAAAGTTGCCTTATCTCCTCCTCAACATAGATGGCATTATTTCGACACATCTTGTGCAGATAATCAATTACTTTTGCGCTTCTGCACTAAGGGAACGTTTTGTTATGCAGCTCTGAAATATGGTAGTTCATAAACTTAACTTTTTAAAACTCTTCAAATTAACAAACTTTTATTTAGTACACTTTCAAAAAAAAGTTACACTAACACATATCACGATATCTTTACGATATCTTCAATATGGAGAAAGGAAATCCACTAAACATCTTTCACAAATAAAATATAAACGAAAAAAACAAAATTACGGCTTTTATTTTAAGAATTGTAACAGTTTTTATTTTGAAGTGGGGTGCGCTGGTACCCAACCATTCGTCATTCAATTGTGAAACCACCATCCTATCACTATCACACTTTGCATTTTCCAATAAATCGCCGTCCACTTCTACCGACAACATCAACGGATATCCGGTCTTTTAAAACATGATTCTATGCCCTTGCTAGCAACAGAGTGCCGCTATCCTTTTTCCCTCCTCTCGAATATTTCCACAGCAGCTACTTCGAAGGTTTTGTTAACAAAATTTGAGGCAGTTTCATCTGATTTATAGTATCAACCGTAAAAGTTCCGCAGGACAATGGCAAACTAACATTCGTATTCGTACCAAACGTGTCAGCAGAAATATCTGATTTAGTCAACTGAGGCTATTATTTGATATGTCATCCTTCAAAATGTCCATCGGAAGTTTATTTCCAATCTGTGTAGTCCTAGACCGCCCACACAGAGATTCCTCTAGTCTAGGACATCAACGTGTGTGACGGTGGCGCTGGCGGTTTTGAAAAGCACATACACGTACGTAACGTACCCAATTCATGGTAGCAAAGCAATATAAATAGTTATTTTATTATCATCGTTAAAATATCAGCAGGACTTCATAATATTTAAGTTTTACTCCGTATCAGGACCGTTATTGAAATTATTTATTAAATTTATTATACGTCGCAGCAGCAGCACGCAATTTAGTGACTCAACAGTAGACAGTTGCCGCACTAAAAGGTACGTATATTTTAATTTAAAATGAGTAACTGATTCAATTAAATCGCTACAAAGAATGGAATTAATCTGATGAATAACTCAGTATCAACTTGTCTGATTTTTATTTGTGTGTGTTTGTAGGTATACTCGTATGTCCACATCGGACTCGATCGCTTGATGAATGAGTTCCTAGGTACCTACGAACGAGTACATAATATTTTTCGGTGAAATCCGTTCCTAGTATATTAATCTTGATTAAGAGTGTTTGATATCATGATTCATATTTTGCAATTTAATTAAATTACATCGAAGGAATAAAAATTGAGAAAAAAAACCAATTCAAGGAGTCAGGATGTGCAAAAGGTTGTCGGATGCTGTATGCGATCATAACACATCCGCTGACACGGTACGCATACGCATGTGCATGAGCTCGTGTTCGTGCCGTTGGTGAATTACCGGCAACCGAACGGATGCTGGTTGCAGCTGTTGCAAGGATGTAAAAAATGTATTCTCACATATTATCCAGGCGGGGTGAATTGAGTGTTCATGTTCGTAGCTTGGGCAGAGCGCATTCAATTTCACCGAGCTGTTCTCACTAAATGGCCAACCTGCACAGAGTGTAAGTATTTTTATTTTTTATCTTGGAGTGTAGGTATTTACATATACTCATTTTCATCAATATGTATTTACACACAGGAACAGGATGCAATGCACAGATGGAGTACAACTATATAGAAACGTACAAAATGTTACAAAGTATCGTCGATAAAGCTGACATATTACAGTTTTTCACACGCCACGCTTTGAAGGATATCGCTTGTGGCCGCAACTGCCACCCCATAAAGCGACTGTAACTTGGAAAAGCGTTCTCGATTTTTTGCTCAGTGACTTCTAGGAGTGCCCTACATGGAGATCGGGTGAAAAGATGCATGAATTATGGGGTGCTTTCCGTAAGGTAGAAGCATCGACTGTGGTAACAATAACGAAGGAAATACATACAGGAATTTTTTTCCCATCAATAGGTCCGAGTACTAATATTCGTATGTACATACATACATACATACATATGTGTTGACAATTGGAGAAAAAAAAATCGAACGTGTGAAGTCGTCCTTTATGCATTTTATTACAACAAATTTTAACAAGAGATTCAGTGACAACATTGTTATGTGTGTATGGTGAAATACGGCATTCAACATTCGAATAGTAGGTACCCATAGGTAAGTACATATAGACTGCCAACGTTCTTGCAATTTATTCCAATAAAAGCTTACACGTCACCGATGGCCTATATAACACGGAAGGTGTGTAAAAAGAGAAATCAGTTAATTGATGCGAACTCTGTATATGCGTCGTGTAGCAACCTTATCCGTTGTGAGTCCGGGCTCTGATTTTGTGATTTATTTTACAAAGGTATAATTTCCATTGACACTTTGAGAGGGGTTGTTGTAATTTATGGGTTTCATTATCAACAGTGAGATCTTTAAAGTGGAAGTCTTACAAGAACCGGGAAAATTGTTCTTCTTATAAATTTATTAAAGTTATTTAAAATCCGTGTAACCGATATACAGTCGGTGTTGAAAATATGGAAAGACTACTTCTGCAGACTGTATAATGGCGATGAAGACCAATACTCCGCTGTTAGGTAGAATGAACCATTCAATTTAGATGATGATAGCCAAAATCCCATCCACCTGATCAAAACGAAGTGCGAATAGCAATATCCAAGCTAAAGTCCAACAAAGCTGCTGGACCTGACGGTTTACCCGCAGAGCTATTTAAAGCAGCTGGAGATGACTTGGTAGTGAGCATACACCAACTCATCTCCAAGGTTTGGTCGGATGAAAGTATGCCAAATTAATGGAATCTCAGCATCATCTGCCCGGTCCACAAGAAAGGAGACCCCCTCAACTGCTCCAATTACAGAGGCATCAGTCTCCTCAATATCGCCTACAAGATCCTGTCTGCCATACTGTGTGAACGCCTGAAGCCTTTCGTCAACAACCTGATTGGCTCCTATCAGTGCGGTTTCAGGCCAGGAAAGTCCACCATAGACCAAATTTTCACACTCAGGCAGATCCTGGAAAAAAACCCAAGAAGTCCAAATCGATACCCACTACCTGTTCATCGATTTCAAGGCCGCCTATGAAAACAATAGGGAGGTATAAACTGTATAGAGCCATGTCTAGTTTTGACGTCCCTGCCAAACTCATCCGTCTGTGCAGGATGACGATGGAGAAAGCTCGCTGCTCCATCAAGGTCGGTAATGACCTCACCGAGACCTTCGATGTCAAAGAAGGATTCAGACAAGGTGACGCGCTGTCATGCGACTTCTTCAACATCATACTTGAAAGAATTGTTCGAAACTCACAATCCAACACACAAGGAACGATCTTTCAAAAGTCCGTTCAACTACTTGCATACGCCGACGATATTGACATCATTATTTATTTATTTATTTATTTATTTATTTATTTATTTAATCTACTAGGTACAAAATATCCTTAACAGATCTTAACATAAATATAATTACTATACATATATACATACAAAATAGAGAAACATTTCAAAAATTGAATTACATAAATTTGGCTCTTAAAATTTCAACTGCATTTTGTTTAAAACAATCACGTCTTGAGCTTACATCCAAGTGACCGGTAACAGAATTAAATAAACGAATGCATCGAGTTATTGGCTCGGCCAGCCCATAGTTGGTCCTATGCAGTGGAAGATAAAATAGAGGCCTTTCTCTTAAAACTCTTAAAGGCGCGTAGAACGGCAAGGAAAAAAGCAGTTCAGCACACTGTATTCTATTTGAAACTATGTCATTCAAAAACACTAAGGACTGCAATTTCCTTCTGACAAAAAGAGTGCTTAGATCAAGCAGTAAACATCGTGACTTATATGGTGGAAGCTCAGAACCTCTACTGAATCTACGAAGTGCATAGCGGGTAAACGATTTTTGGACCCGTTCAATACGGGATGAATGAACTTCATAGAAGGGGTCCCAGATTAGGCAGCAGTACTCTAATCTGGACCGAACTAAAGCGCAGTAAAGCGTCTTAAGTACATATGGGTCACGAAAATCTTGAGAGTTCCTCTTAATAAAGGCCAGCAGCGAATAGGATTTAGACACTATTCGGTCAATGTGCAAACTAAAATTTAACTTTGTGTCAAAGATGACCCCTAGGTCTTTAACCTCAAAAGCACGACTAAAATTTACATTGTTGGCTGAATAGGAGTAATGGAGGGGGCTGGGTGAACGAGAAATTGAAAAAACTTTGCATTTAGCAAGACTAAGTTCTAGGTCATTTTCGTCGCACCAGGACAAAAACAGGTTTATCTCATGTTGAAACTTAAGGCAGTCAGTAGAGTCTGATATTATAGAAAACATTTTAAAATCATCAGCAAATAACAAGCATGAACTCATTTTAAAAAGCTCAGGAATTTCATTAACGTACAACAAAAAAAGCAAAGGACCTAGATGGCTTCCTTGCGGAATACCCGACGTGGCTAAAACGACATCTGAGAGAAAATTATCTAGTTTGATAACTAGTTTTCTATTTAAAACATAGGACGATAACCAATTCAAAATATTTGAATGAAAACCGAGCATAGCTAATTTTTTCAATAAGATTGAGTGGTTAATTCTGTCGAATGCTTTTACAAAATCTGTATAAAGCACATCAACCTGCACACCGCGTTCAATTGAATTAACACAAAAATTCGTGAAAAGAGTTAGATTGGTCATAGTAGAGCGCCCAGAGACGAATCCATGTTGCAATGGGGAAATGTGCTGCTCAACCTGAAAATATAATTTATCTTTTACCATTTTCTCGAAAAGCTTCGGTATTGCTGACAACTTACTGATGGGCCTATAGTTTTCAACCAGATGTTTTGGACCTGACTTGTGAATTGGAGAAACGTAAGCAACTTTCCATTCATCAAGAAACTGTCCACAAGATAAGGAGTGGTTGAAAATTAGATGGAGCGGAGTCGATAGCGGAAGCGCACAGCTCTTCAATACGATGGGTGGAACCCGATCAGGACCCGGTCCTTTATTTGTATCGATGCTATTCAATGCCAGAAGAATTTCTTCCTTTGAGAGCGCTAAGCATCCAATATCAGTGATGGGATGAATTAAACTATTAAAATTAAATAAACCAGTAGATGAACCAGCAGCAGAAAAATTGGAAGAAAAAAATTTCGCGAATAAATCGCAGGTAGATTTACCACCTTGCGATACCTCATTCTGAAATTCCATTTGCTTAGGGAACACTGAACATTTTCTTTTGGAATTGTAGAAAACCCAAAATGTTTTACTGTTAGATTTAATTTTCGATTCAGTAGAAGTTATGTAGCAACGATACAAGAATCTATTAAAAAAATCGTATTCTTTTCTAAGTCGAAGAAAATTAATTTTATCAGCAGGAGAACCAGAACTTTTTAATCTTTTGAAGGCTTTAGATTTCAGATTCTTTAAATGGCCTAACTGTGAATTAAACCACGGTAGTTTAGGGGCTGCTTTTTTCCTTGAGGTTGGTACGTACATTTCGAATGCGGAGTTCAAGATTACTTTAAAAATACGAAATTTGTCACTAAGATGTAATCCCAAAAAGCGATTGTGCCAGTCGATAGAATTAAAAAAATCATTGAGACCTTGAAAATTGGCTTTTCTAAAATTAAAGAAAGGTAATGTGTTACAATAATTTATAGTTTGAAACTCATATGATTCGAATTGAATAACTAAAGCTATATGATGAATAGAATTGTTTAATAAAGGAAATTTGTCTTCATATAAATTAACTTTAATATCACTTAGAGTAACAAATACTAAGTCAAGAATTCTATCTAAACCATTTTTAATAACATTAATTTGAGAAAGAGAAAGGGAGGACAATGAATCAACAACCAACGATTCAATATCATTTCTGACATTATATGCAACAAGAGCTTTATCATTGCCCATTGTCCTCCACACAACATTTCCAATATTAAAATCGCCCAAAATGACTGGAAACTGATTGGCATTCAGATTGTTGCAGATATTAACTATATTTGACACATGAGAATTATAAATTTCAAAAATGCTACTTGGAGCAATATAACTTAATAGAAAATAATATTCGTTTTTAAAATCAGCCGAAGCAACGCAAATGCACAATTGTTCGACGACATCTGTATTGCAATTAAGAGAAATTTCTTTACATACAAGTGATGAACGCACAGCTAAGAGAATTCCACCTCCTCTAGTGAATCCAGTGGAGAGGGCGCGATCTCGTCTGAAGACAGCATAATAGGGATCAAACAACTCTGACGACAAGAAGTGAGAATTAAGCCAAGTCTCTGTAATGGCGATGACGTCGAACTCATGAGAAGAGGCGGCAAGGTATAGCTGGTTGGTTTTTGTTCGCATGCCACCAGCATTTTGGTAGTACACAGACAAGCAATTGGAAGAGAGACGTGCATGAGATGAAGGCATGCGGTTAGAGTTCGATGCAGTGGGAGAAATTTCTTTTTGTGTGGAGAACATTGGTGGTGTTGTTGTTGCTATTCCATTGTGTTTATCACCTCCACTTCTTCGTTTTTTGCATGGAATTTAAAAACTCTGACGTGAACGTTACACGGCCAGCTATCAGCGTTCAGAGCATTATGAAGAAGAGAAGACGGTACAGCTAATTTAAAATTTATGTATTTAAGAGTGCTGAGATCCACATCTTTTTTAATAAGCGGCATACAGATCAGCTGATCAGCTGGGATTTGAAATGTCTTCGAGCAGTATTTTATTATTGAATCTGCAGTCGTCGATGATGCGAATCGGGAGAGATGAAGCCACTTATATGAAGGTATAACACCAATATTAAATTCACTTGAAGGATTAATTCCGACGACACGTTTACTGAGCAGCTTGCCTATTTCGTGTGATGTTGTTTCCTTACTCGACTGAGTAACTGGGGCTTTTTTACTTGATTCGGTGAATATGAGGTCAGCAGCTCCAGGGCGACGAGTAGAATCCAAATTAGGAGCAGTAGCCAGCTCCGTATGATGATTTACGACAGTATTTTTAGCAGCTTCAGTCACAGCCGAGGGCGGTAATAGCAGTGGTGGAACAGCATTATGCAAAAAAGAATTACCATCGCTTTCAAAAGCAATACTCTTCGAAACAGAAGAGAGATCTGCGTTTGCCTTTGATTTTGGCGAAAGGGAATTACGGGAAAAGTTTACTGCACTCTTTGATCTGTTTAATTTACCTTTATTGATCAAATTTGGTGGGGATTTTTGATCACCATGATGACGATGAGAACTGTCCACAATGATCTTTTCAGATAATAGTTTTTTTAAATCACAGATTTCTGCAGCAAGATATCTTATGGTTTCAATTATTAGGCTGTTAGCTTCACAGGACACTATGCATGAAGTACATCTCCACATTAAATTTGCATCAGTGGTTAATATTTTTGAAATAGAATCCGAGATATTAGCGCACTTTTTATGAAAAATTAAATTGCAAAAAGATTCACATTTAATAAAGTTGCAATCGGTAACTTTTTTTCCGCATTTGGCACAATTAGTATTAACCATATTGAAGAATTTAGATATGAAATAATTAATTAGAATACGGAGAGCAGAGGTAAACACAACCTGTCACTTTAGAACTTACTCAGAGAGTGAGGTAGAACATAGCGAGCTGTCACCGGTTCGCGTGTTTCAACTTGTAGGTCTTTTAGATTCAGGAGCTTCGCGTACGATCATCTGTAGGGACGGATGGAAGGTTTTAGAAAATTTAGGAATAGGTTTAGGAAAAGCAAACATTAGGAAAGTAGCTTTAGCAGATGGGGCCGGGGTAGAAGTGATAGGATGTGTTTCTCTACCAATTGCTGTGCAAAATAAATCGGTGTTGCTAGAGTGTCTTGTGATTCCAACACTCCCTCACGTTTTGATATTGGGTGCCGATTTTTGGGCCCGAATGGGAATTGTCCCAGATCTGAGATCAAACGAGTGGAGTTTTTCAAATCAAGCTGCGTTAGCTTCGATTTCTGCGATCAAGGAGAGAGCAGAGTTGGATGAGGTACAAGACAAGCAACTCCAAA
Source organism: Brachyopa scutellaris (assembly GCA_949775065.1). Taxonomy (NCBI): domain Eukaryota; kingdom Metazoa; phylum Arthropoda; class Insecta; order Diptera; family Syrphidae; genus Brachyopa; species Brachyopa scutellaris. Next base: position 24,899,622 of record OX459112.1, read on the forward strand.
ATTTCGTGGAAAAGATTTTTGAGGACATGCCTGAGGGCATTGGTTGCACACATTTGGTAGAGCACAAGATTAGGACGGCGTCTGAACCAATAAAGCAGCGGTATTATCCGGTTTCTCCTGCGGTTCAGCGCTATATTGATAAAGAGTTAGAAGAGATGTTGGAGGGAGATATTATCGAAAAGTCAGGTAGTCCATGGGCTTCTCCCATAGTAATGATCAAAAAGAAAGATGGATCATTTAGGTTTTGTGTAGATTATAGGAAGCTTAACAAAGTTACAGAGCGGGATGCTTACCCCCTCCCCTACATTTCCGCCACCTTAGACAAGCTCAGGAATGCCAAGTATCTGTCGTCTTTGGACATTAAGTCCGCATATTGGCAGATCCCTGTAGAAGAGAAATCGCGGCCGTACACCGCTTTTACTGTCCCAAATAGAGGACTCTTTCAATTCAAGAGAATGCCGTTCGGGTTGCATAATGCCCCTGCGACGTGGCAAAGGTTTATAGATACGGTGCTTGGAGCCGATTTGGAACCGCACGTATTTGTTTACCTCGATGATATCATCATCGTAACAAACTCCTTCCAACAACATCTGGAAAAATTGACAGAGGTCTTCAAGCGGTTAAGTACCGCAGGTCTTAAGGTTAGCAGGGAGAAATGTAACTTTTGTAGGTCATCATTGAAATTTCTAGGTTATGTAGTGGATCGAAATGGCTTGCATGTAGATCCTGAGAAAGTAGATAGTATGATTAGGATACCTGCACCAAAGAACGTCAAAGAGGTTAGGAGCTTCGTCGGAACGGTTTCCTGGTATAGGAGATTTGTGCCAAACTTCGCTGTTTTGGTAAGACCGTTAACCGACCTCTTGAAAAAGAGTAACAAGTTCGTTTGGTCCGATGAGTGCGAGGGGAGTTTTCGAAAAGCGAAGGAGTGCTTAGTAACTGCCCCGATTTTGACTTGCCCGGATTTTGAGCGGCCGTTTGCCGTGCAAACGGACGCTTCGGACTATGGAGTCGGAGCAGTACTCAGTCAGACATTTGACGATGGTGAGAAGGTGATTTGTTATTTGAGTAGGTCGTTGAATAGGAACGAGAGGAACTATTCAACCACGGAGAAGGAGTGCTTGGCAGTACTTTGGGCGATAGAGAAGTTGCGACCATACATCGAAGGTGTTCGGTTCACGGTCGTAACGGATCATTACTCGCTGGTATGGTTGAGCAATCTCAAGGATCCGTGTGGGAGGTTAGCGCGTTGGGCAGTTAGGCTTCAGCAATTCGACTTCGAAATCGTGCATCGGAAGGGAAAAGACCACGTAGTTCCCGATATGCTCTCTAGGAACGTTGCGGAGATAGCGGAAATAGATGAGCAAAGTTCTGATCCTTGGATCGTAAAAATGATTGCGAAAGTAGAGTCGAATCCTTTAGCTTATCCTGCCTGGAGGGTCGAAAATAGAGTTCTGTTTAAGTTTGTTAGGGCTAGCCATGTGATTGTTCATGACAATAGTTTAGAATGGAAACAGGTTATCGCGAGAGGAGATAGAACTAGGATTTTGAAAGAGTGTCATGACAATCCATTAGCAGGACATATGGGGGTTAGAAAAACGTTTGCGAGAGTAGGTGGTAAATATTACTGGCCCAAAATGAGGTCAGATATTACCAAATATGTTAGGAATTGTAGGGTTTGTCAAAGTGTGAAGCCTGTGAATGAAAAGCCAGCTGGTTTGATGGTTGAGAGAAGAGGGATTTCAAATCCCTGGGAGATGGTTTGTGTGGATTTGGTAGGCCCTCTTCCAAGGTCGAGTAGGGGTTTCGTGTATATTTTAACTGTGGTTGACTACTTCACAAAATTTCCCTTACTGTTCCCCCTTAGGTCTGCGACAGCGAAAGCGGTATGTAAAGAGGTAGAAGACAATGTCTTCTTACTCTTTGGAGTACCGAAGTGGATCGTCTGTGACAACGGTCCCCAGTTCAAAAGCAAAGAACTGAAAACGCTTTGTGAAGCGTACGGGTCACAAATCAGGTTTACGGCACATTACCACCCTCAGGCTAATCCTGCGGAAAGGATTAACCAAATAATTAAATCTACCCTTCGCGCTTACGTATCTGAAAACCATAGGACCTGGGACTCCCATTTAGCGAAAGTAGCATGTTGCATACGGACATCGCAACATGAGGTTTTGAAAGTTTCTCCTTATTACGCGAACTTCGGGAAGGAGATGGTCACCAACGGTGGTGATCACGCGTCCGCGTCCACTAGGGCCACCCGCGAAAATGGAAATGTTAGGATAGATAGGGATATAGACTCAGAAGATGGTACTATAGGCGAACAAGATAGGGACATAGATTTAGGAGATAGGGAACCAGAGGGATTAGATAGGCAGATAGATTCAAGAGATAGAGATATAGAGGTAGGAGATAGGGAAGTAGACATGTCTGAGCTAGGGAAACGTTTTAAGGAGCTGAGAGAAGATATCGGTAGAAAGTTAGCCACGGCAACCAAGAAGGCATCAAAGACATACAATCTTAGGAGGCGAGATGTCCAATATCTCCCTAATGAGGTTGTATGGCGTAGGAATTTTGTTTTATCAGATGCAGCTAACTTCTACGCAGCGAAATTGGCTCCGAAATACGTCGGTCCGTTTTTTATTCGTAGGAGAGTATCCCCTTGGACTTATGTTTTAGCCGATGATACCGGCAAGGAGAGAGGGACATGGCATGTCAAGGACCTTAAGCCACATCATGATGATGGAGAATAGATAGCGTAGGTTTACAACGTAGGAGTAGGGCTTCAGCCTGTGTTGGTTTCGTCTTACCCCCCTTGTAGTTTCCTTGACTTACCTTGAGAAATGTGTAGACACATTTCCAGGGAGGTAAGGGTGGGGTTTGTTGCGTTCAAAAAAACGCACAAAAAGCTCCGGTCCTTTCCCTCCCTCCGCTTCCTTTTTGACTCTCTTTTTCTCCCCTCCGCTATCTTCTTAGAGCAGTGTGTTTGTGGAGAGTCACTAGCTTCACGCCTGTGCTTTCGCTCTCACATGGTCTTTGAAGGTAGCAAAGCAGGTGCCCTGGATTAGAGCCCGAAGGAACTCGGGAGACTCTACTTAGGACGGACGGTCCTCTCATCCCCAGAACCCTTATTCTCGGGACAGGTGGTCCCCAACCCAGATGACCCATCGTTTAAAAGGCCTTACTTGAGTTAAAAAGGTCCAACATATTTGATTATTGTTTGTTGATACAAAAGAATATATGTCTTGTTAGACTCCAAATACACCACACAAGTGTATATAGAATTTGTTAAGGATAGCTCCCGATTCCCTGGGTTGTTAGTAATTGTTTAACTCTCTAGCGGAAAATTCACTCGACAGGTAGGGTTCGCGTAAGGGTTTATCTTTCCATCGGGGGAGTAATTAATTATATTTTGGTTTGGTTGTCAAGGGTTGGAGCTACGTGCGAACCCAAACAGTCACTGGGTTTAGAAAACGAACAGATCAAAGTTCGAAAAATAGACTATGGTGAATTTCTCTTCGTGTTGTGTGATCATCTGGATGAGGGGAAGCTGTCGGAGCGCTGGATGTGATTCCCTTTGCTCTGACAGCTGAATCGACGACAGAGAGGATGGGCGAAGTCAGCCACCAATACCATCAAATCTTTTCCCGCCAAAAAGACGGTGCGGCGAAAAGAATATATTTTTATTCAGAATCGCGCAAAAGACATTATTAAAAATGCAAAAAATTAAGTTACAAATAAGTGTGAATTCGAAACGCCAACTTTAATTAAATCTTAAAAGCTATTAAACTTTATTCAAAAAAAAGATGGCTGAATTCGCCGAACCATTGTATGTGTGCGTATGAGTGTGTGGGGAAGTGGGGCCAGCTGTCACGCCGGCTACTTCACTCTTTGTTTGACCGTGTGTCGGTGTGGAAGAAAGAAAGGAATTTAAGAGAGGAGTTCACCCTAGAAAAGAAAAAAAAAAAGAGGAGGAAAATTTAACAAAAGGAAGGATTCAGAGAAGAGAATAGAGTGCAAAGTGGAAAAAAAAATTAAAAAAAGAAATTGTTGAAAAGGAAAGAAAAATAGTGGAAAGAAAATTAATTTGGTGAAAGAAAAATAAAAAGTGACCCCAGTGACTGTGGCGGAGTACCACGGCCACTCAAACCCCACGACCCAGTTGCCTCACGCACCCCACTGGAAGGATAAACCATTTTAAACCCAAAGATAAGTAAAGTGTTTATTTTATTCTAATAAAGCCTTAGGTAGCGTTGTTTGTGTTTGCACATCTTAAAAAGTCGAGTTAGTTTTCCGTGTCCCATTCGTCTTGTACCGTAGGCATTCCGGTACCCCACTTTCTTTCGCGACCCATTGTCCGTTGGGACAGTTTTTATTCGTTTTACCGCAAGGGAATCCGGAGCCGTTCTATCGGCTATTTTTCGTTTTTTTTGGTATCTTTTATTTTGATAACCGGGTTGGTTTTTTTCATCCACCTCGGTGGATTTTTTCCAATCCCAGCGTAAATTTAATTTCTCATCTATAAATTTTCAATCATTTACTCATTTATTTTACTCAATAAATCGGCCGTTATACTTATAACGTGGTCCAAAATAAAAAGAAGAATTTTTTTTCTTTCCTTAAGATTTCAGCTTGTTCACTTCTACTCGGTCGTTGTTTCTCGGTTTCGCAATTTCCCCATATCCAAAAAAAAATTGTGTGGCGCCCAAACCCACCTTTCTCCCATTTACCCACTCGCGAACCCACCCCAGCTGAGCGGCCGCCAGCGCAGCGAATTCCCCATTCGTTGACAGTTGTGGAATTATTTGTTTACGCTAGTGTTCGGTTCGGTCGGTATAATTATCCATCGGGGATAATCGGTATAAATAAATAATTTGGGCGCCAATTTGTCGCAAAATTATTTATTTATACCGATTATCCCCGATGGATAATTATACCGACCGAACCGAACACTAGCGTAAACAAATAATTCCACAACTGTCAACGAATGGGGAATTCGCTGCGCTGGCGGCCGCTCAGCTGGGGTGGGTTCGCGAGTGGGTAAATGGGAGAAAGGTGGGTTTGGGCGCCACACAATTTTTTTTTGGATATGGGGAAATTGCGAAACCGAGAAACAACGACCGAGTAGAAGTGAACAAGCTGAAATCTTAAGGAAAGAAAAAAAATTCTTCTTTTTATTTTGGACCACGTTATAAGTATAACGGCCGATTTATTGAGTAAAATAAATGAGTAAATGATTGAAAATTTATAGATGAGAAATTAAATTTACGCTGGGATTGGAAAAAATCCACCGAGGTGGATGAAAAAAACCAACCCGGTTATCAAAATAAAAGATACCAAAAAAACGAAAAATAGCCGATAGAACGGCTCCGGATTCCCTTGCGGTAAAACGAATAAAAACTGTCCCAACGGACAATGGGTCGCGAAAGAAAGTGGGGTACCGGAATGACTACGGTACAAAAACGAATGGAACACGGAAAACTAACTCGACTTTTTAATATGTGCAAACACAAACAACGCTACCTAATGCTTTATTAAAATAAAATCAACACTCTACTTATCTTTGGGTTTAAAATGGTTTATCCTTCCAGTGGGGTGCGTGAGGCAACTGGGTCGTGGGGTTTGAGTGGCCGTGGTACTCCGCCACAGTCACTGGGGTCACTTTTTATTTTTCTTTCACCAAATTAATTTTCTTTCCACTATTTTTCTTTCCTTTTCAACAATTTTTTTTTTTTTTTTTATTTTTTTTTCACTTTGCACTCTATTCTCTTCTCTGAATCCTTCCTTTTGTTAAATTTTTCCTCCTCTTTTTTTTTCTTTTCTAGGGTGAACTCCTCTCTTAAATTCCTTTCTTTCTTCCACACCGATACACGGTCAACCAAGAAGTTCGCGAGTATAGAAGCGGCTAAAATGGGTTCAGCGGTAAACGAGGGCAAAACAAAATATATACTGTCAACGAAAACGGACACCCAACATCGACAAATTGGATACAACGTCACAATAGACAGCTACAACTTCGAGGTAGTAAAGGACTTTGTCTACCTCGGCTCCGCCATAACTTCAAAAAATGACATCTCGTCGGAAATCAAACGAAGGATTACTCTTGCCAACCGCTGTTTCTTTGGGCTAAGAAGGCAATTGAGTAGTAAAGTCCTTTCTCGATCGACTAAGGGCACTCTATATAAGACCCTTATCATCCCAGTCTTGCTATATGGAGCTGAAGCATGGATTTTATCGAAAGCCGATGAAGATATCCTTGGTCGCTTCGAGAGAAAAATCCTTTGTAAGATATTCGGTCTCATTTGCGTTGACGGGTTCTGAAGAAGAAGATTCAACCACGAACTGTACGAACTGTACAGCGACATTAACCTGGTCAACAAACTGCACATTGGGCATTTAAGATGGCTAGGACATGTAGAGCGTATGGACATCAACGCTCCGGCTCGGAGAATATTCGACTATTACCCGGAGGGTCAGCGCAGCAGAGGACGACCTCGCCTAAGGTGATGCGCACAAGTAGAACAAGATCTCAACCAACTTGGAGTGCGCAACTGGAGGCGGATAGCTAAGGACCGGGCTAACTAAAAGAGGTTGTTGGTTGAGGCCTTGGTCCACACCGGACTGTAGCGCCACCTAAGTAAGTAAGTAAGTAAGTAACCGATATACGGACATTTCCCGATTTTAAGTTTAAGCAAATACATAGTAATAAGTAATGTCTTCATTGTAGCCGTCCTCCCTAAATTCCCCTTTTGTTGTTGTTGCTCATCGAGCAAATTTGAACTCGACGTACTTTTTCTCATAATCTCACTTGGTAATAACGTGAAGATAAGTTAACCGCTTTTCCACTCTTGTTAAGGTAACCAGAATCCAAAGCGGTTCTCACTAGGGGTTTTGTATAACGGTAGTTTCTAAACTGTCAAGCTATTCCCGCCTTTTTAGTATGTCACATATTTACATTTTTACAAGATGGGTCTATTCCAGCAACCGGGCAATCACACTTGTGCAGAGACAATATTAGCCAGTGACTTAGGTTGGTATAATATACACACTTTTACCCCAATATCTGAAATTGCCACATTTGGGAGAACCCACAATTGACTCATAAAGTTTGAATTTTGGACTGGTGATGGTGGTGTGGTATAAGTCGAATTTCTTTCAAAATGAATGTAAGATACTTACGTTTACTGGGGTGCTATATTGGATTGTGACAACGGGAGGAGCTTAACTTGGAAACCATTTTGGCCCAACAGGAGGTGCAATATCCCACACAGCTGTTGCGCGAGGATGGATGTATACATAAATGTTTGCCTTAAATAAAGAAGAGTTTAGATCTGAAATATCTGGAAACGCATTTTTCTATCAATAATAATAATTTTTTCTATGAAATTCTAGATTTCCTCTTATTCATCATGTGTTCATGTGTTCATTATAACACATCGTTTCAACACAAACGGAATCGCGTCCATTAAAGTCAACAAACTGCTCATCTCATCAGTTAAAGCGAACTTGCTTGGAAGCTGAAGATAATCAATTTCATTGTAAATACAAATGGCATTCAAAACAGAACGAAATACCTAGAAAAAATTATCTGTTTTTTATACGAATTAAAAAGACCATAGAAATCCGATTTGGAAAACAGCGAGGTGTTCTTTCAAAGAAAATTGTTTTTCAAGCTTAAAATAGGAAAATAAATAAAAAGTAAGTCGATCAGTTTTCCATATACATAAACTGTTGATGCGGACGATGGTAAAGATATAACGATCAATATAAACGCTGTCCTTTCGTCAGGAATTACGATTTCCATTTATATACGAATAATTAGTAACAAGAAAGTAAAGCTTGAAGTTTTCCACTGACCACTGAATCTTCCATAAATTGAGTGTTGTCTTAATTCCTGTTATCGCAATGAGCAACTGTTTTTCAAACGAACCCTTCAATTCGTACGAAATATTTTATATTTTAATAAACTATATATTGTATATAATTACTTCTGCCTACGGAGGGCATTCTAAAAAGAAACAAGAAACAATTTCGGACAAATTTTTCCAAGAGTTTTCGTTGAAAATGTTGAAAGTTTTATTTGCAAATTTACATGTTTGTCATTCCTGTGGAATAAGTTTCGTTATAAACGACTTTTGCTGTAGTTTGTTGGTGTCAGCTCGTGGAATACTACCACAAATGTCATATTTCCTGTCGTTTCAGGACTGACGTTCCAGGATTATTTATTTTTAGTATTCCGTACCAAAATTGGAAGAACGGAACAGTTCAGTTATAGCCTCGCTTCGGTATCTGTCCGGTCGTCTGTGGTCTGTCACAAGCTCCGAGAGCACACACAAGGATTGTTATAGCCCAATGCGGTGCCTTAAGTATGGATAAGTTATTCGGTTAGTTATGGTTAATAATAGGGTATCAAACAGGGTATGAAATAAAATGAAAAAATTTAATCCCGTAAAGTGGGCAGCTACCAATCAGCACAGCACATCCAAAATAACCAAGTGTCCCCCATTCAGGGAGACTTGATCCGGACTTAGGGCAGACTTAATTATGGGAGAATACAGCATACGGCCCTGCAAATTTTTATGTAGGAAGATGAGAAAGGGAGAAGATAGTTCCCCATTGCATTTCAGGTATAGCACAGCATGCAGTTTCCAGTTCACCGCGCTCACCTGACGTCATTTTGTTTACTTATTTTTTCCCCTTGGTAGCAACCACTCTTTGGTTTATGGACTGCAGTTAGCCTAGTCTCGTCAATGTTCCATATAGATTCTGCCCGCAAATTTAAACTTTTTCATCATAAGCGTATATTTTCGAAAAACTGCGAAATATTGTGCTTATTGAAGCACAATATCTTGGGAACAAGTCTCCCCTACATTATAGGGATAAAATCTACCCTGGGGTCATAATTTTCTTTTGAAAATTTTTCTAATACGTATCGATATTTTTTTTAAAAACGAACTTTCGAAGACCTATCTAAATGAACCCGTTTTCGACTATTTTCAGAGATAACTCGTATTAATTATCAACACCTATGTTAAAATAACAGTAAAAATTATTATAAAAAAACAATTGGACAACTAAAAAAGAAAAACACGTCACCACAATACCTCTATCTGCGCGCGAGTTGTAAATTAATATTTGTCGCTTCTAACCAACGGTAAATAGTGTGTTGCCAGTGAGCAGTAAAAACAAAAACATTCCCACATCGATATAATAGCCAGTGATCAAGTCTCCCAAGGGATCAAGTGTCCCCAGGTTCCCCTACGCATGTACATTGCACATAGTATAGGTACATTACACCAGACAAATTAATTAAATTGTTAATTTTATTTTATTTACTCATAAATTTAAATTTAGTTTGATATGTTTGCATGTTCCCGGATTATAAAACTTTAAATATTGAACTATCATAGAAATTTGGAATGTACATTTGAATTGATTACAATTTAGAATTTATTTATTGGGTGAAGTTATAATATTGAAGAAAAAAAAAAAATGTCATTTGTTCTAACTTTCAATTTTAAACATCAATTGAATATCAATTTGCATAAGAAAGGCAAAGAGGGTATTCAATTTGTTCGAGAATAAAATTCTTCTTCTATCACAAATGCAATAAATTCGTAACTCTTTGTTACACAATAGATACAGGAGCTGAAGTCTGAGTTGCTTTGGACATAAAAGAGCTTTAAAGTGGGCGTATGCAAATTTTTTTTGTCTGTTTCTTCTATACTCTTACGGATGTTCGCATAAAGGACGAAATTAAGGAATAATTTAAGCAGAGAAATGTGCTTACAATTCCACTCCATTTACTCTATTCTACTCTAATCGAATTTTAATACGGTCCCAGACAAAAAAAAAAACTGTCATTTTCGTTAACATTTTTTCGAAAGCGCACATCCTTATTCACTGTTCATTCGGGCGATGTCCTTTTAAGTCATATCCATATATAAGTACAAAATACCAAATTAACTTAACGGAATTTCGATTTTTTGCTGTATTTGAAATGCATATCGTGGCTGCGGGACATCTGATATTATAATAATAAACGCAGCATTAAATCGAACTTAACCCTCTCACAGGCAAAACTAAAATAATGACGGAAGGTAAACCAGAATTTTTGTTTAGGCTAGATATTGGTTAAAGAAGCACGAAATAAGTGAAAAAGTAGAAAAAAAAAATATTAATTTAGCCACCAGATAAACAAATAGGAAGGCGGATTCAGGGCAGCCTTGTCTGTTTTGTTGAACGTATTTCCTTATAAGACACAAGACCTGCAGCTATATCTTCACGAAATTCAGGCAGCTTCAGCAACTTTCCCTCTGCATAATTTGAATCAGGAGATTTTTCAGTTTCGATGCGACAGTACAAAATGTATGAATTGTTAGCAGCCATACCAACCAAATGATAAACAAGCCTTCTCATTGGGTTTCTAGTCTTGAGTCGAATATGATATCGATCACTAAGACCAGCCATTTGATCGAATTCACCCATGTGGCTATTATATTCACATATGATTTGTGGACAATCAACTTCAAGGTAGGTACTTCTTTTTTTCGATGGTAACGCAATGCTTTACTTGGATGAATGGATAGGTTACTCAATTCCAACGAACATACAATATTTTGATGCTAATCTGATAATGTTATTGTCTCTCCACAAAACAGTTTAGTGGCTATCAGTAACGATTACCAGCACACTTAAGCCTAAAGAGACCCGTTGTGATACCAACGATCTTGGGGATATTTTCCCCGCTACTCAAGAGAACCATTTAGAGCTTTAAATAGAGCGAAATAGGGCTCTAACGTCTTTCTGTGCTAGGTCACTGAGATCGTTGATGATGTATTCACCAATGTGTAGTAGTCCACTATGGAAAAGAGCTGGGTATGAACAGAGGAGATGTGTTGGACCATATGCATTACTTACATATTCAATTCAATCTCATCTATATTCTTTGACATTCCCATCAAAAGGAAGCTTACAGTTTGGACTTCTGTTGGCTCTGATTGTTTCAAGAGCATATACTCCTCTTCCACGCAAATATACCAATTTTTGTTTCTGGAGAGTTACTTTCATTATAAATTTGTCATCTTCAGGTGATATTCCCTCTACATCATCACTAAAATCATCTTCGTCTGAACCTATTTGGACTGAATCTATGAAATCTTATATCTCTTCACCTGACTTTTTGGATAAAAGTATGTAGAGTGGTAAGTTGGTAAGTTGGCCACCTGCGGTGGAAGAATCTTTGGCCAACTCATACAGGTGTCCAACTTATAACGGTATAAATAAGTTAAGTATTGGCCAACTTCGTCAGGTGGCCGGCTTATAAGGCTGTCCAACTGAACAGATTTCACTCTAGATACTTTTTTTATATCACTATGATTTTTCTCTATTTATACAAAAAATTTAGTAACATAATTTGTGCAAATAGTTCATCAACAACTGAGAGTAATCAGTCGATTACACACCGTAGCGCAAGTGGTTAGTGCGTCGGACTACTGAGCCAGCGGGTTCTTGGGTTCAAATCCCGCCGCAAACACTTAAAAAAAAAGTTTTTCACAGTGCCCACCTCTTTCGAATGTCTGACAAGCATCAAAGAGTATCATTTGTCACGATTGAGCTTCTCAACTCGCCGTTCGGAGTCGGCAAAAAAACTTTTGGTCCTTTCCATTCGTGCAAAAATATAACACGCACACACAAATGGTTGCGCGAAGCAGGCCCAGGTTCACCTCGAGCTGTAGCGCCAACTAAGTAAGTAAGACATATTTTTTTACCCTTAAACGGGCAAGGCCACCCTGAGGCCGCCTTCGGTTTTTTGTTGTTAAATCACATTAACATATTAAATTCACACAAAAAAAAAATTGTATACTAAAGTATATATGTTTAGTACTTACCACAAAATTATTCACTAAGATCTGAATGATATAAATATGTATATTTTATTTAATTTTGAATTTGACACTAGGTGATGAATAATTTTTTTGTGTTCACTCACTGACTTTTCGCAAAGAATGCACTTTTGCTGCGAAATGCATCATCATGAAACTTTCCAACCGGTAAAACTATGAAACTACATGTTTACTGAAAAGCTGTAAGTTATCATTGAGCGCGAAATGTTTTCTGATTCAAATTAAATGAAGTTTATATAAAGGCGGCCTCAGAGTGGTCTTACCTGTTTGAGGGTTAAGAGTTAAACGCAGATATGTGCTAGAATAAAGCTCTAAATATTTATATTTTCCACACTGAAATCGAATCAAACTAGTGTCCGGAAATCTGTTTGGTAGCAAAGTATTTAAAGTTTTAAGTGGCAATCAGATGGACTAAAATTAAAAATCCTTGAGATACTCGTACAAGTATATAAATTGATTCATTGGAAATAAAGAATAATCGATCTTATAACGAATATAACAAAGTTTGGATTTTTTTTTCGCATTTTGTATGTTTCTGGATAACTAGAGATAATGAATGGATAGTTCATTAGTGTCTGTTAAGTAACTTTCATTACTTTTTCCTTAGTAGCCGCTAGTATACATTTTCCTGGAATATTGGTTTTTTATTTGTTTCAACAATATCGAATGAATTTCTGTTAATCATTCATCCGCCTTAAGAACTATGCTCCTTAAGGCCAATAATATAGTCTTTTGAACACGCTGGGAAGTTATTCTACATTCGTATTGAGTGTTTGTTCGAATTTCATCATGCTATAAGCTATAAGGTTTTCTACATGCTCGTATATATGGTATGAATGTGTGCTTCGGTGGCATTTAAGATAAGCAAAAATTTAATTACAAAGCAAATTAAAATAAATAAAATATAGCAAATAAACCCTTTTAAAACCATAGATGACCCTTTGAAAACCATAGGGAAGCAATTTCAACAGTTTGTGCACGTTTCAAATTATGCATTCATTCCCAGCTTGGTCTGGGTCTTTTTTTAACAAACAATTCGCTCTCAATGCTCTGTAGTTAGTTAGTTAGTTTATATGACTTTTATTTTCATTTTTAATTCATAACATTCAATATAATTCTAAGTCTATTATGGTTTGGCCTATGGCCGTCTACCAGATTGACAATAGTTACATTTCTATTTTTGTTTTTAACAGAGAACAAAGAAAAAGGCAATATGTATATACATTAAACATTAAAAATCTTCTTCAACTATACATTTTCTATAACGAAGAGCATTTGCACAGTAGTTGAAAAGTAAATCCCAGCCTCGGACTCCATTTAAGATTTCAATTGCTTCACCTAATTCCAGGGTATACGAATCGAAGACTCTCAATCGAATTTCTTTTAAAACTGGGCATATTGCAAGAAAGTGAAATATATCCTCTCGTATCTTCATATTGCAAAGATTGCACAAGACAGGTAGCTCTGGACGGTGTGGAATGAAATTCAAATTTAATAGCTCTCCTCTGATTTTAAAAATTACGCTGATCTTTTCTATTGAGTTACAGTTTGAAAAGTAAGTTTTTTCTGCTAGATCGTATTTCAACTTGCTGTAATATGTCCTATACTGGGAAGACTGTGCTTCCGTTACAAATCGATCATACATAGTTCGACCTACTTTTTGCAATAAGACGTTGAGTTGTGCTTTCAGATGTTCAGGTTGCTCATCGGGTGTTATCGTTATGGTTTCTCCATAATCTGATGCAAGGCGTTCCCATTCTTGAATGAAGCTTGCTCTACTTCTTATTACACTCTTGAGTACAACTTTTGGCAGTCTGTCATTACTCATTGCCATAACTTTTACTATGTAGTCGAAATGTAGTCTCAGTGTTTCCAAGAACATAGGCGGTGCACCAGTCTCTAGATGCAGCATATAATTAGGCGTAGCACTTGGTAAACGAAATATTCGCTTTAAGAAATACCTAAGAAACTTTTCTATTTCAACAAACAGTATCCCCACACCTGCGCTCCATATAAAAGAACTGAAGCTGCAGTTGTGCGAAAGAGTTTCTGCTTCGAGCTATGGCTTAAATACTTGTTGTTGATGCAGCGACCCCATACTAATAGGTTAAACTATCCTATTATTTTTATTATTATTATTGAAGGTTGAGATGTAGCGCGAACTTAAGATCTATTCTGCCCCCTTCAAGTCCTAGGCGAAGGAACATCCCTCTCGGCATAATTTCTCTTGGAATTGTTTAGAGAGCTTCGGTCACACATAGCCCAGGTGAGAATTCCATAGGTCACAGCACCTCATCCATACCAATTTCCCTGAGAAATTGCAGCATGAGATTGGGTGCTGTGAGTGGTAGATCCTCTGCTGTAATTTGGTATTTGTCTTCTCTAGTGATCAGAGCTACTCTTTTATTGTGTGTTCCCGTATGCCGCAGAAGGGTTCAAGGCCTACAAAAGGTGTGGCAGCCCCTTTCCTGGCAATTTTGTCCGCCTCTTCCTAACCTTCTATCCCCAGGAGGCCTGGTACCCAGTAGCTGGTGACGCTGTTTTTTTCGCCGGACCTATAAAGTTTATCAAGGCATTCCCAGACGATCCTAGATGTGATGATCTAGAATTATCATAAGTATCTAGAGCTATCTTTAGCATGTAAGTCTATTTATAGCTAATATTTGCTCTGCCATTAGATTGATCCAAGGTTTGGATCTATTCACTTACTTACACCCAATTTCTACACCACGCACCGGAACAAGGCCTTCACTATGTACTTAGTAACTCTCCAAGTCACTCACCCCAATTATGCAAGTCGTATTTGAGAGTCACATACGAACATAGTCGTATTTTGTTATTATGGAAGTCGTGTCACTACGAACATACTCGTACGCTAATGACTTTTCAGCTGTCAACAGAATCGGATGCCATCGCATACGACTTTCGGCTGATATCAGCTATTATGCAAGTCGTATTTAGTCGTATTTTTAACGTTTTTAGTGGTATTTTCTTCGGCTGCGATTTCTTAAGTGACTCTATACGAAATTCAACGAACATAAAAATAAACAATTGTATACTCTTGAATGGAAACGATTTAATGTTTTTCGAAGTTATTTTACTACTTAAATTACTTTTACTTTCTAAAAAACTTAAAAACAGCAACCAATTCGAAGCTTTGGTATATGCTACGGAGATTAATGTCGGCATCGCAAAAGACAGATGTGTGCTGCACGTTCATCTAAAAGATGAACAAATGGTTGTCAACAGAATAGTTTTATTAAACTGCAATGGTCAATTATTTTTTTAGTTAGAAAATTGTAATTTAAATTTCGGAAAATACATCCATATATACATACATACATACACAATGAATTTGGCACTTATTGCGTTTCAACTATCTCTTAACAATCTGTGAATATAATTCCTTTTAAGGATATTCCTTCATGTACTCATTAAAGAATAAATCTATTGAGTTTGTGGTGACATCTTTCGGGAGCAGTTGTAAAAAGACATCTCCTTGACCTCGCCGGCAAGGAAACCAGTACTGACAGGAAAAAGTTCATTTTGAAGTGCGACGCAATGCGTTGCTAACATGCAGCAACTTATATGGAGTCGTATTCAACGCATACGACTTGCATAATAACAAACGAAATACAATACGATGCGAGTACGACTTGAAGTGAGATACGAGATACGACTTGCATAATTGGGGTGACTGTTACTGTCCGTTTTTCGAGATATGAAATTTTCACGACCAGTGCCAGCTGGTTTTCCCAATTGAAAACAGCCACCCATCGAATTATTTTCATTCTCTTTCACAAGATGTATATTTTTTCATTCTATGAGCCCTTCCAGCGTCCAAAAGAGTCCTTAAAAACAGTGACGTCATCTTACTATAATTGCAAAGAAACACGATTTTTTTCTTTTGTAAATATTTATGTTTTCCGATTCCCAAACGAACTGTAGACATGTAAACAAATACCAAAGGACCCTTACCATTTGTCCTCCATATTTTTTTTTAATTAGCATAATTATTTTTATAAAAACAAAATTACATTAACAGGGTTCATTATTTATAAAAAATAAGAAGTAAAACATCTTAATTTACTCTGTTCCCCTATAAACAAAACACACTCAATTTATATCTACTTAAAAATGTTTAATTTATTAAAATTACAGTGTCTGTATGTACATATATACCTTTAAAGACTGTAAGCGGGGAAATTAAAAAAAAACAGTAGGTGTCTCATTGGTCCTTTTTTCTAGTTTTCTTACTGTTTACTAATTTTCTTTTTTTTGTTTCTCAAAATTTAAATATATGCACGGACCTTTTTACCCCGTGAGCCCTTTATATTCGCCTAACTTTTTTTTAATTAGACGCCTGCCCAAATAAAGATCCCTATTCTCTATAGAAGAGTGTCCTGTCCACTCCAGTCCAGTCCAGAGGCCATCGTCCATTCGTATTCAATGAAATATTCATGATGACAAAAAAAGTTATTTAATTCACAATTTTTATCTGCTTTCGAGAAAGTGCGGAAAGATACTTCTGCACTCTCATCCTCTAAAAAAAAAACCGAAACGAACGTACAATTTTAAATTAAGAAAAAAATAACAGAATACATTTAAAGTGGTGGCAGGGTAGATTCTTGTTCCACATCGGACAAAAAAAATTAGCAACATAAAGAACATACAAAAAAACGCCAAACAATATTCTGACTCCGAGTAGATTTTCCGCACAATTTAGGAATGGGCGGAAGGAAATGAGGTACCCGTGCAACCTTATTTAACCTTCTTGTACACCATCTAAAGGGCCATCGTTTTCAATTTCAATTCTCGCCGGATAAAGTCAAAAGTTGCTCGTCCTCGCTGATTGTTAGTTTTCATTTTCTCAGTTTACAATAATCATTGCTGGAGCGGGTTAAAAGGTCCTGCCTCATTACTCCTACTTCTCGACAGTAACAGTACTGTGTCGTGTATTTTATTTGTTTTCATTAGATTTTTAAACTTTATAGTCTCGGCAACAAATGACAGGGAAAAACGAAGTTAGATATACAGAAATGGCCATCATTAAAAATTGTTTTTGTTTTGTTTTTTCTTTTAATTAAAATAGATTACAAGGTGCCTGATATATAACTGCACTCTATCATGCAATAATCGGCTAAAGCGGAATTGAATTTAATTCCGTTTATAAAATGTCACGAGCCAAAGTCCACTTGGACATCGTATGTAGTACACACCCACACACCCTCGGAAATAAATCGTGAACGACGACTAAGGGCTAATGTTTATGAGACGAGCTATGAGCACCACCGTTGCGAGACATGTTTAATGCATTAATGATTTTTCGTTGAAAGGTAGAGGATGGGAAGAAGGAGGCTCAGGCCCTTCCTGGGTATATGCTGTAAATTATGAAAAGGACATTGCTCCTTCCATTGTACATTGGGAGGGTGAAACTGATGAGTAACGTCTGGGGACTCTTGCCAACCATGGCGGTTAACATGGAAATGCGATTTGAAAAAAGGCTTTTGTAAGACTTGCCCGTGCAAATTACAGATTTAATCTCTATACTAAGATTTTGTTTAGAGACTCTATGGAAAAGCGGGGAGAGTTGTGACCTGCCAATGTAACAGAACATACAAAGAATGATTAAAACTGACATTGTTGGTAAACTTTGCTATAAATATTATATTTCCATTTTTGTCATCTAGACGTTTCTATGGCTTTTATATAAATAAGCATTTTGTGAAAGAAACAATGAATAGCAGTTTAAGAAAAGACCTTAGTTTATAAATTACGTGTAGTTGGACTAAGGCAGAATCAAGCAGAGCATTTGTAGCTGGTGTAACAAAACAAAATTATAAAAGAAATAGTAGACTATTTTTCTCTTACTCATTGGATGTGTAAATTAATGAAACTGTCGGACTTATGGTTCATTCAAGAGATTATGTGCCAAAAGTCATTGTCATTGTTTACTTCCATCGATCAGGTGTATCGAATAACGACCGAAATTGAAAAAGCTTTAGAAGGGAACAAAGTATGCTCAAAGTACGCATGTTAGAAATACGAAAATGAATGCAATGAGAGAATTACAAAAAAAAAACTCATCACCAACTGCACACGATTGCCATTGAGTGCTGTGGATACACATAAAAAGTCACTCGGTAGGTATGCTTTGAAAAAAAATCAAAAACAAATGCTAGAAATAGAAATACGAAAAGGATTGCAATGAGTGAATTAAAAAAAAAAACTCGTCATCAACGCCACACGATTGCCACTGAGTGCTGTGATTCAGCTTCTGCTTGAGAAAAATTTTAAAAAAATACGACTTTGGAATGCATTTTGTACTATTATTCAGCTTCTAGTAACTGCACAGATATGATTTTGGTCTTTAAATCTGCGTATTGAATGTAATTAAGCTGAGAATAAATATCAATCACATGGGAGAAGCTGTTTTGAAGTAATAGCCGTTTGTTTTAAATTGAAATTTTGTTTTCTCATTTGAAGTCCCTTAAACTCTAAAACTAAAAATATATCTAATTCAAAGATAATTGATAAACCTTCTCCGAGAAATTAGTAATCTTATACCAAAAGAATCGTTAAAATCTATTCAGCGGTTCTTGAGATCCCTTACTTCAAACGTAATATGACACCGATCGGGACTTTGCTTTATACTATGTAAGGATAAGGATTACAGGAAATAAATACACTGGTCCCTCGCTTTGCGCGACTTCTTTCTGCGCGGTTTCACCTTTGGGCGAAATGAATTTGTCTACCAAAATTCGATTTGCGCGGCGCTAACATTTCATTTTTCAGGAACGCAACCCCCTAAATTACATTAAATTCATACTTCGCTTTGCGCGGTTTCGCTTTGCGCGGTTTCGCTTTGCGCGATTTCGCATTGCGCGAGACTTTTCATTCCCCTAACCCCCGCGCAAAGCGAGGGACCAGTGTACTCAGTTTTTCGATGGTTCAGAAAGAAGTCATATTTTGAGTACCGACAGTATTGCATTATTAGTGCGATATATGGTATGCACCGTAGCGCAAGTGGTTAGTGCGTCGGACTACTCAGCCAGCGGTCTTGGGTTCGAAACCCGCCGCAAACACCTAAAAGTTTTTCACCAAAAGAGTATCATTTGTCACGATTGAGCTTCTCAACTCGCCGTTCGGAGTCGGCACAAAACTGTAGGTCCCTTCCATTCGTGCAAAAATATAACACGCACACACAAATGGTTGCGAGAAGCAGGCCCAGGTTCACCTCGAGCTGTAGCGCCAACTAAGTAAGTAAGTAAGTATGGTATGACGTATGAACCAAAATTAACTCTTAAAACAACAGGTGTTAATTTTGGATAGTTTTCGGTATTTTTTGTTTAAATTTGCTGATAATATTTAAAAACTGAAAATGTAGTTCACTGCTCTATCTTTTTATCTTTCTTTTGACACCTCATTTTTTAAAATTGGTTGAGTATGAGGGCCGCAAATGCTTACGATGATTGTAGCACATTAAAGTACAAAACAAATGATCACGTCCGAGCGCGCACACACACTATTGCAACGATACCCACTGCTGCACGACTGCTGGCAATGGTCTCCGCTGAAAGAAAATTGTGGGCGATGCTTTGAATACTTGTTTTGAACATTGCTCAGCTTCAGGACAACGCAGGAGGATGTTTTATATCTCAAATGAATCAGGGACAAATTTACTAATTTCACCTAATTTTTTGTTTTTCAATCCGATAAGCCATTTTCCTTTCAAATATGCAGTTTTTTCAATATTTTCTTAAAACCATGCCATTTTCCGGGATAAAAAGTATAAATGATATGGTCCAAGAACATAAGCAATCACTATGTCAATCACCCCAATTATGCAAGTCGTATCTCGTATCTCACTTCAAGTCGTACTCGCATCGTATTGTATTTCGTTTGTTATTATGCAAGTCGTATGCGTTGAATACGACTCCATATAAGTTGCTGCATGTTAGCAACGCATTACGTCGCATTTCAAACTGAACTTTTTCCTGTCAGTACTGGTTTCCTTGCCGGCGAGGTCCAGGAGATGTCTTATTACAACTGCTCCCGAAAGATGTCACCACAAACTCAATAGATTTATTCTTTAATGAGCACATGAAGGAATATCCTTAAAAGGAATCATATTCACAGATTGTTAAGATTGTGTATGTATGTATGTATATATGGATGTATTTTCCGAAATTTAAATTACAATTTTCTAACTAAAAAAATAATGAACCATTGCAGTTTAATAAAACTATTCTGTTGACAACCATTTGTTCATCTTTTAGATGAACGTGCAGCACACATCTGTCTTGCGATGCCGACATTAATCTCCGTAGCATATACCAAAGCTTCGAATTGGTTGCTGTTTTTAAGTTTTTTAGAAAGTAAAAGTAATTTAAGTAGTACAATAACTTCGAAAAACATTAAATTGTTTCCATTCAAGAGTATACAATTGTTTATTTTTCATGTTCGTTGAATTTCGTATAGAGTCACTTAAGAAATCGCAGCCGAAGAAAATACCACTAAAAACGTTCAAAATACGTCTAAATACGACTTGCATAATAGCTGATATCAGCCGAAAGTCGTATGCGATGGCATCTGATTCTGTTGACAGCTGAAAAGTCATTAGCGTACGAGTATGTTCGTAGTGACACGACTTCCATAATAACAAAATACGACTATGTTCGTATGTGACTCTCAAATACGACTTGCATAATTGGGGTGAATGTTTCATCAGAATCCGTCCAGTAGTTCTAACGTGATGCGCGAACAAACAGTTTTTAGTCTACAGTTTTATTATATGTATAGATTTAGTAATGTGAAATTTTATTTTACATTTTACCTCTGCTCTGGCAATTAAATTTTCCACCACAATTCTTTTGGTTAATTAAAAACAAATACATAAACAATGAAAAAAATACACACCCTATTACAACCGTTGTACATTGGGATAACCCGCATCGGAACAATCCGTATTCGGGTACTGTGAGTGCAAAAGAAAAGAAAAATACTTTTTTTCTGGACTATTTCCAGATACTGGTATTAAAACAAACTAGAGCAGCAGCAGAAATAAAGAAAATAAGGGAAAATCAGTCCTTTGATGCAACTATACATGCTCCAGCTCCT
Source organism: Brachyopa scutellaris (assembly GCA_949775065.1). Lineage (NCBI taxonomy): Eukaryota > Metazoa > Arthropoda > Insecta > Diptera > Syrphidae > Brachyopa > Brachyopa scutellaris. The sequence continues at coordinate 24,920,648 of OX459112.1, forward strand.
ATACGAATGAATGCAACCGCAAAAATGTGACCATAAATTTTCATTTTCATGCTGAAGTAACACAGAGAAAGAATGCCAAACGGCACTGGAGTATAGAAGCGGGGAGAAATAGGCTCTGACTCTGACTATAGCCACACAATCAAAGGACATTTAATTTTTTTTTGTTTTTTTTTTGAATGCCTCCACAAACAAAGCAAATAAAGCCGAGTCGAGATTATTAGCCTAAACTTCATAACACTAACCCTTTTATTGGGATTCCGTTTTTGGCTTTGTTCTTGTGGGCAGTGGCCTTTAGAGAAAAAAAAACATTTAGAAAGGCTATAAATAAGCACAATTACAATTACTACACTTACGAAATAGTTTGCGGGTGCTCTTTGGAGGATTATAAAATTCCAAAATCAAAACCAGAGATTTTCTAATACATAATAATTTTCAAGTGGGGTAGCAAGCGATGTAATAGAAAGGTTTAAAACAAGTGGAAAAAAAAGTTTTGAGTGGTCAAACAAAACTGCGGGTAATGACAGCTCACGTTAGGGTTGATTCGGAACAAAAAAAAAATTCCTCTTTTTTAAATTAAAATCTATCCAGCGGCGTGACATTCCAATATTCCTGCGTGGGCGTACAGTAACAGAAAAACTTTCTCTGGACTTAAAGTAAATAACTTTGAAGTGGAAAAAAATTGCCAAGACCGTGTTGTGTGCCGATGTTTTTATTTGTTAATATACATAAATTTGTTAATATGTAATCGTTTCCGTGCCAGAATATTAATTTTGTCGTGCTTCTCTGATTTTAAAATTGGTTTTTTTAAGGTGTTCCTTTATAAATGCAGTCATTTCTAGATTTCTCAAAAAAGTACTTTTGCTACAGTATCCGTTAAATTAAAGCTGCAGTTTAGAAATTGCTAGGGAAGGGGAAAAAATTAATTTCTGTTGTTGGGTCACCGATCCACGTCTGTATACCAAATTTCACCCCAACATACTGACGGAGTAACGGAAACTCTAAGTGTTTCTAGTACTCTATGGAACCTTATAAAAGGGTTTCAACAGAGTAAACAGTATTGAACTCAGTCAAAAGGTTATCAATTTGGAAAATGTTACCTTATACTTCGGTATAAGATGCACATGTACATAAGAATAACCAACTGTGATAATTTCACCATAATTTCGGACGAAATATAGACATCTGTCCTATGAATCTAAAATCCATATTAAAAAAAAAAAAAACTTAGGTCTTCATATTCCAATAAATACTAACTTCAAATAAAGCTGAAAAAATAATCCTATGAACAGGAGAACCACGTCGAAACTTTGCAGAATATCCTTAAAAAAAAGGAACTGAACGAAATCAATAACCATAAAGCAATCCTATCCATTCACACTGAAGGAAGTAGAGGCTTCACTTCAAAAGCTTAAGTCAGGCCGAGCCGCTGGACTCGATGGCATATTCCCGGAATTTCTTACACATAGTGGCACCTACTTTAAGAACTGGCTAGCACGCTTCTTTTCAAACATACTGGAAACAGGGCACTTTCCCACTTACCTCAAGAAATCGAAAGTTATCGCCTTACTTAAGCCTGGTAACCCCAACGACCAGCCAGAGAGCTACCGCCCGATCGCTCTACTCAGTACTGTGTATAAGATGTTTGAAAGGCTGATATACAACAGAATAGAACACGCCATCGACGCAGTGGTACCTATAGAGCAGGCTGGGTTTAGATCCGGGCGTAGTTGTTCGGACCAAGTGCTAGCGCTGACGACCCACATTGAAGCAGGTTACCAGGCAAACCTAAAAACATCGGTGGTATTTATCGACCTCACTGCAGCGTATGATACAGTCTGGAGGGACGGTTTGATTCTGAAGCTTCTTCAAGTCATACCATGCACGAAGATAGCCACCATCCTCAACAACATGCTTAGTGACAGATCATTCCAAGTCTTCCTGAACGATGAGCACAGTTCACTCAGAAAATTAAACAATGGACTCCCTCAAGGATCAGTGCTGGCACCATTGCTTTTCAACTTGTACACTCATGATCTCCCAAGTACATAATCAAGAAAATTTGCATACGCGGACGACCTTGCCATAGCCATACAACACCGGTCCATGCTTAAAACCGAAGCAATACTTGCTGAAGACCTTGACACCATAGGTTCGTACTTCAAAAAGTGGAGACTGTGTCCAAGTATGAGTAAAACAGAAGTTACTTGTTTCCACCTCAACAATAAACTTGCCAATACTAAACTGACGGTAAAATTTAGTGACATTCAGCTTAATCACAACTTTGCACCAAAATATCTTGGAATTACTCTGAACCGTACTCTATCGTTCAAACAACACCTGACAAATACTGCAGCGAAACTCAAATCCCGTAACAACATTATACAAAAGTTGGCCTCGACAACATGGGGTGCCCTCGCTAAAACTTTCCGCTCCGCCGCCGCTCCGTATTTTCCACCACCGAATATTGCGCGCCTGTGTGGCTAAATAGTGCTCACACCAATAAAGTAGACGTGCAGCTAAATACATCAATACGCATAATTACTGGAACTATTAGCTCTACCCCAACGAGGTTTTTACCGGTGTTGAGCAACATCCTCCCGGCTTACCTCCGTCGTCAAAATGCCTTACTGCGCGAGTTTAATAAACTTAACACGAACTTTCTCTTGCCAATCCACAACGACATCGAACCTAGTTCAAGATCCCGACTAAAATCACGGCGCCCTCCGCTAAGACTGGCTTAACTCCAGCAACTTCAGCGCCACGGAAGTATGGAAGAACGAGTGGAGTTCCTCTTCTGCGAACGATTTATTCCACATAAATGATCTTTCAACCATGTCAGCTGGATACGACTTACAGAGGAAAACATGGGTCAGTCTTAACCGTTTGCGTAGGAACCATGGCAGATGTGCGGCAACACTCTACAAATGGGGAGCGTCCGATTCAGCCCTCTGCGACTGTGGAGCTGCAATCCAGAACATTAAACACGTGACCACCGAATGCGACCTCCGAAAGTACCACGGCGAACCAACCGATTTCAGCACTGCCTCTCCCGCTGCTATCCAATGGCTACAGAACCTTGACATTCAATTTTGAATCACTGTCAATCTTTATAACTCAACTGTAATAGCTTATAGTACTTCGCATGTACATATGTATTGTATAGTTTCAGTGTGTATTTAATATTTTTTTTTGTATAATGTATCTTGCCACACGCTAAAAAAAAAAAAATCCTATCCTATCCTTTCCTATCCTATCCTATCCTATCCTATCCTATCCTATCCTATCCTATCCTATCCTATCCTATCCTATCCTATCCTATCCTATCCTATCCTATCCTATCCTATCCTATCCTTCCTATCCTACATCCTACAAATATATAAATGTGAAAGTTTGGATGTTTGGATGTTTGTCACACATTCACGCCTTAACGGCTCAACAGATTTGGATGAAACTAGATACTCTTCTTCCTGGATTAGCCAATGCGCAACTTTTTAACCCAAAATTATAATTTTTTAAATTCAATAATTTGCATTTTTCCAGTTCACTCTGTTGAGAGAGGGTTGTTCTTGTAGATATTACGCTCTTCTCATACGTGCATTGATGGGTAAAACTATTGCCATCGATCGTCATTCTGTTGCGAGAGGGTTATTTGTGTAGATATTATGCTCTTCTCTAAGAGCATTATTCTTATGATTATTTTTAAAAATGTAGATGTTATTAAAGAACTCAACAGTCCCCAAAATATGCTTTTTACAGATAACCATTAGAACAAATCGTTATCTGTTTATAACGTTTCAAAGCTCAAAAGTGGTCAATGTTAGGTAATTCTACGGTACCCAGAAAGTCTAAATAAATAATGAAATGTATTATAAGAATGGCAAGAAAAGATATTCTTTTGAAAGATTCTAGACCGGTTAGTTTTAAATCCTTGATGCTCAGATATCACCTAGATAAGTAAAATAATCTTTGCACAGCTGAATGTCAGCTAGTGCTAGGGATTTTTGCCAGACTAGAAAAAACATGACTATATTCTGGCATTCTTTGGATGAAGTCTAGCTTAAAGTTTACGACCAGATCAGTGTTAATAAATGCTCGTACATATCGGAAGGCACGAATTTTGAAATCCAATTCTAGTGTTATCTTTTTTTATTTGTCACTAGCTGAACTGTACTCGCCTGGCTTCGCCCGCCTGCCATGTTTTTCTGATTTTCCAAACTTGACATATTTCTTCGTATTTAAATGCTTTTTTGGTAGGTCCAAATGATTTTTCGAAGCTGATGTGTTAAAAAAATGTTCTTTAACTTTCTAACATACCAGGAAATTGGAAACTCCAGTACTTTGTATCATAAATTATTCTTTTATTAATAAATTTTTTTTTTCTTCTTTCTGTTTTTTGTTAACATCCACTATGAATAAATGGGTTTTCAAAAAGAATGATTAATCGTTCTAGCTCGGTTTTCTCAAAAATTCCTCTAACTTGCACTAATTAGAGGAGAGTATCGCCCGTGAAAATTCGGCATACATATATAGAGGGATTCGCCTGTATTGTCTCCACCGAGTGCAGATTCGAGATCATGATTAATGCGTTTGCTTTTGGAAAAAAATAAAAAAAATAGGATTGCAATGAAGTAGAAATCTTCCCCCAATGTACAAGGAATCTTTCCCGGCGTGCGCACATCAAAAATGTTTTTTTTGCACATTCCTCAAGTTTTACCGCAATCGGATGAACGATGCGCGAACAAATAAAAGAGGAACACAAAAACATTACTTTTAATATACATATACAAACATATATATAGGTACATACTTATTGTATAAGATGTATTGAGCGCGCATTCACACACTATGACGTCACCCACAGCTGCACGGCTGTTGGCTGCGGTCTCCACTGATGGAAAATTGTTGGCGAACATTACATGAACTATTTTGAGCATAGCTCAACCCCAGGAAAACGCCGAAGGATGATTCATACCTCAAATTAATCAGTGGAGAATTTACTAAATTCACCTATTTTTTTGTTTTTCAATCCGATAAGCTACTATTGAGCTAGGGCTGAATAATTATAATTTTCCTTACAGATATGCAGTTTTTTTCAATATTTTGTAAAAACCATATCATTTTCGGGCATAAAAAGTATAAAAAATATTAACCAAGAACATAAGCAATTACTATGTCAAGTTTCATCAAAATCCGTCCAGTACAGAAGAAACAAAAATACTGGTTTTGGCGCACACACGAAATTATCTCCACTGGTCGTTGGTAAAATCTAACGATCTAAGCTTAAGAAATTCCATTCCCATCGACCAAGGCATTCTAAAGCTAGGAGCTAGAAGGTATTCGCTTCTGGATAGCAGATAATGATAAAAAATATCCTAAGCCTGTATTCCTGACATTTTGCAATCCAACTGTGAAAACCGGATTCAATTTCGTGCAGTAGTTTTTAAGACAAACGGGAACAAGGTCTTTGCAGTCGAAAAAAAGTTACATTTTTATTATAGTAAGGATTTATTAATTTACCTAAACTGAAGGTTAGAATCGAATGAAGATTTTGGTCCCTGGTGTGTGGAATGCGAAAAGTGTATTGACTGTTTGCGGGAAAATTAATAAATAAATAAAAAATATTTTATCAAAGGATTTTAAATTTCTCTTTATTTAATTTAAAATTCTTTTGGCTATGTAAACGTAAACGAAAAGTTAGATCTTCGACTATCTACAAGTACTACAGGCATTTCCTTTTCCAAGTATACCTATTCATATTACTTAAATCTAAGTGTTCACATCTGTTTGAGACTACCGCTCAAAGGATCTCAAATACAGTATATGTAATGTTTTTGAGTGCTGCATGCTTGTCGTCGTTTTGTTTTGTGTGTGTTTTGCTGACATATCCATGAAGACGCGCGTTACATTTTCATATGAAACGACACATTTTGCCTGGAGGAGAAAATGGCGCCGTCACTAGTCAAAGTGAAACGAAAGTGATATGAGCAAGCAACTTTATAGAGACGACCCTCTCTCATTAAGGGAAACACGAGCTTCGAGCTACGAACATCCCTAATTAGTGGAGGTTGAGGAAATGTGTGTGTGATGAAAAATATCATGGCGTGGAGCGCCATGCAATAGAGTTTTAAATCCACCAGTTGGTATAAGGTAAAAGCGTTAAAAAGAAAGAAGCAGAGAAGAAGCTAAGCTAATGGCAAAGGACATGTGGTAGATACATCCTCAGGCAACGCTCCCCAATGTGATGATGCGCTGTTGAGTTAAAAAAATATTATAGGGTTTCAAGACTGCTAACATACCTATCTATAGGAAAAGTGAGTACCTAGGAAACGCGTTTGCTGTGGACTAATTAAAATTGCTTTGCATTCCCCTACATCGAGCTCCAAAGCAATGATGATATTGCTGATGTTGATAATCATTAACATGATGATGATGATGATGATAGGGAGGACGATGGTGAAGAGGGTGACCTTAAAACTTGTAGTGGTTCATTCGAATAAAAGCGAGGTGTTAAGAGATATGCCATTAGCGATATAACATTTTTTATGGCAGACTTCACTTTCAGAAATGTTTGAGTAGGATGTGTGTGAGCTCATATTTGACTACACGTAGTGACAGCAGCATGTTTTCGAAAACAGCTGGTAATGTAGGGTATCCTGCTTGAATGCACTGAATGGGTGGCAGAGGATTATTAACTATCGCCATGGGGGAAATAATTATAGTCACAGCGGAAAATTAAAAAAAAATTCTGACACTGCAGGACACAAGCAACATTCAATAAAATTTAAGGCTTTAAATAGACGGCTGGATTGTTTACTGTGTGACCGATTCTAGAAAACAATTATCCTATGTTCTGGCTGAATAAATTTTAATTGATTAGATAATTCTTGTAGTTATTTATTTCATATGCAATATGCATTTTGTGAGGGTCAATTTAATTCAATTCAAATCACTTATAAATAGTGTAACCAAGCAGGTTGGTGACACTATTGGCTTGAGTTGCGAGTGAGAGCACCTAGTTTCATATTGTTGATACAAGATAAGATGATTAGGTATATGCTCCTACTCTTCGCAAATTGTTACGTATGATTTCCTTGGATACGTACGAACGCACTGATTCCTTAGGATATTGCGTTTCATTTGGATAAATTATATGCTGGTAATCAGTGTCGTAGCTAGGATCATGAGCGCCCCTGGCCAGATTTGAAATTCGCGCCCCCCAGACTTATTTTCTAGGAAGAGAAACAGCCCAATAACTCTGACAGTGTAATTTAAATTATGAACCTATACATTTAAACATAAAATTAATTCTTACTATAGTACGACTTCATTCAATAAAAGCAATTACATATATGTAATAGAAATTCGGGCAGTTGCTTTTATTGAGGTTGTTGCAATAACCGAGTCAAAAAATATTGTTGTCAAAATTGGAACAAAATGCTAAAAGGAGAGTTCTTCAACTGCATTTCGCCATCACTTTCGATTTATTCGGCTTCCAGACTGCTGCAAATCTTTAATTGATGCAATTATTATTTCGTCTTTGTCATAATCAGTGTTTGGATACATCAAATGGAACCAGCACTTTCGTATTGCGCTAGACTTGACCTTGACCCATATGCAATAGCCAAGAGACATATGGCGGAGTTGCGCATATCGCGCTGTATGCGTGTCTATTGTACGGTAAGGCTGAATTTTAAGTTTTTCAAGTAGAGTCATTATGGCCGCATCATCCTAGGCCCCTGCGTCGAATATTGTTTTAACTTTTCGTTTACGCTTTTCAGAAAATTCCGGTTTTACCGATTTTTTGCTGAATAAAAACACAGCTCTATTTGGTTTTTTCCGAAATCATTCAAAAAATCCACAAGGTGATGCAAGTTTTTTTTCCTGTAAAATGCGATTAATGTTGTCAAGACTTCTAAGAAGATAATCCCATACGACCAATAAATAAATAAATTCAAAATCGATCATTTTTAAAATGATTTTAGCTGAATGTTATGTATGCCCTCCTTTCATCAGTTACTTCTGCAATGGTAAGTAATGTTTTTATTATTTGCACCCCCTGATGGTTGCGCCCCTGGCAGCCGCCCGCCTGGCCAGCCCCTAGCTACGACGCTACTGGTAATCACTTGCTCTGCATTATAACTATGTGCTAGCAATGAAATACAAATTTTATTTAATTTGCCATCTGGCGTTTTAGAAAGGAGGAGTAGAAATGCGAAGAGGCAGATACTTTTTTTCACAAAATTTTAGTTAGGTAGGTCAATAGGTAAAAAGGATTTACATAAAAAAAAAAGATTTCCCCAATGATGATTTGTTCAGTCACAATCGATAAGGTCCAAACAACATATCTGCATAGATTGACTGCACACTTGTGCGTGAGGATAAAGTGACGTACCATCACCAACATAGTTGGACCAATTTCCTTCATTTCATTTATAGCCTCGTCAGTGTCACACAGGACAGATTGCTTATGCTTCCTCTTTTCATATTTTACCATTTTCCCAAGTTTTCTGTTTAATTGTCTTGCTGAACATTCAGTTAATTGCGCAATCAAATCCGGTCGGTCCAGAAGTGGATGTCACAGTACTCGGTTTGGATTACGAACATATGACAATCTACAAATGCTGCCGATGCACTCATGTTCGAGTTTGCATATAAACAACAGATACAATATCGGTCAATTGACAAGCATATCGACACATTCTATTGAAGATAAATGACAAATAGGGAGAAAATGAAAGAGAAACACAAAGATATCGATGCAGAGCTCAACGAGATTTCTGACAAGCTTTAACTGCCAACGGAATATACCTACATTACATAGATATAAGGATATCCTATCCATACACAGAGAGCAAACATAGGCGGAATTATTCTATCCACTGACTAAAGATTGATTCCGAAACCAAACACCTGTTGCTCAAATGAAGGCCAAAACCTGCAAGCTCCCAGATAAAAGTTGATGATATTGGTACTTGGTACATCTCACCAGGACAAAAAATATAAAAATTACTCAAACTATGGATATCATGAATCACATAGATTTGAGACTTATTTTATTTGACAATCAGTCACCGCTATTTGCCTTTCTATTGACCGTACTACAGTGTTACTAGATTTTTTTGTTTTGGATCTACCAACAAGAAAGAAAACTACTAAAGGACTGCTAAAAAGGATTTACAAAAAAGAAGACATTTTTCGGCATTTTTTAGCTTTGTTAGTGACAACAGAAAAGGACAAACAAAATACGTTTAAAAAGATTTTGTAGCGTAGGTATGATTTGGTGAACTCAGAACAACAATATTTAACAAATCCAAACATGGCTTTAACAATTAGCTATGCATGTAATCCATGTGAAACGAAAACGCAAGTTTTGAGTCAAAAATAATTCCCAAATCCCATCGCCCTGTACGGAGAATTTTCACTTAGAGGGTCTGTTGTTGATAGACCAGTATGGGATCATTTGACAAAAAAAAAAGCTGCTTAAGAATATTGCAGCATGTTCACGTTGAAATCCAGTTTTTTTTTAAATAAAAACCGAAACTGGGTGTTTCCATAGAAACCGACCATTGTCATTTTTCTTTTTAAAAGCTGAGCACCAAGAGCATACGATGTTACACAGGTTACATTTCTATATTTCAGACCAACTGCTAAATCTAAAACAATACGCATAACTTGATTTTTTTTAGCTTTGCAATTTCTGTCCCTTCTGCCTCGGAGCCCAGGCATAGTAGGAGGCAGAGTCCCAAAGGGCCCAATTTTAATTCCGTATTTAGCTGGTTTTGATGGAATATATAGTTTGAATGGGCATCTTCTGCGGAAAGCTACCAGCTGTTTATCTATAGTTACGAATTCATCTGCGTTGTATAATTTCTTTAAGTTTTTAGCCCATTTGTCTCACAAAAAATACATATTCGCATATTTATACTATGTAACGTAACCAGTACCAACCTTCAAGGTTAGTCATATGCAGAATTAACTTTTGCATCTCTGGAGTGTTCAACAGCTCGAATGAAGACTCTATGTTTGTAATTCGTGCAACAGCGTAATAAGTTGGATCAGGGGTAGTAGACAAAACATTTTCTTCGCTTTTCTGCCCAAATATGAACAATCGGGTTTCTCGTACCATTACAATTTTGAATCTTTTGGAGGATACCATGAAATTTATTCTTCTTCATTCCTGTTAGCTTTAGCTGTTTCCCCTTCGGAGCTAACGCTTTCCCCCTCGTTGACGTTGACATCTATTTCGGATAGATTATCGGATAAATGTTCGAAATCTTCATTAGAACTTGTGTCATCTATGACATCTTCATAGTCAGATTCATTGATAAATACTTCTATTTCATCTTGACGTATTTCTCGCGCCTATAACTCAGTATTATTTCAACTAATAAAGTTTTATCTTTATTTAACTTACCTTTGAAACATATTTTTTTTTTTTTTTTAAACACTAAACATCAAATTTGTTACTAATATTTTAGCAATAAAACTAATCTGAAGAAGTACCCAGCATATAAAAGTCTGCGGTCTACTAGAACGAACGTAGAATGATGAAGCAAATCAATAAAGTGAAAGCAAATCTAGATTACCTTGAGTTTTGAGATTTTCTAATAATTTTAGATTTCCGTGGTGATAACAAAAAGAAAATAAAACAAAAAGTAATGGCCATCTATGTTGTTCAAGTTCCTCTAACGATAATTTTCTATCTAACAATTGCACTGGGCAAAATTTGCCCAAAATACAGGATTCGTTTCTTTTTCTCTATGGCCTTCCCTGGATGGGTCCGAAACAATTTTTGTATACATAACGCTTATTTTGACCAAAAAAATTATTGTAAGGAAGTTTCAGATACATATTATAGAAATTGCGCGAGTTTTTTAAGTTTCAACATGCGTTTGGGCAATATTTGCCCAAAAAACAGGATAAGGGTTAAATTAAACAACAAGAACGATTGTACCAAACTAAATGATTCCCGCGGTGCGGCGCTCCATTTCGGCGTGTGACGCTTACGGGCCACCATACGAACAACATACGCATTGGTTGCAAAGTTTTGTTTTTAATGGGTACTAGCTGTCCCGCCTGGCTTCGTCCGTGTACTAAAACATTCTCGTTAACCATCAGGCAAAACGCAATTTTCTTTCCGGCTAATCCTGAAATACAGCAATACGAAAAACAAAAACAAAAAAAGAATCATGAAAGTCAGCCCAGCGGTTATCCAGTTATAAACGTCATCGAGTTTAACGCCGAAGGAATTGTATATGTTATAAAGAAGATATGCAGTTTCTTTATATCGCTGTTTCGCATGTTTCCGCATGCATATAAAGAAACTTAACATATACGTATGTTATACACCCAACCTCGCATCTACTAATATGAATTGGAAACAAAGCCCAAAAATCTGGAAATATCGCCCAATTTTTACAAAAACAATTCCCATTGAAAATTTTTGGGCGATATTGCCTTTTTATAACTTGGGTGATATTGAGTTTTGGGCATTAGGCAAAGTCTTTTTGGGCTTTATTTCCATCTTCTTGTTTATTTTTGGTCGTTAGAAATTTGTTTGGGCTCTATTTCCAAATCGATTTGGGGGTTATTGCCTAACGCCTATAAAACGTACCTACGTTCCACCATAAATCGACTATATCTTCAAGAGTTTTTGAAATTTTCACTTAAAATTTTAAAAGAACATTCTTGAATAGTTATAGGTTCGAATTAAATAAAAAAAATCGAATTTTTGAAACCGAGAATGGGTGGGGTCTTCTTAACCAAGTGTTTTCTAAATTAATTATTGATTTAAAGAACATCATAGGTTTTATAGATAATTCAAGTTTTATTTTGTTTATCTAGAATATTGGGCGAATAATATGTTACATCCGTAACAACAACCGTAAACACCCAACTACTAAATCTAAAGTTAAATTCAAGTTTTACGGGGACTTTAATTTGACGCGCGGATCGTGTGATTAAATACTGCTACTGAGGCTACGTCAACGATAAGGAGAAGCTACTCTAATAATGAATAATGAGTATATTTTTATTTTTCTCGAAATAGTGTCCATTTTATAGCAAAGCCAATGCCACCATTTGTCAGGTATTTGGGCCACATTTAATCGTACGAATATAATAGTCAGTAGGTACCTACTTGATTGAAATTGCAATAAAAATATCCGCACCTCTCAAAAAATCTCACCCCTTAACGGAAAACCGTTCTCTGAAACAGCACCCTCAATAGCCGCATAAAACTTATTTTTTTAATGTCTTCAGCTATCCCCTCATCATAGCGAAATCATTTGCTCAACTTTGATCGGAAAATAGTTCTTCAATTACCATAAAAACAAACGTTTCAACTAACCAACTCATCGTGCAAAAATTGATTTCTTGAAATTATTTTTGCTCCTCCCCCAACAGATAACATTATGCTCCCTCTGTTGGCGAGCTCTACGTCTTTTTAGCTCGTAATTGTTATTTGTCAAGAAGTCACCACCTCTACTCTATCCACAAAGCTAGAGGGCGATAATACGGAAATTTGCTTGAAAACCAGGGAAAAAATAGAACAATTTTATTAGCTGAGAAAAATCCCATTAGGGAAGATTTCATTTAGGCAAATTTGTTGCTTCCAGTTTTCCTCTTTTTAATTAAAGGCGGCAAGGGTGCTCGCGCTCGGGTCTATTAATTACAAGTATAATCGATGGGATGTGCACAGAGCCAACCGATTGTCACCGATTGTCGCGTCTCATCGTTTTTGAACAAGGGGACTCCGCTTTGTGCCTGGAAACACTTCAACTGGTGCGTGAGGTGCTTTTGGGGACAAATTTATTATTAGGCAATAAGTTCAGATTTTCTTTCGTGTACTAGCATTATACAAACTTAATCAATTAAATTTTGCTTTTGCGATATTTAAATTAGATAACCGTGAAGGTTATCTTCGACGAAACACGAAACAGTCGCCCCGAGGTAAATTGGGAAATTTTCCAATCTTTTGTTCTGATGATGATGATGATGATGATATTTTTTTTTTGTAAGTGGATCGGGTCTCGGTCTTCCCTTTAATTTAAAAAAGACATGATAAAATTTATGAATGAAAGGACATAGATTGCCATAAATTATGTTCATTATTGGGGGATGAAATTAATTAAACTTCCTGGGAAGGTTAAACAATTTCTGGAATTCGGTTTGTCGTTCGTTTGTGTACACATATTTTTGGGATACTGAATCTTAATTGTAAGCAATGTTGTTAAAAATGTATACATAAGGGAACAAAAATTGAAACTGATTTTGCTGGATCCTATTTTTCTTATTAATTGTCCCTATAAAAGAAGCATTTAGATTCTTTGTACAATGCCACAGAATACAAAGTAACAAATACAACAAAAACACACCTAAATTAAATAATTCATATCTGAGATATGTATGTGAAGAACAATGACATTAAATGGCAAAATGGCGGGTGACATGGTTTTAAAAGTTACCGCTACTACCAACTGGCTAATATAGCTTAAACAAGGCTTTTTTAGTGTTTCATGCTGAAATTGAAAAAAGGAACACTCATGGTCGCGTTTCGGTTTCTCTCCGTATGTCTGTCTGTCACAATCTTCCAGAACCAAATGGTACAAGCTCGAAACTTGGCATAGTTAAAGCTTTTTATAGCTCAATGCTGTGGTCTATGAACGGATGTATAATAAGGATTTCTCCGTAACGTCATTTGAAAAAAAAATTCTCCAAAATATCGCCAATTTTCTTACGGTTTTCAATATCGTCGATAAAATTGTAGCAAGATTTTGCACATTAGTACATAATGTATGTATACAGGTATGCACATACATATACACTTCTAGCTCAGGTTATCTTCGAGATCTAAATCGTGATGTACCTAAGGTCATGGTCATAGTAGTAAGTCGTTCGTAACCTTGGTCTGCAAATTAAACATTTGAATTTTGTAGCGTGCTTGTGTCGGTAGAGCTGAAAGGTTCCTAGCAAAATCAGAAATCCGATAGGTATTTAAAAAAAAAAAACAAATTCTTTTGGCTTTTACAATGGTCTGAGACGGCTTTTGTTGTGTTTTTTTCGTCCCACGAGTATACTGTCCGAAAACTGCAATACTCGTTGAAGACAACGAAACTGAACAAAATATAACGCGCAGAAAGTGTAGCAATTTTCAATCTGTAGGCGGTAGTATACCTTCCGTACTCATGAAACTTGCCAAACTCCCGATTGATTCAGAAGCAGTGTGACCATAGTGGAATATAATATTCCACTAGTGGAATATTTTAGACCTGCAGAGAATATATTTTTTTCAGAAAATATGCGCATATAAAAGTGGAATATATATAATAAAAAAAATGCACGTGGCATCCAAAAAGACTGAGATTAGTTAAAAAAAAATTAAAACTTAACAAATAAACCCCTTTTTTAAATGAATAACATAATCAGTTGTACTTTGTTATTCAGTATAAGAAATGTTTGTCTTTTATATTCTGAGGTTTTTAATTTTTTGTTCCACATTTGATACCGAAATTTTTTGACTCGATTATTGCAACAACCTCAATAAAAGCAACTGTCCGAATTTCTACTATGTAGTTGATTTTGTTGAAGTCGTACCAAGTGGAATTTAGAAGTGGAATATGAAAATATTGAAGTGGAATAAAAATGTTCCACTCTTCGTAGTAAGTGGAATATTTTTGAGAGAAGCTAATGGTCACACTGCTCAGAAGTAACGATTTAACGATTTAACGATTTTTATTGAACCATATATTAACTTACAGCTATAAGATACATTAATAATACAAATTTGTTGGCACACTGGGGGCCTAACCTTATACATTGACTTAAAAATAAAAAATATAATTATATATTGTACATGTAAACTTAAAATTAAAAGTCGGTTGTCTTAGATGTCCTCGGGGTGTTCCGTCCTGGTTGTCAGTGAAAGTAATTCTTGTACCTGTCTTTTTATACTACTCTGTGGGAAGCTTTTGTAATGCTTTTCCTTACCACAGTTGATAAAGCTTTTACAATGGGTTTACACCTGTTTTTTGGCTTGCTTCTAACTCGGTTTTTTTACACTTGTTTTTTGGTACAGTACGGTCAAATATTTTATGTTAAATTTATATTAAGAGGAGAAAGAAAATTAATACTGTAATGAAATTAAATAAAAAGTAATTTAATGACTTAATGAAAAGTAACTCAATGATTAAATGAAATATAATTCAATAGTTAAATGAAAAGTAATTCAATAATGAAGTGATGAAATAAAAACAAAATATTAACTGAATGAAATGAATAAATATTCGATGAAAATGTTATGGTTGTTACAATTTACATATATTATTGAGAATTGATTCCTAAGATGTCTAGGATCTCGCTCCTACACCTAAACAGAAAAGGACTCACTAGCGTATAAAATGAAATAAAATAAGTTCTATTTACATATATTTTACAGTTTTACACATTTTCGGCAATTGAAAACAATATTTTAGAAATCTTTGCCTCGAACCCTTTCGAATAATATTCCACACGATATATTTTGCAGAATATTTTTCTCTCGAGTTTACATTTTGTCCTTAGCAGAAAAACAACAACGTCAACGTTATTAATTTATATAAACAACAGAACAGTTCCCGACCGTTGAGGTTATGTTCTAATGTGGATCAAGGCAAGGAATGTGCGATTTTTATTTTTGATTATTTTATTTTGCGTATTATTTATTTTGTGTATACAATGGAGGCCGTTAAACGGGTTGGGTAAATGTGCGATAGACATTTAACAGCAGGTGATTTTAAACAAAATAATAAAACTATACAACATGATTGCGCAATTTATTTATTTATTTATTTATTTATTCGTCTACAAGCTTAGCTATATAGATTTCAGTAGTTATTACGTAATATAAAAATAAAAAATAAAAATAAAAAACAAATGAAAAATAAAAATTAATGAAAAAATAAATAAAAATAAACTTAATGAGAAAAACGATAACAACATAATTTAATTTATTAAAAAAGCTAACAAAATATTTTTAAAGTGATCTCTAGAATAATGAAAATCTACGTGTCTACTGACTTCATTACAAGATAAAACAGCTCTGGACATATGTATGTTCATTACGACCATAATTTGTTTCATGTCCCAATTGTTGAAGAACGTTTCGACCTCTGAGACGCCTTTCCGGAGCATAAATGGGTCCCTTTCTATGCGATCTGAATGCGTCTGATAAATTGGATTCCAGATAATATTCTAGTTTCGACCTAACAAGAGAAAGAAAGATAGATAGTAAAAAATGCGGATCAGAAAAAAATGTAGAGTCCCCTTTAACAAATCCAACCAGTGAATTAGCTCTGGCTACTATGTATTCAATGTGAGGAATAAAAGTGAGTCTACAGTCAATAATTTCACCAAGATCCCTAATTTGACATACTCTTTTTAAAGTCGTCGTTTCAGGGCAACATTCATAAGAATATTGCGTGTGTGATCTTAAAAAAGAGATAATCATGCATTTTTGAATATTAAGCTTGAGGCAACTATGTACAGTACATACCAATCAGATAGCGTGTTAAGGTCAATCTGTATCTTTGAATAGTCTTCCAAGCTTTGTACCTTAAGGAAAATCTTGAGAACATCTGCATACAATAAACATTTGCAGAAAGTTATGCCTTATGCATCTAATAATATCATCAATAAAAATAATAAAGAGCCGGGGTCCCAAATGGCTACCTTGCGGAACACCAGAGGTACAGGAAATAATTCTAGAACAGCAGTTATCTAGATAAACTTTGTGGGTTCTACCGACTAAAAACGATGCTAAGCTGCTCACACAAATGCCAGCTCATGGAAGCATATACATTATGTGGTATTATAGTATACATATATTTTTTCAGTGGTCGTGGTGTTTAGTGCGTTGGACTACTTCGCATGCTGCCCGGGTTCAATCCCAGCAAAAAACACCTAAAATTTTTTTCACGGTGCCACCTCTTTCCAATGTCCGGCATGCAATCAAAGAGTATCATTTGTCATGAGAAGCTTCTGAACTCGCCGTTTGGAGTCGGCAAAAAACTGTGGATCCCTTCCATTTCGTGGAAAATATAACACGCACACACAAATGGTTGCGAGAAGCGAGGCTTGGTTCTGTATAGGACTGCTGACGCCGTATATTTATTTATTTATTTTATATTTATTCAGGACATATATTTAATATTGGTACGAAACACTCATTCCGCGAGGCACGTCTAGTATTTGACCGCTTTTTTCAAAATAAGATACGAAATGCTCCTGCATTCCTGCATTTGTAACGAGGGCTTGGAAAGTACCAAAAGGAGGTAGGTTGCATTCTTTCATGAATATTTTTATATTTAAATATTTTTTTTGTGGAAAAAATACGAAAGAATTCGATGTACTTTTTCATTACGTCTACAACTATTTATGATTTCTCTCTCGCTGAACTATGGCAAATAAATATAGGTGCATTTATGTATATGCTTTTTAATTTTACATTACATTTACATTTCGTTTACGCTACGTTACATATAAATGTTACGAACAAATTGTTGCCCAATGCATTTCGGTATGAGGTACATTCACTTTTCCGGCAACTAGTGAATAATCGTTATCCCTCCATACCGAAGGTGGTATCAGGCACAATCAACTTCTCTATGTCCCAACAATCGTCATTATTCGAACATTCACTCCTACAATATAACGAATAAATATACCGGTATTTACTTTCATGTTGCTCTCTGATCCGTTTTATTATTACTGGTAAGTGCTTTCGCAAGATGAGAATCTATGAGTTTTGTTCTCGCATGATTGTTCCTCAATGGCTTTAAACTGTTTTAGGACCACTCATTCGGAATAAGCTCACCGACATCATACACCTGCCGGATAAAATTAAATTGTAAACATCTCGATCCTATTCTGGCCGAAATAAACGAAATTAAATACATGTCTGTAGGTATGTATCAACAGTTAGAGGGTCTTTGTACAACAATCCACAAAATTAAGATACAAATTCATGTTCCATGCCCTTTTGTGTATGCCTTGCTCATTGGAAAAACAATCCGAATCCAGCTATCGCACAAGTAATTCCCATTGGCTAATAGTCAAAACATTTTAGGCATTTAAATAGATTCCCTCTGTTCGAGATATTATATCCTAGGAAGAGTATTTTGTATCTTTTTACCGTTTTCGTGGTAGTGGTATCCAACACCCATCTAATGTTACTACCAGGGTCCCTATCTCGTTTCTTTTACTCGTATACTCCACCCATCACTCCCTTGCTAATGGAATTTCGCATTTCATTATTTTTGTGTGTTTACTTGGGTGTCTTGGAGACCAATAACAACACTCGAAAAACGGGTGCACAGGAACACAGGTGGGATGGATGGATGGATTGGATAGGCGCCCGCTTGCAAAGAAATTACGTAGGTTTTTCGGTACCTACCTAACCTCCAATTTTAAGATTAAATTTGCATTTTAGTTATTCCCACACCCGGTTCTACTCAAGCGTACGATTGAAGTTCGCATTTCAGTGGGGATTTCTATCGAATAAATTCCTTAACCCACACATGCCCACACGTTAACATACAAGTATGAATAAAATAGATTCCTCAGTTTCCTACTTTTAGTCATCCCAATAATGTGTGTGCCTTAAAGGATCTACTGGGCTTTCACTTGCATTATATTTAAGAATACACCACTCTAAACTTGCCGCTGCTTTATTTTGTGGCTCCGTAAATCGAATAAAACATGTACCCCCTATTGAGATGTGTTATGTATATGTTATGTACGCACTCCATGACAGGGAGAAGAGTTGGGGTAATTCAATTCATGTGGGAACTATAGGCTCACCCCATTCCATGCGCCACTAGAGGAACAACAGAAAAAGGATCTCTGAATGGAATTTCTTGAAATTTAATTCCATTTATTTCTGTATATTTGTTTTTAGACTTCAGATAATTTTCCATAGGAACTTGCTTGCGTAAAAAAAAAACTAAATCATATGGGAATTGGTTTAACGGTCTCTCGTCGGTCGGTGGCATTTGAATGAGCTTTCCTTCATAGTATTTGTACTTGTTTAGTAGTTCTGCTAATTGACTTTTCAAGATACAAACAAAAAAAATGTTTTGAAGCCTTGTTTTCTTCTCTGCGGTTCGGTTCGGTTGTCCCAAAGAAATACGAAACAACTTCTAAGCACCAAAATCACAATTATTCCGCACGAAGAACGCAATATAAATTAAAATGAATATACAATTAGCATAAAATTATTTCCAAACTATAGAAAACAAAAAAAAAAATAAAATAAAAAAAGTTTTAAATTACCCTTCGGACCGACATTAATAAATAAAAGACGATTTTTCAACAGGCCTATGGAGCCAATTAAAAACGCACAAACGAACACGGAAGAATTATGAAAACAGTCCAGTATCCTTTGTCCCAGGGCTGTATTCATAAAATCCTAATCAAAGGAACCACCAGCTCATTAGGTCCGATGAGAAAAAAAAATAATCTCTACAAATTTTGAGAAAAAAGAAAAATTTACTATATACACAAAGATGTTGCTGGCGTGTAAATCAAGTTAATTAATTAATTAAACAAATTAGAATTTTATTCTTTCCATGGCATAGTTCTTTGAAAAATGCATAGGAACCCAAACCCATCCCAGTGGGTGCCGATACCCGGGCTAACACAATATTTGAATTAACAAATGCCGGTGTAGTGGCGGCACAGAAGAGGCATCAATTCATCATTTGACCAATTAAAACATTGGGGTTAAAGGATAATTAACAGAAATTAGACTATCGCACTTGAAGGGGCGCTCCGGCACCAGTCCTCAGTGAGATCTGAGATGTAATTAATAATTTCCTTTTTCCTTTTTTACGCCAAAAAACAGTGAATTGTGAATGAGGCATAACAAGATTAGTTCGATTTTCTTTTTATTAATTATGAGTATTTTTAAAAATTCATACTCATTGCATTGATTCAATTTTGACAAATTAAAAAAAAAAAAAGATCTCTGTGGTGCTGATTTGGTCTGATGGTGGCACAGTGCATCGGCACCATTATGGAATCAATACAGTCCGCTATTGTACTGTTATATTCTTAAACACTCCTCGTTCAGCCGGAATCAGACAAGGTTTTCATATCCGTCCATGTTGCTGTAGCTAGGATATTCGACTAATCGCTGGTTTTTTTTAAATGAGACAGAGCCTTTGTTGTTGTTTTCTGAATTTCTGATCACCATGACTGGCTGGCATTGCATAAGTCAGAAATGCCAGACTTCAACAATACGTCATTGGCAATAGCAGCAGCACCGTAGCTCAAGTGGTTAGTGCGTCGGACTACTGAGCCAGCGGTCTTGGGTTCGAATCCCGCCGCAAACACCTAAAAGTTTTTCACAGTGCCCACCTCTTTCGAATGTCTGACAAGCATCAAAGAGTATCATTTGTCACGATTGAGCTTCTCAACTCGCCGTTCGGAGTCGGCAAAAAACTGTAGGTCCCTTCCATTCGTGTAAAAATATAACACGCACACACAAATGGTTGCGAGAAGCAGGCCCAGGTTCACCTCGAGCTGTAGCGCCAACTAAGTAAGTAATAGCAACAGCTAACAAAGCTGTTCTCTGACGGATATTCCAAGCACACCACCGAACAGTTTGCGTAAAAGTTTCTTGATTCTATTTGGAAAAATTAATTCACCAAAAACTGTTTAGTATACATCGCTTAGGACCTGCCATGAAGAATTTCGTTTAAATCGTTTTCGATTACATAATACTGTGAAATCTCTCATTAGCGGATACCCTGTTGCGCGGAAAACTCGCATTAGCGGACACCTTTTTGGTGAACCAATTTATAAGTTCCCATATAAAATGCGTTCTTATAAACTGACAGCTCTCATCAGCGGACAAAAATCTCCGGCCCCGTGTCTGTCCACTTAAGAGATTTTTCACTGTATTACGAACAAAAGCGTTATAAAGATGACAGAGAAAACAAAAACACGCGCAACCGATATAACCGGCTGCTTTTCAACCAATTGCAATGGGGCACAAATATTTCTTATGAAATAAGATTTGGTTAATCGATAGAAGAAGGGTTGCCATTAATAATGAAAAACAAATATCAGCCAAATGACCTCCGCGACCAAAGAACGAAGTCGCACGGTATTAAATCCCACAATTTCGGCGGCAAATTTTGATCACCATTTCAAGTAATGACTAGACGAGGAAATTTCTCTCGCAAAAGAGCGATGGATTCGCCACTAGTGTGATTCGTATCGTCGTCTTGTTAGAAATAAACATTGCCAACATCCATAACTAAAAATTTATTGATAATGGTTCGATAGCGCAACTCATTCATAGCCGCACCCGCTTTATTTTCGAAGATATGTACAAGGAGCGCACCAAACGGTAACACGTTGTTGTTAGAAAAGCATATCGACAATCATTCATGGACTTTCTGAGCCCCTGATGTGGCTATTCTTCTTATTGACAAAGCCTTGCAGGTGGAAATGTACCTCATTGCTGAGAATGATTTTTCATATGGACTATTATTTTTTTCAGTGAACATGGTTATAAATGACTATTTAACGTAAAGTGTTTACTTTTCAGGTATGGGATTGAAAAAGAAAGTATGGAAAGGAAAGAATATTTTGCCTATATGAAACTGACGCGTATGACGTGACGTGTAAGTAAGAATCCATAGGTTAAAATACAAAAGGCAATGGCATTTTTTTTTTTTTTTTTTTTAAATAAAACAAATACTTTCCTTGCAAAAGCGATATTATAAAAAAAATTAGAAATGAGCGAAAAAAGTAGCTATTGTGTTGCACCAGCCTTTTAATAATAAGTCGTATTATTTTCCACAAAAAAAAAATATATATAACAAATATAACAATTCAACAAAATAAGTAGATGTAAATAAATTAATAATGTTCATTAAGTTACTGAAAAAATAAATGAAATAAAACTCAGAAGTTGTATATGTATATAGATAGTATGTAAATACGTATGTACGTTGAAATATTAATACAATAAACAAATTTATTTCATGCAGTTAGTTTAATTGTAGGTATATTGTGGGTGATAAGATTCAGAAAACATGATTTGGAAATCTATCCTATCCTATTTTTCATAATGACTATTCTTATTTCTTTGTTAGAAAATGGAACAAGCAATATTAAATTTTGAACGATGAAATTGTTGAAATACAAAAGAAGGATCTTGGGAAACGAGCAAAGTGAGATTAAACGGGATTAAAAGCGGAATTTTAAGACGCAGTATTTAAAAAAGCGGGAAATTTATTTTTTGCGGAATTCTTAAAAAAACTGATTTTAAAAAGCGGTATTCCTATACGCTCCCCACAAAAACAAATTCACTTGGTAGAACATTGTATAAAATCTAACGACTAAACCAGTTCTTGTATTTCAGTTCCAGATTCTGAAAACCAGAAGGCGCTTAAGTCTACTAAGGTTATAGGAAAATATATGGTTAGTACTCGTAATTGGATGTGTTCGTTAGTATATGCACCTTTATTTATTTATTTATTTATTTACATTTACTTAATTATGCGTGGTCGTCGTGGCCGTGGTGGTTAGTGCGTTGGACTACTACGCATGCTGCCCGGGTTCAACCCCAGCAAAAACACTTTCAAGTTTTTTCACGGTACCACCTCTTCGAATGTCTGACAAGTAATCAAAGAGTATCATTTGTCATGAGAAGCTTCCCAACTCGCCATTCGGAGTGGGCACAAAACTGTAGGTCCCTTCCATTTCGTGGAAAAAATAACACACAAATGGTTGCGAGAAGCTAGGCTTAGTTCTGTTTAGGTCTGCTGACGCCGTACATAGACTAAATTAATAGACATGGCTAAAATTTTCACATTCACAGATAACATTTTTCGCTGATTATGTATAAGCATTGTGCTTTAAAAAAAACTCAAATAAAGTAGAAATTGAATTATGTAGGTATGTGAATTAAAAAATGTCATGTTATTCCTATTAGAAAAAATCATTTTATTAATAATAAATAATAATAAGTTTAGATACAATTGGGTTACATCTTCTTTTTTTTTTGCTTTTGGATATGTACTTCAACGTCATGGGCTAGTTCTATGTATTCTAATTGCAATTCAATAAATTTGTATAATTATTATTCATTGAATTTGCATCATTATTTGGTAGATATTTTTATTGTCACTTATTATTCATTAAGGTACATATGTATCTGCAATACTTTTGAATGTAGCCCAATGTGCTTACGTTAAACATTTTATGTAAAGAATTTATCCAAAGGTGGACTTGAAAATAACAAATCAACAAACCAATTTTTGTGATTTCAAAAGTTAGTTATAACGACAAATAAAATTATAATGTTTATTTCAATATATTGAGTTCACTTGCACAGTCAGTCAATTCTCTTTGAGGACTAATTATTTACATTTGTCCAGATCCAAGTTCGTTGAAAAAAATCAATTTCTTTGAATTTTTGGTTTTTCAATTCCACAAAAGAACATATTTTATTCACCATGTAAAACAAAAGGCAATGCAACTCGTTCTATACGAAACGAAATGACTTTTAGCTGCACTATGAGTGCATACCTAATCCGGTCGTTTTCACTTTTGACATCTTAAAAACTCTGTTTGGTTTTTTTTTTTTTAATGTTCTTTCTATCCGAATACCAAAACCCACTCTGCAATTGATCAAAATATACGTCACATTGTATGAGAAGTTACTTAAAAGCTTTACATTCACCCAGTTAATATATAACCGGCTTAAGCGAGCGATTCTTTGCCAGTACCACAGCCACTCAGAGCCTTCACGGACTACGGACTATATCGCTATTCATAGGACTATGGCGAAATGACAAATTGCTTTCCCTAGAGGCAAACTAAATCGGCAATCTCATCCTCCCTTCAAAGTCACTTTATAGCGTGTATTTTGGAACAAGGACCAGCTTATGTAGTACGAAAACAAAAAGTTGTAACTAGAACCGCTATTTTGCAGGAGTTTTTGGAATTTTATAAATATTCTGTCAACAGATTTCGATTCTATCTTAAAAGCTAATGAGAATGTTATTCAGGACTTTTTTTTTAACCTTTTGTTTGATTTATAAGAGTAATATGTATACAGAAAAATTTGAAATGATTA
This sequence comes from Brachyopa scutellaris, assembly GCA_949775065.1. Classification (NCBI taxonomy): domain Eukaryota; kingdom Metazoa; phylum Arthropoda; class Insecta; order Diptera; family Syrphidae; genus Brachyopa; species Brachyopa scutellaris. Next base: position 24,944,778 of record OX459112.1, read on the forward strand.
ATGTAATAAGAACATTAATTTTTGCTCAAAATGTCGTTCAATAGCCATTTGTTTTTGAAACGTGAAAATAACTACTCATGTTCTTTTTTAAAGGATTTAGTGTTATTTTTGTGAACAGCAATGAGAAGGGACCCACCACCTACAATATTCTATTCTACCGACATCTTTATGTGTGGTTTATTGGCATCTGTGGGGAACCACAAACAGGAGGCCACAAATCTGCGCGTAAAAGCTTTAAAAATCGTCAAATATACAAATTTAAGATTTTAGTAAACAAAAAATTACAAATTGCGGCTTAAATTGCCACAAAGTTACGCTGTAAAATGACACTGCTATAAAGCATAAAAGTCTTATATTTTCGGGATAATTTCTTCTGTCATTGACACCTTTTGCAAGGTGCAAAACGACAACAAATGATCCACAATAATTGCGCAGTTTTTATTCTTTATCTTTTTGTTGTATTAAACAAGATGGCCCAAAATTTATCACCCTATTGGAAGAAGCTATGTATAACTTTTGTAAATGGTGGCAACTTACTACATATCAGTTTTGTTATGATATTTATGAAGTAAACAAGGGCAGAATGCACGTCGACAAGCCATGGAACCCTATACTCCTCAAGATGGTGTTATTTATTAAATCAAACTCAGAATTTACAAGTCAATTTTATCCACTTATCCATTATCTCTTTATTCTCTTTAGCTACACATCCTTTCACCTACAATAACAAACCGCAACTGAACTGATTGACTGCCTATGTTCCTGTACTATTTTCATCTAGAAGGCAATTCCACCGGCGGCGGTAGAAAACGATACTCTTTTTGTTACAATCGCGGAATGTGAATTTCGACGCAGACCGTCCTACGCCAACTTATCAACCACGAAAGCGTCTAGCGTCTAGCCGCTCGCTTCGAAGAGAGGTGACACGTGATGCCGGAATGCATCGCAGTAGAGCCGTCAACGTCGACCAGATGACGTGCCATGCAATTGGCAGAGTTTTTATTGCCGCAAATTGGTGATTGGGACTGGTCATAGAGATGGGAACTATCGAATAAAAACTATCGACTTATTCGATAGTAACAGAATATTCATTCATTCGAGAGTTACTAAAAATCCATTCATTGAACTATTCGTTCATTGTACGAATTTTGAGTGCCTGAATTATGGACGTATTTAGTTAATGCTATATATTTTCATTCGATAGTTCATATGAACGATTTCATTTGGATAAATGAATTCAGTTACTATTTTCAGTTAAATCATCATCAGACTCTGACTTTCTTATCAGTCAGGCGATTTATTTTTTCAGTGAAAAAATAAATAAATAAAAAAAAAAAAAGTTATCAATTGAAGAAAACAAAAAATAACCCGATACAAGAAAAAAGAAAAAACGAAGCGAATACGTAGCCTAAGCAACGAAGATCTTAGATCTTAAATGGCGAAACTGCAAAAAAATAATTCATTAATGTTAAAGAAAGGTGACACATCCAGTAGCAATTACTGGCAACCACTGCAAGTTCTAAGTGCAAATGACACTGGTGGAAATGATGATGACATGTCCACGACAGAGAATGTCACTAAAGCCATTGCCCCTCCCATTAAAGTAATTCAAAAATCAACAGAGTTTGTGCATAAATTGATGAAAGAACTTAAAATTGGAAATTATTCAATTAAAAAAATATCCATTGGAATCAAAATTTTTTGTGAGTGCATAACCTCGTATAATTTAGTGTGCGCGGCACTTAAAGATAAGATGTGTCAATATTTCACTCACGACTTCAAAAGTGAAAGAGCATTTAAAGTTGTTCTCTTTGGGTTAGATGAAGTAAAACTCGATCTTCTCAAAGATGAACTATATAAACTTGGATTAAAATGCAAAGATATTAAAATGGTTAAAAAGAACTATGATCACTTTTCTGAAGTATTCTATATAGTTTTTCTTGAAAAACAAAGCGTAAAAATTGCGGACTTAAGAAAAAACATTCGTCACGTTCTCCATACTCAAGTGCGTTGGGAGTTTCAACGAAGATTAAAAAATAAAATAACTCAATGCCATAACTCTCAACCCCATAAAACTGCCGATTGTACTGCCGCAGGCATTTCTAAATGCGCTAATTGTCAGGGAAATCACAAATCAACTGATACCAACTGTCCCCGAAGAGTAAAATACCTTGAGATAAGAGGTAAAACAAATCATAAGAAAAGTTCAGTAATGACTCATGCTCAGCCAAAACATGATAAAAAAACGGTGCCTAACTACATGAGCACAAGCGATTTTCCCAACTTTCCGAAGCTAAATAGACCTTCTGTGCCTACACCATCAACATCTACAGCCGCTCTCCATGCACGTTCACCTCAACATCAATGGACTCAAAATGCAACTGCATACAATCAAAATGCTACCGTCAATGAGAGTGATCTTTTCACTCAAGACGAACTTTGCGCTCTTACCATGGATATGATAACTAAGTTAAGTATATGTAAATCAAAATTTGACCAATTTAATGTTGTAACGCAGCTTGCGACAAAATATTTATATAATCATGTTAAGTAAACCAAATTCCCTTAATGTTTTATGTTGGAATGCCAGGAGTATTCGTTATAAATGTACTGAGTTTTTCAATTTTCTCTGTAATAATAATATTGATGTATGTCTTGTGTGTGAAACGTGGCTTAATAGTAGCATCTCTTTCTCAGACAATAACTATTACTGTCATAGATTAGATCGTAGTGATAATGAAATAGGAGGTGGAGTTGCTATCATAGTCAAAAAGAATTTAATATATAATTTAGTACCAAATGTAAAAACTGATATTTTCGAATCAATTAGTATTGAATTAACATTGAATGATAATACTAAATTTAAAATAGTTTCCGTTTACTTTCCCGGGGGAGTTTCTAATTCTGAAGTGATTGGCTTTTACAAGAGTGATCTTAGAAAGCTTATCACTAATAATGAAAAATTTATGCTCGGGGGTGATTTCAACAGCCGGCATCGGAATTGGGGTTGCAAAAGAGCAAATAAGTGGGGAAATTTACTACTGGACATCATTATGAGATATCCAGTAAGCTTGCTCTTTCCAAATGGGCCAACATATTTCCCAACCAACAAAAAGTCCTCTCCATCAACATTGGACATGATAATAACGAACTCACCAGAAATCGTTACCCAGCCTTTGGCAATTAACGCATTGAGTTCAGATCATATTCCAATAAACTGTAATATTCTCCTTAGTAATAAAATAAAAGATGTGCAGTACCTAGATTTTAAAAACGCAAATTGGGATGGGTATAGAACAAAAATTAAACAACGCCTTAGAAATACACCCTGTGATATAGATAATATAAGTAGTTCCCATCAAATTGATGAAAAAATTGAATTTTTTACAAATTCCTTACTGGAAAGTGTTGTTGAGTCCGTTCCCAAAAAATCAAAAGCAACAAGAACAACTGCTCTTCCACAGTACATTCGGAATTTAATCAAACAAAGAAATAGTTTTAGAAGTCAGTGGAAAAGATTTAGACAGGTTTATGATTTTAATGAAATGAACATATTCACAAAACAAATAGCTTTCGAAATTTCAAATTGGTGCTTAAAAACAAAAACAAATTTATTCCTCACTTAGAACACAATAATTCATTGTTAATAACTTGTGAAGAAAAGGCAGAAGTTTTTGCAGATTCCTTTAAAAAAAATTTTAATAATCCGTTGATAAATGAAATCAGCTCAATTGACAGCGTAGTAAATGAGACTATAAATGTAATAAATCTTACTAATGAATCCTTACCAGCAGACGTTTTTGTTTGCAACGAAGATATCGAAGATATTATTCAAAATATGCGTAATAATAAAGCACCAGGAATAGATTCTCTTAAAAATATATACTTCAAACAGCTACCAATCATTGGAGTAACTTTTATATGCTTTATTATTAATGCTTGTATCAAGTTACAATACTTTCCAAACAAATGGAAAACTGCGAAAATTATACCAATTCCTAAACCAGGAAAACCACCTAAAAATCCCAATAGCTATCGCCCAATAAGTCTGCTAAGTAACTTGAGCAAAATATTAGAGAAAGTAATAAAAACAAAACTTATAGATTTTCTTGAGTACTCAAATGTTCTGCCAGACCAACAATTTGGTTTCAGACAGGGTCATAGCACTACACACCAGGTTTTAAGAATCTGCAAACATATTAAAGAAAAAATTAGCGTAAAACAGTCTACGGGTCTTGTCCTTTTGGATGTTGAAAAGGCTTTTGATAGCATATGGCATGAAGGTATTCTGCATAAATTGAAATCATTTGGTTGTCCTTTATATATCATAAAAATAATACAAAGTTTTCTCGGAAACAGAAAATATCAAGTAAATTTAAATAACATACATTCATCTTTAAAAAATATAACATCGGGTGTACCTCAAGGATCAGTATTGGCTCCATTATTGTACATAACCTACGTTGCTGATTTTCCGGAATTATGGAACTGTGAAATAGCAATGTTTGCGGATGACACCGCCATTTACAGCTCAAATAATTCTGGCCATGAAATTGAGAACGATTTACAACATGCTTTAAACAAAATCAACGATTATTTTAAATCGTGGAAAGTCAAACTCAATGCTGACAAAACACAGGCCATATTTTTCACTAGAAAAAGAAAAGCTTGTGCCTTACCACTTGGTCAGCTTAAAAAAAACAATTGTGATGTTCCGTGGGTTAATTCTATCAAATATCTAGGTGTATATTTAGACAAGACGTTAACTTTCAAAAACCATATTACAAATACCCTCAACAAAATAAGCATTGCTACTAAAATGCTATACCCCCTTATATGTAGGAAATCACCCCTGAGTTAATTCAATAAAATTATAATATGTAAAGTAATTTTTCAAGTCATAATCTTATATGCATGTCCAGTATGGGGAACTTGTGCTAAATCACATATTAAAAAATTACAAGTTTCACAAAATAAAACTTTAAAAATGATGATAAATCTACCTTGGCTTTTTTCAACTCAACTTTTACATGAGCAAACCGGTGTACATCAAGTTACAAGAAAAATTGAAATTCTCAAAGAAAGATTTAATCTAAGATGTAGTAATTCCAAGAATGTATTAATACAAAATTTAATAGATCAATAAAAGTGTTCCTTATAAAATGTTTTACCCTCACAAATTTTTGTAAATAATATAGATAATAAACATTTTTGTACATTTTTATTTACTTATTCAATGATTAAATTAATTATTATTTAATTAAACAAATATTATATCCCATAGTTTTTAAGTTTGATTTGTATCTAGTCAATTTTTTCTTTTTTTTTTCTTTCTTTTTATATAAAATTCTATAAAAACCATATTAAATGAAGGTTTTAATCATAGTTTTCCTTCAAATGTAATCTAAAAGTCAAATTATCTTAAAATGTTTATAAAATTTTTCTGTTGTAAGATATAATTTAAATATCAAATCTCTGATTATTATAAAAATTTGTTAAAAAAAAAGAGCCTTTATCTATGAAAATAAAATATCTAATAATAATAATAATTTTCAGTCAATAGTCCAGTCGAATAAATTCAGTTACTATTTTCAGTCGATAGTCTATTCGACTGATTTCATATGAATGAATGAAATCAGTTGTTACTATTTTCTTTCGATAGTCTAACAATTAGAATGATTTCTATATAAAAGACTTTTATGTTCCATGTTTTTTGGGATAACGGTTTAGCGTCTCCTGCTTATATTTTATTGGGAAGTTATAATTGGACCTGTTTTGCTCTTAAATCTGACATTATGCCTATAGTTAATGTTATTTTTTGTTCTTGCTGTTTTGGATAACAGTCCAGCGTCTCCAACAAATATTCGCTTAGGTATTGGAATAATGTAATTGTATCATTTTTCTTTCATATCGATATTTATTTTGTGATGTCTTCATGTTGGTAGCGATTTTTGTAAAAATATCAAATATTTCTTGTTTGCAATCGTTGCTTTTTGGTTGTTTGGCTATTTGGCTAGCAAGTGATATTTTTGTGTGACAATAAATCAAGAAAAAACTTGGAAGTTATTAATTTGCAAGTTGTTTAACCTTTAAATATGGTAAGTCATGTTTTTATATTCATGATTCAATTTAGACTGCTAAGTAAATATGTACAGCTGTTCAAAATAATAGTAGTGAATAATAGAATTTTCTTTAAAGTGGACTTCAAACAAAGTTTAGATTTATCTAAATATATTTTATTCATTATTTCAAATTCAATACAACAAATTACATAATTAGTTTAGGAAGAAAGAAAATAGATTATAATATAAATACAAATATGTATGTGTTATTCAAAATAATAGAAGTGTGTGTGTTAATAAACAGCCAGAAAACTAAGTCAATAACATCAAAATTCATTGAAAAAAACTATCAGGCCACTTAAATTTACATCAATATTTTATTCACATTGTTGTTCAACTTTGCCTTGCACCGACTTGTTAACTCTACAAATTAGCTCTTCAAAAGAGCAAACATAGTTAAGGCTGCAAGTTACTTCATGCTTAATTTTTACGAAACGTTTTTATACACATAAATTATGGAGGCTTTATAAAATTTGTATGAACACAATGTTTAATAACTCCTATAATAATATCTATAAGGTGCCTTTTGCTAGTTGCAATTAAAATAAATAAATGAATGAAACTATTCGATAGTTAAAATCATTCAGTTGCTACCTATCGATAGTTGAATTCATTCGATAGTTCCCGTCTAAAGGCCTATAGAACAGGACGATCGAACCGCACACACAGCTCGCGCGACAATTATAGACATTTTGGACGATGAGTTTCCGGGTCACCTAATGTTTCCTTTTGTACGATTTGCACCGGTGCGTGCGGCGGCAGACTTCGAAAGCTCTCAAAGAGAATATCCGACAAGAGTGCGAGAACTTATCGCGCGATGTTCTCGCCAAATCCATTAAAAATTCTGTAAAAGGAGCCGAAATTGTCATATCATAAACAATGGCGGCGCCCACTTCACCGATATGGATATCTCGAAAGGTAATGGAAATAAACTTAAAGGTCCAAATAGGTTAGGTTAGGTTGGGGGTGGCGGCTTAGCCTCACATAGACCAGTGTTGGTCCACAGTGATACCACAACTCCTCAGAGTAATCAGTTAATTTCTGTTGCTTTGTTTAAACAAAATGAGTTTTTCTGTTGAGCAAATTTAATGAGAAGGTGAAAGGTCCAAATAAATATTTAAAAAGAAAATTATGAAAGTATGTATGTTGTTTCATTTTAAAAATTTAGCTAAACAACATAATATAGGTGAGTGTTTTTGAACCACCCTATACAAGTTTATTCTTCTATCCCCATTTTCTGAAATTAATTGCGAAAATCAGAATTATTATTTGAATTTGGTTATAAGTCACATAAAATTGCGAAAACCTACCATACACTCCAATTAAGTTCTCGTAAGTAAGGCATTATTTTTTTGTTTTTGTTTTTATTTGTCATAAAAGCAATAAAATTACCTCAACCCCGAGGTCCCGCTTAAGGGGTTCGGCTTCAATTTACTAATTAATTTATGATTATTTCATCACATGACACAATGTGGTTGATTATTATTATTGTGAGGACGGTTTTTGCGTGTCCTTACATGTGATTTACCTTTACTTTATTTTCCATCAACATTTTGTTAATGTTTGTTATTGCTTTATTATTTTTTTTTTTTTTTTTTGTTTTACACTTCATTAAAATCGTGGGTGCGTTTCTTGTCCATTTATTTGTGGTATGCGTATGACCAATCAAATGAGCTTAACAAATACGCGCAATGAAGTGCATAATTATCTGATAATTAAAAATAAATGTATGGAAATAGGCGCGTTACGTATCGACAGATGAACTGATAATGGTCGATTATGTATTGTATATTTGCATATATACATTATTTATGTATTAATAAATAAAATACTATCAGAGGATAACTTAATTCTTGTTTTAAATTGAAATCAATTTAAGTGATTAAAAAAAAATTGTTCATTCACAATTGCAGTTAAAGCACATAATTCTTTTATGTTAATTATAACATTTTGTATACAAAAATTGTGCAATTTCAAATTTTATTATCAACGGTTGTATTATTCTTACTTAATTGTACGAAGTAACAGTATTTGACTTGACCCAAACCACGTGGAATTTTTAGCTGCCAAATCGTTTCCTTTTTCATCTTTCATTGTATCCTTCTTGAGCTGAAGACCTGCTGTTAGCTTGTAATGAAATTGCTCGTGGGGCAATTGACGGTTTATTTTCGAAAGGGGCATTTATATACTTATTACCTGATCAAATCGTTGCGCAACTGAAAGGATGTGGGCATAGACTTGCAACATCATAATATCGAAAATGAGAGCAAAAATATTTGCTTAGGGTTGTATTCATTTGTAGCTTTTATTTATATCGCAAAAATAACTGTAATCGGTAACTTTCTGTAAGATGTGGTCGAAATATTTTCTAAAACACACAGTATTTGAATTTCTTTAAATTGTACAGCAAAACTTGTGAATAGTGGAATGCTTCGGTGCACATTTTTTTTCTACTATTCGCAACATTTTCACTGTTCACAATTTTTTCCATAATCGGCAACCTAATTTCTTTTATTATTTTTATTTATTTTTATTTTATTATTTTAGGATCAATTTTTATATCGGAGTTCAGGAGTGGAATCGGCTAACGCGATAGTTGATAGTTGATAATCAAAATCGACACTTTTGCTCTGTGTAAGGTGATTATCAAATTGACAATCGTTTTTTTTTTGCGTTGATTTTAAGTGACAGCTATTTAGGTGTCGTTTTCATACATTTATGTATGTCATTTTCAATAAGGATTTTGGTGCGGTTGACTTGAAATTGGTTAATATAGATATGTATTAAGAAAAAAAACGTGTGTTTTGAGGATTGCCATATAATCTATAAAGCAAATTATTTCAAGTGCAATGTTTACATCATGTTTACAGTGCAGCTAGCAAAATCAGACACTCACGAAAAGAAACAATTGAAGTGCCCAAATTTTATTTTTTTTTATTTATTAATCTACACACGCTAAAGGGGATATGAATAGACAGACAGATCGGACGTAGTGAAACTCAGATGTTAGGTTTCAACTAACTCTATGTGTGGTGCCCAGGATAACTGGAGAGTTGTGTATTATTGAAAGTTATGCCATTGGCTATGATTCACAGAAGTTTTTTCCAGATGTTTCCTATTATTAGTTTGTGCGATTAATTTCTTCAGCCATACCACCATCCTACTGCCCAATTGCTCGGAAAAGAAAACGATGCCGACAAAATGTTAATGAATTTTGGGGCATTCATATCTTGATTCTGCTATTGAAGAGTGAATATGCATGGGAAAAAAAACAAAATTATACATCGTTTCCGCGATATTTTCACCGTTTTTGAGGTGAATTTTCACTATTTCAATACGTTGTTGGAGTGTGCGTCGATCCATCTCTAACAAAAAAGAAACACTTTCCTATGGACCGAACAAATATAATGATTATGGTTTGTCCAGAATTTTGGATGAAGAATTGAGACAGTTCATGGATTCGTTTGAAACGGATTATTCAGTTGAAAGTACAAATCGTGATTTGGACTCTGAAAATAGCGTCAGTGATTCCGATTTCCTTCAGAAAGGGAAGTTGAAATCAGAGATGGCAGTAATTTATCGACATATGTACATTAGCTTTATTGATGAATGTCATACTCCAGCGGTAGAACTCTAGATGAGATTCCAAATTGATTGGTTCACTGGTTCATCAAACGATGCAAGAGCTTTTTTTGGAAAACACTGACAAAGACGGAGAATTGCTTAGTAATGATAGAGGATACTCCGTTGAATGTAAGGGATAGGAATTATGGCGTGGATATATACGAATATACCCATGGAATTATGGAATGTACATCATCATCTGGGAGTTTAATAATAACATGCACGTGTTGTCAGATAGATAGGCCGTTATCACATCCACTTGCATACTCGATATTCAATGATCCGCTTGTTTTACCACATACTTGTTATGGCCAGGACTAATGCAGACATCCTGTATCGTCGCATCCATGTACGGGATGCAAAATTAATTTTTCGTAGGAAATTGCTGCTACTAAATACAGGGCTGATGAAAAATGTTCGGTACATACAATGTATGTACATCGATGCAAACAGCGAAATCTGCTGCGTTGGACTGGACAGAAAGCTGCACGGCCACCTGAAGATGTCCGGAATGACAGTGTTTCGTCCGAAACACAGACATATTGTATATGTATTTTAATTTTTCCGAAATGAAGAAACAATAACAGCTTTACTCGTAATCCATTGCAACCATTTCAAGACGTCAAAGATTTGTTTAAAACAAAAACCTAAAAGTCTTGCTTTTATCCCCAAAATTACCACGAGTAGATTACATCTTATTAGAGAGTAAAATAAAGATGTAAAGCTGTCGAAGTTGTCAAACTTACCATTAGAAAGAATTCAATAATAAAGTCAATTAAATTTCGTTATTACCTGAAAAAAGATAAAAAGAAAAATAATTAATATAATATTTAATTAATTTCATTATTAAATTATTTAGTGTAAGTATATCACTTCAAATTTCTGTGTACAAGTACGTACATAAATCTTTTTGACAAAAGTTGGTATTGTCCTTACAGGTACAAGAAGGGAACTGCGACCAAGCAGATCATTTGTACCGCAATGTCAGTTGAGAAACCAGAAGAAGTTCAATTCTTTTGATGAAATTGAGGATCTCTCTGGTGGGGACATTAAGAGTTCCCCCGGTGGTTAGGATTTAACTAAGAACATGTTGTCTTCTTAAGTCACATAGTGCCATGCAGTCACAAAGAATATATTTATATCCGCAGTTGAGAATGAGACCTATTTTGTTACGGTAATATCAAAGATGGCAATGTCTTGCTTGAAATCCGACTAATATATTTTTATTGAGAAGTATGCGTTTATTATGGAAGAGGCTACTTTGAATGGGAAGAAGCCAAATGCATGTGCTCATCGGTGTAATAACCGGAAACTGTTTAATAGGAAACATGGCCAGAAGATATGACATCCTTACAAATGACTTCTGTAGAAGCTGCATGAATGGGGATGAAATAGAATATGTAGCACACCTTCTATGCCCAGTTCTCCAAGAATGGCGCCTATATTGTGTCCCACTTACGGACCTAAAAAGATTTATTTTAAGATCAAAATGGTTTGGTTAAAATGCATATGCACAACTAGGGTAATCCCAATACAATATACCCTTATGGCCTTTGAGTGAAATTGCACCTACTGCAAACGATCCTCCTAATCTAACCTAACCTAGCCTTAAACCCTACCCATCCGTGGAGAACCACTATTACTACCCTGGGGTCCAGAGGACCACAACATATTTTTTGTTCTTATTTAAAAAATTAAAAAACATTTTAATTAAAATTATTTTTTATTGAAATTGCACACTTAGTCTAATGATTCAAATAACTCAAAGTTCAGAATCGAAGCACTCCGGGTACACAGTCCGGCTTTGTTCGTCGCAAAGGGGGTTTCGACACCTACCACATCTAACTTTCGTCCTCTGGCCATTATCCCTAGGACAGATTGCACATTATATTTTCGTTGTAAAAGCAGCATTGGACTCAACTAATGGCCGTTTCTTTTTTGAAATATCTCTCAAGAGAACTTGGAGATTTGCAGGTAAAGTTGGCCGAGTAAATCGTTCGTCAATTTGTGGCATGATGAGGTCCTGTGCAAGGATAAAGTGAATTTTTGGGGTGGATTTGATTTCATTTTTAGGAGTACATATGAGTTAACACCAACTATGTTGAGAATAGCATAAAACATAGCCAACGGCCATAGTTTGGTCCGCCTGGATACACTATACCTGTGACAGATTTGATCTATCAAAACAACACCACAATATGCGCATAGTCGACAATAATTTTTGATATTTGGATTTTGGCGGACAGTATTTTTAGTTATTACCTTTAAACACTTATTAAAAAAATAAAATGCATTTAATTTATCAACTTACCAATCAATCGTATTAAAAAAAAAGTAAATACGAAAACTTGAAAATACTACAGTATTCCTACCCTGAGTTCCGGGGACGTTATAAAAACGACTGTACCGCACATGCACATATGAATAACTAATAACTGGCTAGGGGCTACCCACTGACTTTGTTTGGGATTACCTTGAATGGCACCATCGTAAGTTTCGTAGTTTTAGAAATATTCACTAAAGTAAAGTTTGAGCATCCCGCTGGACCCCGGGTAGGGTTTAAGGGCTAAAACGATTTGTTAATGTATGTGCGTAGGTATTTTAAAACTAGACAAATTGTATGTGAATAACAAAATGTGCTTCAAGAAGCAATTATTTTTTAAATTAGAATTTCAGCTACACATTTATTTTGTGCGATATAAATTCATCCGTAAACATGTAAGTAATTGGATTTCCTTATACATTTTATATTTTTGTACTGAAACACATGGGCTCTATCCACCCTCCTTTTAAAATGATTGCCACCTAAAATAGACAATACATAAATATGCAATGTTATGCAATAAATTATGACAAGTTTTTATTTGTCATGCATTGTACAGTATCTGTTGTCTGTCTGATTTTACGTAGGAAGGTAAGCAAAAGTGGTAGCTATGGTGGAAGAAAACCCACAACCGCAGGTGGCCCGTTTATGTGAATGTTGTTTAAGATACATACTTATATCCACCCTGTTGAGTTTAGGAAAAGAATCAGTTCTACAGTCATTTTCTCGGATATCTCTTTAAGGTCGTCGAAGAAAAGTTTGCTCAGTATGCGTTGCCTGGCTCTCGCTAGAGCTGAACCCTTTTTTATTTTTGATCTATAGTCAAACTTCCCTATAGCGAATTCGCACGGGACCAGAAAATCACTTCGTTATATACGATAGAAAATTCGTTATTTATACAGAAATTGGGAATTTTTAACTTGTATTTAGTAATCAGTAATTTTAGTTCGGATTACACTCTTCCATTTTTCTTCCTCAACAAAATTTTCTATTACATCAGAGATTCAAACACATTAGTCGGTTCGTCACTTCTCAGCGCCAGAAAGGTTCGAAATACGTCAATTGATGAAGAAATCCTGTTGTTATTTCAACTTTTGGGGAATCCCCTAATATGTATTACTCTTTTCTCGGTACAAAGTTTTTTAATGTGCGAAACAGAAAATTATTTGAAAAATTCGTTATATGAAAACAAAAACGTATGAGAGTTTGATTTCCAGCTACAAAATTTGTTCGTTGTAGAGAAAAATTCGCTGTATGGAAATTCGTTATAAGGAGATCAAAACACACTAAAAGTAGAACGAGAAAGCTGTATACTAGAAAAAAATTCGTAGTAGGGAGAGCTTCGTTGTATAGAAGTTCGTTATAGGGAAGTTTGACTGTATTATAATTTGGCTATATCTTTCTGGATATAACACAGTCCATCTGACTAGTCCACCTGAGACAGCTTGTTTTAGGCTGTGTGAAAGTTAAGGGCTGGCCCTCGCCTGGCTAGTTCGACGGCTCTCTCGTTCCCCTCTCTATGGCACTGTGTCCTGGAACCGAGAGAAGAGTCAATCTAGCCTGGTTGCACAAGCAATTGAGTTTTACTTTGCATTCGAATGAGGTGGTTGACAAATTTATGGCTTTAATTGTGGCTTGGTTAACTGCAATAATAGCGATGTATTTGGACATTGGGTCGTTTCAAAAGTTGTGACAAGTATCGATGAGCGGTAGTAGCTCCGCCTGGAAGACGCTAGCGAAATTCGGTAGGCGATATGATTTCGATATGCCAATTTATTTGAGAAAATGCCCGCGCCTACCCCACAGTCCATTTTCGAACCATGGGTGAATAGCATTGTGTCGAGATCTGTCAACACTCTCCCTTACTTCCATTTCTCTCTGCTTGTAATGCTAGAAGCTTGGGGATATTGTAATTAGTTGGAGACATAACTAGAGCATTTGGTGATGTGTTCAGGATCTTACTGTGCCCATATGGCTTTGCAGTCCAGCACAGTAAGAAAATCAGTTGAGCATGACCTCAATGCACCTATAATGCCTGTGCTAGCCGTTTTTTTGAACTCATCTGATTTTTTTTTGCTTAGAGTTGGCCACCATGCTGAAAATTGATCATACTACAGCTGTGCATAGTGTTATATTTGGCTAAAGTCCCCATTTTTAGCCAGATGTTTTGTTGCTATGCATGCATATGCATGCATATTTTTCTTCCGACTAAGTTGAGCCGACGACGATTGCCTAACAACTTAGCACTTCGGCTAACGCGGATATATTTACTTAAAACTGAATTTTCACAATAAAAACGTTGGTAATTAAACTAAATAATAAATTGGTTAATCGTCATACAACCGTGTAACGTGAATCACATTACTAAACGTAAAATTCAAGAAGTGTAGTCTAAACTCTGAGTATGACGTCAAACCACAACTCTTGAGTCATCCGAAACTATAGTCGTCTGGCCATCAAAACCACATTAATTTTATTAAACAGCCTATTTTAGCTCCTTTATACAATGTAAATGCCTTCATAATTTATTCGATTTTTTTTTTCAAATCTACAAATCCGTTACATCATTTTAATGACTACACATAATGCGTCTATACCTTACTTGTTAGGATTAAAATTATTTTAACTCCCTGTGAGCCGCAAAAACCGGCATTGGAATGATGGCCAACCAATATAAATTGATGTCCTTAAAATTGAAAACATTTCCTTGGAAGCTTCCTCTAAAAAATAATAATTAATCTTATTGAGTTATTATCAGATATCACTGCGCGACAGCTGGCCAATAAAATGTTCATAACGTCATCATCATCATCGACATCCATTCATGCGCATCGGTATAGATACAAGATATTTTTCTTTTTCCTCGCCGTCTAACGTTCATCAGATCCGGGGTTCATCATAATTTGAGGCTCAATTTCCTCTTCAATATTGACGACGCAACGCGAAAAAGAAATGGTATTGGTTAACTTAAATGCGGCATTGAACAAATAAATTTCCACTGATGGTGAATAACGCTATAAATATTAAATTTCTCTCTCTTTCTTCGGCTACATTAATAACTCATTACTTGAACATCGTTTTCTGAATAATTTCGATACTGATAGATGAATATTTTATGATTTGCAAAAGATACTGAAAATATTTTTTAATGATCAGATACCGACAAATAGCGCGTTCGACTTAAGGATATTCTTTAACAGTTGTTTTTTGATTAGAAAAAGCAAGTTGTTGTCTTTAAGAAATGTTAAGCCACTTGTTACCTCAAATAAAAGCACGGCGCGGCGGGTCTCTTAAGCAAAAGTATATGTATTTCAATGTTTTTCTATTAGGAAACCATGCAGTTTCTCAAATTTATTTTTTTTTTTTTTTTTATTAAAAAAAAGATTTGCACACTTTTTCGTTGCAGTTATCTATCTGGTCGTATACTTCGAGCATTTACATAAAATTGTTTTCATAGTGATTGAGAGTTTTGTGATATACTTTGGTGGGTGGTTGTTGTAGCTACGGTATTCGCCACCACCACACTTTAGAGTCGCCTGCTTCTATCGCCTGCACAACTATGTTTATGGTGATAGCGTATGCTAGGGATTTAAAGATTTACATATGTGTACATAACTTTTAGTTTAGTGAAAAATGTAAACTTCATTGTGGTAAAAAGCCAGGTCTCTTGCCTGACATGCAGATACTCGTAATCTATATGAAGTCCTGACTGAGTTTGTTTTCGCAACTTCATCCATTCAATATTGTTCTATGTTAAGTGAAAAAGAACTCAGCAGATGACAATTCAGCATGCCTATCTAAGTATTGCGTTTCAGACTGAAAATCATAGTCATATATAAATCTCAATGTCCCGCTCTTACCTGTCAATCTTACGGTTCGATAAACACAAAAACTAATGCACACAATGAAGTAAAACTTCATATTTCTGTTCATTAACATCCTGTGCCTATTACAGGCCGAATTTTAAATTAATTTATTTGCAATATTATTTAAATTAATGCAAAAATAAAAACACTCTAACAAATGCCACTTTCTTGCAAAATGTCACTTGCTCAAACTACAAATACATACTTACAATCCACACTTGTGGATTGTATATATTGGTAGATTGCAAACCTTGGGGTGCAATCGAGTAATAGTCTGGGGTGCGATCACCTATTTCGGAGCACTTGAGCTTAATGTTCAGAGTACTAAAATGACGGGACTTACGTACAAGGGAATTTTGGAGTTAGCTTTAACCAAGCTGAAGGAGTTGTTTGGACCTTTGCCATGGATAACGCACCAATCTACACCGCGCGCATAGTAAAGTTGTTAGTTGCAAGCCAAAAAGTAGAAATGTTGAATATTCCATATTCACCTGACTTGAATATTATAGAAAATATTTGGGGGTGGTTGATTCGCAAAGTATACGAAGGGGGGAAGCAGTCCGACAATACAGAATCACTTCTTCGTGGTATTAAGTCAGCTTGGGCCGAAATATCCCTTAATTATATAAAATCTTTGTACGACTCACTTCCAGCATATTTGAAGTGATTTCAGAAAACTACAGAAAACTGTGGCTACACACATTATTAACTTCTTTGTTGAACTATTACACTGTGCAACAAAAATTTGTTTATGCTATTTTTTTGTTAGTTTCTGCTTCCTTATGATATATCAAGCACATTTTGAGTATTCATTCATTCTAACTGTTAGCTTTACGGTAACGGCATCGCGAAATGTGCTAACGGAGATGCAAGCAGAGCAAGCCTATCATTCGACCTCTGCAAGTGAATGTGAATAGTTTTAGTTGAGAAAATAAATAAAAATGATTCATTTAATTATGGAACAGTCGTGCTGACACTGAAAACTATCGTACGAAAATATGGCCGCTAAGAGAAGCCTTTATACTATACCTGATGCAAAAAAACGTGAGGTTACACCTATTGGTAGAACCGGGAAAAGTACTTATGCCCCCGCTTTAAATCAAAGGATCGTTATGCTTGGACAGCATTCAGAGAAATAAAAGAAGGAAATATTAAAATAGAAAATTGTCTAGAACTAGTAGAAAACTTAGTGGATAGGTTTAATATATTAGGATGCAGCATGTCGCTAAAACTGCATGTTCTTCACTCTCATTTCGATTTTTTTTTAGTGAAAACGTGGGAAGCATTAGTGAAGAACATACTGAGACGTTTCCCTAAGACATTGCTTCCATGGAGGGCCGGTTCCAGGGCAAATTGGATGTCAATATTATGGGCGTCTACGTTTGGCCCCTAAAAAAGGGCAATTCCAAAGTTCACATTAGAAAAACCATAAAATCTCTGCACTTCTGAATGCACATGGAAGTGCCAATATTTTTTTTTTGTTCGGATATAAAGTTTGAAGTAACATTTTGAATTAAGTTTTCTTTCATATATTTTTTTTTAATTACAAAAGTGCATAAATGCTCAAAAATGCCAACTTTTCGTTGAAATTCTGAAGCAATAGCTAACACTTAAGAAGAACTTTTGTCATTTTCGAAATGAACTGACATATACCAAGCATAAACAATCTAAAAATGTACATAAACAAACATTTTTTGAAATTTTGTTACACAGTGTTATTTATGGTAATAACCAAAAAAAAAAATTAAAATGCGGAAATTTTCATTAATTATTGCCATTGCCTTTATTCATGTGAACCGATTTTATTGCATACTTTTCTGTATCTTTTTACAAACCTTGGGAAAAATCCCGTTATTTTGTGAAGGAAAGTAATTTTTGTAAGTGTGTTCTCTGGAGAGATTTTGAATCTTTGTTTCCATTTAAGAATTATAGTTGTGTATCGATTTTCCTGGCCATAACTCACTGTTTAGTGAAATTTTAGTGTTGCCTTTAATCAAGTGAACCGAAGTGTATAAGTGAAGATTCAAATGAAGAGCCGGACTTTCAAAAATTGTTTCAAAAATTAATACGGAAAGCTCTATTTTCTTAAAGTTAATTCTTTTAACATTTTTCTACCTCAGAACGATATCATAATGACAATTTGACCATACAACCACTTACCAGAGGAAAGATGAGCGTAATAAAGTGAAATCATGATGGGGTATTGCCAGCACCCCACCTACCTACTTACGTTACTATTACTCACCTACCTACTTAAAGGTTAATAAATTAAATACGATTTACTTCTCCCTGACGTGATAACCGATGTGTTCTTGGGTTATAATATCCTTGCCAATCCTGTGCTTCTTCAAAATGTTAGCATATATTTTCTGAAGACTTCGTAGACGCTCGTAGTTATATTGCAGAAACAGTGCTTCACAGTTTCCTTTAAACTATCAGGCGGTAAGTTTGCAATGTCCTGTAAACTCGTATGAAACAGCTTAGTTTGGACTTTCTTTGCATCGTTTTTTTGTTTAATTTGCACCAATGTTTCAGTTACTGAGGAGTGGAACGTATTTGTGGAACGATTTAATAATTCTACGTTCAAACTGATCTTTCACATTTGTAAGATAAATAAGTTAAATTTCATCTTATTACTTGTGTATAAAATTTAAAAGGCAAACGCAAATATCTTTAAATAGAGACATTTTAGCACCCGATTCACCTGATAAATATATTCAAAATGTACCGTTCCCCATATTCGTTTGGTAATTGATAAAACGGATTTTTTATTAATCCCGGAATTTTTACTCTCAATTGTCATATCCATCGTAAATTGAATTGTAAACAATGTTTATTATTTCAGATTGCTAGCTTACCTGAACATAAATCATACCCTACCCAGCTACTTGCATCGGCAGAAAACAAATTACAGCAATTGTGGCGGTACTTTAAATCACTGCACTGTTACAGAAGTGAAATAATTTTTCATTACACCAACCAATTAATTTGTTTATTGTTCCGCTTGCAAATTTATCGTCGCCGAAGCTTTTTCTCAGTAACAAAATAATTAAAATTAAATGTGCACTCTTTTACAATGTGACATAATGTATGAGTATGTTTATATTCAAGGATACAACCGAGCCGAGTCGAACTGCGATAATTCGCAGAAAAAAATGGACCCGTTTTTTTATCCAGATATTGTACCCAACTGGCAATTAATCAAAAGAACAATGAAGAACAACAGCCTTGAGTACCTACAATTTAACATTACAATTCCTTTTGGTGACACCATGGAATGTGTCGCTATTTGTAATAACAGAATGTAATATCACGTCCTGAATTTTGTAAGAGCCACACTCTATGCACATGATATGTCGCGATAATTATTTTTAATTTTTATGGAAATTTCCGTCGTTCATAGTTGGAGTCCGACACCATTGTCAAAGGGATTAAAGTTTACACTTTAATGTCAGAATATATATACGAACACATACATGCCAGATCCTGCAAAAATACACACCCTTATGTGTGATATTATTATCGTTTGTCTCATTTTATTTGCATCGTTGTCCATGACACAAAGCCGCAAGCTATTTAAATTGCACACGCTCACTGAATGAATACGAGTAGGTAGGTATCAACTGGGAGTCCTTTGTCTATCGCTTTACAAATTCACTAGGGTAGTGAACAATTCTCCATGAATTCATGAGATGAGTGTATATATGTGTGTATGTAGTATCAACACCGATTGCCACCAGCAGCATCATCATCAACCCCATAACCATCCATAATGGTTCAATTATTTTTCCAACCTATTTAACTGGACAATTTTCCGCTTCTCATAATTCTCCTAGCGCATATACTAGGACAGGAGTACGACTAGGACTAACATTTCTGTGCCAAAGTCTTGGTAATTTTCGAGGCCCACCCCTTCTAAGCTCTCAGGGATACCGAAATATGGTAGTAGTGGTCATGGTATAGCATTTAGGGTGTACATTTAGCGGTTCCTTCATTCTCAATCGTTGGAAAATAAAAACAAAAAGGGAAAAGAAAATATAGAAACAAAATTAAATAAATAATAATAAAAGAAGTATCCCATCGCAACTTGACTTGGTTCGTGTAATTTGAGGAAACTTGAAGCAATCTAAAACAATGAGGGAACTTTTCAAGAAGATCCCTAAAGTACTTCTCTCTTCTTTTTTTTTTTTTCTTCTGATTTGCTTTGTTTATTACCCCTGGTAGGTATAGGCTTACAACATGAGTTAAAGCAAATATTTTCCCTCCTCCTTTTAATAAGAAACCAATTTGAACTCAAAAAGGAAATATTATGGGCATAAATTAAGGGCAAAAAAAAATCCTTAGCTGCCGTCTGTGGAAGGATGTTACAAGTTATTAATCATATAACTTGTAACATGGAAAACTAAACTGTTTTTGAATTTTGAAGAGAATTAACCGAGTGATTTACGGTTCACTGGAAATGGGATTTTGATTTGCGGCGACTACTCATTTAAAAAACACGAGCCGATGTTATTGCCGACTCATATCGATTGCTTTTCTGTGAATAAACTGCGAATTTGTTTGTTTAAAAATCAATATATTTTGTTAAATTACCTCATTCCACTTTGTGACTTGTAGAAGCTGTGTGTATACGAATCGAAGACGATGTTCAGAAATCGCAGTTACTCAGAACTGCGATAGTTGTTTACAAGTCACATTTAAAAAGATAAGATCACATATTAAATTTCAAAGAAAACAGGAATATCATCCGGGCATTGCCTCTTGGGCAAACAGGCCAGAGGCTCAGCGTTGCCGTTTGGGACGCTCGGCGATGGGACCCGGGACCCCACTTTAAAAAAAAAACTGCGAATTTGACACATTTTGCAAATATAGGACCCTATTTTCAATTTGTTTTCATTTCTTTAAACACACCCGTTTTGTTCAGCCAGAGGTAAAATCAGCAAAATAACATATTTTTGTTACTCAGAATTTCCTTCCCAAAAGCTCGTTCTGTACCTATACAGTTGAACCTCGTTTATCCGTGTTCCGATAATCCGTGTTTCTCTCTAATCCGTGCGTACCAGGCATTTCGCTAATCCGTGTAAAATCCTCTGATTGTAACTCGATTATCCGGGCCGAGTATGTATTTTGCATGCAAAAGTCGGGGAATCCGAATTTGTAACAATCAGTATTTCCTAGTAACATGCGCTTTCGTGTTTGCTTTTGAATGTTGTTTTACCAGTTATATTTCTGTATATTTGAGAAGCAGGTAATATTGTAGTGCAACAGTTGTATCTCTGCATATTTTAGAGGTAGGTGATATCTATTTTAATATCATGTTGTAGAGAAAGATTAAAGGACGGTGCACATACATTACCCTTCATGGATACGAAACGTAAAAGAATTGTTCTGACCATTGAAAATAAACTTAAATTAACTTAAAGATATACTTTTATTAATTACTCGATTTTCCGTGTTTTTCAATTTTCCGGCAAGCCCTTGCCGGTCATTGTACCGGATAATCGAGGTTCTACTATATATGCATAAGTATGTATACCTCGGAATTGTTTATGTTTTACAATATGCATTTATTTTATTTTAAATTTAGAAATAAAATACAGTTTTTCGAAATATTGCATTTTTTTCATACAAATATAAGTGGGACCCTTTTTTTACTTCTGGATCCCTTATTTGGACGCTTTTTGAATTTTGCTCGCGGCAACGCTGCTCACAAGTACAGATATTTGCAGATACTGGAATAATATACATAGGTATGGCAGAGGATATAGCGAATATTCTATACAAATGTCAGCGCGTAGCTGGCTGTCGCAGCACATTTTAGGCTGCTTTACTAATCTGGAGGAGGTAGGCCTCGTTCTAAAATTTTGCAGGGTAATAGAATGCTTTGAGGAGATTGTGGCGGTTTAGGTGCCATCCTGGAATAGATTTTTCGAGGATCGCGATGGGCTCACTCTAACCTCACTTAATACTTCAACAATGCAAAACAAATTCGCCGCTAAACTAGAATAAAAAAGATTTTATAGTATATAAATACATAGATTCATATACTCAGAAGGATGGTAGTGTGGCGGCGCGTGACAGATATTTTCTAGCCATTTATAGTTTTATACTCTTGTGGTCGCGCCTTGCAATATCTATTTAAAAACTGACGCAAACTTTTAATAAAGCTGCAGGTATTTTTTATTGGGGACTTGATTAATATCTTTAAAAAAAATGGCTTCACTAGCTAAATATAATGTGATAGAATACTAAAAGTTGAGTGTATCCTTATAAGTTTTGTCATCGCCGTATCCTCTACATAGATTGTTTTCTTTGAATTTAAAATTCTTTTTGCGCACGCTTATTTTTTCTAACGTGGTAGAAAGTAGGTACAGTCGAACCCGCTTATTTGAGACCCGGTTAGTTGAAAAACCCGCTTATATTAAAAATTCATTCTGTCCGCGTGTAGTTGTTCACAAATTTCATACAAACTACTCCGCTTTATTGAAACTTAAGTGAAAAACTTGGATAACTGAAAAAAAATCCACATTTATAACTTTTTATAGAAAAAAATTAAAATGTACTACAAGACAATTATTTAAATAACTAGTCGGGTAAAAAGAAATTCTCGTTAAAACTCAAAAAATTGCCATTAGTTACGGTAACTACCTATATGATATGGTTATAGCTTAGCAATGCAAAATTTTAAGTATAATCACAGATATAAAAACACTAGAAAAACGTTGCATATCTACAGGTTTTGTATGTGTTTGAAGCTCCGTTCGGAACCCTAACGAACAGACAGGCAAGAAAGCGAGTTAATATTGCATTGTCATCCAGTTCTAAGCTATCTATGTTTAAAGTTTCAAGTCTCTAGCTAATCAGGAAGTTAGTGTAAAATCAATCGCAAAATTTGTACCGAACATAAGGACAGAAAAGAAAACGACCTAATAAAAAAGTAATAAAAAAGGGATGAGCCAGGCTCTGAATGTATCCATTTATTTTGTAATTTTTTTTATCTGTAGGCCTTTGTTACTGAATGAAGTTCACCTCTCGTAGTAAGAGATATCAGTGCAAAATATTCTAGGTTTGTTTAAATGAAACATTTTTCTATTATTCGAAGCCCGTTTTAATGAAACCAACACTTTTCCTCATTTTATTTAAGCGGGTTCAACTGTATGTGGCCTTTAGAAGAATTTTCCCTTTTCATAGAGTGACCAAAATAAAATAAGACTTTGTTAATAATTTTTAGTGACACCTTTGCGACCAAACCAGCACAGTTTTAAAGAGTGTCCCATATTCCCCATTTGTGTATGTGGTTAAGTTTTGCCGGTGCAAAAAAAAAAAGCAGCGCGACAGCTGACAGTTCTTATTTTAGTTTAGATGGCGCTACAGCTCAGGGTGAACCTGGGCCTGCATCTCGCAACCATTTGTGTGTACACGACAAATGATACTCTTTGATTGCTTGTCAGACATTTGAAAGAGATGGCACCGTGAAAAAACGTTTAAGTGTTGAACCCGGGCTGGGATCGAACCCGGGCAGGATTACGTAATAGCCAAACACCACGGTACTCACCAGCTGACTGCTCAGGATTATTTAAAATGGAGTGCTACACGAAAGAACGACCCGTTTTCATTATTGATCAATATTTTAAAAATAATGAAGGTTTGTCAGCTAAGGTTCGCAATATTTCAACAAAATATGGCCGAAATAGTTATTTAACTTCATCAGCTGTGAAGAGATTGATTCAAAAATTTTGAGAGGCTGGTTCAATTAGTGATCTTAGACACTCTGGTCATCCTTCAACAAGGCGTTCAAAACAAAACATTGCAAAAGTTGGTGACAATGCAATGTTGCTGAGAATTTGATACCATGATTAAGAATTTGACATTCAAGAGACTCTCTTTTGTTAATCCACGAGAGATAGTTGTAAAACAAATGCATCCCCAAAGTCTCCCTATTTGAGACGGATTTTGGACCGAAGGCATCACTGGATCATTTTTCTTTGAAAATGCGGCTTGTCAGGCAATACCAGTTAGTGGTGTTTGCTATCGCGCCATGATAATCCAGTTTTTGTGCCTTAATTGCACGATATGGATGTGGACGACATATGGTTTCAACGAGACGGTACCACATGCAGTACAGCCTGAGAAAGAACTCAATTATTGTGTAATTTCCCGTTTTGGTGATGAGAACTGGCCGCCCAGATAATTTTATTTAACGCAGTTAAACATTGAGGGCAGTATCAACGAAATTCAGTCACATTTTTGCGAAACGGGCATGCTATCCCATACAACAATAAAAGAAATTACAACTTTTAATTAAAAACCTTTGTTTTCTTTTAAAATTACTTCTTGCGTGAATTTTGGGACACCCTTTAGCATTTGAAACTCCCCCCGAGGGATAGCATGAATTGATGTCTATCATTGATTAAAAAATGCAATATACAAAATGTATGTACATATTTCTAGTGTATCAAGGATGAGATTTTTACCTGACTAGGCAAAGGAAGGGTTATGATTTTCACAGGCTGGGTCTGTTTGTTTGTTTGTATGTAAGGATGTTACCTTGTACAGCCTAAACTATGGAACCGATTTCAACAACTGAGGTGTTGTTGGCTACGTCTTGATCCGGAGAGTGTCCTTGGTCATGTGATGTCAAAGAAAATTCAATATGGCGGACGCACCAAGCAAGATGGCGGATAAACTTTTTATTGTTTTTTTTTTCTTTTTCCTTACAATATGTGGTATCAAATGAAAGGGCTTGGCATATAGAATACAATACGCTTAGATTATCATTTCCATTAAATGTACTAGAACAATATTATAAAACTGATTTACGCTTTAAAATCGTACAACCACTTTTCAAACATTTACTGTACAATGTGCGTTATTTTTTTAATTTTTTTTTTTTTTTGTTGTGGTTCAGCAGTGTAGTTTGTATCGCCACCGCATTCTATGCACAAACATTGTTCCAAATTAAACCGCAATCATCCTGTCAAAGGATATCAAAGGCTTACAACGGATATACACACCAATTGGTGCACCATCAAAATGCATAGTAGCCAAGTTGCCGCAATTGATTAACGAAACCCAACGAAATGCCACAAATACCATACTCCATACCGCACTGACTGTTCTAAATTAAATAAACTAAATTTTTATTTTATACAATAACACTGTATCCAACAGGATTGATGACACACGAGTATGTAGTATATACATATGTATACAAACATTGTTCACTTCAAATTAAGTAGCAACTATTTATTCTGTGACATACATTCGAAAAAAAAAATTAGTAATTACCGTTATAACTATTTCAATCTCAATTATTCAAATGTACTCATATCATATGTGTTCTGTTACATGCAACTGACAAATAGTCCTGAATAATGATGAATATTTTATAAGTTCTCAAAATATTTATCGATTTTGACTCAATAGGACATTTTTATTTTTAACTCTCGTGCACAAGGTGATTTGATCCCTCGCTATGAATCATTGTAAATCGTTATAAATCGCTTTGCTTACACGGAATAAAATATTCTCTTGGATGTTGGATGAAACAAAACTATACAATGACTACAACTGTGACAACCACTTGCGTTTGGGGGCAATGGCAAGAGTGTGTCCAATTTAACGAAGATTGATAGGGATAGGGATATCCTGATGTTAGTCTATTTCGTGTAATCATTTGTCTCTTTTGTGAAATCCACTGTTGATGGTATTATTGTAATGTATCTACGACTATGTATGTATGAATGTATAATGTATGTATACGGGTGGGTGATATAGATTGTGGAGTCATCAAGTCCAACAACAAGAATCAGACTCTGGTGGTTCGACTGAATTACATATTATAATAACCTGGTGAGTAATTGTGGGAATTGAAATATGGAGAAATAAAAATAGAAATCCAGAATCTAGTAAATGATAAATGACCCGACTGTTTGACATGAGTGAAGATATTAAAAGGAGTTAATTATACAATTCAGTTAGGGTTGGACCCAGTAGAGGGAATTTTCGAAAATTGAAATGAAGTTTTTGGATCATGTGTATAGAGACGACAACCGACATCAAATATTTTTAGGATACACCTCTTTATAAATCAATATTTTAAAAGTATTTATTTCTAGACGGATGTGTTTTCGTAGCAGGTTGGTCGATGAACCCTTAATACACATGGGGTTCACGGTACCTTTCTAGAAAAGTTTTTTTTTGTTGTGGTTTTTTATGTAACTTCTCTTTTAGTGCCCAATAAGTGGTAGTCCTATAATTTTTTATGCCAGAAGCATATGGTAATGGTAAGTATAAAATATAAAAAGGGGGCGATCGATGCGGGATGAAACAAGAAGTATCCAAGCAACCATAATTTCAGCAGAGACATTCGACCAGAAAATAACTTAATAGATGTCTACATTCTGGTCCTTGGAAAAACGATCATGAAGCGATACATGTTTTTTTATTTTATTATTGATTTCCTTCACTGTGTGTGTGTACACTATATTATAAAATTGTTAAAAAAAAAAAAAATTAACAAACGTTAATCAAAATCAACAAATTTATTCATTTTGTAATTTTTCCAAGCTCCGAAATTTATAGCCAAACAAGTAATAGTATTGTCACTAGTAGAGGGTCTACCGCAAAGTATCAGAACCAGCCGGCCTCGTGATTGCGGGAGTGACTCCTATAGATTTCTTAGTGGCGCGGCGGAAGAACGGAAACGGTAGCTGTAGAGGCGGAGGAGATAACCAAGCAGACTTAGCAAAGCAGATAGAATGCTGAAAGGAGGAGGAAAGGCGAAGCAAATTACTACGCCACTCAGTTTCTAACCGGGGATATAATGCATATCCCCACAAATCGGATAAAGTAGGAAGCTTATCGTGCCAATACGACGACTCTCACATATCTTCTTCAGCAGGAGCGGAAAAACAGTCTGGAATTCGAGAAAGGAAATGTCATTCCAGAAAATGTTTTGTGAAATATGACCTGCAGCCGCGACAGGTTGAACAAAGTGAAGTGTGTTCAGTGCTTGAAACGAAAAACCGAGGAAGACGCAAACACACATTTAAAAGACTGATGAAAGCCCCACTGGCAGAAAATAATAAACCCGCACTAGGAGACAAATATGAAAAAGCCGGTCCCTGGTGAAGAAATAAGATGACACCACTCTGAAGTACACAATTTGTAAGCGAATCTGGAGTGGATGGTGTCAATATGAAAAGGAGTTAAAAGTAGTTTTTAGTGCAAATAGAGTCTCGCACTACCTAAAACAGACCGGGCCTGTTTCTCGTTTCCCACTATCCGCAGACAGAATAATTAATATAAAAAACGCACTTAACCGGACTGTTTTCTAAGTTTTGTCAATTGCCACATCATCATTTGTCACATCATCCATCTTTCTTACAAGTAGCTAACCGAACTGAACAATTTAAAAAAATTTTAAATCGTCAAATTCTGTTTAGTAATGACAATGGGCCACCGCACACGAGATCAATTGTACCGGTGCAAAACCAGTTTCATACCATACTTCGAGCGCACACGGGATGATTTCTGCCGGCAGAAAAAATTGTGTACATAAACCGCTGTTCACTGTGGTAGTATTTTTTCGGACCGAAATATTTGGAAAGTTGTTCATGTATTAGTTTCCTACCTCGTTCTCAACTCAAACTTGGCAGAATATTTTCAGCCGATTCTTACCGCAGACCTCAGTCCCTTCGCCTACAAACCCGGTTTTCTGCCGGCAGAAATCATCTCGTGTGCGGGGGCCCAATCAGGCTTACTTCTTCTGGCTCCGTTGCTTTGTTAGTAAGCTAAATTGTCGCATTTGGAGTATTGAAAATCAAAAGGTGATCCATCAGCTACAGTGCGTACAGACCGTCTGCTGGACATTTGGTTTAAACAGGATGGTGCCAAGTCATGCCATACTGCTGGCGAAACCAACGAGTTAATGAAAAAAGTGTTCGATGACATTTACCCCGTTTACAAGGAGAGTTGAACCAAATAAACGCGAGCTGAGTTGAAGCTGGTTTCACTGTACGCGACTGGGCTGTGAGAGCTCAGTCGGGTTGAAAAAAATCATGTACATATACCTGGGGTTGAGTTTGCAGCCGTGGAAGCCAAACTTGAGGCGCGTGTGTATTTTATTACAATTATAAATCCTAAAGCTCTTAAATGTAAAACACCGTTTCCATTGCTTTTTTTGTAAATTGGTGCGTGAATAAATTTAAAATATTCGGTAAAACAGCTTTTTTGATTTTATGGTGTCTATCACACTACCACGTCAGTCCCAGAGGGTTATTGATGACTCATTGTTCTACACATAAAAAAAGGAACTTTGTCTGACAACATACAATGATTTCTGACATGATAGGCATCAACAAATATGGCTACCTTACCTAAGTATGTATGTACATCACTTACGCAAAAAACATTTTATTTACAGCCAAACCTTCATTCAGGCGACGCACTTTTTTTGTCGGTATCTGAGAAACCCATTAGTTATGTGTGCTGCTATTGAAGAGCACTCGAGGGACAATAATACTCAACACAAGCCATCAACGTCATCGGCAGCAGCAATTGCCAAAAGAAGTTATTTCATCAGTTGGTCAGGATCAATTTTTTTTTTTCTAAACGAAAGAAACTCAAAAAATATAGAAAGACTTGCAAATAGCCAATTTGTAAAGAACAGGCAAGGGCCATAATAAAAAAAAAACATCAATTTGGAAGCACTTCTTTTTTAATTCTTCAGAAGCGAGTGCAAGTGACATGAAATATTCTCGAGAATAGTGGCCATTACCATACCACCTCATTCTACGAAGAGTGCTTTTACCGGTTTTTCTATTGATGCATATTTCTGCTCGTACATACAACATTTTCGAGTAAAGTTTTAAAAAATGGTCTGAAGTAGAAGGAAGGACAATTTCTCTTTGTTTGGAAAAATGTTTGCTTTCATAACAGTGTTGCAAAATTCGTTATCAAAATTTTAAAATGCACTCGAGACAGAATAAAACAGGGATTGCATAAAATATGAGCAAAACAGAATGTAAAATATGTACAAACGGATTTAAATTAACTTCGAATAGAATTGGAAGGACGTACCCTGTTGTTGTTCTCCTTCTTCTCTTTAAAGTGCTTCGCTTCCATATTCTATATAACTTCAGACAAAAAGCGCTTCTTTAAGAATTTGCTTAGTGATATAGACAAATTAGTGATATGGAAAAATGCGAGTTATGGAATTAAGGAATTATATTTTCAGGGTAAGAAGTAGCGTATTCGCTAATCCAGAAAGTGGACTATCTATTCACGAAAGTTTCATCCAAATCTGTAAGGCCGTTAGAGCGTGATTGAGTAACAAACATCTAAACTTTCACATTTATATTTTAGTAGGAAGGAAGGATAGAAAGGATTTTAATTCATCTTGCAAGTATGTACATATTATGCGTTTTTAAGACATTAACATTAAATACCACTATGTTTCTGATATAATTCATATCACCTCCGCGGCATCCTTTACGGGGCTCGATCCAAGAGGTCCAATTTAGTATGAATCTGTTGCATTAGTCGGGCTGGATCTAACCAATGCATTGGTTTGAATAATGTTGTTCTCCAGTTGGTCAACTGTTGTTGGTTTGTTGCCATAAGCCAGCGACTCAATATAGCCCCAGACAAAAACGTCTAAGGGCGTTAAATCGCACGATCTTGGCGGCTATTTGACATCGTCTCTCTGGAAATAATGTGTTCTAGGAACTTTTCTTGCAGCAACTCCAATGTAACGCCCGATGTATTGCATGTTGCGGCGTCTTTTTGGAACCACATGTTATCCAGGTCCATTTCATCCAATTAAGGCCAGAAAAATTAAGTTAATATCATGGTCCGATATCTTTCGCCATTGACAGTCACCGTCTGGTCATTTTCGTTTCGAATGATGTATGCTCTAATGGTGCCTTTCGCCGCGTTCTTGAATGATGTAGCGCTCCATAGTAAAATGGTGACTATGACAGAACACAAAGTCTAAGAATGATAGCGTTGCCACTTGAAACGTCAGAGCAATAAGCTGTCTCAGTTTAGACATAGCTATTGAAAATCACTATTCAACACATGTCCAAAAGAGAGGATGACAAAGGATTTAGCTCACGTCGGGCCGTGTAAAAGGTGATTAAGAAAATATTTCTTCACAAGTACCTACCTACTCAAGTGAATTATATGGTAAACCATTGTCTAGTCTAGTTCTAATGTGTCTCATCCATGTACAGGTACACTTACACTCCAAACCAACTAAATAAGCATACGTGAACATACATACCATATGTCTGGTGTAACTGATTGCAGCAAAATTATTACTAAAGGACGCCATGTAGGTACGAGTTGAATGAAGGCAGTAGACAACATCAATCAGTTTCAGAATTATTTCGGCATTTTAATCGAAATATTTATTGAAAATTTTTCAATTCATCAATAAAGTACATGACATGTTGTTTGACAGGTACATATACATGCTGACAGTGCAACGCATCGCAGACTAGACATCAGTACCATAGATAGACAGACTATTGCTGGATCTGCCGAGTCCGACATGACAGGATTGAGAAAAGAACCAAAATTCAACAACTGTGGAATATTCAATAAAAAGAATGCAACAAATATGTATGTATATGTATGTATACCACAAAACTTCTATGCATGTAATAGAATAGAAACGTAGGAGAATTTAACTCTAGGGTAAATTTCAACTTATGTAGCTGAAATAACTTTGCAAAATTTTCACACAGATAAAATAGGCGCATATCCTTAAGCATATCCAGATCCGCCACCGCATACCGCATACAACCACTCACACAGGAACATTTGGCCACATCCTACTCAGCCAGAAAAGGCAAAGTCATTAGAAAGCTAAATTAAGGATAATTGAAGAAATGTTACATATACACAAACGTGTGTAAAGTATATTCCTGTTCGAGGGGAGAAAAAACAGACGAAACATAAACATTCTCATTCGTTGTAATTGTTGAATAAGGATATCATCTGAATGTGCTGTATGTATATGTCAGATAAATATATTCAAGTTGTTACTCTTTTTTTCCTTACAACCTTTATGTATTTATTTTTTTTTTTTTTTTTTTGCAGGAAAAACTTAAATACATGGGGTAGAAACAGAAAGTTACGACAATTTTATCTTTTTGACTTCCATCCCACTGTTTCTGTTTCTATGCCATGTTTGCTTGTTAGACAGTAGGCATGAGCATGGTGCGACAACGACAACCCTCAAATGTTTATATTAAGTTTTCTCTTTTCACTTTTGAATACAACCGAATACAAAACAGAACGCTTAAGGACACTTAGTAGCGGAAAGATATTCCATGATCTGTGTATTTCAGAGATACCTACCTACAAGGGCTCGAAGGAAACCAAACAAAAAAAAAAAAAAAAAACTTTCAAATCATAGGTTTCCTTTTCTTCAAGCTTCCTTCCGTAGGGGAGAATTAATTTATTTTATTTCTTTTCTTCTTTTTTTTTATTTTCGCAGGAAACAAGAACCTTTTAACGACCAGTACCGTCTAAAATGTGTGCTAACTCCCACACCTATACAGTATGTTGAGGGGAAAAATATTTGCCTATGTGCACTACGCTGTATGAGTTATTATTTACCCTAGAGAGTGGACAGGTTTATTATGTTCAATTTGTTAGCAAGAAACGTCTTAAAAATAATCTCATCACTTAGGCGTATCTCTTCTCAGTTGTCGAATTCATGGAACTAGGCACCTTTGACTATAAGTGGGATCATTTAATAAGAAACGTACAAATATTAGGTAAATTGGAGTCTTAATTCGTTGGGGGTCAAATAAA
The DNA here is from genome assembly GCA_949775065.1 of Brachyopa scutellaris. Lineage (NCBI taxonomy): Eukaryota > Metazoa > Arthropoda > Insecta > Diptera > Syrphidae > Brachyopa > Brachyopa scutellaris. Next base: position 24,976,541 of record OX459112.1, read on the forward strand.
AGAATTGCCATAGGCAATCATCATTTTAGAACTGCTAATATTTTTTACGTTTTTTTTTTTCTCGAAAAAAGTCCTTAAAGGCATGTTTGACTTCATTATCTCAGTAGTATTCTCTTAAAGCATTGAAATGTATATTTGTTCATATAAGTGAACTTAATATTCTTCCATGAACAAATTCGTATCAAAGGCGGATTATATACGAGCAAGATTCGAAGAATGTAACGAATACCTTAAGTTACGTTGGCTTTTGCATACTTGAAAGGAGAAAACAAATTGCTAACGAGGCAGATACACTTTATTGATGTTAGACTTGTTTTTTTTTTTCGGAAACAACGACGACATTCAGAATATTTATTTATAAATTTCAGCTTTTGGTTAACCTCATACTGACATTTTTGCATACAAACGTTTTACTGGTAAGTATGTGCGTTTAGAACTAAGCCCCTCAAACTTTTTCTGCTTTCCATATAAAGTTGGGGAGACTGGGGCTGGTTGTAACACTTTTTGGTAAATTCGTGCTCACTCCTTAAATATTGCATACTATTTAAATAAAATTCATTCCGAAGATGCATATCTTAAGCGAGGTACACACCATCATACAAGAGTGTCACTCAAAACTCATATCATTTTTGCATTATGAAACGAGCGTACACACTATAAGTTTTGTATGACAACCCAAATCATCGTTGTTGTTGTTGTTTTTCGACCCTCTCTACTTGGGTTTGCTTTTTGGATGACGAAACACAATCGAAGAAAAACAAAGATGGCCGCTGAGTGTCATTCAGTAGCAAAAAATTTTGTGAGTATAATTTTTAAGTGTCAACCCGAATTTCGAGCGTACAGATTATCAGTTTTGCGTGTTATCATTCAAAGCTGACATTCTTGTATGATGGTGTGTACCTCGCTTTATCTCTAAAATGCCAATTTGAAACTGAAAGGATTCGAAGTGGAACATTACCATTTTTTTAATCATTTCAATTTTGGCGAGTGTTACTTTTAGCCCCGACCTTGGGGTTGGTTGTTACAGTACCCGGGGTAAAAAGTAACAACAATCTGACTTTGGCAATAGATGGAATGTTACATATTGTCATGGTTTTCCCTATATTGTTTCGTTGCCAAGCGTCTTGTTGATTGGCACAGTACGTCTTAAAAGGCTCATAAACTCCCACGTCTACTTCTACGTGTGTAATGTATATCCTCAGCATTATTCTTCTTCTTGAATAACTGAATTCTAAAAAAAATAAAAAAAACTCGAATGGTTATACCACGTTACAACCTGCCCCGCAAAAATGTTACAACTAGCCTCGCCATCAAATATAGCACAAAGATCACTATAAAAAAAAAAACCGAAATTCGCACAAACCTAATAGATTATACAAACTTCGCCAAAACATCAATGCATATCTACAAAAAACAACTGGCACTATATCTGCGCAAATTTTGGTTTTTATTTTATAGTGATCTTTGTGCTAAATTTCTTTAAAATTCATCAAAACTGGCCAAGAAAAACTCAATCACTTGTGCAATCAGGCTAGAATCACTCTTCTCTGATGGGTTCCAGGGCAAAGAGAGTCGAAGAACTAGCCAGGCGATGCCAACGTAACGGTCAGCCCTTAACAGCTCACTAGAGCTTCCTTAAGGTGCTGTTATGGGCAGTATACTCTCACACTTCCTAAAACTATCTGGTCTCAGGTGGACCACTCTTACAAACTGTGTCATATCCAGAAAGATATGGCCGAATTACAATAGGTCAAAAATGAATGAGCGAGAGCCAGGCAGCGTATACTGGGCAAACCCTTCTCCGACGACCTTAAAGAGTTATCTGATAAAACGATTAGAGAACTGATCCTCTTCTTAAACCCCACAGGTTGGATACACATATCTCAAACTACATACATCCAAATAAACGGGTCACCTGAGGTTGTGGTATTCAAACTACACATTCTTTGCACTATTTGGGTTTCTTTCCACCGAAACAACCACCAATACCAATGTATGTACATACCTTCCCAGCGGGAAAAATAGTAAGCGCTTCCCAAGTATGCAGGGAATAAGCGCTTACTCTTCATAACTCTAGGAAGCTTTGTGGAAGCACCTAGTACAAAACATACATCGAATAAAGGATTCTCAAGTATGCAGAGATTGAGCGCTTACTCTTCATAACTCTAAGAAGCTTCGTGGAAGCACCTCGTACAAAATATACGTCGAATTAAGGACTGCTTTCCATAAGATCATTTAGAAGCTTATAAGAAGCATTGTTATGCAGTGAGTATGCTTACTGTTTATACTGTGAGGAAGCTCCTGGGAAGCACTAAGTATAAATTGCGAAGAATGAAGGACAAATGCTGTCTAGACATGCTGTAACATTATTTTTTGAAAAATTGCGCTCAGTTGTGAAATTATATTTCAGTGTTGTTCAGTGGATTTATTTTAACAAAGTTTAATTTTCGAATAGTAAGATAATTCTAATGAATATAATTACAATCCACTAATTTTTACTTTTTAGGGAAAGTCAAAAATGAAACTTTTGGATAGCAACATTTTGAAAGTGAAAGTGTTTTAAGTTCCAAGAGCATTTTGATTTGCGTTATTTTTTAGACTTAAGAATTTTTTTATGATGATGTTACATGAATAAAGGAACATAAAAGAGTTTTAATTTTATAAAACGCGTCAGTGCTTTCATATACCTTCCCCTGAATCAATCAATAAGCGCTTCATAGTTATCTTTGAGTAAGTGCTTACATCTGGCTTCCCCTGCAGCGCTTTAGAAGCGCTTCATAGTAATCTTTGCGAAAGCGCTTACATCTGCCTTTCCAAGCAGCGCTTTAGAAGCGCTTCATAGTAATCTTTGCGTAAGCGCTTACAAAAGCGGACATCATAATGTAAAAGGGATACGGAGCGACATATAGTCAGGAAGCGCTTCGAGCATCTTCGTATGCGCTTATACAGTCCTTCTGAAGCGCTTCATTTCCCGTTGGGTTATTTCATTATCTTTTTAGTATTTTATCAAGTGAATTGTGATTCTATGTTTTTAAGAGCTTTTATATTTTTTTTGATAAGTTTTATATTTTGCATTAAAAAAAACTTATAATTCAAGTTTTCTTTATTTTTGTTACAACTTACCCCGGCCTATGTTACAAATTACAACTTACCCCATAGTCGGAATAAGTTGAAACAACCCCTCTTTTTTTAAATGCGATATTTGGATATCTTCCATTCGTGCAAAAATATAACACGCACACACAAATGGTTGCGAGAAGCAGGCCCAAGTTCACCTCGAGCTGTAGCGCCAACTAAGTAAGTAAGTATTTGGATATCTTCTGAGCAGACTTTGTTGGACTTTTTTGAAAAATGGAAAATAAGGTTTAGGTTATTTATTTGGTAACGTCCTTTCTCGGAGTTCACTTACTTCAACCCCTTTTTCCACGCAAGCTGTTAAGTCTCTGCATTTTTTTTAACGAAATATCCGTCGCTTGGCTTATTATGTAATGACTTATGAATATGATAAGCCGAAATCTTCTCGATAGGGTTGAGATCCGGGCTGGTCAATCCAAATCAACAATACTTTCTGCCGAAATCGCACAAGCCGCGAAGTATGTTCAGGATAATTGTCCTTCTCAAAAAAGTTGATTTTCGGATAATCGAACAGGATGATGATAAAGAAGTGGTACTTCATCCGGTCGAGTGGCATACGCTAGCTTGTAAGATTTGTGACGAGAGAGCAGTTATGTCCTTGGAACATTTTCACCTTTTATGTTGGACATTAGTTGCAACACATCTCAGCTGTGATTAATTTAATATTGAAGTAGAAAGGTCGATACATTTTGATACACGTGTGCAGCCAATTACTTTTTATACAAATTATTTTATATAAAAGCCTTGAAAATAAGGAAATGGAATAGCTAAGTAAAAAAAGTTTTGAATTTTTCGTAGCCAAGTCATTCATTAAATTGAGGTTTTCTCTCGTCAAAAAATCTACTATTAAAAGACGACGCGATGTCCAGCAAGCTCTCAAACGTCCTCTATTTTCAAGTCAATCGGCTTAACTTGTCTAAGGTATATGTTATAGCGATCCAAATCGTCTTATCGGATTACAAACGAATCAATAAAATGATGAGTGCTTTCTAATAGTGTCAAGCTCATATAGTTTTGTCATAGTTTTGCATTTTTATTTAGCTTGTCGCTAACCCTATTTGAAGTTAAGTTAGATGATTAATATGAAGGAAATTGACACTACCGACGACATAGATACTCGTAGTAATTGAAAACTCTATACATATGTATATACATTTATCCATCATCTTCAAGGACAGTTAACGGTAAAATAATATCATAAGTGAATGGACTTTCGCTTTGTTTATCGAATAAAAGTTTACTTTAGTCTTAATTGTTTCGGACGAGACGAGTGTATTACAAATATGTACAATGGGAAATTTGATATCTTCGAGTGCTCTGTTGTCCATGGCTAGATTTTGATAGTATTTGACGAAGTACATACATACATATATGTATGTGAAAGATTGGGGGACGAGGAGATTAATATTCAATTAATTCGGGTTTTATTATGACGAGAAGGACTTGGAGAGTGTGTAGTGTGACCGATTGGTAACTGTAGTAATGAGTATTGGCTGAGATACCTGATACCCTTTCACAGGGAGAGGGAGCATAGCTAAGCTACCACAGACATATTATATAATAAGCTGGAGATGCTATTCGCAACGTGTTGTTTATTCCATTCGTGACCGCAAAGGATGATAAGATATGAGCAGTTTAAAAAGACGACCTTTATAATAGTGTTGAGTCTATGTTATGTTTAACCACACCATGCCATATTTTAAGCCTACCTATTTTATACCATACCTACAATTTTATTTTCTACTAAGACAGTCCACGGAATAGCCCCGTAGGGCCCGGTAGATCATGAGTCGACCACCTGTCTATGGTTTCTTTTTCCGCGCAGTCGAACTGCTGAATATATTTGGCACACAATTCGCAACTTTTGCTTAAGAAAAAGTGATGTTTTTTTTGTATGTTCACGCGGCTGCCTAGAAAAAATATTAACAAAGTTCTTGTAATCATAAGTAATCATTGTAATCATAAGTAGTTTAGTTGATTAAAGTAATAAAGGCAATGTTATACTCCTCTTAAACCAATCCGCGACAGTAAAAGCAGTAGTTCATTTTGGCGCACTCTTAACTTATATCATGTCAATTCGACAATTTTATTAAAGCTATAAGCACATAACGTTTTCAATGCTTTTATTTTGTGTGTTCATTTATCCGGACGATTTTGTATGAATTTTTATAAAAAAATTAACTTTTTTCAGCGCAATTAACCGGGTAACGCATTTAAACGGGAAAAGTTTTGTACATTTCTTATGGAATTTTTTGTTTGCTCAGTTTTCCCATGCATTAAACGGGGAACGCAATTAAGCGAGTGTCAATTATCTGGGGATCACTGTAATATAGTTCGGGTGTGTTAGGCCTGCTTCGGCCCGTAATGTCCTCAAAACGTTTTGAAATGCAAAAGTTTCCTGTAAAATTAGAGTCCATCTAAACAAACTTGATGTACGCCCGAACTTATCATCCATATAATTCAAGAAAACAAAAAAAAATTACGAAATTCATTTGAGTACTGTTCCAAGTTCCAACCCAACTTCATCCATAAAGCAGTTTTTTGGTTATCCTCGGAAACATTTGGAAGAATTGACTACAAAAAAGTACTCGTAAGTAAATTTAGAGCCCATTCAGGAGTAAGAGTTTCACATATTCGTATCCTATAACTCATAAAATAGACTTAATAAAGTTCTCACAACACATTTCCGGATATGACTTAATTAAGGCATAAACGCGATGACAGTCAGGCTCACAAAATGCACATTATGTAGGTATAGGTAGGTATACAATAAACTCAAAAGTAAATAAATTTACCCAAATGAAACACTCTACTCCTCTCCGACTATGAGTCTTTGTATATTATGTAGTAATAAATGTTTTTATTTACTACAAAACACAAACAGCACGTCACTCTTTCTGTGTCATGAATCTTCGGGTAACCCTCTTTTATTTTTGTTATTTTTTTTTGCGCTCACTGTTCAGCAGATTTTGCATAACTGCCATCTATATATCACATCGTGAAAGCAGTAAACTCATAATTCAATATTCGCATTTTATTTGTAGTCACTCATGCTCATCCCGTCGCTGCTTGTGTGTGACGTGAGGACAAACATAAAAGCAGATACATTTTCACAATTTTTTGTTTTATTATTTCGTCCTTAAAATGATGAGTGTATTTTTGTAATATAACGAGTGTTTGAATAAAATCATAAAATGGAGTGTGAATACATCACGCACAATAATCAAAGCCGAAAACAAGAGAAATTACACACACTCTAATAACTTTAGACGGGGCGTAGCGCGGTGTACATGCGTATACAAAGGATTCGGAAGTTTCAGAGCGAAGGAATGGGAAAATTTGCGGCTTGCGAAGGAGTTTAAAATAAATCATTCGCGGTACTCGTTAGGTCATGTGTTAGGTGGTGTTCTTAGGTAAGTAAAGGATGTTATCGGATTGTTCGCGATTTGAAATCAACAAAAGATGAATTACAGTAAAAATCTGGCGGAATTGCTTAGATGTAAAAGGGTTTTCCCTGATGGATGTTGAGATTAACTTTGAAAGGGATATAGGTATGATGTTGCTGATACGACATGTTGCACACAATGAAATAATAATTCAAGCGTAATCTAAAATGGAATTGCGGTGGGATGTTAAAAAGAAAGAGGAATGGGACTTTCGGCAGAAATTTACCGAGTTTTTAAAGACTGACAGGGAGCAGTCAATCTTTTTCACGGAAGTTAAAACTACAAGTTGTTGTAAGATATAAGAAGTATAGGTACTAGACGATACTTGCGGGTTTAATCATGAAGAGTGCTGGTAGGCTATTAACATTTAAAGCACATCCAACGACACCGAGACTATTAAGGTATTAACAAAGGATAAAGTCGTTTAGATAACGACTAGAGATTATTATTTTAGCTTTTCAAGTTGAAGAAATACATACATATATAAAGTTAAACTCGTATAGTTGGCCTCCGTTAGTTAGGCAATAACCTGACATGAAAACAGCCAGAAAGTGAATGTTTTATTTATTTTTACGGTTCCGTACCCATATGGTAATACGGAACCATTATAAGTTCACTCTAACTCTAAAATGTCTGTCACGATTAAAACATTAAGAACCGTTCTTCCTAGAAACTTGAAATTTGGCACACTTATACATTACGGTGGTCCACATATTTGAGACAACTTATCACTTAAAAATATTGTGAAACAACTATGTAAAAAACATTCTGAGAAATATATAACATGTATATCATGAAAAATATATCATGTAGGCTGCCGTGTCTCAGGCAGGGACTCTTCACGGGTCGGGAGCCCGTTAAGTTAGTGATTAAGATATAATTCGAAAGGGCTCGAAGCTAGGATTGCAAAAATATTTTTTTTCCGTTAAATACTTTGGGAGCTACTGCCAAAAATGTGTGAGAAAATACCATACCAAAAGAAACCCCTCAAAACTTTTAGCGTCAACTTTATTTTGTGTTCTTGGTACAAACTTGCTTGTGCTTGTTCAGAACATGATCCAAAGGAATGCAAATTTATTAATTTATATAATTTTTTTTAAACCATGTTCACGTCGACATTTTAGAAGAGCTGTTTGTATTGAATAAACTCATTTGCATGTATGAACAGTGAATCAAACACTTTTTTTTTTCTAGATTTTTGCTGTTCAAGATTTTGTTTTCGAGATTTTGTTTTTCGAGATTTTATTCTTCGAGATATCGTGGTAAACCCATATGAAAGAAATTAAAGTTTGTAGATGTTTAGAAACCTAAGTTTCAAGGCTAGCCATTTTATTCATGGCTTCTTTCTTCGCACTGCACGATTTTTCAATAAGAAAAGGTCAACATGTCTGCTACTGAAATAATTTATGTCGAATCAGCTGTCTACAAATGTTTCTACAAAGATTTTTAACAAAAAAAAAAACAATTCCGGAATCACGAGTTTGTACCTATTTGAAAATGCTTCATCTATTCTAAAAACTATCTCTGACCCAGCACGGTACAAAGTACCTATAGAACAACTAACAGGAATATTGTCCGGACATTGCTTCTCAGAGAAATATGTCAAGAGACAAGAGACAAACTCCCAGATGTAAACGTTTGCAGATACCGCAACGATATAGCAGATTATAATAATACGTATTATATTGTATCAGGGCATATTGTCGTAGCAAAATTTTAGCTTAAAATTAACTTCTTTGAGGATTTTTTTTCTGTAAAGGTGACGATTTTTTTTATGCCCAGTATGTTATGATGACTAAGCTTCATTACCCCTTTTAACCTAACCTAACCCTACCTAAAAGTTATTCTGACAAATCTACAATTATCGTATAACGTTTATGGCTTGGCTTCACATTTCGGTAATATACTCAAAAACAAAAGTTAAAATATATCTATGTAATTTATTTTATTGATTAGTACTGCACATGTATGTAAGTTGTGGTCAAAAAATAGAAATGTAAATCCAACCCTAATTTGTAAGTCGTTTTTTTTCTTTTTAGACAGTTTTTTATGGCATTGATAGTTGAAAATAGCTATAAAATGAGAGCATCACATATTTTTTCACAACTCTATATGCTCAGTTTATTGTTATTGCGTAAATTTGTGAAATGTGCATGCTTTATCAAAAGGAGTTAAAAGGATGGGTAGATTTCTGTCGGTCAAAATATGTACTTATGCATGTACTTACAGCTGTTTGTACTTATATAAAAGACAAGTCTAAAAAAATGTATGTATGTACCTATACCTATGTATGTGCCGCAAAACAAAAAAAAAACACTGAACGAATTTAAATGCGGTTTTTTTGCAATCGTTGCTGGTTTATAAAAAATCTATAAAATGGATAAAAAAATCAATATATTTCAATAAAAAAACTTATAATAATTGAGCAAAATAAAAGTTTATATTCGACTTTTGGGCATTTATCTCGCTCTATCTTAGTTCTTAAATTACGTATTAAAATAAAATTTACATATTTGCTCAGATTGTTTCACGACAAAGATTTTGATATATTATATGTATATTGTATATATGTATCTTATATATACATTTTGTCTGAGAAAAATAATAACCTAAAGAAATATTGTTTGTATGCTTTCGCGACAACGATCAGTGGAGCCCATTACCGCCGCCAATTATGGGTATTCGCGTATACGGTACATGCGTATAGTAAACGTGATTGGGATTGCATCGTGCTAACATTATATGTATTGTAATTGTTCGATCAATTAATAATAGTCAATAACTGGATAAATTTGGTTGCAATTTTTTTCATGATAAGTAGATGCAGGGCTTGAAACAGATACAGATATGTACATATGTACATATGTACATATGTATTATGTTTTGAAATGTTGGCGGTAAGAACGTGCTGTAAATTTAAGAAAGCGGAAAAGTTAGATTGGAAGAAATTGCAAACCCACCTGAGTCACTTTTTTCTTTAATATCTATGGAAGATCCTTTATCCAAGCAATTCGTTCAAATTTTCAAATTACTTGATTTGGTGCTAAGCATATTGTGGAGCAAGGATGTATGCCAAGTATTAAGGTGCAAGGGCAAGTGTAGCATTTAGCTGGAAGTCTCCTTCAAGTAGACAATTTATTACAAATACACATATCCACATACAAAGAGAATATTTTTGTTTGCGCTGCGAAGCGGGTAGCTAGTAGAACATAATTTAAATTAAGTATTCATTTCTGGTAGTAAGCAGTCTCTACTTACGCATAAATTATGCTTTATAGGCGAGTACGAGTTTATTGAGCACAAATTATTTTCCTTTCTCTACTAATTGTTAAAAGAGGAAAATAAAAAAAATGCTATCCCCACATTTAACAAAAGTGCCTTGTTTTACATCAAATTAACGCAAAAGTACTGCATTTCCAGTACACACAACAATTTCAATTAAAATAACATCCCTACAGCCCCACTTAGTGCCATTTTATCGTATACAATAGAGAATAGCATTCGATTGTGTTCGGTTCTAGTTACATAATTGTTTTTTTTTTTTAGCAATTATACCCGGAATCGTTGGATTTTTTTTGGTCTATTAAAAATAATCGTAGAAAATAAAACCTTACACCATGGAATGTGTTGACATTTTTCATTTTTTATATGAAAAGTTAAATAACTTGTATACAAATGCTGAGTTTAATTTTTAGGTTTCGTTTTAATTAAAATCAAAAAATGTACACTTACATATGGCTTTTTTTTGTATCAAAACGTGAACAAAAGAAAATGGAAGTTTTTTTTTTTGTGGCTTCAATTTAAGGACATATTGTACATCGTGGAAATATTCATCAAATATTTTCTAAAAATAATATTCAAATTGTTAGTATATATAGATACATAATGCAACTGGTACATTCAAAATTAATGTAGCAAACATCATGGAAACAATGAACGGCTGTAATGCGAGTACGAGTATTTTGACGGTTATCCTTTAGTTCACATATGTTATTGGTTGTTTGAACAAAATAATAAAACAAAACACAGCAGTGTTGCTGGAAATGTTCTTCCTACTTAGTCCGCAGATTTTACTATCTAGTGTGCTTTTTTTTAAAACAAAAGATGTTCCTTTGATGCTTCGAGATTAATAATAAGAAACTACATATCTGTTATATTATACCTATTGCTCGAATCTGTGTTTATACTGAGAAAAAATATAAAACTTTAATCAAGCGAAGTGTTCATGACAACAATGTCATATGCATAGATTCACCTTTTTTGATTAGTGTCTTGATATTATTTATTATTGTTCAGAGCACGTTACTTATATTTTGCTTTTGTTTGTGAATTTAAAAGAATATAAAATGCTTAAACAAGAGCCAAAACATAATTGACTTAAAACGTCGTCAAAAGTATCCATTTCTCGAAAAAGGAAAAAGTAAAAGTGATGTTTTGCACAGAAAATGAAGAGGTACTTTTTCTATTGCGTCTCGTGATAGCGCGGATATTGCTCGTCACATCAGACCAAAAAAAAAGCGTCAAGATGGTCAAAGTGCCGCTTCTACCAGCATATCTATAAAATCACATTTTCAATCGGATTTTGGTATACATTTAGCGGCAATAGAAGGAATATGGGCATACCCATCATGTGATAAACTCGGTTTCCAGTCGTCCGACTGTGCAAGGAAAATATTTAAATCATCTTTTAGAATGAATACGAAAAGTGTCAACAAAAGAAATGTCAAGCAATAGTCACCAATGTTTTTGCGCCGCACGACCAATTATTGCTCGAACAAAATTTAAAAGATTGTAATTATGTCTCAATCTACACAGATGCATAGAACCATTAAAATATTCAACATTTTTCCGTGCTCGTTTGATATTTCATTCCCACTGTCGGTGAAAATTCAACAATAATATCCGATCTCATAGAGTCTGCCGCCAGTAAATAGAAGCTGTAGAAGAAAATCATCCACTTCTGCGGTGATAATGGAAAAATCAATTTCGGTAGAGAAACTCGTGGCCGCCAGAATAATGTTGTCAACCTATTGAATCATTGGCTGCCGCATTTGATCGGTATCGGCTGAGTCGCTTACATAACACAATGCACTGATATTTGCATGTGACGATATATGCAAAAACACGATTCTCGGACCAGCTATCAAGCGTATCTTGGAACAACAGCAACAGAAGCTAATATCAAAACCTACTGCGAAGGCATAAATAACACTGGCAGTAGGATCGTGTGGCTGAAAAAAATTCATCGCACAAACTGTAATAGGAAAACATCTGGAAAAAAATTCTGTGAATCATTAGCAATGGCATAGCTTTCAATAATACACAACTCCAATTATCCTGGACACCACCCATAGAGTTCGTTGCAACCTAACATCTGAGTTTCCTATCACTACGTCGATCTGTCTATCTCTCGTTCTTGTCCTTCATATGCTCGCGCCGTGTGTAAACATTATAAGGGTATTCATATCCCCTTTAGCGTGTGTATAAAAAAAAAAATGACGCTCTTTAGATGTATTTTCTTGAAATTGGAAAAAGAGAAAAAAAGCTGAAAGAATTTTTCAGTAAAGAATCATCGAAATTTTGGTTAATATTCGTGCAAGAACAGGTAGAGAAAATCTTCTCGGAAGGACAATTCAATTTAATTAAATATTTTTATCAGGCTGAGTGTTAAATTGAACGCATGATGTCACGACTATTGAAGTTGCACACTGTTTAAATGAGCTCGAAGAAACGCTAAAAATGCGGCAAGAAGATGATTTTTTTATCGCCAATTGCAGTGGCAGAAAAGCAAAAACTTATCAAAGGTAGATACAATTCGAATGAGATGACTGCTATACGCAACGAATTTTTTGTACAACCTCACCGCTACTAGTTTAAACTAATTTTGCAGTTGCACTCTCCTATTTCCATCTATTGACAACACCGGGTGAGCTTCAACGGCTCAAATGGACAACACCATTTGAGCCGTTGAAGCTCACCCGGTGTTTCATTAGCTTTCTTCGTTAATTTTTATTGAATAAAATTGTTACTGCGAAAAGTACTGTTTTTTCACATAAATTTGAAGCACTTTTTAAATTCTTGGGTGAAATATACCGGTCCGAAAATAGATACGAGCGTTAATTATACCATTGGAATTGAAATCTAGATGGACTACGATGAAATCCCCACTTCGGACAGCGCTGTGCTTAAGCTAGAATTGCAGAGAGGACCTATAGTTTTACATAAATGAAAGAAAGAAAACCTTTATTGTTGTTACTAATTTAGAAGGGTTGAACCATCTTACAAGCATCTGAAGCACTGCTTGTAATTCGCGAAAAATTATGCTCATAAAAACTTCTTGGTTTGTTAAAATGCTCTGTAATCCATGATGAACTTCAGAAAATCATTCTTTAGCCAGAAAGTACCTTACCTTTATCCGTTTTTAGAAAGGATATTAAAAATGCTATCTTACTTTATCCTCTCATCTTTTAGGTATATGTACGTTTACCTCCATCATTACTGAGTTTTGAAAACTTTAATGTTCCATCATAGTTCTAAGTGCGGCGAAATATTTCTTAAAACATAATTAAGCTACGCACAATTAAGGCAACTTACTGCAACTTACTGCTACTTGAATGTACCAGCTTTTTGTTGGCACCCACTACTACTTAGCCTAACCTACTACAAGAGACCATTATTTTCGATGGAACCTTTTAAATTTAAAAATATCATACTTTGTGAGACGGCAAAGCTAAGCCATGGTATTAGGTTTAAGATGTGCTAACTTACAATAAAATACGAGTATAAATCTTTTCCAAAGAAGCTCTTTGTAAAATTCTAAAATTCAAGCTATTTGTCTACCAAATTATTTTCAATGTTTAATTATTAAACAAAAAAATTGAAAGTGCCAACACATAAAAAAATTCTCAAAAATGTTGCCACAATAGTTTCTAAATTTGGCTTTTTGTTTGAAAGACAAAGTACTGCGTGGGATTAGCATAATTCGTCGTAAGTTGGGCATATTTTTTTCAATACACATACGGCTTTGTGTAAATTTGAGACTGCTTGCTACCAATAAAAAATTAATGGTAAAATCGTGCAGGCATAGACATTATAAGGTCACCAAATAACTGACAAAGTATCCTGGCAACATGTGAAGGTAGGTGTATTTTTAAGAAGTACGGGTACTGCGAATATTATACAAAATGTTTCAGTGGAAAGTTTCAGCTTCAATCAGTATGTTCTATATATAGCCAGCACTAATAGGGTTCACTTGATCTGGGTACCAGGATACGGTGGTTTTGATGGCAACAAAACAACAGACAAACTGGCCAGAAAAGGATCTGCTTAATTATACAGGGTGGTCCGGTTTTTTAGTGGTCTTTGTAGTCTAATTAAACTTATACCGGCCAAACTGTAAGCAATAGGTAAAAATATTTCACGGTAAATTTGTAGGTGACATTATGGCGCATCAAAATAATAATAGTAACAAAAAATTATAAGCAAACTTTTCCGAGATAAATGCGATTTTCACAAAAATTGGTTAAAAAAAATCAAAACAAATCTGTGTTTGAATACCAATATCTCGAAAACGAAAATACGGATGGTAATAGTTTTTAATTGTTATAAACACTATTCAATTATCTATAAAACGAGTCTACTTTGGTTGCTCTAAGTTTAATACACTAGAAATTATAATACCATTTTCTATGAAGGAACGTTTTTAAACACCCTGTAGCTCAGTGGGAGCTCAAGACAGACACCCCCTCTCATACGATTTTTTTCATAGTATGAACCAATGAATCAGATCCGAAAATATCTGTAACAATAAGCAACAATAAATAGGAAGATACTGGATGGAAACTGAAGGTAACAGACAGCCCAAAAGCTTTATACCAACCCCTTCCTTTGAGAGAAGGCTACATATGTCCAGGAGGCATTCAGTTACCGAACTCTTGAGAGGACCCTGCAAAGTAAAAAAAAAAAAAAAAAAAACTTATGGCAATGGAAATTGCTCAAGACTCAAATATTAAGATGAATTTTTTTATTAAACGAACTTCATGAGCTAACTTTTGACCAAGGACATAACAATAGGCCCAATGTGGCCGCAGTTAGAATGCTACTCAGTGCCACCTCTTTAACCAATCTAATGTAATTACTTAATATGGGCGCCGTGCCGTCGTGACATAGTGGTTAGTTAGTAAAAATAAAGTGCGCTGCGATTTGCCGTTTCGAGACCACAAAAGAGGCTACATGAAATTTGGCCACAATGAAGAATGGCACCAAAACATAAAAGAAAAATGGCCTCAAAATTGGAATTTTTTTCATAATGCAAAATGGCCCAAATTTTAATTAAATTTTAATTTTTTAATTCATTTTAATGAAATAAGGCCCCAAAAATAAATGAAAGAAAGAAGTAATAATGTCGACCGATTTAATTAGCATTAGGTAACATCGATTGCAAAGTTTTGTGCATAAACAATGCATAAACCGCCTCTGCTGACGGTCACTGTTGTATTGAAAGTAGATGCGAGGTTAGGTAGGTGACATGAAACAAGGCCCAATGAAATAAGACTAAATTTCAATTTTTTTTGAAATGGAAATAAAACCACGCGAATTTTATACTATTACTCTATTGTATGCTTAAAAACTAAAGATTCCATTTAAAAATGATAGGTATGTACAGTGCTGTGAAAAGTTTTTGAAATTGAATAAATTGTAACAAAATGATCGAATCAAATGAAATCTATCAAATGAATATAATGTTTTAACGAAAGTACGAATGTGTTCTTTAAAATAACGTAGGAAAACTCAAATAAGCACATTGCATTGTTCAAAAAAATCTAAAACAAAACAACACTATCATATTTTTCCTGTGAAAAAGTTTTTGAAATATTTGTTCCTACTGAGAATGCACGTATAAAAAGCAAGCAATATGTCCCGTTATGTAAAATGTTTGCACTGCACATTGTTTTATAATCTCTCTCATATCCAATTTATTTGTAAAATAATATTTATACTATAAAGCACGCGCTATAGACGAAATGGTAAAACTGGTAAAAATACTGATATGCAGATTCTCTCTCGTAATATATCACCGTGAGATTGGTAAAACTTTAAGTGAAATAGTTAAAATTACAAATTTAAACGTTTCCACCGCTCATTCAATTCGTGAGCTATATTATAATAACGGTTCTGTTGAAGATAAGCAACGATCTGGACGTCCATTTAATTACATTTTTAATAAGTGAATTGAGACAGGACCCAAGGCAGAGCTTCGATCTAATTATGTGTCACTTTAGTGGGAAAATGGGTGATTCCTCTACAATTAGAAAACACCTGAAAAACATGAATTTTCTTCAAGGACATGTAGAAATAAGCCGGCCACCAGTGCCAGTGCCAGACTGAAAAGATTGCAATATCCTTATAACTACAGAAATAATTATCTTGAATTTTGGAAAAACGAGATTTTTGTAGATACCTAACAGTAAGTTCAACTTGTTCACTAGTGACACAAAACAACAACGCCTATGGAGAAAGCCAAGTACGGAGCTCAATTCAAAATATATAAATAGTACGGTCAAACATGGTGGTACAAGTGTTATGGTGCGGGGTGCAATGGGCTAGAATGGGGTTGTTGATATGGTTTTCATTGACGCAATAATGAACAAGAAATGGTATTATAACATTTTAAAAAACAATATGGCGTTCTGGTAGAAAAATTGGTGTTAGCAATAATTATTGCTTCCATACAAGTAATAATCAGAAGCAATACTGCTTTAGACGTACTTTTGTGACTGCTATATAAATGCCCTAAGGTTCTAAAAACAGAGTTAAAACATTATATTGATTTGAAAGATTCCATTTTATTCGATCATTTTGTTAGAATTTATTCAATTTCAAAAACTTTTTCACAGCACTGTATATCTTGTTTTTGCGTTTTTGAGGTTATCCTGCAAAACTATAATCTATTCTAACTAATGCTCAAAAACAATATATCTAATTTTTAAATGGAATCTTTAGTTTTTGAGCATAAAATAGAGTAATAGTATAAAATT
The DNA here is from genome assembly GCA_949775065.1 of Brachyopa scutellaris. Classification (NCBI taxonomy): domain Eukaryota; kingdom Metazoa; phylum Arthropoda; class Insecta; order Diptera; family Syrphidae; genus Brachyopa; species Brachyopa scutellaris. The sequence continues at coordinate 24,993,159 of OX459112.1, forward strand.
CTCCCCATATTTATATTCTTCTGTGCAGTTCCAACCTCACAGTATTTCCATTATTACTTTCGACATAAAAAGAGGTCCCAAAATGTTGGGGATGACATTTCACCCCAATTCCAAAGTATTGAATCATTTTTTTGATTTTTGGGGCTAATTTTCATTGAGGTCGAATTTCATGTAGCAGTGCAAACAATTGAATGTCTCTTCCATTCGTGCATATAACACGCACACACAAAAGCTTGTGAGAAGGACGCAGTTCAAGAACTGTAGCACCACCTAAGACCTAAGTAAGTAAGTAAGTAATTAACAAGATTAGTCCACTACAACAGCAGTTGTAGCTTAGATCAAAGAAAACAGAATATTAAAAAACTAAAACAAATACCAGCGAATACTTACGGACATCACCGATGAAAAAAAAATAGAGACGAAAACGGTCATATAGGCGAATCTATTGCTGTCCCACGATATTTCCAGCTTACGAATGTAATATAGCAATATAAGGATCCTTTGAAGATTAATCTCAAACAGCAGGAGCATATCTTCACCAAAATTCGGTGTAGGTACATATATTAATATAGCTCATAGCAATTGTTTTCTATATACATACATAAGGTACTAAACCGCTTGTTTTTCAGTGTTCTGCGTTAATGATGGTATTTAACTTAAAAGTCACGACTTCGGTAAATCCCTCGAGTAAATTGCCGCCCACTTAAACTCACCCCCTATCTCAAAGAAGCATAAATATGTCGATGCCATAAATAGAAATTATTAGGTTTTCATTTCAGACTCATGCTGAAATCGACAGGAAAGTAACAAGTTTAGAACTTACAGTAATTTTGATTCAGAATTCTATGAAAACACTGAGAGACCTTAAACTGTTATACACATTTCAATTAGCTGATTTGACAAGTGACTAGGTTGAAATATACACAGGCAGAGATATTAAAAATTATATCGTTGGTAATACATAATCATTTCCAGGAATTCGCTGTTAGTGGGTGGCTTTAAATTCACTGTATTTCAAAAGAAAATATTATGTTGACTCACAGGCTGAAGCTGGCGGCTCCTTACAGATTTCCTTTGATAATACATAATTAGATAAGGTGAAAGACACTGCTATCCAGAACCACTGGCGCCCAGCATGAAGCAATATTTGAAATCTTAATAATTTCCCAGATACGCCAGATACACTGACAAAAGTAAAGTCAACTCCTTGTGTGCTTTGCTATTTTCGAGTTATTCTTAGAATTGATTATGTAGGCTTAAAGAGCGCCAAAGCTACAAGTTTTTCCAGAGAAAGAAAAACATCTGACTACTGACTATACCATAATGGTATAAAGGACCCACATACCACTTGATTTCATTTTTGTAAGAAGGCTGAATGCAGAAGAGATTAAGCTACAAAACTAATAAACTATACATTAGCTACAGATAGGGTGGTCTTGGAATCGCAGCAATTCTTCAGTGATTTCCATACTAGTAAAATTGTGGCTTCATTTAGCACTGTCAAGAGTTCAGCGAAAAAAAAATAAAACCTTCTTTCCGCAGTAATAAAATTGACTCCTTGGCGATTTAACACCACGAACAGCCATAGCAGTTGCATGTTTGGTATTTTTAAACTGCGAATGTTGCCAATTTAAGTACCAACCAGGGAAACCAGTTTGCAAATTATTTCTTTAAAGAAAATACTTTCCTTTTACTAACTGAATAACACCCGTAGGGAAAAAATAGAAACGCATAAAAATTCTTTACCACCTCTTCTTTCGCTCCTCATTTCAACATTATTCGCATAAATACTTTCTTCTTAGACGTATCATTTATGTATGTACAATGTACATACATAAGTTAATATTAAGAAACAAGCTATTTATGTGTGTATGTATGTAGTAGGTCCTCTGCGAGTTATGCATTTGAAGAATGTATGCAAAGCAACTCTTTTGTAGACTTTTCTTTATGTTTGACATTTAAATTCATACAATTCCGTGGATGCCTAAAAACATACCAACATAAACATAGCTACTTCCGAACACCTTACAGAAATAAGAATTCATCAGCAGCTGTTCCTGAAAATGTCTTAGGCCGGCACCTATCGACCGCTCATAAATCGCTCTTAACCCTTAAATGCCCAACGACATCGATTTGTTTGGAATAAATGTATTAATTATGTTAAATGATTTGTTATGAATACATTATATCATTTCACATAATATAATTACATCCACATAATTTTTTTTATCATTTAGTGCTACGAATTCATAAGATATTTGATAAAAACAAAAACTCAATTTTTTTAAGTTTTGTTAAAAAACATTGCAGCCAGTAATTGTTTAAATAATAATTGCAATTTGATAGTTAAGAAACTGAGTATTTTATTGGAGGTAGAATTTGAGTCAATAAACCCAAAAATATAAATTTCGAAGCTTAAATGCTAATATTAACGAAGATATCATGTTTTGAATGGTTGTATCTTTAAAGATACACTGGGTATTTAAGGGTTAAAGTTAAGAGGCTCTTAAGTTCAAATTTTTGGTTCGTATTCATCGCCCACTAATAGGTTTTTGTCTATGCTTACTTCGATAATGAGAGAATCGATTTCCGGATTTCCGGTTGCGCTCTTTTTCTAACATATCAGTGACAAATGGCAATGTAAATATGGGGATGGATGATGCAACACAGCTGTAGATGGTGAAATTGATGTTGGTGGATACAATTTTTTATTTTTTTTCAAACTCAATTCAATTAAATAGTAAAATAAGGCATATGTTCACTTACCTCAATATAATTTTCTTTTCCTTGTCGGATAGATTCGGATTTCTTTCTTTTCTACCCATTTTAAAAATCAACAGAAATAATTTAAATTTGAAATGACAGCAGAGTTCGAATTATTTCGAAGTTATCTAAGATAATTACCGGATACAATAATAATTGTCTCTGATATTATTGCTCGTAACTTAAGAGTGGTTGATAGTGGAACATAAGTCTTATGAGCGCTCATAAATACGCACTAATAGCGGTTGGTGAATAGGTTTATGAGGCTCTTAACTTATGAGCAGCCGAGAGCTACCGGCCTTAGTTTAAATTGGAATTTATCTGAGCTTAACTTTTTATATCAGCGGTTTTTTGCATCTTGGATAGTGTAGATAATGTGTTATTCGGGTTGATCAATTCGAACTTTCTACACATAATAATATGTAGGCTAGGTATTCACCTACATATGTTAGCAGAATTGTAAATCAAGCTGCTGTCTTTAAGCAGTTGTTATAAACAAATAAAAAAAAACTCTGTTTCGCAACTTAGGGGAAGCTTTTGGACAAGTGAATTGTATGTAATGTCGTTTTCGGTTGGGTTTTTCAGATTCTGCTCTCAGATTTCAGAATTTTCGTGCTGAATGGAAAACAAACGAGATTGATCTGGTTTTCTGCAATTTTATTAGTCAAGTGTGTCATCTTGTTCGTAAAAGGAAATAAATACAAAAAAATGAAAAATAATAATTACAATTTTAAAACACTTTCTTTATATTTTCTAAATATTGTACACAGTATCTGATATTTTTTTGTTGATTGATAATACAGTACGTTCTCGATTAACGCAACTCTCGATTCACGCAACTCCTCGATTTTCGCAACAGCTGAATTTACATCATCGCAACTTTTCAAATAATTTTGACTCGATAACTGCAACTTTTGTTTTTATATATGTACATATCTTTATTTACTCTGGTTCTGGGCTATGTTTGTGTTTTGAGTTTTCCTTTTGTCTGGGCAGTTATTTTATCGCTACTTTTGAGTGCCTTTAACTGATCGTACGATGAAGTTGTAAAAATGTATGTAGACATCTATTGAATGCAAGATTTTGTTGTTGTGTCGCTTGCGTGTTTCGAAAAATGGGTATTACAAAAAAAAATGTATGTACAGAGAACTATACATATTTATGTACCTACATATATATCTAAATGAATTAACTTCCTTTTGTTTTATTGATATAAAAATGTGAATAAAAATTTGTTGCATTAAATACATACCTATGTATGTAAGTGTTGGTTTTCTGACTTTCGTTTTTCATCTCGAATTGAGCCTAAAAACATTTACTCGGTTATTGCAACAACCTCGGTTCTTGCCACTACCCTCATTTTAATTAGTTGCGATAATCGAGAATGCACTGTATTTGGATGTACAGCGTTGACATTTCTTTAAAAATGTTTTGGTATGTGTAAATCCCGAGTTGAATCCGAGATTTACGAAAATTGCTCGAGATAAAAAAAAGTGCTTTGTTTGCCCAATCGAAATCGATTTAAGTGTTGCCGAAGACCTGGAACTGTCGATTTGCCGGGTTTTATCTCATGGTTCATTTTGACCCAGGACATGCACTTTTAGCTGTATAGAAATTCGGTTATTTAAGAACTACAGCCCGGAGATCATGAACAGCGAAGAATTTACGCAGATTCGATGCTAGAGCAGCAGGAAGTTGATGCTGATTTTCGAGAGAAAATCTTCTTCTCTGATGAAGCACATTGCCACCTCCGTGGGTATGACAAGGGAGATGCTCATTATGTTTCACGAAACACCATAACCTGCTTAAAAAGTGACTGTTGCTTGTTGTAGATGATGAACTTTGGACTGTAACAATCAATGATGTGCGAGTATTTCTGGCATGAAATCAAAGATCTTGATGTGGAAAACATGTGATTCCAACAAGACGGACACACTGTGAAAAATTACCATGTCGTATTATTTCACGTTCTGCTGACGTTATCTGCCCGCCAAGACCATGTAATGTTATTTCTCTTTTACGAGAAAAGCAGATTTAGATAAGGTTTTACACCTCTTTTTGATCACTAAAACGCATTGTGCCTGATTTGAAAAATCTCGGGAGCCGTAGTTGTTCAACCACTAAACAACATAGATAAATATATGAATCTCAGGAGTTTGTTAAGCTCGATGTTTCGCAGATTATCCAGAAGATGTCATCAAGAGATGTACCTCTCTTTAATGCTAGTGCAGCCCATACAGCTTCCGCAGTCGTCAATGTCAGTGCGCACTATTAGAACAGCAATAAGCTGATTGTAGTTTTCGGCTATTTCACTAGCAATTTAACCTCAATCCTTATTTAATTATTTTGACAGATCTAACGCCAGAAGAGTTACCAGCTCATAGTAGGTAACTAATAATAAATAGATCGCATGTCTTAAACTCATGTACATATGTACACCCAATTTCAAAAACACTCTTTTTGACTGTAAAAATAAATATTAGGCGCAATCATTTGAGAAACTTTCAGCTAAGAAACTAAAATTGAACGAATATTGCATTATTGAGATGCGCCAGCGCCGAATTAAACTGAAGGGCCCTGCCATTCATGCAAAAATATAACACGCATACACAATGGTTGCAAGAAGTAGGCCCTGGTTCACACCGAGCTGTAGCACCATCTAAAGTAAAAGTAAAGCGATTTTAACAAGTATATTTCTTTATAAACCCCAGGGTTTCAAAAAATCGAGGATGCTATGCGGGTTTTGGACTTAAGAGGGTGGTTCTTTACCGAGTTTCACTGTATGTATATTATGTTTATGTACATATAGAAATCTTAGCGTTATTTGAATTCTGTTTATGTAAAGAATTTACTACAAATTTTCCTCATTGTAATTTCAGTTAACTTTATTTTCGTTTTACCTGTTTATGATTGTAATTTCCAAAGGGTCCCTTAATTCCAAAAGTCTGACAAATTAGCAAGACATAGACTAGCCCCCACGTTCCAAGTTACGAGATTTTGGAATTCATTGATTAATGTTATTTATATCAATTATACAAATGGTATAAAATCTTTAAAATGGTATCCTTAAAAAGTTACCTCTCGATAGTGCCATATGATATGACTAGTTGTCTTAAGTAAACATGACTAGATATCATTTCGCAGATTTTCTGCTTTTGAGGCAGACAAACTAATTTTCATAACTTGCTGATTCTGAAACACTCAAAACGTTTTCACTAAACCTTCTAAACTGAGACTTCGATGGCCCCATGCAAAAAGATACTAAGTGCATTTTTGCTGTTTTTCAGGAGAAGCGTTTCAAGTTTTTTTGACTATAACTTCTTTGTTTATTAACGGATTTTTAAGCTGAATGCTCTGTTACTCGCATAATTTTCATACAATTTCTTAGAGATGGAGTTAGGTCTGCAATATTGTGGTTTATTATGTTAAATTGCAGTTAGTATTATTTTGACTGTCTAATTCAAACTTTTGAATGTACTATTTGATGTAAGTTCTGTTTTACACGGAACAAAACATATCAAAAACTATTTCAAGTACACTTAGTATTAATGTGACTGGAAATCTATACACTAAAGTGTATACTAAGATAAACTTAAGTGTCATCTCCTTTCTCTTCCGTACAGACAAAAGTATACTAAAAGGCATATTAGTGCATCCAACTTCCAAAAATTCCATGCAAAAAAATACTATGTCAACATAGTATACATGCGTTTATTGGAAAATTTAGTGATAAAAATATTAAGAGCGCTTAGTATGATTTTGCTTGGAATAAGTGTTTACATAAGACATTATACTAAGTGCTATTATAGCTCTATTTTCAAGGTTTTTGGTTCGATTCACACGAAAAAAATTTGAAAAATAAAAGACAATGTGGGGATTCTTATGGTATACATAACTCAAAACTATACTAAGTGCACTTAGTATCTTTTTGCATGGGGCCATCGACTTGTTTTTTTGGAGCTAGATAATTTTACTTACCTAACCGCATTGCCACAAGTCAAGACCGAGATTAGATAATGTTTTGAGCATTTAAAATCACATGACTATTCAAATGCTACTCAGCTGTTTCCGGTGAAAAGCGCATAAATCAACAGATGCTCTTAAACATGAAGCTGAGTTTTATTTATTCAAGGGGTCAGCATAATCAAATAAAGGCAAGATGTCCTGATGTGTTTACCTTGTTTGGAATAAAACTATGTATGTATGCATTTTCAAATGGGACGTTAAAGTTATCCCCACTTTAACTTTTGCCAAGTTTTGAAATGCACAACATTCAGTTTCACCCGAACAGCATTCCGCCCGAAAATCACTTTCCCGCTACTTCATTCGGGCGAAATAAAACACTGACAGCTGAATTTTTCCCTTGTTTTTAGTAGGCGAAAAAGAGAACAACAAGACGGAAAATTTAATTTGTTTGTTTATTTGAATGCAAGAATATTAGAAATTCTAGTAGAAGTTGATATTTTTTAAATCGGAACAAAACGAAGTAACATTTAATTTGGGCGAAATTCCGGGAGAAAAAAAATATTTCGGCTGAAATTACCCAGTAGGGAATCGTTGGCGATTTCAGCAGACCTTGCCAAATCACACCTTACTTCATCAATGAAAATCTTAAAAAATAGCAGAGCCTTCCCAAAATCATGCCTAGGAAGTGAGTTGGCAATGGCTCTTGTTTTAAAATGTCCACCACTTTTACAACTTGAGCATCAATTGTACTACCACTTCGTATCCAAGGGAATGACCGTTTTCAGGCCCGTGCTTGGGCATTGCCAAAGAAGCGAGTTGGCAATGGAATCTGTTTTAATGGCATAACCGCTCCGCTTCATATATTTTTGCTTTTTTAGGTTTTCCTTTCGAACAGAAATATGTACCTAGCAAACAAGTTTAGTCCGATCACGTTCATTTTTAGGGTTCCGTATCCATATGATAATACGGAACCATTATAAGTTCGCTATAACTCAAAAATGTCTGTCACGATAAAAACATCAAGAACCGTTCTTCGTAGAAACTTGAAATTTGGCACACTTATACATTACGGTGGTCCACATATGTACATGGACAACATATTACTCAAAAATATTGTGAAACAACTATACAGGGTTAAATGTAATCTCAAAAAAAAAAAAATTCTGTCGAACAATTCAACTCCTCAACCGAATAACTCGTAAACTATTGAACCGATTTCAATGAAATTATCACTATTCGATTAACAATAGTTTTGGGAATATGAAAAGCTATCCGAAATTGTGCTACCGTATAAAAAAAAAATAAGAAAAAAATACAAAAAATATGGATTTTGATTTTGCCAGGAAACGAACCTAAGACAAAGTCGCGTTCTTAATGTTTATCCAATTTCTCATAGTGAATAATATTACTTACTAGGTGTCCCGCCCGGCTGCGCCCGTATCTAAAACATATACCTAGTGTTACTTACAATACATACATTATCATTTTGTTCGAAGAATCAAAGACAGTGCGAAAGTACCCCAAGGTTTGCAGTCTATTAATATATACAATCCACAAGTATGGATTCTAAGTATTGGTAGTTTGAATAAATGACATTTCCCAAGAAAGTGGCATTTGTTAGAGTATTTTTATTTTTGCATTAATTTAAATAATATTGCGAATAAATTAATTTAAAAATCAGCCTGTAATAGGCACAGGATGTTAATGAACTGGAATACGAAGTTTTACTTCATTGTGTGCATTTGTTTTTGTGTTTGTCTAACAGTAAGATTGACAGTAAAGAGCGTCACACTGAGATTTAAATATTAATAAGATAAGATTAGTTTCTGAAGTAAGTATAGAGGTGAGTCGTTTTCGTTTTTTGTGTTAACGAAACGAAACAGTTATTCAAACAAAATAGGGTTGAGTTGCCTGATTCCGGCCGTCTCCAGTATTCGGCCACCTGTCATAAAAAGTGTCGTAATAAGTGAAATTGTTGTCGTACTTCTCTGGTTCGAATTTTAAAAGGATCTGTCATCTCTCTGTCAACAGTCTACGTTCCATTATATGAAGTACGACAACAATTTCACTTAATACGACACTTTTCATGTGTCAACTCTACCCTATAACTAGTTTTAAAACTACGGAACCCTTTGAGCGCGAATCTGACTCACACTTCGCCGTTTTTTTTTTAAATAAGCTTAGTGAAAAATGCAAACTCACCGATTTGTATTTCAAGTTTAATTTTTGACGCATAAAAACTTTCGTGTAAAATAAGAAGTGCTAAGTAAAATTTTAATAAAGTGCTGTAAAGTATTCAACGAAAAATTAAATTAAAAAATGTGGTGAAAGTTAGTTGTCTTGGTTTTTTATTTACTTACAAATTTTTTTTTCTAAAACTGATATACATTTTTTTTATCATATGTAAATACTATGTCTGAAATATACAAACACAACATAAACAGTTGGATTTATTTCTTTGATTTTGTTTTGGAACTAAGGCTTCCCTGGAAGCAATATACATAGGAAAGCCTGCTTTTAGTCCTCATATGTAACTATTAACCGATGAATAAATGCCTCCTTGGAAGGGCGATAGGAAGGCCTGCTCGAACAACTTCTTGGTAATCCCTAAAAGAAGACCTACAAAGGAAGCGAGATGGCAAGTACTAGCTCCCTATAACATCGTAATGTTAAAATAATGCCTGAAGTAATGGCAAAAGGAAGTGATGCTTAGCTTAGTATGGCCTGAAAGATTCGCTGGGGTAATGTGTAAATTCCCTACTGGGTATATGTATAATAATTTTTCGACAAATTCAACAGACCATCAAATCAAATGTAATTTACCGCATATCTAAGCTTTTTCCTTGAAATTGATGACCATTCCAATTTACTACAAAAACAATAAATCTATGTCAGAAACTATATAGCTACTCACTCGTATACGTAATCGCTCCTGAATTTGGATTGTCGAAATCCAGTCACGAACATTCCACTGACTGACAGCGCTTCACATCCAAGATCTAACCACAATACCAAACCACACTCAGTGGTAGTGATAACGCCCTTCAAATTTATGTATTATATATGAGTTTTGATACTCGTATGTACGCATCTCTTCCCTATGATTTGATTATAATCGCAACTCACTTACCTGTCAAAACAACCTGAATGATTGGCGGCTGATGAAAGGTGCCAACGAGATATGTGTTAATATTGTATCCAAGATAACGCATCTGACAATGCGAAGATGTGTATACATATATTACTGTAGACACTTATTTTCTTTTTCATTCTTATTCATCTGCGAAAAAGAAACAAAATAGCAAACGAAAACACAAACACACGCACATACACTATTTATGGCGAACGTAACGTGTTACAGCAGACAACACTTGATTATCCTTAAATTGTGGATTTCCCGAATTGAATCCTAGAACACTACAGAGAGCGAGAGAACGACGCGACGGACGTAATAAAATATACAACTTATTTCAGTTTCACTCGAGTACCATAGTATCATCGTCCTTTCACCAGCAGCGTTGCCATCATATAACTACCGGATCCCGAATCTAGAACGAGATTTCGGAGCAAGGTATACGAGTATACATATGTCGTGAATAAGACACAATCATTTATTTTATTTAATATTTGTATTTATTTTTCCACTCGATGCGAAAAAGGACGATTCACTCGTTGATAACAAACCGACACGGCGATAACGAAATGACAGCGACTCAACGATGAGTTGACAATTTTCCACACACCTATTCAAATGATAAACTTCAACGTACCACATGCAAAGGGTCCACGTCCCTAAAATATACTACGACTACGACTGCGACTGCGACACACCTCAAAGGAATACCGCGGTGAGACAGATCCCCCTTGAGATTAACATTTAATTACTTGGATAATGGCAAAGCAGGTCGTTGTTTTATTCAGCGAATCGAAGGTGCACCCGTGTATTTTATTTTTAATCCTGTATCGTGTATATGTATACCAAAACACACCCGATATTCCTTGCGGGTAAGGACCAGAAGGGACACAGAAAATCGTCTGTTATCAGTGCCCTTTTGGAGACGTTTCCATTGCAGGATAATCACCCATAAACAACTTCCGCGATTTAAAGGTTTTAGCCTCACTCATTTAATCGACAACCACAATGGGTTAAGGGTGGTAGAGGTAAGTATATGGAAAACCACGCGCGCACACACTGTTGATGAGGAAAAAAAATTGTTGCGGACTAGGACACGCAAAAGTCCGTTACGCAATTACCCGGTAGTAAGCTTTGCCCAAAAGTAAACTGCCCGCAACGGAATCTTTAAATGAACTAACCGAAGGCGAAGCGAATGTATCCAATTGAGCTTGTTCCCAATCCTGCTAAACTCTCTCCGTACCTTCTCTGTTACTCTCTCTAAGACGGATATTAGAAAAGAGAGTTGCGCAAACAATTACATGGTGGATACCACCCTGTGGCATAAGAGATATGTATAAACGGAACAAAGTGAAAGTGAACTTTTGGGACATTTCCAGGAAAAAGCTCTGCTTGGGGTTTATTGGAAATAGGGGGTGAATATTTGTTGAATGAATATGAATTTGGTGTACATAATAAAAGTGAAGACAGAGGACATCACTCCCCTTTTTTAAACTTGTATTTCATTATTATTTTTATTTTTTTTTTATATTTTTTCAAACGGTTACAATTGCTATATATAGGTACAGGACAAGTAGATATCCTATATCCTGTGGGTAAGTGGGTGAACAAGACGAGGCGAGTGCAATGCAAAAAGGAGCCCACAGCACCGGAAGTTCGTTCAAGTGGCATTAAAGTACAGTGAGCAGAGAACATCTTGGGAAATTATTCCGGTCCTTGGAGGAGATTCCCTTAGAGTATCCTCGTATGTATGAATGAATGTGAGTTGGAGTTGCTCTTTTCTAGGACGAACAGTATTGAAATCTGAAATCTTCTCTAAACCACCAGCTGATGTTGTTGATGTAGGTCTGCTTCCGGTAATGGAGTTGGTGCGGTTAAATCTTTGCTCCATTGCTGGTACTGAGTTTGTTTTTGTTGATGGTGATGGTAAGATACGGCCAATGGATATTTCCCACAGTGAAATTCGTGGTAATGCTGACGGTACTCATGAAGTTCATTTGATTTGTACCTTAAACGATGAAGATTACACAATTTTACTCCATTTAACTTGGCAAATATAAATCTTATGGCGGCGGATGTAAGTGGTTGATTCAGGGAAATAAGTCGTTCGGGTGATTTAGATACTCGTACATATGGATACAGTGAAAGAGTGGAAAAGTTTAATTTAGCATGATAGAAGAGATTAATTATTTTTTTCTAGGAAAATCATCCTGTTTACAGCGGAAATAAATTTTGTGTGTGGGAGTGAGGCTAAAGAAAAATTGTTGCAAGAAATTAAAAAGTACATATTTTCGACTATGTATTGGAGTCGGTCGGCGGCACGACGGGTATTTGAGATAATGATCTCAATTTCAACGACGACACAGAGAATTTTTCAAAAAAAAATATTTTTAATCGGTTTTGAGATGTACTTAATATCCAACAATATGTACATATACATGCTCGTTTTTCGCTAAAAGGTAAAACATACAAATTTATAACCAAAGCCATTTTAATTTTTAAGACCACCAGTTTCGTGCTTTATTTGAAACGTTTGCACTAATGTTATTTGCACATTTTTGCGGGGCAAGTTGTAACTTGTCAAAATTCATCACCTCATCAAAACTGGTTGACCAATAACAAGAAAAACTCAATCACTTGTGCAATCAGGCTAGAGACTTTTGGTGGATTTTGTAGTTGAAATATTGCTCATTAATTTGAAACAGATTTGGCTTACTAATTTGCAAAATCTTAGGAGCACCATCAACTTTGCTTAACCCTTTGTTTCCTAGTGGTTTCACTGTGAAACCACATACTAAATAAATTTTGTGTTTTTTCCTAGTGGTTTTGTGATGAAATCAAGTTAATTTCTAGGAACTGAAATTCATTCCTAAATGATAAAAAATCATCTCGATCAGTTGTGAATGCGTCGAAATTGATAATTTGTGCATCTACATACTTTGATTTGTGGGTACCGTAGCGCATGTGGTCGGACTACTGAGCCAGCGGTCTTGGGATCAGGTCCCGCCCCAAACATCTAAAAGTCTTTCACAGTGCCCACCCCTTCAAGCATTCAAGAGTATCATTTGTCATATAAAAGCTTCCCAACTCGCCGTTCGGAGACGGCAGAAAACTGTAGGTCCCTTCCATTCGTGCAAAAATATAAACGCACACACACAAATGGTTGCGGGAAGCTAGGCTTGGTTCTACCCTAGAACTGCTGAAGCCAAATATTATTACATACTTTGATTGCTCGTGTCATTCGGAGTGATTTGTTTTTTCGGTGAACAATTAACGAAAAATTGGATTTTTGTTCAAATGAAAAAGCAATTTTTTTTTCTTTGTATCATAATATTTAAAATAATAAATATAGAAAAATAAATAATACAATTTTCGTGCTGTAACCGATATTTTAAACAACAATAAAAGGCTTAAAAAACTTAATAAAAAATATTTAAACTTATATTTACCATTCTTAACGCAGGTTTTATAAGAATTTAAAACAAACATATCAATATTTGAAACAATTGATATGTCCAGGAACAGAGGGTAGGAAACCCCACACACACACAGTATCCTACAAAATATATAAAATCAAAGTATGATAAATAACTCTTCAGAGAAAGCAAATAATGAAAGTCTCTCGAAAGATATAATTTTCATTATCGTATGAAATAGTGCCAGTTATCGTTCTATAGAATCCGTGTCCGGTGTTTACTCAGATCAAATTCACCTATTTAGTATGGCACCTAAGGTGAGGTCCCACTTCATCTCTTGTCATTTGTAATTTTTTCTTGAGGTAATATTTATTATCTTCTTAACTATGTAGAATTATTTTTCACAAAAAAAATTACACAGCCTAAATTTTTTAATATAACTCCATTAAAGTAAGGTTTGGTAAGGGTAGCGCATGACGAGAAATAAAAGCAAACTTAACCAAATAGATCTTCGCATAAATCGAATAGCCTTAACCTTAACCTAGGCGACCAAGCTCTTTGGCTTCGTTTAAAGCTGATTGCCTCTGTTTGTCAGCCGTTAGCATTATCATTGACGAAACCTTTCCTTTCCAGAGTTCTAGAGATTTTCAGGCGAAAATCCGAAAAAGTAAAACTTGACACACAAGTTGTGTATTCACTATTCACTCCATAGGCACATTGTTACTTGTAAAAAACTCGAACCGGCTTGAAATTTCGACGAAGCAGAACTTCCTAAGTAATCCCCTCTGCAATGCTATCACTTGTTTATTTCACATTCCTGACCAAAACCAAATTAAAATGTTGCATCAAAAAAACGTGTAGAATATTTGTGACCATTAATTCTGGCCCAAATTATCCAATCAATGTCGCTGTTCAGTGAACTACAAAGCTAATGGTGTTGCTAAGTCCATTTAACGCACACACTACCACATTCGATTACGTTTCTAATTGAAGTTCATAAGCCATTATGTACAGAAGCATAAGTATTACAAGGATGTTGTGTATGACTATGACGTACTCGTATACATGTGCGTCTACCATTAAACAAACGTATTAAATTTAACAATTAAAATGCCACTCAATTCGTATCTTGTTATATAACCATACACATACGAGGACCCATAAGTCCTATTAGTTTCACTTGGTATTAATTAAAATTTCATATAAAGGATTTATTAAACGTCACGTGCGCTCCTGTACCAGTCAACCCAACAGCAACACTCATACTCTTGGGCTTTCTGCAAAATTAATGGAATATTCCCTTGCAAGCATTTATAGTGTCATCAAATAGTTATTAAAAAATACTTTCTGGTGTGTTCTCTTCACTTAAATTATTCAAAATATTTACTATCGTCGTTTTGCGTTTAACATATAAAGGTTTTACAAGGGTTGATTTCCAAACGATGCAGACTGACATAGTTACACACACACCCACACCCACAAATGTATGGTTTTGCGTAACGGCTTTAGGCGCTTTATTAGAAAAGTGAAGTATTTATTTCTCTGTCATGTAGTTTAGTTCTTCAGTTATGATATCGTTTCGATAAGTGTACTGTATGGATTTACTCGTATATTTCTTCGTCTACTCTTGGTGATTGCTTATCGGAGTTTCCTTTTACCAATTATTACAGTTGTTTGTTTTCTTTGAGTAACGTTGGAATCGTAACTTGGAATAATTTCATTTGTACTTGTAATAAAGTATGTTAGTTGGTTATAAGACAAATAACCTCTTTAATTTAACACTCAAAGAGACTACATACTTTATATTTTATGTGGATTAAGAGGTTTACATGAAAAAGATAGAAGACATGGGGAAAACTAAAACTAAGATATTAATATACAGTGTACTCTCCCCTTACGGACACCTCTCATAACCGGACATCTCTTATAACCGGACAGATTTCAAAGAACCGAAATAAATACACGATTTTTCATATAAAAAACTCTCCCATAACCGGACTCTCTCATAACCGGATACGGACACCAATTTTCATAACCGCAATAAAATGTCGCTCTCTCTTAAACGGACAAAAAAACATCTACGTATGGCAAACTTTTTACATACTTTATTTTGTATTTGAAACGAAACAAAAATGTAAGCTGTGGAGTGTGCCTTTGCGTCATTATCACGTTCGCGGACACATGATTTTCGGTGAGGAACGCTAGAATGACACATGCATATCTGCGGCATTTTGAGAGATATTTTATATTATTTCGTGCGAATATTGTATAAAGATAAAAATGATTCCGCTGGTCACAGTGAAGTGAAAATTTGTCTCTGGTAGGACAAATAATGGCGGAATATGGAAGTTTACTGTATTTCTCGTCAGGATTCCCGTCTTGTCGTAACATATCCAAAATTGTCATGACCCGCTTGTTTCCTCAACCATTGACGGCATATGCTGTCTTCTCCGCGAACGTGTTATCCAACAACTATGTGCATTTATAAATTCCATTGCATTTTTGAATAGGTTTGTATGTATGTATGTGTCATTTTACGTTTGATTGTCATAGTTCATAGACAGAAATTAGTATTTTTTGGTAATTTGTGCTTATGACATAAAAATGAAATGAATAAAATGAATACCACGTGTCTATTGTATTTCTTTTTTAAAGAACGTCAATTTATTTTTTTCTCCTATAACCGGACACCTCTCATAACCGGACAATTTCTCGGTATCGCCAGTGTCCGGTTACGAAAGAGTTCACTGTATTTATATACACGGTAACTTCTGAACTACTATAGTGACAAAATAATTTTTTGTACATTTTGAAGAGGCAATCAGAAGCGAAAAATTACAGCCAAAGGTTGCGGCTAAATCGACCAACTCACCGTCGTTCATTCAATAAATTCTTTGCTTTCTTTTATCATTTTTGTTTTACAACTTCTGTTTTTCGTACGTGCAAAAGTTATTTAACATTATTATTAGAAATTCGGTCAGAGATAAAAGTTTTATAAAAAAAAAACCAAAAGTTTTGAGAAAAATGCATTTTAAGTAAACAAATTGGAACAACGAATTCTCATAATTTTAAGTTCAAGGAGCCGTGATTTTTTTGTGGATGCATAGAATGTAATTCTAAGCCTACAACATTTTGTATGCCCTTCTGATTGCCTCTCCAAAATATATAAAACTGATTTTGTATCTTTAATAATTCAGAAGTCATATCATCGCGGAAAAAGACGCTCGTGTGGCAAAGGCCTAAGTGTTTAATGCCCGCCTATAACTAAATCAGTTTCATAAGCTAGAAAAAAGTACTATTTTTTTTTTTTTCATATTATCTCAATTTCACAAAGGTAGATACAGTATAAGAACCAGGCTCTGACAATTTTTAACAAATGAGTGAAAGACGTATAAATGCCGGAAGATTATTAAAAAGTTTAAAATAGAAGTTTATAAAACGCCAAGTTATTTTGGAATGTTTCCCAAATGATGTTACCCCAGTGTACGTACACTTTACTTACTTACTTAGTTGGCGCTACAGCTCGAGGAGAACCTGGGCCTGCTTCTCGCAACCATTTGTGTGTGCGTGTTATATTTTTGCACGAATAACAAATGCTCACTGATAAATGATACTCTTTGATTACTTGTCACACATTCGAAAGAGGTGGCGACCGCGAAAAACTTTTTTAGGTGTTGGACCCGGGCTGGGATTGAACCCGAGTAGCATGCGTAGTAGTCCAACGCACTAACCACCACGGCCACGGCCACCACTACTAACATATTTCTTCCAAATAGCTTTAATGGCCATTTAAACTTTATACCTATAAATAAGTTCAAAAATATTTGTATACCCCAATGTACTTATGACGACTTCAATCGATTCCATTATTCTTTTCTACAGTCCTTACCCTCTTCTCTCTTTAATTTCATGAACATCGAGTCATTGACTGGCTTAGCCATACAGCATATCAATCAAAAGTTGTAAGGATCCAGTTGGGTGCGCCAGTAGTACGATATCATCATCAGCGCACTTCGATCGGCAGCCCTGCGTACTCGATACTCCCAGAAAGAATATATCTATGACATTGATGTACAGTGCGAATATCCAACGCATAACAAGATTGGCTATATCATAAGCCAATCCTCCGGAAATTTACCTAACAAACAAACCTTTAAAGTCTTAATTATTACTCAAAATAACTGAAGTACTAGGAAGATGTCCGTTGCCTACCTTCAAGAAGACGCGACTCCCACACAAGAAGAAAATCTTTATACCATATGCCTCGAATTAATCTCCTATTTTTTTTAAAATTTGGATTAATGTAGGTTAATATATGCGTTTCATGCTCTTTGTAGTTGAATGGTTGTTTACATGATGCCTATTTAGTTTTCGTTCTAGAAAAACTGAGAGACAGACTATTATTATTATTATTGAAGGGTGAGATGCACCGCGACCTTCAGATCTATTGTGCCCCCTACAAGTCCTAGACGAAGCAACATCCCTTTCGTCATTATTCCTATTGGAATAATAACCTAGCCCAGGTGAGAATTCCATAGGCACTTCTAATAGGCAAAAACACTAAAAATACAATCTCTTGGGTGGGGTGACCCTTTATAATTCAATGTAGATATAATATAGTAAAGAGTAGACTATAAATATTGCAAGAAGCACAAAATCCAAAAATAATTTAATTCGAAAGATAAATATAGATAAAAATAATTGAAAGAATTAAGAAAATGAAATTTGTAATTGAGAAAAAGAAAATCCAAAAAAAGTGCAAGTACAAAAGAGAAAAAAGAAAACAACAAATTAAACCAAAACATCAGAAATACGCGATTCTAACGCAACATAGTCCAAGCTGAAAAGCCACATCCTAATGCGGGCTAAGAATGTTCCAGGTATTGTTGCTGCTCTAATTGACTGAGGCAGTTCATTAAATAACCGAACAGAAAAAAAATTACGGTAAGCAGTGGTTCGGAAATTTGGTACAGATGAAATGCATGAAAGGTTTCCACGAAGATTGTAAAACGAGATCAAACGAAAATTGCGATTACCGGATTTCATAAAAAATATTTTTAACACCTTAAAACAGTACAGATGACGAACAGGAAGAATTTTAAGTGCACAGAACAAAGGGAAGCTGGGAAATTTTTCTTAGGACATATTTCTGTAGAATCAACAGTGGATGTATTTATCCTCCTCATCATATCACTTGTATTTTAGCTATGCTAAATAATAATTATTATCAACCGTATAATTGCGCTATTTACATTTGAGTACAGTACTTAGATCAATTGATTAGCGCTACGCTATTGTGAAATGCTTTTCAACATTCCACAGGACGATGTTTCCGTAGACCCAGGAAATACATATGAATGTATGTTTGTATTTTTTGAACCATGATACCACAAGTCGATTCATTATTTAATGTAGTCGTGAGCTTTGTTACTATAAAACCGTTTGGCAACATTTAAGCACGACACATTGTATGGTTATGCATACACGGACAATGGTCGAAAATTTGTCGAATGTTGACCCGAACAAGCTTTATTTATTCCGTATTTGACACTATGCGACAAGTCGCTGTATGTTAACATCGCCACTGATCAGATTACATTCCATTGTGTGCATGCGACATCGAAATACCATATCACATGAGTGTATCTATATTTATCCAAGTATATTTTCATATGTATTCGATCAAAATTTGACGTGGTTTTCGATTAGAAACGAAATAATTTACAACTCGTGCTCTTGATGTGATTGTGACAGCAGATAGGTACACAAATATATGTACATGTGTATGGTATAGTTGCATGTGGCAAAGCGATGGTGTTTAGTGTTCTCATGCATCAAGTATGTACGAAAATTGTTTTTTAACTGCCAGTTAACTAAACACCGCAACTCATTATGCAAACATAAATTGTAAATTGCAAAGCTCCCCGATTACACATACCTACTCGCATTATTACATTTCGACATACTACAGAACATGTAGTCCTGCTAATTTTTTGTAATGTCTTTATAAAAAATTCAACTCATTGGGACTCAACTGTAAAATAAAGCCAATGAATCAGCTTACAGGGTTTTGAAAGGAGTTGCGAAAGGGTTAAATGAGAATTGTATGGGGTTGAAACCCCAAGGTTACACTTTCAGAAAATATCTCTGTATAGAAAGTAGACGTTATGAAACAGTCCAGTCAAAATAAAGGACGATCTGCTACGAGTATGCATAACTTCATGAACTCCTTGAACTCGCCTTTCTGTTCCAATGGAGAATATATTAAATGTGTATGCAAATAGTACCGGTATCAAGTAAAGAGAATCGCTTAGGGTATCTTTCAAAGTACGAGTTCATAATGATTAATCATACCTATAAAATGTTTTGCCAACGGACTGTTGGCCCTAAGGACTACTAAAAGAGTATGAACAAAGAAATGTTTTGTATATATATGAGTGTGTAATCCAAACTATAACAATAAACAATATTTCAATGAACAAGAACTATGACTGGTGACATACATAGGTGCGAATGTAATTAAAAAATTAGACCTCTTTTGTTGACCAGGAAACTAATTTTTTTCTATTCACATATGTGAAACATATACACACATAAGCTTCACGAATACCTGTCATAATACATTTTATGTCTTTCATATCTTGCATGACTGTGCTGTGAAAAAACAGCAACAATAGAAACCCCGAAAAAGAAGGAAACCCGCTCATAAATGTCAAGTGTCCATTATACTTATCATAGTTCATGCAGAACTTCTGCATGTTGTGACCACTTGGGAATACAAAAGTTTTTATATATTTTTTGGAAAAACTCCCCAAAGACTACCACAAACACACATTACAATAAACAGGAGAAAATCCCTTATTTCCTTATTACACTTCGAAGCCGAAAAATCTAAGTGGCAACTCGATAGCCAATCTCATTTTATCTCTCCCAGTACCACATCATATGGGGGCAGCACTGCGGGTATTAGAAACCACCACCAATTGTAAAATTTATTTTCCAATTTCAAACAAAACAAGAACAAAAAATAAAACACACAAAAAAACAGAAACGATTTAAACCATTTCGATATCAGCTCGAGAAGTGGCAAACAAATTTATTTTACGAGTATGTGCGCCGTAAAGGAGCAAGAGGACGAAGGAAGCGCCCTTAAACACAAGAAGTTGCTTCCATCTCCGCGCCGGTTTCGATTAAATTCACTTCTATCATTGTAGCCATTTCGACTTACCTTCACATATCAAAACAGCTTGAAACCGCAATTCTGCTGTAGGGTTTGCCCCGCCCCGCTTGGCGAAGCAAGCATTGGCGAACACACTCTAACAAGTTCCTTATCAGATTTGATCGATCTATTCGATTTTGGGCTTTCCTGGTATCCATTAATTTTATTCCAGATCCTTATGTTGAGTTCCTTCGTTCATCGGTTGAATCTACATAATATGTATGTACTACGTACGTATAGGAGTACAGGAAACAAAAAAGGATTTCATCGACTCTTTGCGTTGAGCTGAGGCCGCGTCCTTTCAGCTGTAGTGCTGCTGAAAATTGATGGCTTATCTTCATCGCTAGTTAGGTGTGTAGGCGTTGTAAATACTTAAAATTCTCAAAGCAACAGTGCAAATAAACTAGATAAACAATTCTATTTAAAAAAGCGCCCTCTCATAGACGAGATTGGTGATTTGTTACTACATACTTGTACGCAACGCATACTTTGTTTCCAAGCGTATTTATTAGGAGTCGAACAAGCTATCCCAGCTCCTTTTTCGACAGTGTAACTTTTTTATGTAGAGTAGATACCCACATACATATGTATGCGAATACGATTCCATTTCTCGTGTGAACATTTAGTTTCCTTTTTTTTGTAAATGTGTACAAAAGCGATTTGGACACTCTCCTGTGGCTCGACATGTGAAAAATCTCGAAAGACACTAAACGATTCATGACTAAAAGTAATGTAGAATCTAAAACCAGTAAAAACACTTCATTAAGAAATCGGGTATACCTAGCGTTTAGGCTCTTTCATTTTGTTGAATTAGAAGGAAGGTTAAATTAAATCGTCCATTGTTGATTTTCTTCTTGTTTCTCATTGTATGCGCTTTATTTTCTACTTCAAAAGATTAACTCTTTTTAGTTACCTTACTTACTAACTGGCATTAAGAAGCTGTATTCAGACTTTGGAGCCTGGGATAAAACCGCCTAGTGGACTTCTTAATATTGTAACCAACTGTCTCCACACCTAGGTTTCTGTTTAGGCCTATGTCTCAAACGTAGATACTATACAACAATATTTCTAAGTAATTTATTCGAATGCCTTTGAGGCTAGATTTTATTGTACATCCCTGTAGCTGTATCCCGTGGGCCCATATACATACAGTGCTGTGAAAAAGTTTTTGAAATTGAATAAATTCTAACAAAATGATCGAATTAAATGGAATCTTTCAAATCAATATAATGTTTTAACTCAATTCTGAGAAGTTACGAAAGTGTTCTTAAAAATAACGTTAGAAAACTCAAACTCAAACTCTTGCATTGTTAAGAAAAATCTAAAACAAAACAAAACTACCACATTTTTCCTGCGCATAAGTTTTTGAAATTATTTTTATAATTATTAAAAAAAAGTACAAAATGAATATAGACGTTTTAATATTTAGTTTGTTTTCCCTTTTTCATTACGGCTTGTAGTCGCTGCGGCATGGATGCAACCAGTTTCTGAGTAACTGCTGGTGGTATTTTCGCCCACTCTCCAACCAAAGCTTCCTTTAGACTTCGAACACTAGTAATGTCATAATTTTTTCTTATTGCATTTTCCAGATAGGCCCATAGGCGTTCAATAGAGTTGAGATCAGGGCTTTGCGGTGGTGTTTTTAGAACCTTAGGGCATTTATATATCAGTCACAAAAGTACGTCTAAAGCAGTATTGCTTCTGATTATTACTTGTATGGAAGCAATAATTATTGCTAACACCAATTTTTCTACCAGAAGACGCCATATTGTTTTTTAAAATGTTATAATACCATTTCTTGTTCATTATTGCGTCAATGAAAACCATATCAACAACCCCATTCTAGCCCATTGCACCCCGCACCATAACACTTGTACCACCATGTTTGACCGTACTATTTATATATTTTGAATTGAGCTCCGTACTTGGCTTTCTCCATAGGCGTTGTTGTTTTGTGTCACTAGTGAACAAGTTGAACTTACTGTTAGGTATCTACAAAAATCTCGTTTTTCCAATATTCAAGATAATTATTTCTGTAGTTATAAGGATATTGCAATCTTTTCAGTCTGGCACTGGCACTGGTGGCCGGCTTATTTCTACATATCCTTGAAGAAAATTCATGTTTTTCAGATGTTTTCTAATTGTAGAGGAATCACCCATTTTCCCACTAAAGTGACACATAATTAGATCGAAGCTCTGCCTTGGGTCCTGTCTCAATTCACTTATTAAAAATGTATTATCACTATCTGAAATTTTGGACGTCCAGATCGTTGCTTATCTTCAACAGAACCGTTATTATAATATAGCTCACGAATTGAATGAGCGGTGGAAACGTTTAAATTTGTAATTTTAACTATTTCACTTAAAGTTTTACCAATCTCACGGTGATATATTACGAGAGAGAATCTGCATATCAGTATTTTTACCAGTTTTACCATTTCGTCTATAGCGCGTGCTTTATAGTATAAATATTATTTTACAAAAAAAATGGATATGAGAGAGATCATAAAACAATGTGCAGTGCAAACATTTTACATAACGGGACAAATTGCTTGCTTTTTATACGTGCCAGTAGGAACAAATATTTCAAAAACTTTTTCACAGGAAAAATATTGTAGTGTTGTTTTGTTTTAGATTTTTTTGAACAACGCAATGTGCTTATTTAAGTTTTTTTACGTTATTTACGTTAAACATTATATTTCATTCATAATTTTGTTAGAATTTATTCAATTTCAAAAACTTTTTCACAGCACTGTACATAGGTATTAGTATTTGTTAATAAATTTTAAAATTTGGTTCTAGTGGTCGCTGTGGCCGTGGTGGTTGGACTTCTACGTATGTTGCTCGGGTTCAATCCCAGCCCGGGTCTAACATCTAAAAAAGTTTTTCACGGTTGCCACCTCTTTCGAATGTCTGCGAAGCAATCAAAAAATATCATTTGTCAATGAGCTTCTCAATTCGCCGTTCGGAGTCGGCAAAAAACTGTAGGTCCCTTCCATTCGTTCAAAAATAGGAAAATTCAATGTAAAAGAAATGTTCAGGATTTTTTGAATTTCTATGTTCCTTCTACCAGTTCTACCAGTAGGACTCGGGATCCTAGGAGGATATGTGCAGTCTTATTGGGTTGGGAAAGTTCAAGTGGAACGAATGTATGTTTGTAGTGGCTATTTAATTAAGGCTACTTAATTAAGGCCCGAATGTATTAACTTTTACACAATATAAAATGATGTTCGAAAAGTAAAAGAAAACCTTTAATTTTATAGGGTAAAGTCATATAAGTGGCTTAATCCATTCTAAGAATCACTTACTTACTACCAAGTATAAATAGAAAACTTCTGAAATCAAGAAGTTGAAAATAAAATCTGCTCAAACTAAAAGGATTCACCTTGCTGCTTCAATGCTCTCCAATCCCTAGCTACCCACAATAAGGTCAAACTTTGGTGGGCGTCTGGTCACAGAGGCATTGAAGGAATTGAGATTGCGGATGAGTTGGCCCGTTCAGACTCTACTGCCAAATTCTCAGATCCAGAACCCTTTTGCGGCATAAACTGGGCAACTATCTCAGCCTTAGTTAACAAATGGGAACACAATCTCCGACTCACTCATTGGAGAAATGTTCCAGGGCTTAGGCAAGCCAAACTGTTAATTAAGCCTTGCACCCATCACAGGGAACTTCTAAACCACAATAAGAAGGATATAAGGTATCTGAGAAATTTCCTTTCTCGTCATTGTCAATTACGATACCACCTGAACAAGTTAGGCCTATCTAGCGAGACTGATTGTCGACTCTGTTTAGAAGAGGTCGAAACAACCGAGCACGTTCTATGTGACCCCGACACTTTTCGGGGTCAGACGACGTACCATACACAAAGAACTCCTTAGACCTTATGAATTAAAAAATGCGTCGACCTAGGACTTACTCGCCTTTATTAGAAAGGTGATTTGCCTCCTGCACACAGATCTTTTAGGTCGCAGTATCAGCCTTGGAGGAGGATCCAGTTAATAAAAAAAAAATGGATTCACCTTCAAATTATATAGATGCACCACTTTAGAAAAATGCTTAAGGTTTTTCGCACATATTATGCTAATTTTTCCCAATTGTAAATGTAAAGCATGTCTCTTTCAAAATTCAGAACAATTGTCACTTCATTTACATAATCTTGTAGGTGTACCTTCATATCCGCACCTGGGTTTCAGGTGAGTTTTAATATCGGGATGAGGTCTTGAGATCTTTCAATTCAGATTTGTTCATATCGTTTGGCCAAATAGAGTACAAAAATATGTATGTATATGTATGTACCTATCTATTTATCAACATACTTTTTTCCAACAGTACGACCGGGAAAAATCGTACAAATCAATAATCCGAATTTTTAATTCAAATAATGCGTTAGAGGTTAACTTGTTGCACGCACACGTCATCCTCGTCACGTTAACGTTGTCAAATGTCTTCTTGGTGAACAATAAACATAATATTTGACCCCTGATCAAAGAAAATAATTCGGTCGACTGCGCGTTAATCGACTTGGTACTGAGTGAATTAATATGCCAACCGAGAGAAAGTGAAACCTAAAGGCACTAGAAAAGTCTCGAAAGAACAAAATAAAATAAAATCATTGACGGTTTATAGCTCGAGGGTTAACTTGCTACGTATTTGCGCGAATGCTGCCAGAATGCCAACAATCTCCACACTCGCTTATCCACATTATAAAATGTTCTCCCTTCAGCTCTCATATTAGATTAAATTTATTTACTCTGTATTGGCGAACATATGGCCCGACTGCGTTTATCAACACAGGACACGTCCATTGTGGAGCTCTGCCTCAAGCACAGAACAGCCATCGCTCGCAACCACAGAAAGTCCCTACAAATTATATTCGAAATTGACGTAGCACAAACATAACACACAGTCAATTCTACAGCTTATGGCACTTTCAGGATTCCTCCTTGAATTGGGACGATGGCAATGGCAGCAGAAGCAGTAGAAGGTATCGTAAGCTCTGATTTCATGATTAGATATGGGCATCAACAATCACAGGGACTCTCAACAACTGTCCCATCATATCCTCGCCAGCAACATTGACACATCATGAGTAAACACCATAAATCTTTCATTTCTTGAAATCAAAAGGAAAACAAAAATAAACAGGACACGATACCATATGATGACATATGTACGTTTCTGTATTTCCAATAAATACCAGACCAGCCGAACATGGCAAGTAAGTGACCAACCAGTCGTTCTGTTTTCTTTTATTCTTGGTTCGTCCTTTCCCCATCCTGACAGCTACAAAGAGCATACTCGAATTTTCTGTCGTGTCACGTCCCGGGAGTCGGGTTGTTGTGTAAATGCTTGTACACAGTGCCCGTCCCTTAGTCTGCGTCGTCGTTGTTTGGAATAAAGTCTACAATTTACGAAAAGTAGTAGAAAATAAATAAAATGCGAATTCCCAGGATGCCAGTTTTATTTGGTGCTAAACAGTAAACGTGTCAGGCTTTACAATTCCAATACGTCCACCTATTCTGCCCACAGTGCCGTGCGATTGCAGCCACAGCACTGGGAAAGAAGCAGTAGCAGCAGCACAAGTTCAACTCCTCCGCCAGCTAATGCCTTCGGGTGGTGAGCCACAGTCGTGTGGTCAGTTTGAATGAACGCAGCAGACATACGAAAGCTAAAGCGTCAATTATACGAAGGACAATGGCCAAAGCCACAACTGGGAGGACTTTGAAGCAAAACCCTAATGGGAGTCCACTCGTAACTCGATGTGCTGCAATGTGTGGGTTGCCCGATATCGCGCTACTGATATTGGAAGTCCATTTGTTTCAGGACATTTTACGATCGCATTAACACTTACTTGTGGTGTGGCAAGCAAGTTTTCCGTATCCTTGGACTAAAGTTCAACTAAGTCGAAAGTTATCATCATCATCATCATCATCATCAGTGGCGGCCATGATGTGCTCGTATGCTTGTCATAAGTACATATGTAGCAGCAACTACTGATGGTGTCAGTTGCATGGACAAGGGAAGAAAAACTTTCTACAGAGAAGTGATTAACGTTTTATTAACCGTACCGACCCAGAAGGAGTTTGAGGTTGAAGTGGGTGTCAGGGAATTTTTCATTCTTATCACAACATTTTGGAATCTCTCGAGGGACATAATAAAATTCCCAGTTTGGTCCTGCACTGCACTATTCGGGCAATGAATTTCATGTTGATATATGGCTCTTTTATATCCATACACTCATTCTGATTGTTTTTTGAGAGTATATAGGTATGTTGTTAAGGACTCTCTCATTACAGGGATGGTGTATGAGTATGGCGTATACCCTCCCATGGGACTAGGTAGGGCGCAGCAATGAATTTTTTATGTCACTAAGTAATGTTAATGGTTTTCGAAAATAGTAACTTTGTGTAGCACGATGGGGAAAAGTGTATAGTAATAAAAAAATGAGGCAATAAGGTACCTATACCCATACTCACTACTCCTTCCGAAGAAAGCAAGGCGCGGTTTGATTCTTAATGAAATTTTCGCGTTTATGTGATCAAGCCATTGCAGAAATAACGTTAACGAGTATAGTTGATTTAGTATCTAAATCTAGTGACCCGGAATATAGTGGACGAACAACGGAAATGATGGAAATGACCTCCCACCAAGTTTGGGGTTGAATACAAATTCACAGCGTTTGCAGTCTTATATGTTATAATCCACATACCAGGAAGTATCGCGCATCGCATCGATGAGAATGGAAGGCATTCATAGGACTGATAAAGACTTTTAACCTTGAGATTAGGTTTCTAGCCGTATAAATAGTGAAATATTATCTAGGAAAATAAGGAGCAGCAACAGAAAGAGTACAAATACATGAGTGACTCCTTCCCCTCAACGAGCTTTTGAAAATCATTGGTTCACTTCATTCGTGAATTCTTGGATAAGAAAGATCATCTTTGATGAATTCTTGTTTTCTATAGGTAGGATGACATCTTAAGCCTTGTATAAGCGAAAGGAAGACTTAGAACGACATAAAGACTTCGGTTAAATCGCTTACACACAGAGAATGGTTTACATACAAGTGGCACCAAAATATCTTATCTACATTTATATCCTTTTCACCCTAGAAGGGCACATATGTGTACCTCCGGCAAAAATTATCAGCTTTTATTTATTCATGTTAAAGAGAAATTATATACGGAACGCACTCAAAATGAACTTTTAATGCTTTCAAAAAGGCTCTCTTCTCTTCAGGATTACTTCGCGCCAGAATTGACCTTTAAACTTGAAGAAATCAAAGAAAAAGGAAACCGGACATTGAAAGTACAAAAAATCTCTAAGCGCGAAGAGGGTATGCGTGCATCAGGTGGACCACCCACAAAAATACAATAAACATGTTAATGCTGTCTAGTTCTGACATCCCTGCCAAACTCATCCGTCTGTGCAGGATAACGATGGAGAAAGCTCGCTGCTCCATCAAGGTCGATAATGGCCTCACCGAGACCTTCGATGTCAAAAAAGGATTCAGGCAAGGTGACGCGCTGTCATGTGACTTCTTCAACACACAAGAAACGATCTTTCAGAAGTCCGTTCAACTACTTGCATACGCCGACGATATTGGTAAAACATAGCGAGCTGTCACCGGTGCGTTTGCGAGTATAGAAATGGAAGCGGCTAAAATTGGTTCAGCGGTAAACGATTGCAAAACAAAGTATATATGCTGTCGTCGAAAAGGGACACTCAACATCGCCGAAACAGCTACAACTTTGAGGTAGTAAAGGGATCTGCTATAACATCTCTCTTGCCAATCGCTGTTTCTTTGGGGTATGAAGGCAATTGAGTACTATGTATAGCTCTTTCCCGATCGACTAAGGAGACTCTGTATAAGACCATTATCATCCTAGTCTTGCTATATGGAGCTGAAGCATGGACGTTTCAAAGGCGTTAGGCAATAACGCGCAAGGAAATAACGCCCAAATCGATTTAGAAATAACGCCCATAAAAATCTCGAACAATTTGTTGGTGTACTTTTTATTTTTTGTCATTTTGGGTGTTATGTCCTAGTCAGGGTTCATTTTATAATAGGCAATAAAGCCCAAAATTACAAATGGTAATATTTGAAAAGGAAACAAAGTCCGAAAAAGAAAATATCACCCGAAACTATTAAAACAAAATTAAATGACACCCAAACTAAATTAAGAATCGCCCAAATGGCAATATTGTTGGATAATTTCTACCAATCTTGAAAAATGTACCAAGTCATGAAAAATGCAACCCATTAATAGTTCGATGACAGTTATTGCAAGCCTCTTCGCAGTTTCTAATAAACTTTACTAATAGTTAGATTGCTTTTTTAAATCAATCAACAAGAACGATTGTACTAAACTAAATGATTCCCGGGGCGACCGCGTGCCGTGGTCGTCGGCGCGGCGCTCCATGTCGGCGTGTGACGCAAACGGTACGCGGCCGCACGGCGGGCCCCCGTGTTGTTGTTCATTATTCACTAATTTGAGAAAAACATACGCATCGATCATATCGCTTCCTAAGATCTTGGATAAAAACCTATAGGGAAAACAGAAAAATTCACCGTATTGAACCGTTTCTTGAAATACATATAAACATGTTTTGGGCGATAAATAAATATTAAGAAAGTTCATTTGAAATATGAATTGGAAATGACGCCCAAATATATGGAAATATCGTCCAAATTTTACAAAAAAAAATCCCATTGCAATTTTTTGGGCAATATAGCCTTTTTATAACTTGGGTGATATTGAGTTTTGGGCGTAAAGCAAAGTGTTTTTGGGCTTTATTTCCATCTTGATGATTATTTTTGGGCTTTAGGAATTTTTTTGGGCTCTATTTCCAAATCGATTTGGGCATTATTGCCTAGCGCCGTTTCAAAAGAAAAATCCTCCGTAAGATATTCGGTAGCGTTTGCGTCGACGGGTTTTGGCGGACTTGGTCAAAAAACTACGCATTGGGCGCTTATGAAGGCTAGGACATGTAGGGCCTACAAACATCAATGCCCCGGCTCGGAGAAGCCGATTACTAATGAAAATAACAAAAAGGTCAATAAACAATTTCGGTTTGGTTACTAATTTTTGTTTGTTTTAAGGCATTGTATTAAAATCCTAAATTCCGGTCACACAGAGCGCTTTGCAACGTGACAATGCATGCAAATACAGATTATTTATTCTTGATACAGAGCTAAAGTGGTTGGTTGTCAAAAATATGGAAGAATTAATTGATAGTGTGCGAAAATACCCATGGCTGTATGACACGAGTGCAAGCCACTATTATAAAAAAAATAATTTTGAAGGCTGGGATATGGGAAATCTGTGTTAAAGATATGCAAGCTTGCAATTTACTCAGAGAAGAAGCCTATTGTATTTTTATACAGTGCTGTCCGCTTTCTGTGTGACGTCGTTTTACGCGACATAAAATACGCTCACCGCAGCCCACTGCGGCTTTTTGTATGCAATGTACCAGTCTCCGTCGTCAGAATTCTTAAAATTCCCATATATCTGCCATCATGTCCAAAATGGCCATGACTTTTTCTCCGTCCCATTAGCTTTTATCCCATTTATCTTTTATCGACAAAAGGAGGACCGAAAAAAGTAGAGGACAACCAAAAGCAAAGCAAAAAAAAAACAAGTAAAAACAAAATCAAATTCCTTTAAAGCAACCTCTTTCCCCTCCTGTCTCTACCCAAACACTTGCCCTAACTGATGCTGGAATTCATTAATCGTTGCTGACATATGAAACTTGCATGCAAGTTGAGTCTAAATTTAAATTGAAAACCAATTAAAAGTACGTCCGAACTTTGCGCCTAATTTAATTTACACCCCTGACACCGCTCCTGGCACTTGTACGTATCGTCAACTAGAATGTCACCTACTAAAGATGATAGAGCTGAACGGATTTTCATTCATACGAAAAAGCATTCATTTGGGTGTCTTTGTACGAGTATATCTCGAAATGTCCCTATTTCCGTGTAAGGAGAACAGAATAAATGCATAATACTTATGTGGCAACTGGCACTTGCCATTTCCCTAAAGTGCACAACGCAGATGCACACAGCTATACCAAAAACCACAAATCAGAAGATGAAAGGATGGGATCATTATCATCACACCAGGGCAAAATCATGCCTACAAGAATGAGCCTAAAACCGAAAGTAACACCGCACAGACACAGCGAACGGTGAACGATGAGTTCCTCTTCATCATCTCCTTCTTTGGGGCTTCCAGATGCAAGTTGGTATACTCATATGAACATCCACATATGAATAAGATATTTATGAGGCCGCTCGAAATTTTTGATTCTGTTTGCAAAGTTAGGAGGGAAACTTTATAAATCATATAGAACTTGGTGTAGTCCCCGAAATGGGCTAAAATGGAAATCGTAGCTTTTGTACCAGCAATGAAGTAGTTCGTGTCATGAAAGGTGTACATCCTGTTTAAGTCTCAGATCCATTTGAATCCGAAATGAATGAATCACTTGTGAAGTGGTTGGTGGGTAGCCAGATATCACTTCTCTCATATGGAGATAATTACTTTCCCATCTTCACCGACTAGATGTACTTTTTGTTTTTGTTTTTTTTGGATGCATAGAATATTGTATAGATAACGATTGTGTGTTGAATGTGTGCCAACTAATGGAACACTCAGACTTAATTTACTTTCATTGTAGCGCCAATTAATGCAATTTCCAAATACCAAGCTTCGATACAAAGACGAAGTCATCACGATCTGATGTCTCAGTCATGTATATCTTCATCCAGATGAATTGTTCTACCCGACAACATAGGTATGTATAGGGTAGTTAAGGTCCTGAAAATTCATCCTCGTGATGCACTTTTTGTTCAAATATTTAACTGGTAATCTAGAAATGTTCCTTCATCTCAACTTCAGAACAACATCGTTATCCAACGGTTACCCAAAAGTAAATAATCTTTCTTGCACGTCTGGAATACAGATGAGCAATGAAAAAAAAAAAAACTTAAATGATAAAACGCTACTCGAAAGGACATTCGCAATGAACTGCGTCAAAAGTTAATTGTCATCGAATTTCTCCATCCAGTTAATGGAAACGAAACGAGAATGAGTAACTCTCCCAGAGATAGCTGTGTCCCATTTACATTTCTGATGGATGGCTACATAGAGAAGACTCATTGTACTCAAACATATGCAACTAAAGAATAGGTACATCGCGTACTATTTGCACAAGTCCTTCAGTACCTACCGTCCCGGTGCCACCACGCCACCACCACGTTTTCGATCAGGGAAATTAACATAAACCAATAAAATCAGTCAATTGAATGTTGCTCCGGTTCGGATCCTCTATCGTACTCGTACTTCACACCACAGCCCTTGGAGCTTGGAAGCGCAGGACACAGGTTTCCGAAATATGCAATATGCCAATGCAAACGCAAACCAGGTCCAGCATACGTTGCAAGAGGAAGACGGCCACCCCCATCACACGATGCGACATTGAGAAATGGTCTTTGGTCGTTCCGCCCCGGTGGTGTTGGTGGTGAAAGAACAGTGTCCACAATGTTGGTAGATACTCGAATGCATGTGTGTGTGTTTCATCAATGTGCACAATTTGCCCTACATTAAATGAACTTCGATTGAACGAGCTACGACAATGTTTGAACTGTTCAAACTCTTCACAAATGAACGAAATGTGCTTTGCTCTGTCGTATACTCGTATTCAATGGCGTCGTTTTTTTTCTCTCTCTGCAAAGTTCACACCGGCTAAATCCCTTCGATCTGATTACGATGATTGGATCCTCTTTGCCTGTGGCAATAAAAAAAAACCTATCTTTTGGCGATGGTGTTTGATTTCGTTACCTTGAATCGTGTATACTCGTCCAATCGAATTCGACCATTGCCAACAATCACAGGCTGCTCTGCCCCAAGACTATTTCGAATTAATTAAACGAACATGAAATTATGTATATATTCAAATTTTTGTCAAATCCAAAGGGTTGATTCCAATGACGGTTGAACGACGAACATTGTTCGAGTACGAGCAAAGTAACTGCATTCTATCGGTACGGTATCTACGCGATCGCTGCTATTTCATCCCCTGTGGTAATGCCTCTCCAAACTGCGAAACCCTGTAATTGCATCCCAAAATTAAGTGTAATTTTATCACGGCGAGGTGGTCGATTTTCGAAATCTAATGAATACGGTCATGAGTGTCTGTCAGTGGTTTCAACTTTCAAGTGTCCACCTTTTAAAGGGCGCACACGGTGTACCTTATCCGCTCGGGTAGTGGATCTGAATTTGCATAATACATGCAAATCGATGTGCCTACCCTTAGATTGGGGTCAGTTGCATTATTCCAGCGCAAGTTTATTGCGGAACTTGAAGGGATATTGATTGCATTTCACAGCCCACTTTGGACATAGAAGCCAGTCACTTGCAGTTTCGTAATCGAGTTTTAAATTAATTTATTTGTCTGGGTCCTATGCTATTTTGTTGTTCTTTTGTGTTTTAAATGAGGAATAAAATATTTTTTTATCGGCATTAACTGGCGAATTGGGCAAAAATTTAACGATTTGCCTCTGCTATTCTGTTCTAGTACATTCTATTGAAATGGATTTAAAAATGAATGACAGTGGGAAATTGTATACCATATGTTGCTAATCGATCCTGTGATGGCAGAGTTAATTTTTTTTTTTTTGTTGTATCACATTTTAATTTATAATTTTTTTCTTGATTTGTTATTAGATTTATGGAATTAGGTATTTTATGCGTTTATTTTTAAATACCTGATGTCAGTATCAAGTATCCATTTTTGGTCCATTGTTATTTACCATCTTTATTTATGACTTACCGACAATAATTAAATACTCATCGCTACACATGTATGCCAACGATGTCCAATTATACTTAGTTCTAAACCTGGATCAGTTGAAGATGCGGTCTGCAAACTCAATGAAGATCCAAAGAATACAAGTTTGGTCTGAAGACAATTCGTTGAGATTGAACCCTACTAAATCTAAATGTCTCACTATAAATGACTGTAATCTACCCAATATACTCCTTTGGATACATTTTGGTATGTGGTTGAATAAAAACCTCAGTTGGGATGACCACATTTCTACAATAATATGCAAAATCTACGCATCTCTTAGAAATCTGTCTATGTCGTAGTGCTATAGACCGTAAAACACAAGACTGTTTGTTAAAACTCTTTTGATCCTAATTATTACATATGGCTGTGAAATTTTCTGTTTTAGTAGTGCCTTCATTTGACGCAAGCTCAACGTTGTACGACCATGTTTCACCTTATCTTGAGTATTGAACAACCAAGTACCTATACAAAATAATTACCAGGAAACAGCCTCCATATTTATATGAAAAACTAAAACTTATCAAAGTACAGAACGGCAATTTTTCATTCATGCTATATATCTCTGGAATTCGCTTCCTCTCAACATGAGGAGATCTTGCAGTACGAATAGTTTTAGGGAAACTCTCTTTCGGCATTTGGCTAATTACCACAAACTTTTAGTTTTAAGTTTTTATATATCTTTGTAGATACATAAAAGGCAATTATTTTATACTAATTTACTGTCATAATCATTTTTATTTTTCCCATACTTATATAAACTACTAGCTGACCGCTGCTCGCCTTGCTTCTCCCGCCTGCCACTTTTAAGACAAAACATAGAATTAGTATAGTATTTTTATTTTATTTTGTTTTTTTTTCGTGCAATGTTTTAACTTCTTTCGTATAAATATGTACTTCAATTCATTCTCCCTTCAATAATACAGTATACTGCTTCTACATCTATTATTCTCTAACCCTCTTTAATACTTCTCCGCTTTAGAATTTATTTTCGGTTCTTTAAAGGGATCTATTTTACTCTGGTTTGTTCAGAGCATCTGATATTGTTTTAATTTTCATTTATTTCTTTCAGCGCGATCCTTTCTCAGTGAACTATACATATATAGAAATATTTTCTTCTGACAGCAACTACATATTAACGAATCTCCCCTCTTATGTAATTGAGCAACACAACCTCGTCTCGTCACTGAAATGAAAATAATGCACGTTTTTAGATCAGTTTTTTATTTATTTCTCAGCCTGTAAGTGTAATTAAGAAAAGGTTAAACTCTTAAAATATCCGTACGTAAGTAAATTGACTTCATGTTTGATAAAACTGTATTATTATCTTTGATCGCTACTGTATTCATTTCCGTTCTCTCTTGCATTACATTGTATATACTCTCTTTTCCAATGCTACTATGTACTTTAATTCTTATACATATATCTAATCTATATCTTAATCAATAAACTCTTCCCTTTCTTTTGTAACGCATCACCGAGTAAAGACGTGTTTCTTTTTTTCCTTCGGCTCAACAGGTTATGGGCCCAGTCATTGAATTTTGCAATTAGAAAAATCTTAAAGAATCTTGATAATCACTTTGTTTTTTCGCACGGAAATATTTAATTTCGATCTTGCGAAGGTTCTTCATTGTGGAGATTTATTTTTTTTCTTTGGTAAGATTTTTTTGCAAGAGGTAATTTGTATATCGATATGGAAAACGATTTCCCGAGGATCGACAAATTCGTTTCAAGCGAACAGTGGAGCACCTGGAAATTTCAGGTTAGAATTTTGCTTAACGCTAGTAATCTACTAGAAATTGTGACTGGAGAGGATAGTGCGCCTGTTCTGGAGCCTGGAGCAGCGAATGAAAGTTTCGCAACAGATTCGAAGGCTTGGCTGTTCAGAGATAGGAAAGCACAAAAAATTATTGCTACTACTATCGGCCAGCAGCCGCTCATTCATATTCTGAATTGTGTAACCTCTAAGGAAATGTGGACAAAGTTAGCATCTGTATATGAACAAAAATCGCAGACTAGTGTGCACATGCTCCAACAAAAATTTTACAGCTTTGGAAGGAGCGCGGAAGACGACATCGCAACACACATATCTAAATTGGAGGCAATTGTTCAACAGCTAAGGGAGGCGGGAGAAGCAGTTTCTCCAGGAATGGTGATGACAAAAATACTGATGACTCTCCCAGTTCGATTTAATCATTTTTTTAGCGCTTGGGAGTCAACAGTATCAACAGAAAAAACACTGGAAAACTTGACGTCAAGGTTAATAATGGAGGAGACCCGCTTGCAATCATTTAATAAGCGTCCTACGTCATCGTTTTCCATACAAAGTCAGCAAGAGCAGAATGCACTAGCAGCGCATCGCCCTAAAAAAAATGAAGTAAAAAAGAGACAATTTACTAGAACAAGTGACAAAAAAGGTAAATGTTTCTTATGTAATGAGAATGGACACTGGAAAAGAGACTGTCCCATGAGAAAGAAATCATCGATAAATTTCGCTCAGAGGGAAGATTTTGAAGCGATGGTGGTCGATTCTTGCGCAAGTGATAACAGCAGTGTGACAGTTAATGATTGGATATTGGACTCTGGAGCGAGCCATCATATGACCTTTCGCCGCGAATGGTTAAATAATTACGAACAGTTGGATAGTCCAATGCCTGTTGTCATCGGAAACGGTGAAAAGATTTTTGCTGTTGGTAAAGGCAGTGTTAATGTGCTCGCACATAATAATGAAGAATGGTCGAAAAAACGTTTACTTGATGTGTACTTTGTGCCAAAGATTAAGATGAATTTATTTTCTTCGGGTACGGTGATGGATAGAAAGTACAAAATGGTGTCCGATAAAAATAGATGTGAGATAGTAAAAGGCAACCACGTTATCGCAGTGGGTTTAAGATGTCACAGGCTCTATAAGATGATGTTTCGTGTGGTTTTTGATAATGCTTTAGGAGTATCAAATATTGCAGTGAAGAGTGAATCCGTACAACTATGGCATGAGCGTCTCGGGCACTTGTCCATTAAGCAAGTTCGTTCTGAGCTAAAGAAAAGAAATGTTCAGTATGTGGAGAATGAACGTTTTTTTTGCGACGCATGTACCTACGGAAAGCAGACCCGCTTACCTTTCAAGAACAGTATTTCCAGAGCGAAATCCGTGGCTGAATTAGTTCATACCGACCTATGCGGTCCAATGCAGCAGGTATCTGTGGGTGGTTCAAGGTATTTCGTTTTATTTAAGGATGATTTCTCGCACTACAGATATGTCTTTTTCATTCGCGAGAAAAGTGAATTACCCACAATACTTGAGCATTTCATAAGATCTGTGAAATTAGACATAAATTGCGAATTAAAAACTCTTCGATCAGATAATGGTCTCGAGTTTAAGAACAAAGATGTTGCGTCAATCCTAGGCCGTAGTAACATTCGTCACCAGACCACTGTTCCATATAATCCCGAGCAAAACGGGCGCGCCGAGCGTGATATGAGGTTCATCGTTGAGATTGCTAGGACCATGTTACATGGAAAGAACTTACCCATCAAGCTTTGGGCGGAAGCAGTTAACACGGCGGTATTTATCATGAACAGATATGGTCCAAGTCCTGAGAAAGGAAAATCTCCGTTCGAGCTCTGGTTTAAAAAGGAGGTTTCGATAGAAAATCTTAAAGTGTTCGGCTCCGAGGTATTTGTTCATGTTCCCAAGGAGAAAAGACGGAAATGGGATCGAAAGGCAAAGCACGGTTATTTTGTTGGATACCCAGTTGATCAGAAGGGCTATCGCGTTTGGTTGACCGGCACAAACAAAATTGAAATTTCACGAAACATTGTTTTCAAAAATGAAAAAAGTATTCCATCAGTTATTTGTGCTAGTGATCCGAACACAAATATGGATTCCCTCTCAAGGAGTCTTAGCTGTCCTACTAGTAATCAAGCAGGTAAAACTGAAGCGCAAGGACATGGTGGATTACAAGAACCTGATGGACTGGAGGAATATATGAAACCGGAACTTGATGATCAACAGCAATATTTGTATGAGACACAGTCGTCACTCAACAATGAAGAACCGAAGACCGACGAAATAGAACAGCAGGATGATCAGCAGCAGCACTTGGATGGAATTGAGGAACAGCAAGCAGATACAACAACAATATTACCTTATCGTTCGCGGCTCCGTAGTCACAAGCCGAATCAAGCCTCAGCAACTACAAGCATTCTCTCGAACATGTTGAATGGTTACGCATTTGTTACATGTAGCTTTGAACCCAGAAGCTATCAGGAGGCATTGCATTCAAGTGATGTCAGCAAGTGGATGACAGCGATGCATGAGGAAATGGATGCACTCAAACGTAATGATACCTGGGATCTGGTTAGTCTTCCAAAGAATAGACAAGTGATTGGCAACAGGTGGGTCTTTAAAACCAAACTATCGAAGGACAACGAGATAGTTCGTTACAAGGCTCGACTCGTTGTTAGAGGGTTTACTCAAAGAGAAGGAATAGACTACACCGAGACGTTTAGCCCTGTAGCTAGGTTCGCGTCTATTAGGGCCATTCTCGCCATAGCTGTAGCAGAGAAATTGGTGTTGAAGCAGTTCGATATTAAGACGGCATTTCTTAATGGAGAGCTGGAGGAAGTGATTTACATGTCTCAACCTGAAGGATTTGATGATCATAGCGGGCGTGTGTGCAAATTAAAAAAAAGTTTGTATGGTTTGAAGCAAGCATCGAGGTGTTGGAACCAAAAATTTACGAAACTTCTTGAAGATTTCAACTTTCGCCAAAATGGAGCGGACTCGTGTGTTTTTGTACACCAAGCGCATGGTGAAAAAATTATGATGGCATTATATATTGACGATGGATTAATTGCTGCAAGTGATGATGGTCGTGCACTTCAACTTATAAAATATTTACAACAGCACTTTGAAGTTAAGGTATGTGACGTCGAATTATATCTGGGTCTGCAAATTGAGCAGAGATGCGACGGATCAATTCACCTCAATCAATCATGCTATTCGGAGAGATTGCTGCAGAAATTTAATATGTTCGAGAGTCATCCTGTTTGTACACCAGCGGAACCATCCAAGACAACATCTTCAGTTTTTTTAACAACGAAAGTATGCAGTTTTCCCTTTCGCGAAGCTGTTGGTAGTCTAATGTATCTGGCAGTTGCAACTAGACCAGATATCTCGTATTCAGTAGGAGTTGTGTCCAGATATTTGGATAACCCATCTGCAGAACATGTCAACGCAGTAAAACGTATTTTCAAATACTTGAAGGGCACCACAAATCATGGTATATTCTTTAAATATAACTCTAAATTTGCCTTTGAATCTTACAGCGATGCTGATTACGCCGGTGATACTCAAACCAGGCGGTCCACAAGCGGATTTGTCTTCCTTGTGAACGAAACTCCTATCTCATGGGCATCGCAGAGGCAGAGAAGTGTTAGCTTATCGACAACGGAAGCTGAATATGTGGCTGCATCAGAAGCTGTGAAGGAGCTGGTTTGGCTTCAAGCTCTGTTTCTAGACATTTCACCTGAAAAACGATTCAGTCCGGTTTTATATATGGATAACCAGAGCGCGCTGAAACTGGTTAAAAATCCTCAGTTTCACAAGAGGACTAAACATGTAGACATCCGGTACCACTTCATCAGAGAAAAGTACAAAGATGGTGTGTTCAACTTGATGTATGTACCAACGCATGAACAACTTGCTGATATCTTTACAAAGGCGGTACCAAGAACCCAATTCAACTTGTTATGTAAGAAAATGAATATTGTGCCAAAATTAAATTAGCTTGATTTTTGAATTTTTTGAATTTTTTGATTTTTTTTGAATTGTAAATGGATTTGTTTATACATATTTTAATAATCTTTGAATTTGAATAGTGTTTTGTTACTAATAATAGGTGGGAGTGATAAAACTGTATTATTATCTTTGATCGCTACTGTATTCATTTCCGTTCTCTCTTGCATTACATTGTATATACTCTCTTTTCCAATGCTACTATGTACTTTAATTCTTATACATATATCTAATCTATATCTTAATCAATAAACTCTTCCCTTTCTTTTGTAACGCATCACCGAGTAAAGACGTGTTTCTTTTTTTCCTTCGGCTCAACAATGTTACAGTTTTTTGTATTTGCAATTCGTATAACTGCTTTAATGTTAGAAGTGAATATATGGATCAACCATGCAAAATAGGTATAAAAAATAATATTTTTAATTTATGTTTTCTAAATAACAAAATAGCCTATCGCACATAGTGTACACCATAGTGTAGCTTTCTATTAGTGAAAGAATTTTTGAAATCCGTTCAGTAGTTCCAGAGATTAGCGCCTATATACAAATCTTTCCTCTTTATAATATTAGTAAAGATATCGTAATACTAAATTGATTGATTTATAATGAACTTCAGAATATTCCTCATTGTTCTATTTCTTATTTATTTATCAAATATAATATAAAGTCTTTTATAAATGATTGTTGCTTTTCAGTTTTTCCAGAAATTTCCAATTTTCCGGTGGAGTTTCCAAAAAAAATCAGCCAAATTGGTCGAGCCGTTCTCAAGTGATGATTGTTTTAGTCATTTAAGTTGCCATGCTGTCATGAATTGGACGATTGAGCATCGGACTATTGTCGTCGAATGATTGTGCGATGGTGACCCAAAGAAATGTTCGTACTGAATTTGGGCTTGGCAGACATGCTACTGTTCCAGATCTTTAAAAGGCATTATTATCTAAGGTCTTCGAATACGGAACACGAAACTCTGAA
Source organism: Brachyopa scutellaris (assembly GCA_949775065.1). Lineage (NCBI taxonomy): Eukaryota > Metazoa > Arthropoda > Insecta > Diptera > Syrphidae > Brachyopa > Brachyopa scutellaris. Next base: position 25,033,280 of record OX459112.1, read on the forward strand.
GAATTGAAAAAAATAATACGACAAACATTTTTTGCAATATCGCCTCAAATAACAGTCTTCAAAAATCACCTACAACTGTGCATCAATAAAAAATATTAGTCACTTGGACACATTAATTTTTAAGACCAAATTAAAAAAAAATGTGGAGTACCAGGTACTCGTGAAAGATGATGTGTAAACATAGAATGCACTAATACTAAGAGAATCATATACAGAGAACGCACTAATATTAAGTTTGGTTACGCGTGACGGATGACGGCGAAAAATTTGCCCATACCGAGAGCTAAGATCATCATCAAAACAACTGCATTAAGTAGTGTTGTACAAAAAAAAAACAATTAACTAATGACCAACTTACATGTATAAATAATGTATGTGTATGTACCTCCCATTCCAAGCCTACATTGTATTACCTATATTTAAATTGGCTGTAAGTTTACATTTTATGTGCATACATATGTATGTTTGCATTGTTTCTATGATACTTTCAACTACACGTATTTAATAATTAATTACTGTTGCATTTATTGCAGAAAAACATGCTTCATCAATTTTTATATTAATTGATGTCCATTAAAATGCAAATTGGTTATTGGCTAGGAAAAAGTTTTTATATGATTATATACATGTGTTAATTATTACAAATAATAATTCGATTTTATATAAACGTATAAAAAAGACATTTTATATTACAGAGTTATTGATGAAGTTCTTCTTAATTATATATAGGTATTGAATTATACTGAAGACTAAATCTGGTAAGTACTGATAATATCATAAATGTTAACGCAATTAAATAATAGTTGCTTTTTAATACTAAAGAGGCTTATGAGAGGCTTTGGCCGTGCATGCAAACAGTTGGGTTACGCACATGGCCAATTATCATTAAAGGCTTAATGCAACAATTTCCTTATTTGCAATTCGTATAACTGTTTAATGTTACGAGTGAAGTGAAATATTAAAAAAAAAATAAAAAAAAAAACTATAGCCCTTCGGGATAGTGAAGCTTTCTATTAATGAAAGAATTTTTGAAATCGGTTCAGTAGTTCCAGATACTACCCCTTACATACAAACTTTCCCTCTTTATAATAATAATAATAGTAATAATAATATAGTATAAGTATAGATGATATTATAGATAGTCTGTCTCTCGTTCTTGTCCCTTTAGCCTTTAGCGTGTGTAGATTATAAAAAAAAAAAGAGAATCTTACCACCTCATTCTACTTCATACATCTGGCTTTCATTACTTTTCTCAGCATTCGATTATCAGGTATCGTTGCAATGTGGCCAAACTATCTTAGTTGGTCTTCATTGAAAACGAAGCTAGAAAAGAAGTATACCGCATAGGTGTGCATCTTGGAAGGCGAGTTACCGTCAGTGAAGGTAGTAGAGGTAGTAGGGTGGTGGAGCTTCTCGATTCAGTACCAGGAGCCTTGGGGGGAGCTCTGGACACCACAAGCTCCAAATCTAATTTCGGGTGAAGGTTCCAATGTCTTCTTCCAGATCGCTCTGAATGAAAGGTTGGCCTGGTTTCCCATCAGAAAGTATAGTCTTCTATACGGACGGCTCCTTAATGGATGAGCTCTCGGGAGCAGGTGTCTACTCAGAAGAATGCCACGTTGAGCAATCTATTCAACTGGGTAAATTTACAACTGTCCTTCAGGCAGAGGTGTATGCCATCGCTAGTACAGCGCACATTGCACTTAACAAGAGATGGAAAGGCAAGTTCATCTACATCTGCTCCGATAGCCAAGCAGCTATTAAAGCCTGTTCAGCAGCGTTGATCAACTCAAAAATTATTGAAGAAGCGGTCAATAAACTGAACCAGCTTGGGCGATGTAATAAGATCACACTGGTCTGGGTCCCGGGATAATCTGATATCCCGGGAAGTGAGAAAGCTGATGCTCGGCTAGAGCTGAATCAGCGACCCCTTTTATCGGTCCTCAGCCTGTTATTGGCTGCAGTTCAGCTTATACTAAGAACAAGCTTCTTGAACTGCTGCGACTACAACACTATAACCATTGGCACGAGCTTAAATCATGCCGACAGGCCAAAATGTTAGTAGACGCGCCCAGGGCAAACAGAACTAAGTTTCTGTTACACCTTAGTAGAAATGACCTCAAAATCCTCACTGGGTTTACTCCCTTAAACGAGCACCTAAACAAAATTGGAATCAGAAGCTCGGGCCTTTGCGAGATGTGCCTGAAAGAAGAAGAGACAGCTGAGCACTTCATTAGCGAGTGTCCGGCCTTTGCTCGGGTCAGAAAGGCCACTCTACGCAACTACGTCCTACGGGACGTTGATCTACTGGTGCTCAATCTTGCCCTATTGCTTCGCTTTGCGAAAGCGACGGGCAGATTTAGATCAACTCAGCGAATGGGATGGTACTTCACCAAAGTACAGGTCTATGTGCTTGTTGTCTCTACGGGATTACCCCCTTTTAAATACAATACAATACAATCTTAGTTGGTGATTGTCAAAATAATTTTTGTCTTAAAGTAAACATAACATTTTTTGAGATATAAACGTGGCACATTTCAATAGCCAGCTGATTTTGAATTGTTCAGCAAAGGACGAAGAAGAGCACCACTTACCAGCTAGCATTGACCACTTGTAGCTTATAATATACAATATTTAGTTAAGAGTATCATAAATAAAAGTGAGGTTTAAGTACCTGGACATCAAGACATACCGGAGTGAGACTTAAGTTATAGTGATGCAGTAACTATGTATACCGAAACATAGTATAACTTCAAATTCGCCACTCCCCGGAACAGATCTTTTAAATCAAAACTTTTCTCAAAAACCGGGAGGCTAACAGAATCCCGCCTCCTATTCAATATCAGCACAAAAATAAACTCTTAACTCTTAAGCATTGCAGTGCAAGTGAAATCCTTTTAAGTGATTTTTAAAATGTCAAGACAAGTAACAATTTATTCATAGGGCTTTTCCATCCCGGCTCCCGGGATATCTCGCAACTTTTCCACTTTTCATTGCATAAAAACAAAAATCAGGAGAAAAAAAATATTAGCCAAAATCGAATTCGTTACTTTCGAATTTTCCTCGACTCCATCAGATAAACGCAACAAAACAAAAACGAAAAAAAGGAACGTTCATTCAAATCAATAGAGAAGGATAAAGTTTTCCACTTTAGCAATGTTTTACTGCGCGTTCTTGGTGCTTCCATGTTGAATTTTCCCGAAAACTTGTGTGCACTACACTAACAAAAAAAAAAAAAAAAAAACATAAAAACATCAACAAATACGAGTACGAGTCGAGTCTCGAGTATGCACGGCAGTTGGGTTAGAAAAACTTTCTCGCAGGAAAAACCGTCAAGCACACTGACACACATCCAACACCGTTCGGCATTGGCATCGAGACATATCTATTTACATACACATGTATGTCTTCTAACAGGAAACCAGGAAAAGACTCTTTTTTCTTTGTTTCTGCAGCTCTGTCATGTAAGATGAGTTTTGAAAGAGGAGGAGCAGTGCAGCAAGCATAGTTCTTTTGATATCGAAGCTTCACCGCGTTATCTTTTCGTCGACGCGCGGTGAGTCTCTCTTCTGAAGTGGAAAACTTTTGCAGCGCATGAAAAACTAGGAAACCCAGGAATGTACGTATACATTCCCAAGGAAAACATCAAATGTGGAATTTTCGCCACGATTTTCATTCTATTTTGGGCAAACTTTTTTTCTGAATTTGCAGCTAATTACCTCCAGCCGTGTACCTAGCAACATAAACAACATACACGTTAGTATGTACGATGATGTATGGATGTATGTATACGTAGGTTATTTGGGCATAAAAACATCGAGCGCATTTCACAAAAGCAATGCGTTTTTTTTTCAATTTGCTTCAATTGTAGAGGGCGTCCGTGGTCGACGTCGAGTATCTAATTAAGGATCCGCTATACGACACAGCACAATAGGTACGTAGAATCCATGTGATGTGACATTATGGCAGTACCGACTGGTACAACCGTCTTACGTCCTACGTCCTTTGCATTGACTTCCGTTTATAATTAGCAAAATACTCTGCACTCTTACCGTCAAGTTAATTACAGCCATTAATTTTTAATTAACAGACAGAAACAACAAGGATCGCAGCAAAAAAAAACATACCACCGGAAATCCTCGTGAAGAATGCACTTGCGTCGAATTGAGGACATGAAAAATTACTAGAGTCGTTGACATCCTCGTTTGTTTCACTAAAAAAAAAAAACAAAAACAAATGTGTGTACGCGGTTTTCCCACATCTGGTTTCTTACAGTGATGGATGCAGACCACTGACCTTTAAATGATGGTTAAAGTTTGAACTTTGAAGTAGTCGAAAGGGACGAGCTTCGGGAGAATACAGTTGCATTATGGTACAAGAATGTATTTAAATTGTATTTAACGGTTGGTTCCGCGAAAGAAGAAGTTCTTATCCAGGAGAGTGTTTAAAAATATCATGGACCTCGCTATGATCACGGAAATTTATAAATACGACTTCCCTTTGGGTAAATATGAATCTGGAAGAGACACGAAAGGGGATCTGATATGATAGTCTGTTTCGAACATCACCCGAACATAATACATACATACATATAGACTTAAAAGGATCGGTTTTTTTCATAAAAATGTGGTTAGGCAAAAGGCAATTGTGTATCATAAGAAAAATTTTAGCGTGAACACAAAAAGGAGATACTGTTATGTTGGTGGCAAACCGCAAAGACGTGCTGCCTCTGAACTGCTGAGTAAATAGGAAACTATAAATGCTGATCTGGATTGCTTTTGTTTGAAAATTGTTGCCTTGGATGCAGAATTTGAAGTAAGCGCTTAGCTGTGATCACTTGAACAGAAGTCATATTTTATCACGATAGTGTAAGACCACATGAGCAATGAAAAAACATCCAGAAACTTGGTAAGTTGGAACTACAGCTTAGATCGCTCCAAAATTTGACAGTGAAACAAGACTTCTCTTTGAAAAGTGAGACTTTCTATTCCAATGAATTAAAAAAGATGCCAAAAACGCTGGCAAAGAGTCCTTAATAATACAATTTGGGAAAAGCTGATTTAGATTTTTTAGTAACAAAACAAAACAGAACAGGTAATACTAGTATGTAGTGTGTGGAACGAGTTGAAATCCTGTGGAACGCAAAAAACAGCTAATTCAATATTTTATTGTTTTATTTAAGACTAGTGGTTAACCGGTTCGCTTCACTACACCCATTGAAAATAGTGTTTATGTCATAAATGTAATGGAATTTTTTCGAGTGACTTTTTGTGAATAGTAATGACTCTGGTGGAGAATTAAATGCCGACAACTCTATTTGGATTTAAGAAAACTGTCCAAACAATAATATCCTAAAAACCCAAAAACTTACCAGCCGATTGAGCTGAAACTTGAAAACTTTTGATTTACAAATATTTCTCACTTCATAACAAATATATTCTGTAAGTTTCAGCTTAATCGGATGGTTTTGAAATTTTGGTGTTCCAGCGCCATCTATCGGAGAACTTGAGAACTGTTGATGTAGGAACATTTCTCAATTCATTACAAATATATTGTGTAAGTTTCAGCTTAATCGTACGGTGAGTTTAAAAATGTTTGAGTTTCAGCGTCATCTAGCGGAAAACTTGAAATTTTTTGATGTACGAACACTTCAAACATAAAAAATGTATATAGGTAGTGTATGTTTCAGCTCAATTGGATGGTTAGTTTATGAGTTTTGAGGTATTAAACGAAAAGCTCATTTTTATATATAAAGATTAGCTGTTGCCCGCCTGGCGTTCCCCGTGTACTTTTTTAAAATTTCAATTTGCTTTTACAATCATATTTATTGCAAATGTTATTTCAGTCAATGGGCAAAAATTCAAATATACCACATTCACACATTATGACGTCACCCACACTGCTGTATGGCTATTTGCTTCGATCTCCCCTGATGGCAAATTGTTGGCGATGATTTCATGAATTGTTTTGAGTATAGCTCAGATCAGGGATAATGCAGAAGGATGATTTATATCTCAAATGAATCTAAAAAGAATTTACTAAAAATAGTTCTTTTTGGTTTGAAATCCAATAAGCCATTGTTAGGTAAGGGCTGTGTAATGACAGAAAATTTGATTTTCTGCCACTTCGATCTCAATTTCTCAGCTCATATAAGAAATGTAGTATTCTGAATATACCTATAAATACCGCAGATCATAGTAGTGAAAACCGCATCCAAATCCGTTTAGTGGTTCTCGAGATTACTATGTACCTACAGAAACTAGATTTTTGCATTATTTCGTCACTCTCAATTTTTTAAAAATGATTTCCTCGTTAATTTTCGCATTTGCAATGAGTTTTCTGTGGACATACAACATACTACAAACAAAGCATACTATGGTTATTCATATGGCCCATTTTACACCACATCGCGTGCAACTTCATAAAGATACACCTCGAGTCCGTTCACGAACTATCAAATTTAACTTGTTGGAATTAAAGCTCCCATTCTCGAATTCTGATAAAGGCGATATTATCCTGTAATGTGTAATCGTACGTATGTATGTATAACAGCACAGTTTAATCATTAAAACACTTTTCGCACATCGTTACTTTGGACGGCCTACGCATTACTTGCCGTTGCCAGATGCCAGCAGTCTCGCTGTCTCATAACACATACTCTGCTCACATCGGAGATAGAAAGAGGATGAGACCAAAACCAAAACTCGATGGCAGATACCACGAATAACAAGTGTTGCCATTCTAAAAGATTTTCGTATTCTTTATTTTACGTGACTTTGTCGAGAGCTAGGCGTAACATTTTCCAAAGGACATTTAAAAAAAATGCAAAAATCGTAATTTAAAAATAGCGGGCTAAAAGAAAGAGCCCTGGAATTATAGAACTAAAACTGAGCAAAACATCAGAAAAACTCCAATACTATCCGCTTAATGGAATCTGTATCCGGTTTTCAGTTTTTAATTTGATTTTATTTGAATGAAAAATCTGTAAAATCAAATGTGTATGTATGTATGTGCACTGTACTCTCTCCTTACGGATACCTCTCATAACCGGACACCTCTTATAACCGGACAGATTTCAAAGAACGGAAATAAAAACTCGATTTTTCATATAAAAAATTCTCCCATAAAACGACACGGACAGCAATTGTCGTAACCGCCATAGAATGTCGCTCTCTCTTAACTGGACAAAACACATCTACTTATGGCAAATTGTTTACATACTTTTTTTTTGTTTTTGTTTTGTTTTCCTCTTCTAAGCACTTTGCAAAGAAACGAAACAAAAATATAAACTGTGGAGTGCGCCTTTGCGTTATTATCACGTTCGCGGTCTCGCGGACACATAATTTTCAGTGGAAAACGCTAGAATGACACACGCATATCTCCGACATTTTGAGAGATATTTTATATTATTTTATGCGAATTTTGTATACAGATAAAAATGATTCCGCTGGTCACAGTGAAGTGAAAATTTGTCTCTGGTAGGATAAAATAATGCCGGAATATGGAAGTATAGAAACTGTATTTCCCGTCGGGGTATCCCGTCTTGTTCTTACATACCTAAAATTCTTTGACGGCCCGCTAATTTCCTTAACCAATGAGGGCATATGCCATCTTGTCCGCGAACATCCAATTTTTTTTGTTATTTTTATTTTGTATTTTTTTTGTTTGTTTGTTTTGTATGTTATGTGTATGTATGTATGTATATGTAATTTCAAGCTTTATTTCCATAGACAGAAATATGGATTTTGAGGTAATTTGTGTTTATCACATACAAATTAATTCATTAACAAAATAAAACTAATACCATAGGTCTATTAATTGTGTTTCGTTGATGTTAATTTATTTTTTTTTTTGCCCTATAACCGAACACCTCTCATAAACGGACAAATTTCTCGATACCGTCAGTGTCCGGTTTTGAGAGAGTTCACTGTATATGTATTTCGAAAAGTGATTTTACTTATTGTAAAAAATTTGGTGTTTTTGAATATTCGTTTCTGGCAACAAGGCAAAGAGCACATCGTAGTCTACGGTTTGTGTATGAGAGGAAAGTGATTTGGGTCGTCGAATACTTTTTTCCTTGTACAGCGTTAGAACATAAGTAAATAAATAAAGAGTGCAAATAATTCAGTAAATGCTGTAAAAATAACACATGGCTCCGAAGCCATTACATATTCTTACGGGTTACTAAAAACCGAACCTACATACGAGTATGGTTATACTGTCGCCTTGAAAAGAATTCAAGGCCTACCCAAAGATGGATCCAAATCCATATATGACTACGTCTCTGCGTCTTTTCTTTTAAAAGCACATGAAAGACTTATTAATTTGCTACACGTATGAGTATACATATGTGCCTATCCGGTCAATGTTTACACCCCACGCGTAAACAATGAGTCTGTTTCAAAACACGAATGTGTCCTCCAAATAAATTGCTACATAAAAAGGATTAGTTGATCCAACCCACGTCTAATCTAAAACCAGCACAATTAATTGTCAGTTTAAATGGTCTTTTGGCAACCGGAAAATCAAAAAAAAAAAAACTCTAATTTCCTTTAACACTTCGGTTTATATTCTTTTCAACTCTTTGAATTTTTTTTCTATTCTTTTTATTAATCATTCAACAACTGAGCACGATTGTGGAATTCCAACTGTGGTAGCGGTGCATTCTTGGTAACAATGTCTTAGTGTCCCCACGATGTTCAAATTACAAAATTCCTTGCGATCCAGGACGGTGTGCTGGTTTTTTTTTCTAAGTATTTTTCTATTTCTCACCGCTAAGGTACCTAAGGAACCTACTTCCAGGGGGTGGTTGTGGAAGGTATACAAATGTCTGCACGAAGTGTGGAATACATTTTTTCCGCTGGACATATGAACAGACGTGTGGAAAATTCCATGTTCGATGTTAAGTGGACATTTTTGTGGTGTGAACAGCTAAGGGTTGGTTTTTTTTTTTTTTTTTTATAATACCTATGTCTGTGACTATTTTACTGACTGAATAGTGAAAATTGCATTTTTGGCAAATATCAATTGTTGACATTAGTTGAAAAGGGATATCGCTGCGATGCACTAAGAGTCATCTAGACAATTTATTGGCAATTATTATTGAAATGAAAACCTGGTTTTGAAGTGAAACTTCTAAAGTCGCGGTAGGGCAGTAAAATAAAACTCAAATGAAACAAAAATATTCACAGAGGGGAAATTTAAAGGGGTATCTTCTATACAAAGTATAACAGGAAATGTGTCTTTCTGTATCTCGAACCCCACTAAACGGATTTGGATGCGGTTTTCACTAGGTATTATGATCTGCATTTCCTGACGGTATTATTGACAGATCTCTTAGTAATTCCGTTGTAACATTAACTACATATGTATGTGTGAGGTTGCATTGTCTTGTTGGATTTGGAACCACATGTTAACCAAGCCTAAAACATGCAATTCTGATGTCAAAAAGTTATCAATCATGTTACAATAATGTTTTCTAATAACAGTAAAAGTCAATGATTCCTACAGATCACATAGCGGCAGCTTACTTTACTTTCACTTTTAATGGATGCAAATGTGACTGAGGAATAAGGTGAAATGAGGATTTTCTATTGGCCAGATCCGACTATTTTATTTATTACCCTATGAATTTAAATGGAAATGAGCCTTATAGCTCACTATGATTTCACTATGATACGGTAACATTATGTACGGCGTCGTTAATGGTGTTTTGGAAAAAGCTCTTGCGTCGACTAAATTTCCAATGGATACAAATGCAAATCTTTGTGCATAATCCTTACTATAATAAAAATGTAACTTTTTTTCGACTGCAAAGACTTTGTTCCCATTTGTCTTAAAAACTACTGCAAGAAATTAAATAAATTAATTTTATCTGCTATCCAGAGGCGGAAATCTAAGCTGATATCTGGGCAGATATTATTTTTATGAATACCTTCAAGCTCCTAGCTTTAGAATGCCTCGGCCGATGGGAATGGGATTTCTTTTATTATAAAGTTCAATTTTGTACAAACATTTTAAAATATAAATCATCTTCGTACGTTATACAGAAGTTGAACAATAAGCATTAAATTAAAATTAACGATCAATTAAAAATGACATACGATTCAAGAAAAGCTTAAGCTACGAGCAGACGATATGCAAAAGTCGCATGTATATGCGAGTCTGACGTAATTTTTGCGTCATCATATGCGATTTATGCTCGCTATCGTCTGAACATCTATTTAGGACAGTGCTTTGCAAGCATATGCGGACAATATGCGAAACGCATTTCGCAAACCAATTTGTGACGTTTCCGCATATCGTGTGAACACTTTCGCTTATCATTTGTGACAATTTGCGAGCATATGCGATCATTTGCAAGCGTCCCAACCATATGCGACCGGACGAAAACCTTACATTGCATAAGACCGCATATTTGCGAACAAATCCTAGTCTGCAGACAAAATTAAACTGAGCATGAGAGATCTCAAAAGTTTGAAAATTCGGTTTGGACTGTGTGCAGGTACTTTTTTTTACTTTTATTTTACATATTGCTTTGGTTGAGTTGTGACAGTTAAATTGTGAAGAAAAATTATTTTATTATAATTATTAGGTATAACATATGTAATTGTGGAAGCAATCAATCCGTAGGGTACCTAGCGGTACATGAAAAGAGTACGTGTCGCCATATAATTGTAGTCGAAATAGTAGGTCTGTTTGGTAACATGCTAGTTTTCGAATGTTCTATGTAAACTACATAGAATGATGACAGTTTCATGGCTCTCAATTTTTATTACTCTCAGTTGGCTCTCAGCTTGCGATGTATTTTCTGCAAGACCTATTCCTCTGACAGTTTGTGAAATGTTATAATCTTCATTAGGTCTGTTTGATGTGTCTTTTTCGCGTAAGTGATTGATATCTGTCAAATAGAAAATATGTGATCTGCAAATTCTGTCGCATATAGGCCACAACATTTGCGACCCCATTTGCAAACATATCATAAATGCGAACACTATGTTCGCAAATGCATTTGCGAGTTTTGGGACAAAAGAAGCATATCGTGTGAACACGTCTATATGCGAGTTTGCGAGCAATGCCTACTTTATAGAATTTGCGAGTTTTTTCGTGACGTCAGCACTCGCATATAAAGGGTGATTTTTTAAGAGGTTGAGAACTTTTTTTAAAAAAAAAACACAAAAAATTCGAAAAAATGAATGAAATATTTATTTGAATCGATAGTTTGAACCTTGCAATTTAATGTTTAAAGATAATTTCATGCAAATGTTGACCGCGGCTGCGTCTCAGGTAGCCCATCCGCTGAGTCCAATTTTGGCATACTCTTTCACACATATCGGCCGGTATCTCACGAATGAATGCATGGATGTTGGCTTCCAGTGCGTCAATCGAAGCGGGCTTGTCCCTATAGACATTAGCCTTGACATACCCCCACAAAAAATAATCTAATGGTGTCAAATCGCACGATCTAGGCGGCCAATTGACCGGCCCGAAACGTGAAATTAACTGTTCACCAAACTCGCCTCGCAATTGCGCCATTGTTTCGCGTGCTGTGTGGCATGTGGCACCGTCTTGTTGAAATCACATATCATGCAAGTCAAGAACTTCCATTTCGGGCAAAAAAAAGTTTGTTATCATCGCTCGGTAGCGTTCACCATTGACAGTAACGCTGCGATTCGCATCATCTTTGAAGAAATATGGCCCAATAATGCCGCCGGCCCATAAACCGCACCAAACAGTGGCTTTTTCGGGATGTATTGGTAGCTGTTGCAATGCTTCTGGCTGATCTTCACTCCAAATGCGGCAATTTTGCTTATTTACGTACCCATTCAACCAAAAATGAGCTCCATCGCTGAACACAATTTTTCGATAAAAAAGCGGATCCTCGGCCAGCTTTCCAAGAGCCCATTCACCAAAAATTCGGCGTTGTGGTAGGTCGGCTGGCTTTAGTTCTTGCACCAGCTGTATCTTAAAAGGATTTACGCCCAAATCCTTCCGCAAAATTTTCCACGTAGTGCTGTAACAAAGGCCTAACTGCTGGGAACGGCGCCGAATCGACATTTCGCGGTCTTCTGTCACACTAGCTGATACGGCCGCAATATTTTCTTCACTACGCACAGTACGTAAACGTGTTGGTGGTTTAATGTCCAACAAAGTAAATTTGGTGCGAAATTTGGTCACAATCTTCCGAATAGACTGCTCAGAAGGTCGAGAATGCCGATCATAAAATGGAAGCAGCGCGCGATGAACATTTCGAACCGAGCACGAATTTTGATAGTAAAATTCAATAATTTGCAAGCGTTGTTCATTTGTAAGACGATCCATGGTTAAATTGCAAACCAAACTGAAGCTGTTTGACAGTGACACAAGGTACTAAACACACGTCAGCTGTCAAAACCAGTGTTGCCAAAACCAAACCAGCTAAAAAATCACCCTTTATATGCGACTTTTGCATATCGTCTGCTCGTAGCTTTAGATCGTTGGATTTTACCAACGACCAGCGGAGATAATCTCGTGTGTGCGCAGGTTTTTTTTTCTGTGTTGTTTTATTTTTATTTTGGAACTGTTTGAATGCACATAACGCAGAAACTAATGGATGGATTTTGATGAAACTTGACATAGTGATTGCTTATGTTCTTGGTCAACATTTTTTATACTTTTTATCCCCGAAAATGATATGGTTTTTACAAAATATTGAAAAAAACTGCATATCTGTAAGGAAAATTATAGTTATTCAGCCCTAGGTCAATAGTAGCTTATCGGATTGAAAAACAAAAAAATAGGCGAATTTAGTAAAGTTTCCACTGATTCCTTTGAGGTATAAATCATCCTTCGGCGTTAAACTGGAGCTGAGCTATGCTCAAAATAGTTCATGAAATGTTCGACAACCATTTTCCATAAGTGGAGACCGCAGCCAACAGCCGTGCAGCTGTGGGTGACGTCAATAAGTATGTACCGCTATAGGTATGCCGTATGTATATTAAAAGTAGTGTTTGTGTGTTCGACTTTTATGCGTTCGCACATCGCTCATCCGTTTGCGATAAAACTTGGGGCATATGTAAAAAAAAATATTGTTGTTGTGCGCACCCAGGGGAAGGTTCCTTCTACGTTGGGGGAGGGTTTCCACTTCATTGCAATTCCATTTTTTTTATTTTTTTCCATAAGCAAACACATTCATCATGATCTCGAATCTGCAGTCGGTGGAGACATTGGGCCACCACACACGAGATCAATTCTACCGGCGCAAAACCAGTTTCATACCATCCTTCGAGCGCACACGGGATGATTTCTGCCGGCAGAAAAAATTGTGTACATAAACCCCTTTTCACTGTAGTAGTATTTTTTCGGACCGGAATATATTTTGAAAGTTGTTTATGTATTAGTTTCCTACCTCAACCGCTCAAACTCGGCAGAATATTTTCAGCCGATTCTTACCGCAGACCTCAGTCCCTTCGCCTACAAACCCGGTTTTCTGCCGGCAGAAATCATCTCGTGTGCGGGGGCCCAATAATATTATGTACAGTCAAATCCATTTATGTCGAATTTTCACGGACGATTAAAATTGGTGCAAGTTAGAGAGATTTTTGATAAAATTCGAGCTAGAACGATTATCCCCTTTTGTTGAAAACGCATTTAGTCATAGATCATAGTGGAAGTTAGCAAAAAAAAAAAAAACAGAATGAAAAAAACCTTTAAATGAACATTAATTAATAACAGAATAATTTGTGATACAAAGTAGGTACCAGTCAGTTTCCGATTTCCTGGTATGTTAGAAAGTTAAAAAATATGTTTTTTTTAACACCTCAGTTTCGAAAAATCATTTGGACTTGCCACAAAAAGCATTTAAATACGAGGAAATTTGTAGGTCAAGTTTTGAAAATCAGAAAAAACATGGGAGGCGGGCGAAGCAAGGCGAGTACGGGTCAGCTAGTTTCCCATAAAGTTGTAGCCTTGAATCCAACTTGTTGAGCATGGTTTCGAATTGAGGCTGATGGATTGTTTTGAAAAAGAAATGTTTTCAGCTGATCTTCTTGTACTACGCTGTGACATAATGCTTACTTAGGGAACACCTTGTTTTTACAGCTACGAGCAACTAATTAGAAACGATTCACAAAAAAAAACAAAAAAAAATGTAGCATTTATTCAAGTGGAAATGTTGAATGAGATTGATCCATAAATATCTGTTTAGACTGTCAGAAGAGTGGTCGCCGTGGCCGCGGTGGTTAGTTAGGTTAGGTTCAACTCCTGGCCGGGTCTAACACCTAAAAGAGTTTTTTTTCACGGTACCACCTCTTTCGAATGCCTGACAAGCATCAAAGAGTATCATTTGTCACGATTGAGCTTCTCAACTCGCCGTTCGGAGTCGGCAAAAAACTGTAGGTCCCTTCCATTCGTGCAAAATTATAACACGCACACACAAATGGTTGCGAGAAGCAGGCCCATGTATCGTTATTCCCGTGGAGATCTTTACATCACTATATCTGTTATGTATAGGAAAGGTTTTTCCATAAAATGTTAATACAAGTTTATTGAAAAACTATACCTACCTAAAAAAAATTAATATTGTGCCTTCTAAAACGACAAATATTGTTGTTTTCATCTAATTATGTGCGCCACTAGATTTTTTATCATTTTCATGTTCAATGCCAAAATTTATATAAGGGGAAATAATTGTATAGTTTTATGTGTTATTTAGGTAAAAACTAAATAATATGGATCTTTCATAATCGTTTCTAATTAGTTCGCCGTAGCTGTATGTAGATCACTTTGCTTAGTTTTCGAAATGTTGAAATGATGACAACACCCTACGACTACGATAATGACTACATCATCTGCATAGCTAGTTCGCCTGCTACTGCTGTTCACATCAAAGAAGAATGATAGTGAAAAGGAACAACATATTGTAACTTAAAAAAATACTCAAACTAATTACACTTCGAATGGATCTGTGTATTCACTTCGCAGTCGACTTTCGTTTCCAATACAACGAGCTTCAACCCGTTAAACATAACAAAAATTAGTTAATTCATTACCGTTAATAGCTTATTTTGCATATCATTCTATACCAAAACTAGGAAAGTTTTCACTTTGGCGTCTCCGCTGCAACTGCAACAGCACTCGTAGCAACAAAAACTTAAAACAGTAGCGCCCGCCGTCAGATGCCGACTGAGTACTGAGTCTCTGAGGACATTAACTTTCTCGGAAAAGGCTACAAACACTAAACATCGTGGCGCCAACTCAAATTATCACGGGACAATGTCGGAGCAAATTCTACGCTTTCGCTTTTGCTTTTTAATTTTAATTTTTCTCTCAACCGAGTACCAGAGAATAACAATGTTCCCCCAATGCACATTGAATCCTGAATATTTTATGAAGAGTTTTAGAAATAATTAAAATTGCTCACAACCTTGCCTTATGCTGGGAGTCGAGCCATGGGAGCAGTCTTATAATAATTTTAATTAAATGTGCAAATGGATGCAAGAGAAATAGATAGCCATGGTTAGAATGCGCGTCCGTCCTGCTAACCAACTTATGCAAATGGTCAGAGTGTTTAACGTTCACCGATGACGATGGCGACTAGGTACGGGCTTTTGTTTCGTTTGTCCGCTTGTCGGTTGATTCGACTTCGAAGAGGGTACTAAGCATTTTATGTCATGAATATTAAAGGGCTAACTCCAGAGGAAAATTATTTATATTTTCTTCTGTTTTTTTTTTTTGTTTCGAAAGCACAAGAAATCCTTACACGAACCGGAAATGGAAACCGTAGTTTATGTAGGTACATTATATTTTGCATTCTATTTTACTTACTGAGTGATGGGTTCAGCAAAAATGAACATGCAAATTGAAGGTATACATAGCGCTGCGATGAGATTTCTCTGTTAACTTTTGTATTGGTCAACTGGGAGCTGGGGGATTTTATTCACCTAGATAGAAGAACAAGAACGATGAAGCTGGCAGTTTGCGATCATTAAAGCGTTAAAGACGTATTCGGACGCTATTGGCTTTTCTTTGCGAGTACCTAAACATCTAGAATCTAGCGCACTGTGATTGAATTGTAGTAGGGTAAGGCAACGACAAAAGATAACGACTTCCGTTTAATCCAGTTTGAAGCAGTTTTTTTTTTCAGCTAATTCAAAGAGAATGCCCTTGCATGTCCTTGATTCATTACTTTCGTCAGTTGCCATTTATTCTCGATTTCAATCGGTCAAAAAAATTCACAGACGATTCCACGTATGACTGCTGGAATAACTATGTTATGATTAACAGTGCTTAAAAATATGTACACTTGTAAGTTGTATGTATGTACATACATATGTATATGTATGTTAGACTGTAGTGATTACCTCACGTCACTCTTATAACCAACATTCATTGGTACCTTTGACAGATAAACTTACATTTCACTACATACTACATATGTTATGTACAAACAAATGAGCTAACTAGTCATATGTGAGGTCAATGACAAAGTAGTCATATTTGATATCGATAATAATATTGCAACAGGCAGAGTTGTTGCAACAGATGCATTCGCGTATTAATTTAATTTCGCAGTTTGCAGGCCGTCGCGTCGTTCACCCATGTTAATTACTTATCTTTTATTTTAAGGATGAGCCACATCAAACAAATTTTCTTTAGAATGTAGGTACTCCCTTCGAATGATGTAAAAATTAATAAAGCTAAAAAATATAATTTAAAGAAATAGTTTTATTTTATTGAAACAAAACGACTCGTACCTACCCATATTAAAATGTAACGGACGTCTTTGAAAACCGAGATGATTTTTTTGGAACTCAAATCACGCTCTCTAAAATAGCAAGAACTTTTATTTTTCGGAGTTCAGTTTCACTCAAAAAGGGAATAATAATAAATTCCCTTCCTATAATGTGGTGTATGTCTATAATATATCCCAATCATGGTTGTGAACCATTTTCGAAACTACATTTGAGCCTTGGCTATTCTATGTTTTGACATTCGTCCAGTTTGGCATGGTTGTAGCACAGACAATAAATCTGATTGTCTGTGGTTGTAGTATGAAATAACGCATATCTGAGGTTGTTGTATAAAATATGAAACCCATAAAATAGAATTCGAACATCAATGCTTATCACCCCTACTGTTATACCAATATTGTAACGATTGTGAATAACCAACATCGGAGGTGTGTACAATTTGGAATATGTGCGGTAGAATCGGCTTAAGACGCTTTTCGAGCAACCGGCGGAAAATAGAGCCTCTCTTAAGCCTAGTAAGCTGCTGATGCAAAACGAAAAATCCCATACAAATGTGACGCAACGAAATCGAAAATTTTCGTTTTGCAGTTCGCTGTTCCGCTGCGAAATTATTCTGATGGGGATTGTAAAGGGTTTTTCAATAAGAGCGCTACAAAAGTTTTTTTTTAAATAAAACAAAAAAGGTTTTGGATATCAATGAAATTCTTTATTCCTGTGAAAGTACGTTCGATGCCATTATGTATGGAACTCGATTTATTTTGCATGGCCACCACGGGCACGCTTGCAGAAGTCCAGACGCTGAAATGTCAAAAGAGCGGCAAGAAATATGGCGTCGTTTGCTGTCCCTGTCGCTCTACTTTTGTAGTGTCCCTGTTGAAAAACCCTGTATTAGATAATATTGTCTCCAGTCATTTTTCGCACCGAATTTCTGCGGTGTTTGGTCAAAAAGACATAAGTCCTAAATCTTAGTTTTGCAATAAATGCGTTTTAGTTCAATAATATCTTCTTAATAAAGTTTTACGTTTTAAAGTAGTATTGTAATGCCATAATAACATAAATTATAATATGTACAACAATCAATTGACCATGTTATTATTTGAAAAATTTAAAATGTTCACTCGGTCAAAACAACACATGTGGAAACATAATTATTTGAAAAATGTAAAGTTTTCACTCGGTCAAAACAACACATGAGGATTTTTTTTTTTTTTTTTTTAAACACTATCAGATCTGTGTCATGGTTTGCATGCTGTTTAATAAACAGTTGTTAATGAGTAACTCGTTGTCGAAATGTGGCTGGGTGACGGATTAAAGAAACTCTTGAAGGAGTACCCGGTCTACGCGGTGCAATTTCCTTAACTGGTTTAATCAAAAGTAAAATTGAATGTACTTCTTTAGTGCAAATTAAAAACTTACCGAAAATAGAAAATAAGTTTTCTCGCAAAAATTTGTATGCAGAATATCCTAAAAAAATTAATTTAAACAAAAATCAAAAATATATAAAATATTTTATTATACATAGTTGTACCTACTTTAAATTAAAATAAAAAAATCGATCTCACAGAGTACTGCGCGATACTGCCCAAAAGGATCGAATTATACTCCCGAGCAAAAAATTGGAACGGCAGCCCTGATCCCATTGGTGCGTTAACGCACTAGGCCAATTTTATTTATTGTAACATGTGGAACATTTGCATTTATTATATTTACATATGTATATCTTCCTGAGACCCAAGCTAAAACCAGATTGACCATGTGTTTGATGTTACCTATGGTCTCTCATAGGGCTTAACTGAGCGTAAATTTCGACCTTAAAAAAAGTGGGGTGGAGGTTTCCGAGAAAACTGGGGTATAATATATTATACATTGGGCCTGTATCTAACAAACTAATTATTTTTTTATTTATTTTATTTGTTTATTTTGAAGAAAAAACAATTATATATTAAGTTGGATATTAAGATCGTATCCAATGTACAAAAAATCAGATTATAACGTTTGCGTCAATGTTATAAAAATTTTAAAATGTTTGTACGAAATATCAAGCAAAACGACCATGCGTCTGTGTGGAACATTTTCAACAAATTTCTTCGAGTAACTTAGGTGATGATGGAATACTCGTCACACAGCAGCGTTGACCTTCAAGCCCAATTTATCCCTTATGATTTCCCGAGAAAGATTTTGGGAGACTATTAGGAGGTGTCCCTCTCTCTAGCCTTGCGTTCACTACTAAAGCTATTTGTCATTCTTTCAAATTGTACACTAACGAGTTTTTTTTTTTTTTTTGCTGCAGACTTTTTCGTGGCAGTGGCAGGTGGTAGACATGTGCGATTGTGCGAATGGAATGATTTACCACTGAATTCACTTAACACACTATTCCCACTGCTGCTGAGTTTTTAGCTAATCAAACTGCTCGTCTCGACAATCGCTCAGACAATCTTCGGAGTACATTCTATGGAATGACTCCGATTTGGTGGAAAGCGACAAATATACCGTAACCACTGAGGCTGCAAGCAAAATGAGGTCCTTCGACACAAGTACCGCGTCATTGTCCAGCAATCCGCCAGCATACAAGCTCCAGAGTGTCAGCATAAATGTATGTCTACTCAGTTTGAATCCTTCAACGCAGTTATGGGTAAAGGTGAGAATCAAATCAACACCAGGAAAGGACTCACCAGCACCAGCAACGCGTTTATGTTTAACCTAGCAACTTGAGGTAATTTTATTCTTATGGAGTAGAGAACCATCATTGTGATGGTCTTAAAAAAGAGACCAAGTTTTTGAGCTCAGAATCTCTGAATAAGAAGCGAAGACCTTTATCAAAACGAGAACGTGCGAAATCATCAAAAATGTATAGTGTCCGATTTTATCACCCAAAATGCCGGTCAGATTGTCTTTTGTAAGATCTGGTAAATTTCTGATAATGCAGACTGCATTAATAAACGCTAAATTGTAATACATCTGCTGATTTTCCGCTTCAAATCGGACTTTTGTGCATGTTTAAGGCGAGCAAAATGCGGTTGTTTGAATGATTCTGCTCCTTTCATGATGAAATTTTTTTTTTATTTTTTTCTTCTTCCTTAAAACCAGCTTCAGGTGACGATCGCAAGTTGTACAAAGGCGATATTGTTCTTCTAGTTGATTTTTGTATTCATTAATTCCTCCTCAAACTTGGACTCACTCTTTGGTTCAAATTGTGCCAATTTTTCTACTTTCAATCGCTGCCCCTCGTTGCATACTAGACAGAACCCATTCGATGGGAATTGATCACTAAAATCTGACAAATTGTAATTATCTTTCCTGCTTGCCGACAAATCACTGCAGTCTAGCTGTTGATAGATTTCCCGATTGTAGTCACCATATTTAGTGAAACCATTGTACTGCTCACATTGTGGACATGTGAAACTATTTGCTTCCAAGTAGGGGACCTTTGTATTTTTATTACACAACCAGCAATTCACAGTAACTTTAAAGTTTGACCTGATTTTCTCGTATAATTTATACAGAATTACAACGGTCACAAAGCTTATCGATAATATCGGTATAAGGCTTACCGGAAGCGTTAATAAGTATTGCATTTTGAATGAGCTAATTTAACGTTTTACACTATCGTTTGGGTGTCAAACAAATATACCTTCCTTTTTAAGCAAACAAATCAGAGTTGCCGATGAAGTTCGAAAAAGTGAATTTCTGGCAATGTTTGAGGCGGAATTGCACCTAACAAATTATTTCTTTATCCAATTCTTGTTGATTTTCCTGAAACTTAAATTAGAACATCATTAAGGTTATTATGATCATCAACTGTTAATAATCGTATTGCTGTAAATAATGAACATGATTTCATCCTCATTTATTATCTCTGCTCATAATATAACATAATAATACATAACATATTATGTTTTAAATAACAGATCGTTTGCATGGTTATTGTTGGAGTTGTTCTTGAGTTATTGCTCAAGTCCGTTATAAAACTGGAAATCATTTCTAAATCCAACTAAAGTTGGTACAGTAATGCTACAATTCATTGTCATTTCCTTTAAATGTAAAATGTAAAAACTCTCCGCTCCACCCTTAAAACAATTAACTTAGGTACCTACCTAGTACCTATACTTACCACCAAAATGATCGTATAGTCATTTTCGGTTAAAAGAACATTTTAGTTTGTAGACTAGTTGTGTGGAAACTATTAACATCACTTATGAACTTTGAAAACTACATTAAACGTCTCCACGGAGGGTGAACTACACTTTTGCTTCTCCTTCCACTTACATGCACACATACGGGTATGTACATACTTACGTATCTGAGCAGTAAAAGAAAAAAAACTATTCACTAAACACACTCCAAATTTAAAAGTTATTCTTAAGAGAAAACTTTTTTTTACCGCCGATTGCCGAACCAGCCGGTTCAACCAGACTTAAGGCAACATTCTGCGAGGGATTTTTTGACAAATCAAATTTGCCAGGCGAGTAACCCGGATTTGGCCAAATGTCTATTTTATCGACTTGTGGGAAAATGAAAAATAAAATAAAAAAAATACATATGAAAAAAGTTTTTCCGCATAGAATCATTTTGCTGCGGTTCCAATGCACTTGCTGCCATGAAAGTGTAATGAAGTGAGAATTGTTCTATATTTAAAATGAAATTTCTACTGAACTTTGTTAAAGTGGAGTTGGCACTAGAATTCAGAAGATAACAATGAGATAAATGAATTAATGAATAATTGTGTTCCCCAATTGGAGACCGACGAGTCTATCGATTTATAAAATCTCCACAAGCCTGGTTACTCCGATGAGACTCAGTATTTTTTTTTGGGTCTAGTGATGGGATTTCCCCTATATTTAGGCTTTTAGACATTTCCTTTTTTATTTGAATAAGCCCTCGCTTCTGCTTATAAGGGGTCTGATTTTACCTTCTCTTCGTTGCAGTATCTGCAAGACTCATTTACTTCTAGTTCCAGTTTTTTCTACGGTTATAAGTCCTGAGCAAAATCTTACTTACTAGAGTTGCGCTATAGTCCGGGGTGGACCAAGGCCTCGACGAACAACTTGGCTAACTGCCTCCAGTTACGCACTTGAAGTTACTTGCAGTCCGGGGCGTTGGTGCCCATTCGCTCAACATGCCCTAGACTTATCAAACGTCCTATGCACAGATTTTGAACGGGATCGATGTCGCTGTTCAGCTTGTATAGTTCGTGGTTGAATCTCCTCGTCCAAAACCGGTCAGCGCAAACGAGACGGAATATCTTACGAAGGATTGGTATTTAAACCATTAGATTACTTAACTAATAATTGAAAATCAGTTTGGCCAAAGTCAAACTAGTTAAGCCTAAGGTATTTATGCCAACCTAGATTGTCCTAGGCTAAACTACTATATTCTGTCATGCGTAGGATAACCCAGTTTAGCCTAAGACAAACTAATTTGGCCTGAAATCGGGTTCGACCGGTAGCATAGTATATACAGGGCAAAGGCACATCTTAAGCATTAAATTTTCATGGCCTACTTTCGTCACAAACGCATTTCAACCAACAGTTGAGGAAGAATGTATAAGACATAGTTCAATACATATGTATGTATGCCGATGATGTCCAGCTCATTTTAAGTTGTCCTAATAATGATCTTGTAGAATGGTCACACAAAAATGGTCTAATTCTAGACCCTAAAAAAGCAAAGTGCATAGTTATCTCAAGAAAGCCTTTAGATCTATCCTACTTTCCTTCCTTCACCCTGAATAATGCACCTATTGAGTATGTCGAATCAGCTAAAAATCTCGGTATGACTTTCAATCGTAGTCTAACTTGAGATAACCACATCGGTCTTGCAGTAGGTAAGACTTATGGAGTTCTCCGCACATTGAAGGCTTCCCACTCCTTTACTCCCCTGAAGACACGTTCCTTGCTAGCAAAAACACTAGTCGTGCCTCTTCTCACTTATGGCTGTGAGATTTTTGCCAACTGCAGCTATGCGTCTAAAAGGAAACTTAATGTGGCATTTAATAGCATTATACGATACGTTTTTGGATTGCGAAGATTTGATCAAGTTTCTCGCTACTCTTAGTCTTTGTTTAACATGCCTCTGAATAAGCTTCTCCAGTTTCGTACGCTAACTCTCTTCTCTGACATTTTAAATACTCATCAACCTACTTATCTGTATGATAAAATTAGATTTCCCTCCTCAAATAGATCCGGTCAGCTAATTCTTCCTCGGCACTCTTGCCTGACATCTGAACGTCAGTTTTTTGTCAACTCCATTCGCTTATGGAACTCTTTGCCCCGCGGTATAAGAAGGATAGATTACGCAGCTAATTTAATGCGTGTTATATTTTTGCACGAATGGAAGGGACCTACTGTTTTTTGCCGACTCCGAACGGCGAGTTTAGAGCTCAATCGTGACAAATGATACTCTTTGATGCTTGTCAGACATTCGAAAGAGGTGGGCACTGTGAAAAAACTTTTTAGGTGTTTGCGGCGGGATTCGAACCCAAGACCGCTGGCTCAGTAGTCCGACGCACTAACCAGTTGCGCTACGGTGCTGTGTTCAAGCAGTTCATTTTGAAATAAATAAAAATATGTAAATAAATAAAAATAAATGAAAAACAGTAAACCCGAGTTAACGAAAGAGACAAATTGCATAGGTTTTCTTCGATTAACAGAGGTTTTCTCATCTAACTCTCATGGTTTTTCTATTTATAGACGCTTTCGAATTGTCGAGAGTTCACTGTAATTATGAGAGACAGTCAGCAACTTGAATGAACTGAGGAGCAAAATGTTGCCATACGAAGCATATTCGTTAGTGAATTATTTCGTTGTACGAAATAGATGATGTGACTGGCAGTTGCAGCTATCTTTGTTAAGCAAAAAACTTCTGCTTACAAATGTAAACACAATTCTAAAATAAAAAATATAAAGGTTAAAAAAAATATTTTTAAAAACAAGCTTTAATGAGCTAAAAAGTAAAAAAATATTTTTTTTCCGAGTCACCAATGTGTGACTATAAATTAAAGCTTGGGGCACTCAGGCACAAGACAACACATACACGATGTGCAACGAGCAGGGAAGAAGAATAAGCAGAACACATTTTGTGTCACTGTTACTGTTTAGTTAGACCAAATTTAGCCAAATTTTACCTCGAGCCTGAGTGCCCCAAGCTTTAATTTATAGTCACACATTGGTGACTCGGAAAAAAAATGTTTTTTTTCTTTTTAGTTCATTAAAGCTAGTTTTTAAAAATATTTTTTTTATCTTTGTATTATTTATTTTCAGCTTTTTAGTATCTGAATTTTTTTTTTACAAATTTAAGTCTATACATATATTATCTAACTTGGGTGGGTTGGATATGAGAAAGTTTACTCAATATGTTTGAGATTCTACTCGCCCTTTCATTTGATACCCATGCCATGGTGGTTGTGAAGAAAAAGGTAATTCGCCATTTTGGGGCACCCACCATATTGAATTTAGAATGACGTCACTTGGCTAGTCTAATTCTGCTTGTCAATCCCTTTAAGTTGATACCCATATTAAGGAGGTCGTGAAGATAACGGTAATCCTTCATCTTTTGGCGTCCGCCATATTAGATTTACAACGTCATAAAATATACTATATTGTTTGAGATTCTATTCGTCAAACCCTTCTATTTGATATCCATGTCATGCGGGTTGTGAAGAAAAAAGTAATCCGCCATCTTATGGCATCCACCATATTGAATTTAGAATCACATCACTTAGCTAATCGTTGTCTACTTGTCAAACCCTTTCATTTGATACCCATATTAAGATGGTAGTAAAGATAACGGTTATCCGCCATCTTGTGGGCGTCCGCCATATTGAATTTTGAATGACGTTATAGCGTATTGTATTCTACTTGCCAAGCCCTTTCATTTGATACCCATGTTTAGGAGGTCGGGAAGATAACGGTAATCCACCATCTTGGGGCGTCCGCCATATTAGATTTACAAGATCATGAAATATACTATATTGAGTTGTCACCGGATACGCAAAATTTCAGCACAATCGGATATCTGAAAGTGGGTGTAAAATCGAATCCCAGATTCCGCCCTCACAGAAAGTGAAATTAATATAAAGCTTGTAAAAAAGGTAATGCAACCTTGCAGAGACTGGTTTTTTTTTATTCTTATTCTTAATTCCAATTATCGAATTACTTCTGCGTTATAAAACAAATCAATATAGTCACTTTTTCAGATGTATTGTAAAATAAATTAAATAATAAAACACTCGACAAATAAAATCCATTTGATTTCCATTGAAACCATAACCACAAATTAAATTGTTTACAAATTTAAATATTTACCCTGATTGTGATGTTATACCAAGATATGTATATTTGGAAAACCTAACCAATAGTAGGTACGTACACGTAAAGTAATGAACGACACTAAAAGCATTTGCATCTACACATTCGTGTTTCGAATGTAAATAAAATGAGGAATCAAAAAGGTACATTTATTTAATTTTCATCATTGTTTGCCATCATAATATGCAATTTAAATATTTGCCTTTGCGTACGTACGCCTTCATAATGTTATTTCGATTTCAAAATAAATTTGATGCAAACAATTGATTCATTACCGATGGTTGTTAATTGTTCAATATTTATAATAAAACAAAAAAGCATATTAAATTGAAAACCATGCAATTAATACTTACAGGACAATTATAAGCATGGATCCCTATTATCTGTTTCATTGCATTGTTATTTTGTAATAAAATCCTTGAAAAAAACTAGTAACCTAAAATTCATTTAAATGATTTTATTTTATTGCGAAATCATATAATCGCATTGGTAAAGCTTCATAGAATCTATTTCCAACGACTTCCACAAGGTTAACCTCAATATTGGCTTTGCTTTTCCTATTTTCTACACACATGGGAATAAGTTCATTCATGTGACATATGGTGCTGGAAGAAATCACTGAAATCTGACTGACATTTTATATAATAATCGTAGAACATGTCCTTTAGAAGAAAGCCGAAAGCAAATCCTCTTATACGGAGAAGGGAGATTCAAACTATTCTCCAGAACCTTCTTCGTGCACAGGTGCTTTACTGCTACATAGCATACATCGTCCATTATATCTACAGTTGCACTGATCTATGATAAAATCATTAAACCGGGATTTATTGGATTTCTAGTCGACGAAATACAATTTCTGTGACATCAAATTTTGCATTTGAGTTCATATTCGTAAACCTAATGCTTTATTCAGGAATCTGGTGAAGTTCCAACGATTCAATTCGATTTGTGGACTACAAACGGGAACAGAAAGTGTTTGGCAGTTATGAGAAAAAAAAATATTTATTTTTGAAGGATATGTCTGGGGATGGATGTCAGATATTAGACGGTTGTTCTGTATACATGTTTTGAAATATAATTTGGTTGTTGCCATTTCGTTTTTGTGCATTTTACTTTCCAAAGTATCTGTTTAGCCTACTTACTTACTTAGTTGGCGCTACAGCTCGAGGTGAACCTGGGCCTGCTTCTCGCAACCATTTGTGTGTGCGTGCTATATTTTTGCACGAATGGAAGGGACCTACAGTTTTTTGCCGACTCCGAACGGCGAGTTGAGAAGCTCAATCGTGACAAATGATACTCTTTGATGCTTGTCAGACATTCGAAAGAGGTGGGCACTGTGAAAAACTTTTAGGTGTTTGCGGCGGGATTCGAACCCAAGACCGCTGGCTCAGTAGTCCGACGCACTAACCACTTGCGCTACGGTGCCCACTGTTTTATCTGTTTAGCCTATAGCCGTCTAAAATATAATCTGGCAAATAAAACTAATCCTAGTTTATTTCATTTATTTTTTCTTCTAAATATTTTCACAGTAAGATTACATTATCTCATAAATTGTGAAATTCTTAAGATAAAATTCAAGTGGTAACAAAATTAAGAATTTTACAAAAATAGGGAACTAAGAAATACATAAATTTTCATGATATTGATTTCATAGTTTATTGTGTATCACTGGCCAAGTGTTTAAAAAGATTGATTTTGAAATTGTTTGTGCTTGCGACTCTCCTTTAGTTTTCGTCGAGAGTTGTAGTCAACATTACAAAAGACTTCACATTCATACAACAATAGCCGTGTTTTTTTGAAACGTAGCTAGCCAGTAGTTGCTAGCAAAGTCAAATTTCACACGTAAAACAAATACAACAACCAGCTGGCTACAACTCTTGATTTTATCCGCAGCCAAAAGCAGCTGGCTAGGAATGTTGCGATATCTCATGGCAAGGTGGCGCTTAAAACGATTTGTAGAACATTTGACAGACTGCCGTGTACGAAAATTATATAATTTCAATTACTAAATGATGTTTCACAGAAATAATCCACTATATTATGATTTCATATCACTTTATGTAAATTATCCATTGAATAAATTACCGAAATTAATTGTTTTCACAACAAATAACAAAAAATCGATTTGGTTGAATGCCGAATACTTTGATAGTTCACACTTAACAGCTGATCGAAAGCACACACATATGACCCAAATCACACACACCACCTTGGAGGTAAGTCAGCTGGGTTCGGCTGGCTGGGAATCGTTTTAATATACGACTGGCTAGCTACGTTTCAAAAAAACACGCCTAATATAGGCAAGAGTTTTAATAGGCACATAGCTTTGGGTGAGCCATAGCAGACGGAGACCATTATAAACCTTTCCGATTATGCGAGTTGGATGAGCGGTCCAAGATAGGGTGTCATTGAATATTATTCCCAAATTCAATGATTGTCCCAATTTTATGGGCGGGAAGTTCGTTGCATCCGATATCTGTTTATAAATAAATACATATAACTCTTGATTTCACTGCATTAAAGGACAAGTTGTTCTTTAGTGCCCACCGCTGAATAATTTCCAAGTCTTCGTTTATGTTATCTATAGCATAACTACTTACTTACTTAACGGGCTCCCGACCAGTGAAGAGTCTCTGCCTGAGACACGGTAGCCTTCCACTCTCTTCGATCCCGGGCACGCTGCTTCCAGTTGTCTAGACCAAGCGCACTGGCATCCGCGGTAGCTTGGTCCTTAAACTGGAGGTTCGGTCTTCCTTGTCGTCTCGAAACTTGGGGCTATGATTCGTAGATCCTCTTTGCTAGAGCATTGTTGTCCATTCGCCCTCCTCGTATACGGGACTGAATATCCGACGAAGAATTTTTCTCGCAAAAGTATTCAAAATCTGCTCTGCTTTCCTGCTTATCGTCCAAAACTCGGCTCCATACAGCAGAACTGGCAGAATTAATGTTTTGTAGAGCATGGATTTCGTCGAGTTTTTAACCCATTTGTTTTGCCAAACTGAAGTAGCAGCGGTTTCCTAGGTTAAGTCTTCGTCGAATCTCCACTCAGGTGTCAATCGTGGAGTTGATACTTACTCCGCGATAGGTAAACCCCTTAACCACTTCGAAGTTACTGTTGCCAACAGTGACGTTTTGTCGTAGGCGGTGACGGTGGACAGATGTTTCTTTGCTGTAGCATAACTAATTCTATCTAAAGCAATGTTTTACTATTTGAGAGAGTTAATTTAAAATTTAAATAAAGCGAGAACAATAACGGTTCAAGGATCGAACTCTGGGTACCCCTGCAGTGAGGAAAGCTTTTGAGAAATCCGATAATTTTAAAAATGTAAAACAACTTGCGTCCATGGCTTTGCGAATGTCGTCCACAACCAGTAAAGCGAGGTTTTGCAACTCCTTTTTGCACGAAAGCCGGACTAGGCAGGACTTAAGAATTGCTTGCTGGTTAAGTACGCTTTCATCTGTTTTGGAATAGCCTTCTCAAAAACTTTCGACATTGGTAATATAGCAATTGGTCTATATAGCAATTGGTCTATGGGCTGATTCGATTATTATTCGACTTGGGTATCGGAAGGTAGGAGGTATTCGCAGAAGGTAAGAAGGTATTCGCAGGTGTTAGAATGGAATTAAAAAAATGCGTTATTATATTTTAGGATAAAGGGCAGAAGAATTTTTAGAAATTTGAGATTTGTTTCGTCTAAGCCTGTTTCATTTGATTGAACAGATAATAAAGCTGCAATGACGCGACGTCTTGATCTGTTAAACGAGCGAAATTGAAATTTCCTTCAATGTTATTTACTATACTTAAATGAGCCATAAACCCAGGCGTGCCATGATTTTGGAATAGCGAGCAGCGACTGATACAAACTGCGAGTTGAGGATATTGCAATGATCTACGTCTGTCGGTGCACCGAATTTTTGTTTTCCTCGCCTAACTTACGCAGCTTTTGCCAGAGATCTTTCACAAGTTGAATGTATTCAAATAATTTTGAAAAATTTAGTTCACGGATTGGGGGTAATTTAAAACTCATAGTGCGTAAAAATGCTTCAACACTAACGTTGTTAAAAACAAAAGACTACAAACTAAAATCGCATCCGAAAGAAAGTGTTTGAAATGTTTCTTTGAATCGAACACAACTGAATGTACCTACCTATAATTTGAAGTCCTCATGAATTAATAGTCCTCAGCTGCTATTGTAGTTCAACCTGGAAGTATATATTCTTATCCTATCCTTTATAGACTTCGATTCTACACCCTACGTTTCTACATATAATCCGACCATTTGTCTCTTTGTGTCAATCCTTGTTCGCAGCGAAATAAAGGGTGATTTTTTAGCTGGTTTGGTTTTGGCAACACTGCTGACGTGTGTTTAGTACCTTGTGTCACTGTCAAACAGCTTCAGTTTGGTTTGCAATTTAACCATGGATCGTCTTACAAATGAACAACGCTTGCAAATTATTGAATTTTACTATCAAAATTCGTGCTCGGTTCGAAATGTTCATCGCGCGCTGCTTCCATTTTATGATCGGCATTCTCGACCTTCTGAGCAGTCTATTCGGAAGATTGTGACCAAATTTCGCACCAAATTTACTTTGTTGGACATTAAACCACCAACACGTTTACGTACTGTGCGTAGTGAAGAAAATATTGCGGCCGTATCAGCTAGTGTGACAGAAGACCGCGAAATGTCGATTCGGCGCCGTTCCCAGCAGTTAGGCCTTTGTTACAGCACTTTTTTTTGCCCGAAATGGAAGTTCTTGACTTGCATGATATGTGGTTTCAACAAGACGGTGCCACATGCCACACAGCACGCGAAACAATGGCGCAATTGCGAGGCGACTTTGGTGAACAGTTAATTTCACGTTTCGGGCCGGTCAATTGGCCGCCTAGATCGTGCGATTTGACACCATTAGATTATTTTTTGTGGGGGTATGTCAAGGCTAATGTCTATAGGGACAAGCCCGCTTCGATTGACGCACTGGAAGCCAACATCCATGCATTCATTCGTGAGATACCGGCCGATATGTGTGAAAGAGTATGCCAAAATTGGACTCAGCGGATGGGCTACCTGAGACGCAGCCGCGGTCAACATTTGCATGAAATTATCTTTAAACATTAAATTGCAAGGTTCAAACTATCGATTCAAATAAATATTTCATTCATTTTTTCGAATTTTTTGTGTTTTTTTTTTAAAAAAAGTTCTCAACCTCTTAAAAAATCACCCTTTATATCTTGTTAACAAAAAGTATGATTGCATATTTTTTTTCTTATTTTCTGTATACTGAGCGATCGTCTGAAACCAGTATTTGAGATAGATATTGTTTTGGCACCATTCATATGCATAAGTATCTATTCATCAAAGGTTTTAGTGCGTCCCTACGTAGAAGTCCACGTAGGAAATGCTGCTACTCCTAATTCGGTTGGGTAAGACAACTGTGTTTAAAACTCCAAATTCTAAGCTAAAAGAGGTGATGGTAGTGCCAGTTCTCAATAAGTAGATACAATCTAAAATTAATATACCCATGTTGTTAAGATATGACGCCAACATCAACCAACCAGCAGATTCAAAACGATCCGGAATCTCCATTTTAGTTTCAAAATCTTATCAAGCTTTTAAGACAGCTTAAATTGGGGGAAAAAAATGTCGTACCTCAGAGATTATTTTATTTCTGTTATTTACCAACATCAAGTTGCCACCGCAGGGAAAATAAACCCAAACTTTGCCGAAAAACTTATACTTCCAAACTACCTTTGCGATTAGCATGCAATGATTTTGGTTAAAATTAAATTCTATAGCGCAAATTTTTAGTCGATTAAAGTATACTTTAAATTTATTTTAGTACGGAACTAAGGGTTTTCATAATTATAGTCGTCATAAAGCCCACTTTATCGTTAGCGCCCCGAACCTCGTATTAAATATTTAATACTAACTGTTGCCTGCCCGGCGTTGCCCGTGCTTTTAATCAGTCGCGTTGTTTGATTGTAGCATGATAGAATGGAAGTACATAGTAGGAAGCGATATTATTTAAATTAAGATTCTAAAGAACTCTGAAGTCAATACATTATAATCTGAACTTAGTGGTTGTTCCCTATAGATAAAATGGTTGCATACAAAATTGATGGAAATGTAGTATACCTGTGTACAAATACATCTACGCACATATGTACATAACATGTATTTTATGAGCATCAAATAATGGTACTTTCTGGTTTCTCATATCTAAGAGTTGTACTTAATGTTCATAGTTAAAGTAACATTATGTAAATGCCGATGATATAAGGCTTTGATGTAAGCATTGATCGTGGAGTAACTGGTAAGGTTTGTCTGAAATCACCAACTATATACTAATTTTAAAACTCAACAACGCCTACCTGCCCGTACAATAATATAATATATTTGTGAACTGAAATGAAAGGTGAAACTTTCTTATAAGGTACGAGTACCAACTGACTTAACCTTAACCCTAGATTACTAATCTTATTTCATAGTACATTATTACTTCGACCTTCGTCGATTAGACGACGGAATATTAATTTTTATTTCTTTTGAAATTATTTCGAGATGCAAGTATTTTTTTTAGTGTTATAAGAGCTTATTTATTTACCGCTATGAAAAATATAAGAAAGCAAAAATAAAATCGGGTATAATTCAGACTTTTGTGAGAAATTCTATGGGTACCTCAAAATAAATTAATGTTTAAAAAAAGTTAATTAAAAAATAAAAGAACAGTGAACTTCATGAACATTTGTTATTAATATGAATAGTTAATATAACATATTAACTGTTAACAAGAAAATCGATATTTTATTTTAATTTTAAATGCAAGAGTGACACCCATCAATATTGTGTTTGAACTTGGTGCACCTTTTACCTATTTTAGATGGTACTGGTCAGAAATTTTGAAGTTCAAGTGTTAATGTTAATTTTTATGGCTCTTTTAGTAATGCGCTTGCTAGCGGCACTGAGGTCAACCAGTTGTCGGTGGTAATGTTCAAGTCTGTCACATAGAGTTCTCGCAATGGTAAGCCGCCTGAATTTGATCCGGAACCCAAATCGATCATATATTTTGTAATACTGTCACATATCATTACAAGCTTAATGCTATATTTAGCGGATTTGTTGCGGATATACATACATTCTAAGCTTGCAGCGTAATTGTTATCAATTGTGATATAACTGCTTGGCATGTTAAATGATTGTCTAGGGCTGCTTTAATTTCAGCTTTTTTGCATGTGACTGCGTGAATCACATTCTGGTATACCGTCCGAATTGAGTTCGAATAACTGTTTTAGTTTCGTTTAGGACTAAAGCAATGATGTAATTTGTAATAAAGAGATCTAAACATGTCAAAAGATATATCAACTTTTGGCAAGAGCGTAAAGGTCCCGGCAATATATGGACAATATTTCATTCCGGCATTCTAAAACGCTTTCCGAATCGTTAAATTGTAAAAAAAATTCAGTGAAATCTATGCAATTTATATGAAAACCAACGAAAAACTGACTATCTCCAGTTTTCAAAAAGTTACACTATTACTAACCTTCATCGATTCGACTACGGAAAGTGGTTATATCTTTATAACGGCGGCGTAAATACTCGCTATGAATGTGTCACCTTTGAGATGTCAACACTAAACAAGCATATATGGTAAATGAGCGAGGTAAGAGCACTGGGCGGAAAGAAAACAAGAAAAATTGGAACAAGCGTAGTCGATTCGACGAAGGTTAGTAATCTAGGGTTAAGGTAACCAAATGCCGCTGTAAAGTGACAAAAAAAAAGAAAGTAAAAAAAATCGTGCATTTCCCCCTTTCCGTCGATCTAGATCCGCACGCTGATGAAACAGAAACACAACTAACTAAAGTCGGTAGCAAATATCAGCAAAATCATCCATCCTCTACTTTGTGCCACAATCCCACTCCCAGCATTAATTATTAACACGAACAACCTTCTCTCAACAGAATGACGATCAATGCCAATGGTTTTTCATCATTCAATGCGCGTATAGGTAGAAAGAAAATTAAAGAGTACGCGACAGCGATGGATTTGTGGCGAAGAGAAGAGCATAATATCTGCACGAACAACCCTCTCCCAACAGACTGGCGATCAATCAATGACAATGGTTTACCCAAAAATAATGAAAATGAATAACGCGAATTATGGAATCAAGGAATTGTATGTTTTGTATAAAAAGTAGCCTAATCTCTAATCCAGGAAGTAGATTATCTATTAACGAAAGTTCCATTCAAGTCTGTTAAACCGTTAAGGTGTTATTGAGCAACAAACATCCAAACATTCAAACATCCAAACTTTCACATTTATATATTAGTAGGAGTAGGATAGGATAAGATAGGATAGGATAGGATAGGATAGGATAGGATGAGATAGGATAGGATAGGATAGGATAGGATAGGATAGGATAAGATAAGATAGGATAGGATAGGATAGGATAGGATAGAATAGGATAGGATATGATAGGATAGGAAAGGATAGGATAGGATAGGATAGTATAGGATAGGATAGGATAGGATAGGATAGGATAGGATAGGATAGGATAGGATAGGATAGGATAGGATAGGATAGGATAGGATAGGATATGATAGGATAAGATAGGATAGGATAGGATAGGATAGGATAAGATAGGATAGGATAGGATGGAGCTAGACTACTAGTTTTTTTTTTATCAAAACTGTCACTTTTATGTGTGTTCAAATAAAATTTCTCATAGGAACGTTGCGAATTAGAAATTATTTAGCAGCACATACTAAAAAGTGTCTATTATTGAACAAAAATTAAAGTATGATTTTAAGTTTAAAGTTGCGTATAAATAGTACGGCGTTAAATTGATAAAATGGGGTTGACTATAAATTTGCGCCTATATTAGCTAGAAAATTAAAATGTAATTTATTTTCCGCCTGACTGTGTCGCTTTTATTTAAAAATGTATGATGAATTACTGACGCTATTTAGTAAATTGCGATGCATAGTCATAGTTGAATGACTTCAAACTGATTAAAAATTTAATTACACCTTCGCGTACATATTAACATACACCTTTTCGTCGCAAGTATTTATTCTATATTTTCCTGCTGAAGCATTGTTATCCATTTTTAACATAATGATCCCGTTTGAATTGTTTTTACGTTTTATTTTCTTATTTCTTTTCAAAATCGTGGTTGTTGTTTCTCAAGGATATTTTGTAAGAACAAATATTTCGATTTAACTATAATTTACTTGTAATTTTTCTATTGTTTATTAGTCTAAACAATATTACGTAAAAACTACTTCAATCGATTGTTACGGCAATCCAGATTTGCTAGTTAATATAACCTGTAGACTGAAACCAATAAACTGGGAGCGGACTATTGCCATAATGGATTCAGATCTAGTGGGGACTATAAAAAATGCAACAGTAAGTTTATTTTTAGGCAAAGGCATGTTAATGTTACTATTAATTAAAACCACAGCTCCATTTCGAGCTTTTCAAATATACAAATCAGTTCCGGCCATTCCTACTGAATAACAGTTTCAATTTGTGCGACATGTTGGCCACTGGCAGAGGTAATCCATACGGAAAGGCGATAGTAAAAATTATGAACTCTTACACTAGTATCAACCACGGATGTCCATATTCGGTATGTTAAATATTATCTTTTCTATTGTTTTAATATAAATTCATGATATATACCTATACCTTTTTTAGGGCCACTTGGCAGCTAATGAAATTTATTTTGATCCTTCATTAGTATCATTTATAGTTCCAAGTGCTAAATACAAGTTGGTATTATCGTTTTACGAAGGATGGCCATGGACGCATATTGGCACAGTTGAATTGGTTGCCAGTATTATTAACAAGAAAAATATACCAGCAACTAAGCGGAAAGGACGAACAAAAAGGTGATAACCTTAATTATAACTGGAGCTTAATTGTACATTTCTCTATAGCACTCGTAATTACAATAAATGAGGCGCTAATTTGTGTTATATGTTATTAATATTTCTATTATTATTATTAAAAGTTGGTTACAAACTAGACAAGTTAAATAAGTTGCTAACCCATTTTAAGGTGATCCATAGCCAGTGCAGCCAGTGACCAACAATATATTGTAGCGATGGAAAAATTGTTTTAACCCATTAATGCCTATTGGGTATTTAAATAACCAAAAGCGAGTGTCGATAAAAAATCGAAAATCTCGGAGCAGATATGCGATATCGCGTTAATTCTTTTTCCATCCAATAGAAGAAATATGGAGTTGAGAACAATTCTTGAGAAAGAAGTCGGAAATGTTTTGTTCACTTACCTTGGGAAGTCGCGAATTATACAGAACTTGAAATTTTATATAAAATTGGCTTTAGAAAATGGATAAATAGAAACATCGAGAATACTTCCACTATAACCTATCTTAGTAATAATAAATAAATCCGATTGCATCACTAATCTGATCTTTGGAGATAAAATATCCTGTTCGGTATTTATATACCCAACCGGCCCAGTGTGCACAAAATATACTTGCAAAAGAAAAAAATTATATAATATTCAATAAAGTGAGTCAATAATGGTTAGAATAGGTCGTTTGCAGTAAATGCAATTACACCCAGAGGCCGTAGGAGCCCATTGTGGATACCCTAGTTGTGCATGTGGAAACACCGCAACACCTCTGTTAAATCGGAAATCTGCTGTTCCGTGCAGCAGTTTCTTCATTTCACTTATTTTTGTTGGAGGAGCATGGTTGGTACGTTTGTATTGCAAGGTGATTGATGCAAAAAAGCCAGGAGCATTGAACCTGCTCATCACCTTATGACTGGCAAAAAAGTTTTCGAATGTGACGTTATGATTTACTGGAGTCTCCGGATGTGATAGTAACCGCAACACCTCATTTTCGGCAGGGCCATAATTGGCATCTTTGTTTGTTGATGCGCTCGCATATGGCAAAAATTGGTAGCACTATCTATCAGATGATGCCAAACAAAAAAAAAAGGTAAACTTGGAACTTGTTAAATCCGGTTGGGTATTTAAATACCCATATCATAACTCCATTAGTCCATAACCTGTAAATCTAAAATCTTGCAGATCAACTTCTATGACTTATATAATATAACTAGTTCTAGAAATGTTCAGAAAAATCCTACGACCGCTTCTATGATCAGGCTTTAATGGGCTTGGAGATCCAACTGAAATTCAATTCTGCTACTCGTAATTAAATTGGGTAAGACAACTGTGTTAAAAACTCCAAATTCTAAGCTTGAAAGAGCGGATGGTATTGCCAGTTCTAAATAGTTCCCAATAAGTAGATACAATCTAAAATTAAATACCCATGTTGCTAAGATATGACGCCAACATCAACCAACCAGCAGATTCAAAACGATCCGGAATCTCCATTTTAGTTTCAAAATCTTATCAAGACAGCTTAAATTGGAAAAAAATGTCGAACCTCAGAGATTATTTTTTTCTGTTATTTACCAACATCAAGTTGCCACCGCAGGGAAAATAAACCCAAACTTTGCCGAAAAACTTATACTTCGTCGAAATTCAGCTGCTTCCTAGCTACCTTTTAAATCGTATTCAATTATTTTGGTTAAAATTAAATTCTATATTAGCTAGAAAATTAAAATTTAATTTACTTTCCGCCTGACTGTGTCGCTTTTATTTAAAAATGAATTACTGGCGCTATTTAGTAAATCGCGATGCATACGCATAGTCATAGTTGGATGACTTCAAATTGATTAAAAATTTAATTACACCTTTACTTACATATTAAGATACATCTTTTCGTTGGGAGTGCTTATTCTATATTTTCCTGTTGAACCATTGTCATCCATTTTTAACATAATGATCCTGTTTCAATTGTATTTACGTTGTATTTTCTTATTTCTTTTCAAAATCGTGGTTGTTGTTCCTCAAGGATATTTTGTAAGAACAAAGATTGTGATTTTATTTTTATTTACTTGTAATTTTTCGATTGTTTATCAGTCTAAACAATATTACGCAAAAACGAATTCAATTGATTGTTATGGAAATCCAGAAATGCTAGTTAATATAACCTGTAGACTGAAACCAATAAATTGGGAGCGGACTATTGCCATAATGGATTCAGATCTAGTGAGGACTATAACAAATGCAACAGTAAGTTTATTTTTAACCAAAGGCATGTTACTATTAATTTAAACCACAGCTCCATTTAGAGCTTTTCAAATATACAAATCAGTTCCGGCCATTCCTACTGAATATCAGTTTCAATTTATGCGACATGTTGGCCAGTGGCAGAGGTAATCCATACGGAAAGGCGATAGTAAAAATTATCAACTTTTACAGTAGTATCAACCACGGATGTCCATTTTCGGTATGTTTAATATTATCTATTCTATTGTTTTATTATATATTCATGATATTATACATAGAAATACGTTTTTTAGGGGCACTTGGCAGCTAATGAAATTTATTTTGATCCTTCATTAGTATCATTTATAATTCCAAGTGCTAAATACAAGTTAGTTTTCTCGTTTTACGAAGGATGGCCATGGACACATATTGGCACAGTTGAAATGATTGGCAGTATTACTAACAGGAATAATATACCAGCAACTAAGCCGAAAGGACGAACAAAAAGGTGGTTACTTTAATTATAACTGAAGCTTAATTGTACATTCCTCTATAGCACACATTTATAGTAAAATGAGGCGCTAATTTTTGTTTTTATTATTATTATTAAAAGTTGGTTACAAAATAGACAAGTAAAGTAAGTTGCTAACCCATTTTAAGGTGATCCATAGCCAGTGCAACCAGTGACCAACTATATATTGTAGCGGTGGAAAAATTGTTTTAACGCCGTAATTTTATTTCAGTTTATGTTTAAACATGACTTCAGATTGTTCGAACACTCTCGGAAAATATCAGAACAATGTGGTTTTACCATACATACTTATGTAAATTGTACATCCGAGTTGCGGCTATGTTTTTTTTTCAAAATGGATGACTAAACCGTAATGAAAAAAGCGACATCTATGACGAGTGAAGTATGTATGTACATATACAATGTGACGTTTTTAGTATGTAAATGTATACATATGTGTACCTACTTTAAGAAAAATAATTGACTGGCACATAGCATAAATTATGCATATAACCGGAAACAATTAAGCTAATAACGTTTTTGTGATGTCATAATGACCAATTTACTTTCCACATAATGCAATGCAATGCATGCATGCTAACTTTTAACTTTTAACTTTTATCTGGCGTTACTTTTTAAAACATTTTTATTAAACTATTTTCAATAACTTACATGCTAGACAAAAATGCTTAAATCTAATTAAAACCTAGCTATATTACTTAATCTAGCTTACTGGCCCTCAGGGGGCACTCTAGGCTTAACTCTATTATTATAAACTATTGCCTTTCGGCCTTACACTAACTATACTATGACTAAGCTTATCTAACACTTATATTTAATTCCAAGAAAAGTTTGGAAAACTTGGATTCTGTATCATTTTTTTTATTATACTTAAAACTATACAGAATTAACCTAGCTAAAATACCCTAAGCTACTTAACCTTAGCTAATTGTAATCAGTGTGGTAAGCACTCGTTGCATAGTGCGCCGAATGGTCACCATCCTGATTGCGTCTTCGGGCGCTTGGCCATCGCCATTACGACGCCCCCTCGCGCCACCGAGTCCTGAGCGAGCCGCAGCGTCGGTCACCTCTCGGAGACGATGCATCGCAATAACGGGCCCGGCTACTCCACGGGGACCCCCTAGCTAAGCTTAACATATATAACTAGGATGTTACATAAGTAACGCACCGGCCTGGGAGAGCACATTATCGACCCCCTCTGTATGCCACCAAAATTCGGCGTATTGCTTATCTCTATCAGTAATGTCGCGGTCCGCAATTGCGGTACGCTTATCTCTCGCACCGCGGTGGCGGTGGTATAATACCGGAATACCATCCCTTTTTTGCACTAACCCTCTAGAATCGATATGAAGAAATACCTCTGGTGATGGGATAAAGCCAGATAGAAGCGTACTCTCATGGTACATTACGTTGGGGTAGTAAGCCCCGAAGATCAGGCAATTGTCGCTGGTCATTGCCCTCGCAATATGCCTTCGAATCGCCTTAATGAGGAAATTGTCAATCCTGTTCAGTTGTACCACACTGTATAGGACCTTGTTGGGATTATATTTTATGTAATGGGACTCTGGTATTCTGTACAATCTGAGACAGGTCTTAAGACACTGCCTCACAAACACCCGAATCATTTCCATGTAGAAAGGCGCTACATTGAACCACACCGGACCACCATAAGCTATAATTGGTCTGATCAGGGCAACGTAACAAATGACCTTCACCCTGGAGTCAAGTTGACTGCTATGAAACAGTCTTCGTGTCAGAGCAAAGGCCATTTTAGCCTTAGCGAGACCAGCATCTATATGTTTATCAAAATACAGGTGCTGGTCGAGCCAAATACCGAGATATCTAACCACACATTTCACAGCCAATGGCCGCCCGTGCTGTCCAATAATGCCAAATTGTTTCCAGTGTTTTCTGACATCCCTAGAAGCCCTAATCAATGGGGTCCTGAACAAAACTTTTTCCGTCTTTGGGAAGTTGATCTTCAACTTCCAATCGTCGCAATAACCCTTAATTAGATCGAAGTCACGTTGCAAAAGGATATTAATAACCTCGAATTTTGGACCTGATCTGTACGCCAACAAATTGTCTGCGTACGCTATACCAAATTTAAGCGAACCTATAAGATCACCTGTATAAATGTTGAACAGTATCGGAGAGTTCACCGCACCCTGTTGTAAACCGTTTTTAATATCAAAGATTGTACTCGAAGTTACGTTGCCACATTTGACGACAAACTTCTTTCCCATTAACATATCGTAGATCGTAGATATGCACCGTAGCGCAAGTGGTTAGTCCGTCGGACTACTGAGCCAGCGGTCTTGGGTTCGAATCCCACCGCAAACACCTAAAAAAGTTTTTCACAGTGCTCACCTGTTTCGAATGTCTGACAAGCATCAAAGAGTATCATTTGTCACGATTGAGCTTCTCAACTCACCGTTCGGAGTCGGCAAAAAACTGTAGGTCCCTTCCATTCGTGCAAAAATATAACACGCACACACAAATGGTTGCGAGAAGCAGGCCTACATTCACCTAGAGCTGTAGCGCCAACTAAGTAAGTAAGTAAGTAAGATTCGTAGATCATTTATAGCAGAGGTGTTTGCATACCCATCCTGGTCAGCTTATAGAAAAGCCCATCTAACCATACGGTGTCGAAGGCCTTCTCGAAGTCAACCAGGCAGGCACCAGTGCATTGTTTTTTAGCGTTATTCCATTTATCTGGCGTAAACGTTGCTAGTGGAACACCCGATATGATCTTTTTTTTCGGAATAATCCAGAAAATATTTGCGTTTTTTTTCTAAGGCTAGCAGGTTCAAAATGTTCGGGAGACTGTGGACAATGTTTTCAAACAAACTAAAAAAGTTTGTGAAGAATGTGACATTGAGGATAATTTTCCTGAAAAGCGACGAAAGCGAGTAAAAAAACAAGATGCAAGTGAAAGGTCAGACGTCGGTTACGACATTTCCCAACAGCAAAAATTCAAAATTCGGATAAATAAAGTAATTGATAGAATAACTTCTGAATTCAAATGGCGATTTGAAAACTTCATGACATTCATGATATGTTCAATTTTTTGACAATAAAAATTATATCTTCATATTCAGTTCAACAATTAAAGAAACATGCAGCTGATTTGAGCATTAAATAATATACAGACCACAGAATTTTGGGCCGAAATAGAAACTTTGAAGAATCAAATTGAAGCGACTTCATTATTTGAAAAATGCGAATGTCAATCAAGCCCAAGTCTTCTTAAGAGGATAATGATACTGGACTTAAAGGAAATGTTTCCCACCGTATTAAGGCTGAACTATAATAGTCGAATGGGTTCGTACGACCACGTACGAAACTGTTCGAACACAAGGAATTTGTATTGTACAACCATAATAGCTTTTCGCTTCGATTCGTTAAGTTTTCGTCTATTTTTGCTCACTTACGAAAGCAGCGAATCCATTCGCTCTTTCGTAGGTACGAAAATTTGACATTTGACTGTAACAGCTGGGTAAATTTAAAATTGGAATTTCGGAAATAAAAAAAACGTTGTTTTATTTGCTTTTTACAATTAATAGCATTATCATTTGAAAGAATAATTATTGTTCTTAGATTTCATTTACATACTGTAATGTATGCATTTGCAAGTATGTAGTACAATACATTACACATATGTAGGTATATGTAGGTACGTCGAACATAAAAAAATGGCATGTACATAGGATTACGATTTGCTTTCTCAATGGGAACATAACATAAGGTACGAAAAAAGTGATCATTTTTATTTTGTTAGGTATAGTAATTTTTTTCGATTTCACTAGTTATTTTGCAAAACAACAAACAAATCACGGGCAAAACGACTAGAATCTGACAATCGCCAGTGACAATCGCTTCCGTTCGCATTCTCCTATTTTGGGCGACTTGAGCAATTGACATTTCGGAAGGAAACTTAACGTAGGAATTTACAGTAGCTTCCGATTGCTTCCGACTATTATAGTTGTGTAAACAAACTTTTCAATGTAAATAAAAATATTGTAATAAAAAGAAAAACATTTTATTTTGTTTTATTTGTTGTTCTTATTTTAAAGAATTAAACGTTTTATAATGCACACATGTGAAACAGTGGCGTACGCAGGGGGGGGGCTCGAGGGGCTAGCGCCCCCCCCCAGTCTCAGCCCACCCCAAAGGCTTAGTGGGTTGGGTACAAATTTATATGTCGTGGCATATGAACACTATTTTCCATTTTCACCTCTGACTATTTTTTTTCCATAACCTCAGCTAGCCTTTCCTTATTGCGAACATTTTTCTCTATAATTATGTATTATTTCATGTTTGTCTGCTATGTCCACTTTTCCACGTTGAAACAAATCGCGGCGAGCAATGTATTTTGTTGGTGAAATTCGAAGTCGAAATGGGAAAAGGAAAAATCTCCCCGGTCAGCGTTTGTGGCGATTTTTTTGACATTTCTCTTTACACTTTTCGTATATTTTTCATATTATTGCTTTATATTTATTTTCTGCTTTCTACCGTTTGATTGTGCAAAGAAATTCAAAGTTAGGCAGTTTTACGGAATGTCAAATCAAAGCAGACATAAAATGTTTCGTACCTACTCGCAATTTCAA
Source organism: Brachyopa scutellaris (assembly GCA_949775065.1). NCBI lineage: Eukaryota > Metazoa > Arthropoda > Insecta > Diptera > Syrphidae > Brachyopa > Brachyopa scutellaris. The sequence goes on from OX459112.1 coordinate 25,075,553, forward strand.
CGTATAAAAGGTACAGGCAATTTCAAAAGAAAATTCGAAAAAATCGCCTACTTCGAATCTCTGCATATAAAAGGCGACTAAGCAAAAAATTCTAACGCTTCAGAACTCAGCATAGTCGCCTTTTACATGCGACTTTTCATTTATCGTTTGGAGATGACAAAAAACTGTAGGTCCCTTCCATTCGTGCAGAAATATAACACGAACACACATATGGCTGACTGTTAGAAGGTAGACTTGGTTCCTATATGGGACTGCTGACGCCGAATATTTACTTTTTTTATTTCAGTTTTTTCACTAACTGAAATTTTCTTTCCTGTACCTAACGTTGCAAAAATAAGGCTTATTCATTTTAGGTTAAAAAAACAAAACAATGAAAACGTCTTATATTTTGTCTGTTAAAAGAAATATGGCACAGGTAAATCATTAAAACCGAGTCATAGTGAAAACCCAAAACAGCTCATTAAAATCAAGGCTAAGCCCCCCCCCCCCCAAAAAAAATCCTGCGTACGCCACTGATGTGAAGATAGATAAAAATGAAATAAACAAATTGTTTTCGCTGGATTTTCGTTGTTTTGGCATTAGAGAATCCTGCATGTGTTATGAAGTTGTTATAAACTCATCAGTGAGTCAGATTGAAATAACTACAAAGGTTTTAATTATTACGAGAAGCGGTCAGAAATAATCTAAGGAATCATTCATTTGTTTATGTGACGCTTGCTCAAATTTTGGCTCATGGAATCCAATTCTTAAACAAGAGTAGAGGTAGATATATCAAATCCCCTTACCAATATTATGTAAATCCTTTTCGTTGTCTCGCAAAAAATCACATACATGCCGCACCGACTTCGCCATACAAATTCTTATATCAAATGTATCGACAATGGGTTGCCTAAAGTACTCCTTCATGCCCTCTTTATGGAGTGTAGTCAAATCGACGCCATGGAATGCTGATTGATGCCAGAAGTTCGCCTTATTATATTGATCCGAGTACAAAGATTCATCGCTAAACGGTGCTATATGCAGGCCACCGTGCGTAGGGAACATTTTTCCATTTGGCGCAAATCTATTCCACCACAAGATTATCATTCCTGCAAATGATAAATATTGAATTTTATATATAAAAACGCACACAAATATTTTTATTATTTTATTTAAACATCTATTTCGCAGTTTTCCATACAATTGTTTACGTGGTGTCAAATTCTGTATATCTCTACCACTTTTAAATTTCTCCGCTAGGGTTTTGCCTCCAGTTGTCAATACAATTTTTTTAACGATGCCAGTGAGCAGTGACTACTGACTAGCTTCTTGTGAAAGATCATTCAGTGAACTCAAACTGATAAAGACACACTTGCGCTCGACGATGAGTCAGGAAAGGTTATCTGGCCTAGCAATTTTGTCGATTGAAGCTGACATAGTACGACTCCTGTCGTATGATGTTGTCATTAAGGACTTTGCTATGAGTAAAGCCCCGAAAGTAAATCTTTAAGTAATTAGTTGTCTTATTTTGTTTACGTTTACGGTTTGTATTTGGTGTTTTGTCTATTATACCTACCTGTATATACATATTTTGACAAATATATTTGTTTTGTTTACCTAAAGTTAATATATTTTCAATTATAACAAAAAACTACACAAAAACTTAGATATCCGAACCTCGTAAAATCGGTGTATTTTTTGAGGGCTCGCACCAGGCGCATAAAAGCCTAGTTACGGCACTGTTCCTAACTATCTTTCTAATCGTATTCAATTATTTTGGTTAAAATTAAATTCTATATTAGCTAGAAAATTAAAATTTAATTTACTTTCCGCCTGACTGTGTCGCTTTTATTTAAAAATGAATTACTGACGCTATTTAGTAAATCGCGATGCATACGCATAGTCATAGTTGGATGACTTCAAATTGATTAAAAATTTAATTATACCTTTACTTATATATTAAGATACATAGTTTCGCTGGGAGTGCTTATTCTATATTTTCCTGTTGAAGCATTGTCATCCATTTTAAACATAATGATCCTGTTTCAATTGTATTTACGTTGTATTTTCTTATTTCTTTTCAAAATCGTGGTTGTTGTTCCTCAAGGATATTTTGTAAGAACAAAGATTGTGATTCTATTTTTATTTACTTGTAATTTTTCGATTGTTTATCAGTCTAAACAATATTACGCAAAAACGAATTCAATTGATTGTTATGGAAATCCAGAAATGCTAGTTAATATAACCTGTAGACTGAAACCAATAAATTGGGAGCGGACTATTGCCATAATGGATTCAGATCTAGTGAGGACTATAACAAATGCAACAGTAAGTTTATTTTTAACCAAAGGCATGTTACTATTAATTTAAACTACAGCTCCGTTTAGAGCTTTTCAAATATACAAATCAGTTCCGGCCATTCCTACTGAATATCAGTTTCAATTTGTGCGACATGTTGGTCACTGGCAGAGGTAATCCATACGGAAAGGCGGTGGTAAATATTATCAACTTTTACACTAGTATCAACCACGGATGTCCATATTCGGTATGTTAAATATTATCTTTTCTATTGTTTTATAATAAATTCGTTTTTAGGGGCACTTAGCAGCTAATGAAATTTATTTTAATCCTTCATTCGTATCATTTATAATTCCAAGTGCTAAATACAAATTTGTTTTCTCGTTTTACGAAGGATGGCCATTGACGCATATTGGCACAGCTGAATTTGTTATCAGTATTACTAAAAGGAATAATATACCATCAAATAAGCGGAAAGGACGAACAAAAAGGTGGTTAATTTAATCATACTTTGAGCTTAGTTATGCATTTGACTATACTCGTAGCACACGTAATTATTATAAATAAGACGCTTATTGTTTTTATAATTATTTTATTATTATTATTAAAAGTTGGTTACAAAATAGACAAAAATAGTAAAGTAAGTTGCTAACCCATTTTTAGGTTATCCATAGCCAGTGCAACCAGTGACCAACTATATATTGTAGCGGTGGAAAAATTGTTTTAACGCCGTAATTCTATTTCATTTTATCTTTAAACACATTTAATAAAATATGACTTCAGAATGTTCGAACGTACTCGGAAAATATCAGAACAATGTGGTTTTTATATTGATTTAAGTACCATACATACTTATGTAAATTGTACATCCGAGTTGCGGCTATTTTTTTTTTCAAAATTGTACAACTAAATCTATAACAGGATGACAAAACAGTAATGAAAAAAACGCGACATCTATGACGAGTGAAGTATGTATGTACTTGTACATATACAATGTGACGATTTTAGTATGTATACATATACAAAAAATAATTGACTGGCACTTAGCATAAATTATGCATACAACCGGAAACAATTAAGCTAATAACGTTTTTGTGATGTCATACGACCAATTTACTTTCCACATAATGCAATGCAATGCTTGCATGCTAACTTTCTACAACTTCATGTTCAAAATTCAACATTTGATGTGTTCTTGACTGACCTGAATTACACAATATTAACACATAGTCAGGCAGTGGCAAATATTTCCCCTATTACTGTACATAAATAAATAGGTACAATCAGTTATGAATTCCCTGTAGGAAAAAAAAAGGATCGCAGTGAATATGGTATTTCTTGTACTTTATGTTACCTTTCGGGTCTAAATATGATTTTTATGCACAAATTCTAATATGTACTGATAAACTTTCAGACAATTCCTAAGGAATTCATTAAAAATATGAAAGAACCGCGACAATATGCAGGTACTTCCTTTGGAAGAATAATCATTTCCGAATGAAAGAATATATTTGGCGAAACCAATTTCATTAAAGAAATAAAATTTGAGACATTTTTTTAAGTTATTTTGCCATTCCACAGCAAATACCTGTGATAAAGGCAGCAACACATATTTTGGTTTGCATACCTACCTGTTATTACTTTCTGACAAACTTTTGTTAATTTTTTGTGGTCTCCTTTAAAAGAAAAACTTACCTTAAGCTGTCATTCCAGTGATTTAATTACTTGTTTCCGAGTTTAGATTCTTTTAAAAGAAATTATTAAAAAACATTTACAAAAGCAAACATCAGCAATAAAAGTACATATGTACATATTAAGATTGCATGTATGTTATGTATGTAACTCTTCAGCAATAAAAAAGTATGTAGGTATTTACATACATATGCTATGTATACATACAGTGGTGGAAAACTAATAAGAAACATATATATTTGCTATAAAAATGCGATAACAGCGCTCTCATAAATTAAAATTAATTTGTATTTTCACACAATTTATGTAAACTATTATTTAGACTAGTGGTTTCCAACCGGTGGGGCATGCCTCCCAGGGGGGCATGGAGACTATAAAGGGAGGCATGGACACAATTTAAATTGTGAATTTAGATGCAAGGAACACGAGTGTAAATGTAAATCTACAAGTCTTTAAAACTACAGTTTGTAGACATTTTTACAATTCCGGTTTGCTTTAAGCGGGAAATTATATTAAAGGCTGCAAAAAATTTCAAAATGTATGCGAGCAAAGATTGTCAGCTCTCCTCCTCATTAAAAACAAGCGGAAAAACAGACTTGACGCTTCGGCTGTCATGAGAATTGCCCTGACGAAAATTGCACCCAGAATCTCAAAACTCGTGAAGAAGATGTTTACAATACTTATAAAACATATAAAAATTATACCGCAAAAAAGGCATCTAATAATAAAGATATTTATACATTATTATTAACAGTGTAATAACACTGTACAACCAAAAGCATTTTGAAGTTCTCTGGTAACAAACCCCTGGGATTGTCTCTCAGGAAAGCCTTGAATGAACTGTAGAATCTCTCAACATGTGCAGGGACAGGAATTAGTGGAGCTTAGATAAAAGATGCCACATCGTTGACTTTATTATTTGAATTTTGCCATATTATTCCTTTCCTGAATGTTCAAATTAAAATATACCTACTAGGACTCACTTATTATTTGTAAACTCTTATATATTTACATACAGATGTGCTCTTTTGGGCCGTTCATGGGGCATTTTCACTTTCAATGACAAGCAGCGAAATATTTTGGGAAAAGCACGCATTTTAGCAAATGCAATATTCAACATATTAGCACTAAGTATGAAAAGAATGTCACGGAATATGAAGCTAGATGTTTTTCTTTTGCGCGCTAGTGTAAACAACGGATGTAATTATGTGTATGTTCACACGAATGAAAACTCTGCTCTGATAGCAAGGAAAAATCGTATAGTTAAGAAAAATGTGCACAGCAACGTTGGCAAATAGCACTAAAAAAGGCAAAAAAGGCAGTGTGGATTAAAAAAGGCTAAAAAAGGCAAAGACAAATAATTCCGTTCCCTGCTTATAAATAAGTAATAAATAAAAATACGTTATTAAACTTAGTAATATTTATTCGACTGGCATGAGAATTTTTAATTTGCAATGGGGGGGCATGTGGTGGAAAAGGGAGGGAACCACTGATTTAGACGTTATTTTTTGAGAAAAAAAAGGATATATACCGTAAATGAAATCAAATTTAAGCAAATGAAGAATTAAGTGGGCACCGTAGCGCAAGTGGTTAGTTCGTCGGACTACTGAGCCAGCGGTCTTGGGTTCGAATCCCGCCGCAAACACCTAAAAGTTTTTCACAGTGCCCACCCCTTTCGAATGTCTGACAAGCATCAAAGAGTATCATTTGTCACGATTGAGCTTCTCAACTCGCCGTTCGGAGTCGGCAAAAAATTGTAGGTCCCTTCCATTCGTGCAAAAATATAACACGCACACACAAATGGTTGCGAGAAGCAGGCCCAGGTTCACCTCGAGCTGTAGCGCCAACTAAGTAAGTAAGTAAGAAGAATTAAGCACACTTTCATGTGGAATTATGATTAGAAACAAAAATGTTTTTTTCTATTGAAACTCAACCGCATAAAATATAGTAAAATTTGTATCATAATTATCTTTTTATTTTATGAGAAGAGCTAGTTCTCTTGGTGGGGAGGACTTTATTTAACAAAACAGCTGAACAGCGTTTCGGTAAACTAGCTACAAAGTCTATCACCTTTATAGAAGGATACTCTTCCATGCTTTCTCAATATTTTTAAAGAGTTCCACAGAATTTGTGGTATTTTTTGGCACTCAACCTCTATTCACATCAGTTCGGAGGTTCTCAATAGGATTTAGGTCGGAATTTTGCACTGATCACTCCATAACACTCATTTGTTGCTTCTCAAACCATTGCTTTACTAGTCGGGAAGGGTGTTTAGGACCATTTCTTTTTTAAATATAAACGATCCTGGTTAGTGGTCAGCAGCATATGGCTCCATTGAATTTTACAGTATTTCCTTGTATCCATACTGATACAGAGCTGTTCATTTTCACATTATGACCAACACCATACCACGAAAAGTTTTCCCAAATTATGACATTTCTACCACGAGGTTCATTTGTTTGGATAGGTATTTATGGTGAAGTTTATGGTGAATTTTTCGCCATCGGATCAGAACATTTTAAACTTTGATTCATCACTCTAGATTCTAGAAGACTGTTTTCCAAAATGTGAGAGGTTTTGGTGGATGCTCCTTAGCCAATTGCAACTGACGTTTTAAATTTTATTTTGAAACGTGTGGATTTTTGCAACAGACCCCCATAAACCTGCTTCTAAAACTAGGTTCCTTATAGTTTTTATGTACCTTTAAACGAGTCGACATGGCAGAGAGAATGTCCTTGCTGGTGCAAATGGGATTGGCCTTACTCTGTCAACACGTAAGTCTGTCCTCTTTAATCGGCCCGTTGTTGTGTTTTGGTGTACACCATTATAGCGGAGTAGACCATCTTTTTGAAGCACAGCGGATCCTTTCAGGTGCAACCATTGATCCTTTTTCCCGGCAGTTCCACTGCACGATAAGCCTTCTCATCTCTGGTGTGGAACTCTTGTTTTTTTCTACCGTAATATTTCACTTTTATAACAATATTCGATCACTGTTTCTAATTATTTTTCCTGCAAATTTCACCTACAAATCTCAACGGCGCACTATCTTTTTGAATTTATCTTTTGTGATCGAATTTCAGTGATCGATATACACACAGTAGAACTATACCAAAAGTTGAACTATCCAGAAAGATGAACGGAATTTTTTAACCATTGCAGTATCCTAAAAGATGAACGGATTGATTTTTGGATACTCGAAAAGATAAACGCTCTACCCAGAAATTTGGTTTTTCTTCTTCATTCGTGTTTTAGTTATTCGTAGTAGATTCATATAACCGTTATTATTTGGAAAACTGTTATTTTCTGCTTGATTTTGAATTTTTGCATTTCATTTCGTTTGTTTGCATACTAGTGTGAAGTGAATTTATGTAGAGGAAAGATGCCACCAGTTAAAGGCCAAGTTAAGTTTTTAAATTTAAAAGAAAAGTGTAAAGTGTTGAAAGACATTTGAACCAACATTAGATACCTACTCAAAATTAAGTACCTACTCAAAAAGATGAACGTTTCGAAAAGATGAACAGGACCTGTTTTTTTATTCGTTCATCTTTGCGAGATTGTACTGTATATATTTACATAGGTGAAATTAATAGCGCAATGAGATTTGCTACCAAAACGGTGTTTTACCGATGCAGATATCTTGCAAATAAATATATGAAAATAACGAAGTGAAAATAAACAATCAGCCTTATTTTGAGATTCGAATGAATAGTCAATTCGTTCGATTGTGTCTATTCATTCGAATGATTTTTTTCGTATTTTGACATTCGAAGGAATAAAATTCATTAACGAAGGTTATCACGAAATAAACTTAAATTCGAAATTGCAAACGTATGAATAATGACAGTTATTTCGAAGGAATAAAATCTCAAAATAGAAATTATGAATGAAATTTCGTTTCGTAAAATAAACTCTCAAACGGTGACAATCGAAGGAAAAGAATGTCAAAATACGGCTGAATATTTATTTTTCCCGTTGTTTCTAATCGGTTTACCACCACTCTATATAATCGTTAAGTATTTTTTGTTACTTTTTTGTAACAAGTGATTGACATTTACTCAAATACATTATTAAAGTCGCCTTTAACACTACAAAATAAAACTCTTTTAAAAGTCAAAAAAGCTGTTTTATACTAAATATGCACTTTTGATTTGAACTATGCACTTACTCGTACACACATCTTAAGTCATTGTAGAGTAGATGTTATCTACCGAAAAAAAAGTTTCAGAAATCAACATTGCCCTGTACTGTTTTCGTTGTTCGCCGAGTTTTCGAAATCCTATTTTGTCACTGGCGATTTTAAATCGTAGATTGAAAAATAAACAAATCAATAAATAACACAACGTAATTGATTTGTGTATTGGATTGCTGGATGTTGTGGAAATAGTGTAGGCACTGATCCTGGCTAAACTGATCCAGCTATGCAGCGTGATGCTTGAAAACACGCGGTGCAACGTGGGTTTTCTGAATTAAAGTTAAAGTTAAAGTAAAGTTCACTGACACTTTTCTCAGACCACCATGGTGCCGGGTGTGGGTACTTTCGTTTCTATTATGTAATATTAAAGAATCTAACTGCTAGTTTGCAGAAATAAAAAATTTTTACTCACACCAAATAATAAAGTTTGGCTTAATTAATAAAAAATATATCTCTTTCCGAGAAAGTGAATTTGGAAGCTAAAAAAATATTTTCCAGATAAATAACGTTTTTGAATGGAAACCGTTCCTGTCGGATTTTCTATTCTCCCATTCGTCCTCCAATTAGCAAAATACACCGAACCGTAAACGATAAGCTTTTATATGTTTTACTTTTTTTATTTGCGAGAAAACCCCAAATATATTTTTAAGCGCAAATTGGCAGTTCTGCACTCAACATCCGGTTAGAAGAGCAAAATATTTTTGCCAACACCATGACCGCATCACACCCACATTTAACGTACAACCACCAGCAAGAGTCCTTGCGAACAAACCAGCCACCACAATTTTGTATTTAAATTGCACAAATTGTTTTGGATTTTCCACGGCTTTTGTAGTCTTAGCCAGGAATATGGTTACGGGATGAAGTATATAGAACGCGGAAAAAGTAGACTGTATACAATAGAAAAATGTTGAGTCTGTTATGATGTCAGATGCCACCTGAGTATGGCTTAAATTCAAATGAACTAATATTCTAGTACATATATCATAACTTAATGAATGGAAAGTTTAAACACAATTGTTGTTATTTAACTAAAATAAAGTTATTGTACATCCGCACACATTTATCCTGCATTTTATTTCCCAGAATGTTTTACTATTCTGACGACAGTATAAAAAGGGAGCGGATGTAAAAAAGACTAATTGAAAACCAATCCTTTGGTCATAAGGAGCATGTGTATTTGGACACAAACAAATAAAAAAACAAGACAAACAATTAACGCATGTAAGCTTATAAATTTATAGATATAGGAAAATCTGGCAGGAAGTCTGAAACACAAGCCAAACATGTTATTAATTTCAAATTTCCTTATCTCGTTTTCTGTCCCCGTATTAACAATGCGAATAAAGATGTCTGCAATTGTAAAATATGTCTTCTTTAGAAAAGAGATGTCATAGCTCATAAATAATGTGATTCACGCGCCCAAAAACAGTTGCTTTAATTATAGTATGATAGGAAGGAAGTACATAGTATGATAGGAAGAAATCACTGCTCTTCTATTTTCAATTTCCATTTATAGTTAAAAAAAATAACAAATAAAAAATCCTCTCTTAGCGAATGTCTGTGTCACTTTAGGAATGTCCTGTCCAAATTTCAGCCTTTTAGGTCAAGCGGTTCGGTCTGTGCGTTGTCTGTCTGTCAGTCAGTCAGTAAACTGTTTTATATACAGTAGAATCCGCTTAAGACGCTCACGCTTAAGACGCTATCCCGCTTTTAACGCTCTTTTCTCCGGTCCCTTCATTCCGACTAGAATTCGTATGAAAAAAAAATCCGGTTAATACGCTCTATTTCTCGCTTAATACGCTCACACAGCGACACGATATACTTCGCCAAAATTCGTATTTTCTTATTTTTGCATGTTTTTCCCAGAAAAAACCATTCGGTGCATTGGAATATACGGGCAACGGTCACCGCCGCTCTTATAGGGGTTTTTTTTTTGTTTTTCACAAACAAACCATATAAGGCGTGTCGTTACTTTTGTCAGTGTTCGGCTCCGTACACTACATATCATCATCATGGAAGGAAATTTAGCAAGACGTGATCAAAAACTGTTTCCGTAATGCTGGCTTTTGTTGGGCAAATGATCCTAGTCCAGATAACTCTGATATCCCATCGGAAAATATTGAAGAGTTTCAGGTCCCGATAATGCTTCTGTTGAGGATGACCTAGTTACAACTGGTCCTCGCAATTTAGAAGAACTCATCAGTGATAGCGCTTCAACGGTTGAATCAGGAGTAAGGGGTGAAGAAGAATCACTACCGCAACTTTCGGTGGCCAGTTCAAATACACATACATATAACTACGCATATAAAAGAAATGTACTTATACATACATACATAATATGTATAATTTCAACTTTTTTCAATAAAAAAAAAACTTTTGTTTAACTGGATGTTATTTTTTAGTTTTTCCCGCTTTATACGCTATCCCGCTTAAGACGCTATTTTCTTTCGGTCCCTTGAAAAGCGTCTTAAGCGGATTCTACTGTATATAGAGATATACAAACAAATTAGTCGGCCATACATACATATGTACATACAAATTATATATAAATAATATCTTATTATACAATTAATAACATATATGTATATAATTATAAGTACCCTCCCGCTCAGAATGTAAAAAGAAACTTAAAACCTAACTTAATAAAATCCAATTGAATTCGCATCGATTTATCTATTATCTACATATTTATTTCATTTTTAAAAAAGGCTTCTTTGAAAACATGTAGACATATCCTTGGTTTAAGACACTTCTGCTCCATGTTTATGTACATACTAGTGAAATGAATGCAATCTAAAACATAAAAGCTTGGTTCTGAAAATTTGTCCGTCTAAATGTTCCGTCCGTCTAATGGAGCTGTTCGTAATGGGAGATTTCATTGTATATGTATTTGTCCACACCAACTTTACTTAATAACAAATCAACCAATATTACTTCTTAAAACAACAAATATTTCTTATATGTTTTTCATATAACCAATATATCAACCAAAATGTATTCATTTCCATCAGTTGACAGATGGAAATCATACGGGAAGTGTTTATTCTTTTGGGAGTTCAATTTGGGTAAACTATTTGTTTTCAAAGTGCAATTCGTCACTGCTCCAGGAAAATCTTTCTTTTGACACCTCATTTGTTAAGATTGGTTAAGTGTGAGAGCCGCGAATGGTACCTATACTACAGAAATAATATCCCTAATAATATAAAACTAAGTGAAAATTCCTTTGCATGGACCTACACACCAAACGGCTGAACGGATTTTGATATTTTTTTTGTGTTGATAAGGTTAGGTGATAAGGGGCAGATTCGTGCATAAAAAAATATCTGATTTTTAGTGTGAAAACCAAGAAATTCAATAATTACCCCCCTGTTCTGCATTCCACTTTTAGTGAATTCAATCACCAAAAGTGGAAATAGGTGTTCTGCATTCCGAACGAAACTACGAATTGTGGATTGTATGTTCGAAAGTGAATATTTTGGTGTTCTGCATTCCACTCAAGATGACAGCTGTAAATTCGTGTTCTGCATTCCGAAAATCCTGTGCTTTTAGTGAATTGAATTCACTTGAGATTCTTGACGTGAATTGAATTCACATGCCGTTGTAAAGTGAATTAATTAATTAATTTGTTGATCAGAATCATTTTGAAAAATATGAGTAGAATAATAAGACTTTCCATTAGTGTATTAAAATAATTCCCTTGTTTAATATAGTACAACACAAAAATTAGAGGCATGAGAGTATTCTCTTGAATTACATGAAAGTAAATCAAGATTTTCCAAGATCAAGATTTCTCTGACTCCACTTCTCGCTGGATATTAACAAATATTTTCTTACTCATCCTAAAACTGTTTTTAAAAATGCAAAAATCATTAAATAAATTATTAAATAAATTACTTCAGCTGTCTAACTTCTGCTTATAATGCTTCTGGAATATCCAGAATGTTAGATTTATCTCGGAAAATCTTCCTGCGAACTCTCCATTCGGTTTTCTTCGCGGTTTTCATCAATCATTTAAACATTTTATTTTCCATTTTTTTAATAAAATATATTTTTTCTTAAATGTTTAATTCACTTGCACAGAACAAAAACCAAGAACTGAAAATCTCCAATGATTTGACATTTCAAACAAATGAATTCGAAGTGGATTCCAAAAATTCGAAATCACTCGGAATGCAGAACACTGAATTCCATTCCGAGTGAATTTCAATTTCGGTTTCAATCCACTTTCACTCGAAATGCAGAACAGGGGTGTTAGACTTTGAACCTAAAAAAAGTAAACTTCTCCTTCGTCTATGTTTTTGGAATTCAGATCACTTTTAAGAGCTTTAAAATACGCATCTTTTAAGTCCAAAATTATATTTCTACGTGCTCTAAAAGGTGAGCAATATTAATAATATCTTTGCAAAATGTCATTTTTTATTAATTTGTGAATTGATCAATGTTCTGAAACCAATCCCAGTGGTGTGACTTTTTTTAGTTTTCTTTCGCACTCTCTTCGTACCTAATTTTTCTTTCTCATTTCTCCTAAATGCGTGTTAAATCTGAGTGGAATGGATGTGTGTATTGTGTTTGTGTATGTGTCTGCTCTGCTCAGCGGAGCGCTTAAGCCGAGGCTCAAGCGCAAAGGTTTTGTCAGTGCGTATTTTTTTCTTTTTGTTTTATGACTTATGAGCATTATGTTCATGTGTGTGCGTGTACACTACAAAAGTTAGTTGAGTTGCATTCTCGGTTGCATTGCAGCATGGTGAAGTTTTGTAGAGGCGTGTGTTGTATTCGTATATTCGTGTTCCGTGTGTTATACTTAAGTGGAACTTTAATTATTGAGTTGGATGGGAATTGAGTTAGTTCTATTTTTTTTGCAGCATTCTTTATCTGTTCTGTTTTATCTTTTATTATTTAGTTGGCAATTGTATTTCAAAGTGAAATATAGTCAATTTTTTGCGAACATGACTAAGCGATCAAATCGGTCTGATATTGCGCGTAAGTCGAAATGCATAATTATCGAGATTGCATCGATTACATAAAACTGATACAGCAAGTGGTCAGCAAAATGCTCCAGATGAGAACATTGCGCTGCCATTTAGCTGAACGAAAATTCGGCTTTCAATATGAAATATGTATTGTTTTCCATAGTTTTTTTTTTATCATTTTTATATGTTAAAAATGGCTTTTATTATCATATCACTTTTGCACGTGAAAAAGTTGTTTAACATAATTTGTAGAGAATGCGGCAAAGATAACAGTTTAGGAAAAAAAAAAATTTTCAAGTAAAAGTTATGAGAAAAATACATTTGATGTATTGGAACAACAAATTTTCATAATTTTCAGTTTAAGAAGCCATACTTTTTTTTGGCTGCATACATGTATGTACCTGAACAAAGTCTTCAAAATTTTGTATGCGCTTCCGATTGCCTCTCCAAAATGTACAAAACTGTTTTTGTATCTGAAATAGTTCAGAAGTAACATCATTTAAAGTGGTCTTACCACCAAATCGTAGGTCCCTTACTTAGATGGGCTATAGTTTGGAGGAGGGTGAAAAGGGAATCAGGAATCTACAGTTAACGGATTAGATCTACCTCTAAACTGGGACACCCTATATTCCTCTTTATCTTTGGATTTATCGGAGGAATCGAGATAAGAGTTGTTGTATTGTTACTCTCTTTAGCAGCCACCATATTGAGCTACCAGACGGTTTGATTTGAGATCTCTTTCATCGAGGCTGCATATTAATATGTATGTACATATGTCTTATGGTTACCTTTCGCAATCAAAAATTACTGCGGTTTCTTGGTCTATTAGGACAACAAAGTAGATCAAAATTACATCAACTACATCCCATAAATGTGGTAGACAGGTGAAGCAAAGCGAGCACGGGCCAGCTAGTATACATATATGATGATGATGATATTAAAGGCCATTGATATTATTTTTTGAGGTTATATAAGAATCGAGTATCAGCGCCATTTAGTTTACAATGCTATAAAAGTTAAACTTACCCAACTATAAAAGTCAAAACAATAACCATTTATGTATCATTTTAGTTAGTTTACCACAAAAACTTACCGCAATTTTCCATCCATTTAAAAAATAAAAAATACAAATGCTCAAATTTTGATGCAATTTTTATTAAGTATATTTCAATACTTTTTCGCATTTATTTCGCTAACAGTATAATTTATTTCTTACTCACAAACTTAATCACTATTTTACAATATTGTTTTATTTTACTTAAGCTACATAGTTCTTATAAATTACTAATTGCTATTGTATTCCTCGGAAAAGAAATCCTAAAAATGCATTGCTGTTTTATGTAGTTTGAGTAGATTGATAACTTTTTGAGGTTTACTAATTTTTTTGTATTTTTTGAGCAACAAATTGTAGGGACGAACTACGGATTAATCTCTTTTATGCTATCCCAATATACACCGACAAGACTTTTGATGTTTTTTTTTACAATTTTATTTGCCAAAATCTGATAGAAACAGTAGAAAAAACTGGAAACTTGAATTCTCTTACATACATTTACAAATATAGTTTTAAGGCATGTCAAGATATATAAAATTATTAAAATTTTAATTAATTTTTTGTTATAAACAATAATCAGTCGTTTGTTTGTAGATTAAGCAATAATTAACTATGTAATTGTTGTATAGTTAAATATACATATATTATATTTTTTTACTTAAGATTGCATTATATGGCCTAATAGTTCTTTGCTTAAATGTAACTACTTACTCAAGTAACAGATTATGAAAAACGTATAGAATTTCCATGAACATTTTTAGTGTTTTTTTAATTCTATCTAAGTAGTTGTGTGTTGAGTTTAGTTTAGATTAGTATTGACGGACATTAAGATGTTAAAGAAATTAAGGTTCCATTGAATTAAAAGGAAGCAACTGAAATGCTACAAATAGAAACTTATGGTAGGTTATGTTTATAAAGAGAATGCTTAAGGTTTTACAAAATATAGAATCTGCTAACGTAAATTTTCTGATCCGAAATATATGTATATATCTATTCAATTAACCTGAACGCATTGTTATTGATATGCCATAAAAACTGAATGCGAAATTACTATCAGTCTTGCGCTCTACTTGAGCTTAGAGCTCGTGTTATGATGGGGAAAAATCGGTTACACGTTGTTATGGTAAGCAGGATTTTCATATTATGTCAAGTTTCGATCGCTAATTTTGACCATTTCTCAGCACTTCCGGTACAAGGGATATTTCCAATGCGAATAAAAATGAATCTCACCAAATCTAAATCTATTTAGTAGTGAAAAAGCTGTTTTAAACAAAACAACGGCCACTAATCGGATTGTATTAAAAATGGCTGTACAGTCTGGTTGAGGCAATTCTCAAAAATTATGTAATTCAACATAGCATATCAACAAGGATAACACGCTATTAAATTTGAATATAAAGATTGTCGTAGTATAGCACGCAACCAAAAGAGCCGGCGTGGGAAGACAATTGAATGACCAAAAGCAGCGTAAAGGAATAATTTAAAAAGTTCTTTGTTGCATTACAGAATCGCTTTCTTTGTATACTTCAAACAACCATTTACAGTACCATTTTGACACAGCGCATAGATTTACTCGTTTTAAGTTTAAGGCTAACAGCTACAAAGTTCTTAAAATAACGTTAGTAATTGACATAATAATAATTAACGAGAACTTTAAATGCAAAAACCACCGACAATTCGACTCCGGTATATCCGTCAATACTCAATTATTTAGCTTACTGAAATTAATATTTACATCCGATTGTATTAAGGTAATTGAGATTTTGCTTCCTTTCAATAATTTAAAACTAATACGAAAAAAAAAACTTAAAGGTATGATATGAACCCTTACACGTTTGTTTGTATCTTCTTTTGTTTTGAGACATTCGAAATAAAAAAATCTAAATTAAAACTAAAACAAAAAAAAGTTTTCTTTAATAAGAAAAATAATAAGAAAATATTTTATAGTTAAATCTTTTATCACAAGTAGTAAAAGAGATGGGCAATTGCTTAAAATAATATCGCAATTGAAATATTTTAAAATTTTTCAGTTTAAAATAAACGTTACGTTTAAAATTACTACAATTACAATTAAAATACATGAACAACATACATACACAATGCGAATGATAAATGAAAATATAGTCGTACACATTTTGTTTATGTACTTTCTGATGAACAATTAATAAAAACTAACGCGAACTTAAAACTCCGTTGATTGTCAGACAAATGACGAGAAACCTGGCAGTGGAGCTCTCGACCGCGCCATATTGTTAACAATAATTTGTCCCCCATTGAGACTCATCACTGCACTGCCTTCTGGCTCGGAGTCTGTGTAACTAGAATAGTTTCGCACTGGTTTTTGTTTCTTCCACGACTGCCGCAGCGTATCATTCACATTGGCATAGTGATTTACAAATGAATGCGGGTCAGAGCGGACGCTCTCATTTTCGCTTTCTGAATGCTATGTGACGACAGGAAATAGTCTTTGAAAATCTTTTCATTAAAAACCCATTAGGCGATGTAGCTTACCTGCGAATCTGAAGAACTGACTTCTGATGGTTTCTCCGTAACACTGCTGTCATCTGGATTCTCATCGTAACACTTGAGGCTCTCTTCATCGCTATGATACGCTACTGAAGCGGGCGATGGTCGTGGTGGACTTTTGCCCAATGTCGCAGCTGTCGGCGGTCGGTGGTTTGATTTTCGGCCCAACGTGCCGAGGGTACCTCGACCCAGAGTACCGGCACTGTTTAACGTTCCAGTACCGACACCATGCCTTGAACGATAAAGTTCTAAGGCAAGCTCTTGTCGTTCATCGATGGACATTGCCATCGATTCTTCGAGGGTTTTCTGTGCTTCTTCTGTTCGAGTTAAGAGGAACAATTTCAACAATTTTACAGGTTTATCATTTAATCTTACTTACGTTTGTATTTGTAACTTTTGCTTTTAACGCACAGCACAGCGATGACCATTATGATGATAATGATTGAGGTTGCTGCCAGTGCAACCATGAACCACGTTTGTCGATAGAATGGCTTATGCTGTAGGTACCCATACTCAAGATGCAATTTGGATGGAGTTAAAATTGAGTCTTTTGAATAAACTGGGAATGATATGCCATAGCGATTGTATGCAATCACACGGAATGTGTACGCAGTCGATGGCAATAGACTTTGGTAGCTGACAGTGAAGTCTTGCATTGGGCCGGTGGTTGTTCGAGCTATTGTCTCCCAACGTGAATCATCTATAAGTGCAATTGTTGGTTAAGTAATGTGTAATTGAAAAAAAAAAATACAGAGTTAACAAAAATTGTTAGGCACATAAGGATGCAAGGGTAAGTACACGAAATCGGTAGATCGGCTTGTTATGCTAAATTAAATTCCACATGTACTGCTGTTAATTTTAGGAACATACACGTATGTATACACCGAGATATCATTGGTTTAGAAATGCAATGGTTAAGGTTTAGGGTGGAAACATGCAGGTATTTCCAAGGAAAAGACAACTGTTGTTAATACAAGTTAATTGAATTTAATAATTTTAGCTCAGAAAGTAGGATCCGAATACACTTCTAAAATCTTAGTAATCTGCTGGATTTAGATTTGTACACACATACAATTTTAGTAATTTTGTCGTTGTTAATTTTAAAGTATAATTCTTGGATTAGTACGAGTATTATTATAAAAAACAAAAATAAAATCCTTAATTTTGTTTAGTAACACAGTTAATATAATTCAATTGCAGTAAGTACAATCAAAAAGCAGTTTTGTTTTGTTTATCTTGCGATACTTACAAATATAGGATGGTTCACCTCTCTCTACTCAGGAAAAGCATGGTTTGGGAAAAAGATCACAAGAAATAGAAATAAAGAAACTACTTTTACTGAAAGCACCTTTATACCAATAAGTAAGAAAAAAATAACATTTCTTATGCATGACAGAGTGTCTGGAACTTTTTTTTGTTAAATATAGTAGAACCGAAATGTTAAAACCCACTTCTGCCATGCATACTGCAGTCACTTAAACCAGTATGGGTTCTCAGTTTCATAACTTACCCCTTTTCTTGCATTCTATATAATAGCCAAGGACAGGTCCACGTCCTGATGGTCCATTCAACCAATGCATTTCAACACTGGACAGAGTCTTCGAGAGTATTAGATCTCTAGGTGCCACTGGAGATCCATCTTGTGGCCCTGTGGTGACATTTTCACTTACAGCCGGACCATAGTCTATCGTTTGTGCACGCACTGTAAACGTGTACGTGACTTCTTCTTCGAGATTTTGGACAAGCAAACTTGTGCCAGTGACTTTCTGTTTAACTTGCTTGCTGAATTCTATGTAATTGAAAAAATTAACATCTTTAGTTTGAATATATTATATCAGACTTGCAGCTGTTCAATTACGACAAACTTACTTTCATTCTCCTCCGTCGTCTCATAGGTCACTAGGTAACCTAGAATTTCTCCGTTACGCATCTTTGGTGAATCCCAGGAGACTTTTAAACTTTGCATTGTGATATCTTCAAATCTAAGTGAGACCGGTGGTCCGGGAAGTCCTTGCAAAGTTTTCACTGTAATCGGAGTCGATCGCGGTCCATCACCGGCTGGATTGAAAGCCAGAATTTGTATTCTGTACTCAGTGAACTTGTCTAGAAAGACTAGGCTATGCGAGGTTGCAGACGCAGCTACCACTTCAATTTCTTCCTCATGCTTGCGACCTTCTTCGAGCTCTTGTGGAGAATCGGTTACGAGATAAAATATCTTGTATCCTAAGAGATCACCATTCTGCATACTTTGCTTTGGCGGTTTCCATCGAAGTCTGACTTCAGTGCTGGAGAGTGGTGCTGCATCTACTGCTCTTGGTTCACCAGTGGGAACTGCTTCACCAACATACACAGCCACGGGAGGAGTTGCTGGACCGGCTCCTTGCGAATTAAATGGTAGCACCACAATTTCATAGTTACGATCCTGCTGAAGATCACTGAGAACAATAGAAGCCTGGTTTATGCCCATCACATCTTGCTTTGGAGTGGCTTGAAGAGCAGCGGGGAAGTCAGAAAGTTGTTGAAACAAAATTCGATATCCACCGGTAGCAGAGTCTCCATTCCATAGAGATGTTTCGAGTGCATTCCATTGAACGCGGACACTGGTGGTTGTTATGGGCACAACTTTTAGCCTACTTATGCCTTTGGCTGGCGCTGCTGGTAAGGTACGAACAGTGATACTCTCTCGACTAAATGCCGACGGACCGAGGTCGTTTGTAGCTTGAATTCTAAACTGATATGTTGTATGAGGTTTCAGATTGGTGGCAGTGTACGATGCCACACTTGGATCTACTCGTTCCGGAAGCGAAGTCCATGGTCCTTCATTTTCACGCATCTGTACGGTATAGTACCGTAACGGTGCGAAGCCATCTCGGCCTGGAGTCCAACTGAAAGTGATCTGATGTGCCTGAATCTGACTGCGTGAGATTTGAGGTGAAGATGGAGCTTGCGGCCGTTCGCGATTATTTGTCGTGTAAACTAAAACTGAGGCGGTCTTACCCCATCCCAGACGTGTTTGCGCTGTCACGCTGAAAATGTAATAGCGTTCGGCTAAAAGCTGAGTAGCTCGGAATGTGCGGTCCGACGGAGGAAATTCTCGGCTGTAATTAAGATTTACACTGCCATTTAAAGAGTACGTTACTTGATAGGCTAAAATCTCTCCATTCGGATCTTCTGGTACGTCCCAGATGATTCTCGCGGTAGAAAATGACACATCAGGAAAGGATACGTTCGACGGAGCTCCTGGTGTGTCCTCAAAAGTTTGTACACGGATTGGTGGTGTACTCAAAGCACCGTCTCCGAGTCTCGTAAATGCAAGCACCTGAATATGATAAACGACGTATTTTTTAAGTTCAGTGAGGGTAGTCGTAAAAGACGCATTATTTGAAATTGTCTTGTGAAGGACTTGTCCGCCTCGATTAGTAGCCGCATAGTACACCTTATACCCTTCGATTTGACCGTTTCTGTGTTCTTTCGGTACTTCACCCCAGCGCACAACGATTGTGGTGGATGACGTGGAGTTGGCTTGCACATCTAGAGGGCCAAAAGAAGGCACTGCTTCACGTGTACGCTCAACAGCCTTAGCACTATTCCTGAAAAATTATTAAAAAAATGGATTTTTGTTCTAAGGCGGGATTAAAATCAACTTACTTTGAAGCACCTACATCGTTGCAGGCGTTCATGACGATATCATAGACTGCCCACTCTTCAAGCGAATCCAGGACATGCGAGTTCGCAGTATGATCTTCGATCAGTACACTCATTGCAGTCGATTTTTCAGCACCGCTGCTGTCCACCTGGCGATAGGTTATATTGTATCCTCTTGGATTTCCAAACCATTCAGTCTGCTGAAGCGGAATCCACCGAACTCTTAGTTCCGTGGCACTCATGGCGCGAACTGTCACATTAAATGGTGGATGCATGGGCCGGGCTTGTATTGTCTGAAAGTCCTTTGTGGGTTCTGATGGTTCTGAAGGCCCCACCACATTTGTTGCTGTCAATCTTAATCTGTACTGTGTGAAAGGCATTAGTCCGGTAACTGTTAATGTAGAGGCATCTGGATCTGACACCTCGTACACAGTAAACCATGTTATATTCCTTGCGGTTTGTGCCTCCACTGTCCATGTGGTAATGGAGGAGTTCCCATCGAACCCTGGAGTGAACTGTAGCACCACGGAGAACGCTTCAATGTTCGATAAAGCCAGCTGAGTTGGTGCGTGCGGAAGAACAGGCTCAACGCCCGACTGAATTGTTGCAGTTTTAGACGGCCCAGCGCCAACCTGCGTCCATGCTTTGATCTCAAACCAATAGTGAGTGGTGGCTTGCAGTTGCGTGACTCTTAAACTTGTTTCAGTAGCTGTGAGGTTGATGGACTTTAAAGTTTCTGATTGATCTTTGACTTGATAACGTACTGTATATCCAGTAAGCACACCATTGATGCTCTTTGGTGGTGCCCACATCACTTTAACTGCCCGATCAGAAATTTCCTCAAAGTGCAGAGACGCTACTTCATCTGGGACATCTTCCATCGTTTTAACTGGAATCATTTCACTGCGAATACCATCGCCAGGATCAGTGAAGCACAAAACAGTGACATTATAAGCGGAGAACTTCTCTAGACCGCTCATAATTGCCGATTGCTCGGCTAGTGGATCAAGTAAACTCGGTGGAACTGTCATCATTTTCGCTTCAGTCTCACGTACCTCTCCATCAACAATCTCGTATTGCCACGCTTGTATTTTGTAGCCCTGGTTTATGCCGTTGATTTGTTGTGGATTTGGAGGTTTCCACGAAACTTTGACTGCTGTCGAATTAAACGGCACCACTTTCAGATTAGTCGGCGGAGCTTCTGGTACACCTTCCTTGGTTTTGATTTTTGCTCCTTCTGTGTACACGCCAACGCCCATATTATTGTACGCAGCAATTTGTATAACATAATCCTTCCAAGTGATCAACTCCTGGATGAGATAATTCCTCTGAGCTTCGTTAGTGATATTCTGATATGTCCACGGACTGTTGTTGTACCCAAAGAGCCGATATCGAATAATATAGCCCAGAATTTGCCCATTTCGGTGTTCTTCCAATGGCGGTTGCCACTGAGTTATGATCTCTGCCATTGATCGAGCTGATCCCACAAATCCAACTGGTGGTCCAGAGGGGGCTGTAAAGTCAAATCAGGTCGGTTTTGTGCGGTTATTAACTGTACTAAGTGCATTCAGAGAATTATTTGATATTAATATACCTCGGTTAAGCGGTAATGCTACAATTAAGCCATTTTTTTGTTTTTTGTTTCGATATTCATACATTCAAATGAGAGATACATAGAAATGACATTTAGATGTAATTAGTTTATGAGTTATTGTTTATATTTCCTGTTGGTGGTAGAGGGCGTTGTTGCTTTGTGAAATTAAAATTAAAATAAAGAACGAACCGCATACGAGTAGTTTTCGAAATGAAAATCAAATTAAATGTGCAACTGATCGTAAACGAAGATATATTAAATAAGGGAGATCGAACAAAATAGAATGAGAATAAGGCACAATGAAAAACCAAAGACGGTGTTGCCACATCGAACATGCAACGGATAAAGAATGAACCAAAAAAAAAAAAAAAAAAAAAAAACAAGGAAAACATTATTTTACCAAGCAGTTGAAGATATGTTTTGGTTTATACACATGGTGGATGGTGTCCTTTAGATAAGTTGACTGGCAAACTGATTGTCCTGGGTATGAGAAAAAACTGGATGGACGACTTTTTAGGTGTCAGGATCCGGAGCGATGTTTCGGAAAAAGTGGAGTTGTAGATCCTTTTTTCAATTATTGACTACATACTTTGGGACCAATTTTTTTTATGTATTGGAAATTACATTTTCCAAATACATATACCATGAATCATATTTCGCACAACACCCACAGCGACACTGGATACTTTCTGCATCCTATGCCACTCGATCTGCATACAATGCACCTGTCAGGTAGGAGTGCGATTAGACTCTTTAAATTAGGCTACTTCAGAAATTGAAGCTATGGTCATAGTGCTATTCTGAGTGAACATAGAATTGGCAACTTCGATAGAACGGATGACATTTTCCCAGTTCTGGACTTCGCTACACCGTATGAAACGATGTACTCGGAGAGAGAAGTTTGGGGAAACATATCGCCTACACGGCAAACACACATTGCGATTAATATGGATGGGTCGAAAACGGACAACGGCACGGGCTTTGGTATCTACTCAAGAGAACTGGAGCTAAATATGTCTAAGACATCCAGATGACTGTAGTTTATTTCAGGCAGAGGTCCTAGCTGTGGAGAGAGCGGCGGAGCTGTTGGGGAGCTTGTAACGGATAAGGTTATCATCATCTACATCGACAGTCAGGTCACGCTCAGAGCACTAGAATCGTGTATCGTTAAATCGGCAATTGTAGAAGGACACTCTGTGCTCAGATCACTAAGCAGACACAATAAGGTCAAACTTTGCTGGGTGCCTGGACACTCTGGTGTAGAGGGAAATGGACTTGCAGATGAGCTACCAAGGTTAGGGCACAGCTTATAACCGAGATAGCTATGAACATAGCACTTAACAACACAATCATAAGTAAGTATGGGGGACGACAGATGGTCAAGAATAGAGGGACATAGGGTAACCAAGGCTCTTTGGCTGGCCATAGACTGTAAAAGAACCAGGGTAATCATTGGACTGAATAAGGCAAAGTGAGGAACTCTAATAGGAAAACTTTCCGAGCACTCTCTCTCGAGGAAACATGCCAAAAGAATGAATTTTTGAATTTTTCAATGACTCATAGGGACGAAATACATATGAAGGTTAGTCTCCAAAGTACCGTTAGGTTATAAAAAGAATATTTTTTTTTTAAGTTTTTTTTTTTTTTTTTATTTAACTATGATATTTTTTCCGTCCGAATACATAAGCATTTAATAAAATTAAAGATCGAAACTGTGTAAAAACACCACTTTAGTTTGTTAGTACCGAAAACGACTAAAATTACTTTCTTCAAAGGCCAATATGCTGTCAGAAAAACCGTTATATCTGTGGCTTATATGATACTTAAAAGTTTTGTTTGGTCTAAGTGTCTAAATATGTTCCTATAGGGATTTCATTTGCAGTTAAACATGCTGGTACTTATAAGTACCGTCGGTCAACAAAGGGTTAAACTGGAAGAGGCTGGCAAAACTGACCACAATAAAATCTTAAAATTTTGCTGCAAAATTAAATGTTTGGATGGAAATGTTCGGTTTAGGTACCATCATACGATGGTCCCAGCGGATCGCGATGGGGCCATTATGGTGTAATGCCTGGTGTTTTTATAATGGCTCAGCATCATAACCCCTTTCAGCCTAACCTACATTTATTTTTTTCAGGAGAGAATTTTTATAATGGGATCTTCTTAATTTCGCCAATTACAGAGAAATCAGTCTTCTCTTAATTTCATGTAGACATGATAAATGAGGTTCAAAAACGAACTTTGGAAGTTTAAGTTCATATAATGACGTACCTTAGTAATGGTTATTTACATTAACAAAAGTGCAAAACAGTCCACTACCTTTGGACTGATTACACTACAAATGGACTTACATATTTTGCATTTTTCGATATCGACTCAAAAAAAAAGCTTTGTTGATTTATTGGTGAGATATGTATAAAGACGCGCTGTTGGTTTTTTAATATAAATAATGTACAAATTCATTAAATTATTGCAAAAGCTTAAAGCACAGACGCCTTAGGTCTTAAAACATCATAAAACCTCATAACGTGTCATTTCCGGTTCTAATACATATACAATATACATATTTACAATTTTTTTTACCAATAATAGCCTTAACATAAAATTAAATTCCTCTACTGCATTGGTTTTTTTTTTAAACATAAAGCAAATACATAATTAAAAAAACAAATACATAAATTAAAAATAATATAATTGTAACAAAATAAAAAAAACACGGGGCAAACTAAATAACAACAACAAGAAAAATAAAAAAACTCACCCTCCTGCGGTAGCTCAATTATGTTACTCGCATCCGATGGTGAGCCTTCCCCAACACGATTCACAGCGCTGACACGAAACTGATAAACTGTTGCAGCCTTCAAATTGGTCAGCAGAACCCATCGTTGGCTCGCCGACACATTGCTTAGCTCTGTTATCCAATTGAGCAACGGATCTGGTACTGGACCTACGAATTGTTCTATGAAGTTAATGATTTAAAGAAGTGCTCGAAAGGAGAGTTTCAGGTGAAATTGGACATTATGTACACAATGTTAGTTTTTTTTTTTTTTTAATAGGATTCAATAGGTCAGATAGATATCAATGATGAGTAGGATGGGTGGTAGAAAAAAAAATAAACAAACAAAACCAATTTCAATTTTTAACGAAATCTATTCGCATTTTGAACTTACCTAATTCGGAGACTTCTCGTTTTTGTACGATAAACTTAAGGACTGGACTGTTTCCATCAAAACCCGGTGTCCAGGATACGTTTATAGCTCGCTGACTTGGTGAGTCTAAACGAATAACTTTCACATTTGTCGGTGGGAATGGTAATTCAATAACACTCAATCTTGCCGATCGGGTTTCATTGCCACCGGGTGAGGTGACCACGCAGGCGTATGTTCCAACATCAGAGGCGCGGACGGCTTGAATTTCTAGTGTTCCATCGGATTGTACACCGATTCGTTGGGAATTTATAATTGGCGATGGATGTCCTTCACGATACCAGTCGATATTGAATGGAACCGTTGGATCGCTTGAGACTTTGCATTGTAATGAAGCTGTTAGACCGAGGAGAACGGTTGTATCCACCGGTGGTTGAATTATTTGCGTTCGAACTAGAAATGGGAGAGAGATTATTGGTTACGTGGTATATAAAGACGAGCTATTTTGTCACCAAATAATTTGTCTCCAAAAAATAGTCAGAAAATAAGAACTCATTAAAAAAAAATGATATCAAAGTGTACCCTTGGGAAGTGGGAACACAGAGGTTAAAATCAATTTTGCTGATTTCTTTTTTGATTTATATTAACTAACACTTTATATTTATATTACAAAATTATGTACTTAAGCAAAAAACAATTGTTTATTTTTACACACTCAAAAGTCTAACAACATAACAGCAAAAAATACAAAAAAAAAAAAATGATTAACAACAACCAAACAAATTTTAATTTTTGAAGGCTCACTTAAAACACACTTACCTAAAACGCCCAGGTACGCTTCACCGTTCACTGTTCCAGCTTCATTTGAACGGACGCACGTATAAAGTCCAGCATCCGATTCGCGGATGTTCGATATAAGCAGGTCCCCAGACTCCAGGACCTGAATTCTACTAGACACTTCGACGAGCTGTGTTTCTGTGGTGTGTATTTTGAGTTTTGGTGTTTGTATTGTGGGTTTGTGTGTTGTTGTTTTATTTTTTAAGTGCCAAGTGCGATTTTGGGTGAGGTTGTTCATACATTTTGAGTACAGCGGGAGCAAAAACAAAAAAAAAAACAT
Organism: Brachyopa scutellaris; assembly: GCA_949775065.1. Lineage (NCBI taxonomy): Eukaryota > Metazoa > Arthropoda > Insecta > Diptera > Syrphidae > Brachyopa > Brachyopa scutellaris. The sequence goes on from OX459112.1 coordinate 25,101,769, forward strand.
AAAAAAATATGTAGTTGTTAGTAAAAACAAAAAAAAAAAAACATGTAAAAAACAAATCACGGTTAGCAACTCTTTATCACGAGTTAATTAAAGGATAAAAAGAGAACACCAACAAATACATATGTACTGAAAAAAACTGCAATCCACAGTGCTCAGGCAGGCACTCGGGTTTTTTTTTTCTTAATTTATTCCTTTAGAGCAATCACTTACCGTTGTATACCCATGTGATATTCGGATTTGGAGCACCAACAGCCCGGCACGAAATAGTTGCATCCTTGCCATCCAATGCGGTCACATTCTGCGGTGGTTGTTCCATAATCGGAGTCGAGGCTGTGTTGAGATAGAAAAAAAAAACGTTTTTTATAGTCATGAAATAATATGCGACTTAGAACCGTGGAATGAGTTTAGATATGGTTGGTGACTGCTTGGTAGTCAAAACATGCGATGGTGATGTAGTTTATTGCTTACAAATAAATAAAACAAAATCCTTTTCGGATTGTGATGATATTTAGCACGCCAATTTGCGTATTTTTTTTAAATGTGTTAGTGCTAAGAAATAAAACAAATGAAAAAAGAAACAGATGGAAACAAAAAAGTTGAGTGCACTGATACTGCGTTTGCAGAGCTATTCAAGTACACAACGAATTTACAGTGCGAGATAGCTAAAATAAAACATAAATAAAGTTGGTGATGGGACTTGGGCATGTTTCAATTCAATGCGAGTTACATACATATATGCATATGTAATACATACATATACATATCTATAAGCTTTAAAACAGTATTCAAGTTAAGCCACGGCAGCCTTACAGGCCGTCTCCACGAACTAAAATTTATAGCAAGATAATTAGCATGCTATGAAAATAGCTAATGGAGACGGTAAATAGCAAGATAATTGAGATAGCAAGCTATCCATAGCAGGATATTTAGCAAGCTAAAGATATCTTGCTAATTTTTGACATTTGAGTGAAAATTGGTTGCGTTCGTTGCGTTTGAATAAGAAAAAAATAATTATGGCCGACTGGAAGATGTCACAAGAAGAGATAATTAAAAAAATAATTATGGCCGACTGGAAGATGTCACAAGAAGAGATAATTAAAATAATAAGCAATTTTCGGCAGTTTCCATGTTTGCGGAATTATAGACGTGCTGAGTACAAGCGGTTGGATCTATAAAAAAAAATGAAATATCAAGCTGTAATTTGCCCACGCACAAACTTGACAGTTCTCTTTTTTATAGCTTGCTATAAAATCCTGCTATCTGAAATAGCACGTGGACACGCAGTTTAGTTAAAAGACCATTGATCCATCATCATCTTTGGACGTCAATGAGTGAGTTCTGCGTTAAGTCATGATGAATGAATTTGAAGATGTAGGACCGTTAACGGAGTTCACTACTCCATAAGAGTTTTTAACGACTAATGACAGATATTATCAATTCTCAACACTATAAAAATCGATAAAATCGATGCAGAACTTTCAAGAACGGTTGATTATACATATTTGAAATCACCTATCTTCCTCTAAAATAACAAAAACGTTATGGCCGAAAGACAACAATCTTACACATTCATACATATGTATATTCTCACATTATCGAGGTTAATATATAGCTTAGGTACTTGTTAGTGTTATATTTTTAAACGAATGGAAGGGATCCACAGTGTCTTGCTGATTCCGAACGGCGAGTTGAGAAGCTCATCGTGACAAATGATACTCTTGCCTGCTTTTCAAACATTCGGAAGAGGTGGTACCGTGAAAAAAACTCTTGGGTGTTTGTTGGGATTGAACCCAGAAAGCGTTTGTAGTAGTCCAACGCACTAACCACTACGCCACGGTAAGCCGATGCAGTTTAGTGCATACTTTCTTTTTATTTATTAATTGTAACAAGAAAAAGAACATGATACTACAACATATATTTGCTTTAAATTAAGTATCTCTCCTTATAATAACTTTTTTTTTAAAAAGATTAAGTCTAGTCTTGCTGAAACTGCAATAAACCGGAAATCGAAGAAAGAATGGAGCTCTAACTTTGAGTTGGTCGTGCATTGGGTTTAAATGAAGATTAACAATTCTATCAAATTTGAACAACAGAGTAACAACAACAATACCTAACTTACCCTGGAAAAATGTGATATCACTATGGACCAACACTGATCCATATATACGCACCTTAAGGCGCCACCCTTACCCAAACTTATGGAACCAAAAGTATACGATTTGTGACTCAAACACTGCAAAATTAAGTGTTCGGTTTTCACCTGAAGCAGGAACGTTACCATAATCGTTACTTGATCATATAGCTGGATGGTGACCAATTTAACTAAATGACGTCAATATCGGTTAGAATTTTGCATACGTTGCAATTGATATATTTACTTAAACACAGAACTATTTATATTTAATGGTACGTCATTTGCCCAGGGTGGTACAAAAATAACACTCTCTTGAGTCAGACTTAAGGAACCATTATTATGCAATACTTGTACAGGGATTCTGATCGCGGATGAATAATATCTCAATAATATGTATATTCCCCGTCCTCCATGCGAAAAAAAGATAACTTTATAACCTGTCATGTTAATCAATTAAATTCATTATCCAAAGGTAAAAAAAGAGTGGTCTTAAAACTTAAGTAGCTTAACCCAGCTCATGGCACTGATAAACCACCAAAATGATACTACTCACTAATAGGTATTGTATAGTTGAAGCTAAGTCCTATCCGGGGAATACTACGAAATTTGCCGAAGAAACACAACCCTTTAACTAAAAAAAACCCTCAAAATCGTTTTGGCTGTACAGTGTACATACATAACATATACATTACGTGTTTCCTGCATTAACTTTATTGGACATAAAACCATCATGATTTCAATGTGTCCGGGCACGATTGACTGACATACTCGTATGTGTATAAAAATCACCAGCGGATTTGCTGACATTATGCTGAAAATGTTTCACGTGTGTCGCAATCACTTCTCAATTTTGGCAGTAAAGTGGTTTTACTTTATTTTTTTATATTCTTCAGACCGATCAAAACTCCTCCGGCATTAGCCAATCAAATCCAATGCTGACCAACAAAACCATAATCTGAATAAAACCTGATCCATCGATAAAATTGCAAATTTACTGACAGGCACTCGCAAACAACACACCCCAGTCCACGTAAACGGACAACAGCTACTCGTATCACAAATAAATTGCACGCAATTCAGCAACTGCCTCATAATTACCACCAAGGAAAATAGTAGTGCGGCAGAGTGTAGTAGTGAATTACCTGGTCATGCAATTTCGCTTAATTGGGGTCAGAAAAGTTAAAGCACATTGCCGGAGCACGACCAGCACTGCCAGTTGGACGATGCATTGTCGATAAAGGACTCAAATAGAGTGAATATGAGCAAAAGAGGGAGAAAGATGCGCATGCATGTTTTCTGTTTCGACCGCATTATAACATACGTATACTATACCCGTCATGTAAATTGGCCCTTTCGCAGGACAAAAATATAATTCGCCACTGGATGATGGAGTGCACAGATTAAAAGGCTTCGGTGATGTGTGCATTTCATGTGAATGCTCAATCACATTACCACCCAGTGGTGGCGATGGTCTAGTTGTGCAACTTGACTCAATTTGGCCACAGTGGCATTTGCTGAAACATTATTTCATTAATTTTCATTGACATTTGAAGGGTATTTGAGCAGGCAAACATTTTAACACCATTTTTTCTTAAATTGAATATCATTTGATTTGAGCGAAGAATGTTTATACGGCAGTTCTGGATTTAAAGTGAAAACTGATTTTTCAATGCATGGCTTATTTTAATTTCATTAGCTGGAATTTAGATTTGATTTTACCCCACGAAAACAAAATACACAGAGTTCCACTTAGCATATCCAAGCTAAATTGCAACAAGTTGAAAGTTTCATTTGCCTCCTGTCACATTGCATTCGATAGTACTCAGAAATGTTCCCGCACTTGCAAACTTTGCTCTCTACAACTTTGTGAAGGATTGTTCTGTCGTCGTGATCTCGTCATGGGAAAATGCGTCGGTGGCGGCAATGGCAACTGGCAAGTGTATGAATGTTAATGAGAGACGCTCGCGTTAACGTTGAACGATTTGATTGTCTGGGAACTGGGAAATCTCATCATGTAGAGGTAGACCCTTTTTAGAGATGATTATCTTTGGCAAAACTTGCAATTCCCTCTTCTAGTCTGCGTCTCTAGAAGGAATTAAGATGCGAATAATGCAATGCAATCAGTGAACAGGAACAAAGCCCATAACCTGTTTTTCTTCCACTTGTCGCATTCTTGTCAAAACGAATGTGAACCACGTGTTACACTTAAGGAAAGAATTGAAAATAAATTTCACATATGTAAATAAGAAAATTCCAGAAAATCAGACTACTGGAAAAGTGTAATCAGTTGAGGGAACTGTTAGTAGGGCAGGGTCTATCTATAGATATCTACATTTAACATTCATAGACCGACACAAATAAGGGACTAACAAAAGTTCGTTGGTGACAATTTAGTAGTTTTTGAAAAAAAAAAAAAACAATGCATTTCTGTAGCTTATAATCTAACAAAATTTATTTCCAAATTTCAGAACAACAAGTATGCCCGTGCGATAACTATCGCAAGAAAAAATCCAACCCCCAAAATCCAAACCTTCTCTTTTATTTTATTAAAATTTATAAAGTGAAACTGTAATTCGTCACGTCAGTGCTTTAGGAAATTCTCTTTCTTTTGATACCTCAGTCGTTAAGATTGGTTACATGTGAGAGCCGGTACCTACTCGTATACTACAGAAATTTCAGAACAATAGGTAAAAAAAACTCGGTCACATTTTGCCATTCTCTTCGGCTTTCGACGTCAAGTTATGACAGTCAAATTTCTGCATGAATGCCAAAATGCATACGGAATAAATGCCCGTCTCTTGTTACTACATATTTCAAATTGGTTTCGAAGATTCCAGACTGACCATTTTTCTGTGGAGGACGAATCTCGTGAAGGTCGGCCCAAATCCTCGACCCACGATACAAATGTGGCCAGGATGACACAGGAGATGATAGCGGATGAACTCACTGAGCTTGAATGCCTTGGCAGTGTCACGAATTTTAAAACATCACCTGAAATATAAGAAAAAGTCAGCTCGATGGGTTCCAAAAATTTTGAATGGAAATCAAAAAGAGACTCGTGTTCGTTTTGCTCAATATTTCGTGGATAAGTTTGAAAATGGAGAGTCGAGCTGATTCAATAGGATCGTTACAGGTGATGAATCTTGGTTTTACAAGTACGACCCGGAAATGATATGGAGCCCAGAAGGTGCAAATCCTCCTGTAAAGGCCAAACAACAAAAATCAGCGACAAATGCTATGATATCGATGTACTTTTTTACCAGTGCTAAAATGGTCGCCGTCATCCCGCTTTAAACTGGTCAGACAGTCACTGCTAATTGGTATACTGAAACTTGCTTACCACAAGTTTTTTTCAAAATTTACTAGGACACCGAAAAAAAAGGAGCTGCGCCGCTACTTTCGCACCACGACAAAGCGCCTGCGCACACTACTGAAAGAACCAACAACTTTCTTGCGCTCTTGGGCATCAATGAAAATCGTCCAGCACCTTATTCTCCGGATCTAGCGCTGTGTGACTTTTGGCTGTTTCCGAAAATTAAGAAAAATTTGAGGGAAAAAATCTTCACATCTAATGAATAAAATTATGCAGTGCATGTCGAAATCGAAAAGCTGGAGGATTTTGAAAGCTGTTTTGAGAGATGGATCTATCAGCTGAAGAAATGTATTGAATTAAATGGGAAATATATGGAGAAAATAAAAAAAAGACGACGATTAAATATTTAAAGTTAAAATTATTTCTAAGCGAACTTTTGTTAGTCCCCACGTAGTCATAGCTTTGTATGCAAAATCTGCAGTCACCCTACACTAGATAGTCATATATGCTGCTAAACATTTTCAATTTAAATTCATTGCTAATATTTACATCCAAAAAGCATAACTTCTATTCGTACCTCTTGTATAGCTCGTCATAACAGCACATGTCAAAAGTTAAGCCACAAATTACTAAAGTTTCGCTACTTCACTTTCTTTTAAAACTCTTGCAAATTATTTAATCTTCTTTAAGACTAATATGTTATGAGACGACGTGACATGACATACATACATAATGTACTTCAAACTCCTTAAAATAGAATTCAAATCGGTAGAAAAATCGTGTGCTTTAAAGAAGATTATACACTTTAAATGCACATTGATCCAAAATCAAGCGAAAGGAAGGGGCAAGGAACTTTTGTTTCGTTGCTTTTTTTTTTAGGTCGGTTGAGGTTACCTAGCATTAAATAATCCAACTGTTTTCGACAACTTTGGCTTAAATTTTTCTACAACATTAAATTATTCGTTACCCATCCAAAAAAAAAAGTTGAATTATAATTCCTTCTTTCCATAGTTGGAATTTGGGAATGGGAGAAAACTTTCTGTAAACTTTACATTATTTTTCAAATCTCTTTTGGTGATAATTCTCTTTATTTGAAAACCAATAAAATATTCTCGTTTTCTTTCGAACAGAAATTTACAAAATTATGATTTCTGATTTTTGACCCACCACCACTTTTCATTTCCATTGAATGTAAAGTCCGGGGTAAACTTTGCGCAGTTGTTTGTGTGTGCGTGTTATATTTTTCAGATACGAATAAAAGGGAGCCTATAGTGTTTCTTGCCGGCTCCGAACGGCGAGTCGAGAAGCTTTATACGATAAATGACCTGCCACAAGGTTTTAGAAAGTTAAAAAACAAAACTTCGAAAGTAAAGTATGTCATAGAAATAATCTGTTTGCGGATGGATATTTTGTGTAAGGACATTGCATAAGGAATGTCGAATCACATTAACAGTTTAGTGAAGCGGAAGCCTATTCGAGTACTTTACATGTTTGTTAATTCTTCCATCTTGATCAACAGTACCTATAAAACACGATAAATAAATACGGGTACAAATAACAGAAAAAGACTGAATGGACAATGGACGTAAGTTTTTAATTTTTGAAGTTTATTGTACACTAGCTGGCCTATGCTCGCTTTGCTTCGCCTGCCTACCACATTTATGGGATGTAGTTGATGGGATTTTGATTTACTTTGTTGTCCTAGAAGACCAAGAGCCCGCAGTAATCTTGCGGCTACAGGAACCGTTGTGGATGCCTCAACAATTCGGCGACTTCTTCTAGAAGTTGGGGGAAAAGCAAGAAAACCTCTAAAAAAAACCACTCCTGAATAGTCTTATGAGAAAGAAGAGAATGGCTTGGGCTCGAAAATATAAAGAATGGACAGCGGATGAATGGAGGAGTCATTTTTTCGTGCAGAATATGAAACCTCAATTTGTTCGAAGATCCGATAGTGAACCAATTTGTACAACTAAAACGAAGCTGATTGAGTCAATTATTCAAGTATACCGGGATCCAAAAATCGTTGAAAACTGTCAAAACCTGGTGGAATCCATGCCAAAACGAATAAAAATGGTGCTTAAAGCCAATGGTGGACACATTAAATATTAATTTTATAAATTCATTACTTACTGCCACTTTAAATAAATAATACAAGTTTTTGAAAAAAAAGATTTTGTTCACATTAATTTGCACAAGACTTTATTAGGGATACTTATCTATATGTATTTATCCCAAATTGTCACTTTTTGTACATCCTCCTCTGACTCCAATAGCCGTTATACATTATGTTCAAATATTAATACATATTTTCAAGTTGATATCATATTCAGTTAATATTTTCTATCAATGCAAAATATTTGGTGATTAAATCAAGAGCTAATCAAAAATATCATACTATGAGATTGATTGATTCAATCAATTATTTCAACTGTTAATTATTTGACAGCAGACATTCCAATTGGCATTGGAAACTTGTCAATTTTAATTGGCATATATCAAGTTAGGGACAACAATACCTGGACCAGTGTTGAGTGGTGACAGGATTAAAACTAGATAGACAGATGAAGATTAAATTAGACGGATGCAAATTAACTCCAATATTATGCAAATTAACTCCAATATTATGCAAATTAACTCCAATATTATTTTTGATCAATCATAGAATTAAATTGTATGAATTGTCATCATTACTGCTGTGATAACGCAAATGTTAGGTAAAAATAGACAGCATTGACCTTTGGACAATTTCGGATTGCCTTAGGAAGCGAGTTAATTTCGATTGACACTTGTTCTCTTTGGGCCCCGTCATTAAAAAATAAGCGAACTCAACAGTGTTGTCAGTCATATGGAAAGGATTTGCTTTAACTCTTAAAAAAGTATCTAGTATTATCATAGAAAACTTTTATAAAATACTATCTAAGCTATAAGCATTGCCAAAGTCTTCTTATAAACAAACTTTATAATGAATTAATCCAAAACCATATAAAAAAGCATTAAATATACAATCGAAATAAAACTAGTGTATAAAACAAAATTAATTGTGCAGTGAATTATAAAAAGAATTATGTGCATTATTAGGTGAGTGTTTAAAATGTTTATTCTTAAAATAATCACCCATACCAAAGCGAAATCCCTTGCGTCTACCCGGCGCTCCAGAATGCGATGCTCTTACCCGAATTATACGTGGCTGAGCAAAGCGTTTGACACGTTTCAAAAAATCTCTATAATAGTTAGTAGGTAGACGTTTCATATGCACATTTGTGTTAGTTTCAGCATAAGCAGTTTTAGATTCTCTATGTATAGCATTGACACCAATAACAAGAGCATCCTTTTTAGATGAATGATCTTCTATGGAATGAGTTTAGTAAAATATTTGTTTGTATGTTGTTTTTTGAATGAAGTTGTTGCGGTTAGCAAGAAAGACAAATAGAATAAACATGAATGTTTTGAAAAGAAGCCTGTTTACTCACTTTTAACTCGCAACCAAGTATATGAAGATTTTTCGCCAGCCTCATTCGATGCAAGGCATTGAAACATCGACGAATCTTCAATTGTCAGCTTCTTAATGATCAGCGAATTATCTTCCTTCAAAGTATATCTATTAAACGAAAGAAAACGTTATTTAAACGGAATAAGAGCTCCTAACTCAAATAAGAAACTCACCTCACGTCGGTGACATCAATTGTTTCGGCATTCCGAAACCATACCACAGCTGGCACTGGATCGCCAACCACGTCACAAGGCAACGTTACAACGGCTCCATATTCGCCGTATGTCTCGGATCGCATCGGAGTGAAGAATGTCGGTGGTTCTTGCACTTCGACTTTGGCTGTCGATGTCGCTGTCGGAAATCCTCCTGATCGCAATCGCACTTGACATGTATACTCGCCGGAATGTGTTAAGTTAGCCGACAACAGGGCCAATGTTCGATTCCATGGATCATTCAACGTATGCGGAACTCCAGAGTTCTCAATCAAGATACCATCTTTCATCCATAGCGTTTCAATCTCATGCAACGGTCTGGCATTGGCTATGCACTGCATCTCGGCTACTTGTTCGCCTCGCTTCAGTTTCATGTCTACAGGATGAACAATAATTTCGGGTGCCACTTCGGTGTAGGGATCTCCGGTCACATTCAAATGAATGAATGCACTGTTCTCCTCTTTACCCAGTTGGGTATTGATAGCGCGGGCTCGGTACGCCTTGCTATCACTTTCATCCGCACTGAGGATAATCAACTGATTCGGTTTGGTGAACGCATATTTAATGTCATAATTAAGCGGACCCTCTTCGGTTTGCCACATCACCGAAGGCGGTGGCACTGATTCGATTGGTGGTAAATTAAAAACTGCCGGATGGCCAGAGTGTACTCCAAGTCGACCCTCTTGGAGATCCTCAAAGATGCCCATGTCTGCAAAAAAAAAAAAAACAGTTACATATAGAAGGTTACCAATGCTAAAGTGTGCTCCAGAATTAAGATGCATCAAGTTGCTTTTGCAAATTAAAAGATCGATGACATGCAGTTTGTGGATTCAATTGGGGACATTTAATTCTGAGATATGATTCGAGATGGAGGGAGCTACAGCAACAGCAATTGACTGTCGCTGATGATGCAGTTCTGTTCTTAAATTTTATTTTGCGAGCATGTTTGGGTCATGAGAAAGGCTACGTAGAATAAATGTATTAAAATTGAGATAAGTTTTGCAAATGCAAATGAGGTTAAGTGAAGAAAATTTAATGGTGCACATTTCTTTGTGGAGACTGCTGAGAATGTAAATAGGAGACAGATGATAATTAACACATAAACTGTAAATCGTAAGTGTTCGTCGTAAGGTATAGCTTAAGAAATGTTTGAACCCGGCTGATATTTGAACTCAAACATACTCATACTTTCCACTATAGAAGATCGTCGTTCGCAATATTTGACTTTGGATGGTAACTTAAGGCTGAACTATAATAGTAGAATGGCTGCGTACGTCAAAGTGCGTAACTGTGCGAACACAGGGAATTTGTATTGTACAAGTACAACCATAATAGCTTTTGCTTCGATTCGTTAAGTTTCGTTCACTTTTACTCACTTACAAAAGGAGCGAACCCATTCAAATTCACATTTGACTTTTAAAGCTGTGTAAATCGTATCCGTTCGCATACTCTTATTATGGGCAACTTGAGCAATCGATATTACTGAAGAAAACTTAACGTTGGATTGTGAGCACCGTGGTGTAGTGGTAAGCGCGTTGGACTTCTACACAATGCTGCCCGAGTTCAGTCCCAGCAAACACCTAAACATTTTTTCACGGTGCCACATCTTTCGAATGTTTGACAAGCAATCAGAGAATATCATTTGTCAATGAGCTTCTCAACTCGCCTTTCTGAGTCGGCAGAAAACAGTAGGTCCCTTCCATTCGTGCATAAATATACCACGAACACACAAATGGTTGCGAGAAGCAGGACGTGAACTGTAGCGCCACCAAAAGTAAAGTAAGTTCCTATTGCTTTCGACTATTATAGTTGAGTCTTTACTTTAAGGTTATGACACCTAATTAAAAAGAGCTAGTTCGATAATAAACAAAGTCAATAAAACTGGGTCACATCGAGCCAGTCATTTCCAAAGCGATATCAAAAGCGAAATCGAAAATGTGAAAAGTGACATTGTGCTCAACCTAATTGAAACGTCAAAGAAAATGTTTATAGTCCCTTAGATATACATATGTATGCATAAATTAGAACTTTGAATACATCCAAGGAGTGCAGAGAACGTTGTATGCATAACTTGTTAATTATTTTTCTCGTTCACAATGTATTGTTTCTTATTGACATTCAATTTTCAATCAATCTGAGCAGCTCTGGTCAAAATGAATTCCTGCCACCGTTGACCTTCTTTTCTCTAGCTATACCTACACTCTGACAAAACAAAATTTCAATCTACAATCTATAACATAAATCGAAAATAGAATAAACTGCTGCAACTCTTATGGAAATCTGCCTTCCTGGGGAGATGGATTCTTTTTTTGTTTAGTTATAGAAGAGACCTTATAGTACGTCGTCTATCTGCCAACGAATCGAGGAGTGATTAAGAATTTACCCTAACCTCAGTTTATCACTTTTGTATACTTACATGCAACAACGACGTCAATTTTTTCACTAAATATCGATCCAGCATCGTTCTTGGCAATGCATTGATAACTTCCTGCATCCTCTCGCCTGGTGTTGTGTATCCGATAGTATTGACTCGATGAATAGTCTCCAACTGGTATGCCATCCTTTAACCAACGATACATCGGCTGTGGATATCCTGAAATGGACAAAGAGAGTTCATTACAATATGTGTTCTTGATTTTTTTTTTTTTTTTATATGTTCATCAGAAGGAATAATTAATTTTCCCATTGAATAGGGTGAATAGTTTGAAAGTAACTTACAACCAAAAGCAACCAAAGAAGCAACAGTTCAAAATTACTTGCATTGTGCTAACAAATGTATATAAAGTCTTATTGTATGTATATGTATGTAGATATGTAACAGAATTAGGTCTTGTTTGGACTATATGTAGAGAACTTGCAAAAATCAGCTAATAACTCGTTGAAAGTTTCTTCCTAAATACGAAAAATATATACAGTGAACCAAAAAAAAAGTTGGACAGCAGGTACACTGCAACTGTAACTTGAATATTCTTGCAGTTTGTAGGAATATTGAAGTCAAATAAACTGCAAATGAAGCTTAATTCTTTAAATTATCTAAATAATTTTATATCCTTGTACTAAATTATTCAATGTTATTTATAAACAAATAATTAACCGAAAATGTAATTTTGTAGAACCAAAAAAAAAAAAACTTTTTTTCTTATTCTAATAATAATTGACTCACTGTCGTATTTTAACATGTTTTTCTACGCTCTTTTAAGAGTCACTGTTTAATGTTTCTATTTGTAGTGATAATACGTACAGTAAAAGCCCTTTAATTCGGAATTCTTCAATTCGGAAAACTCGTTTAAAAATAAAAAAAAAAAAAATTCCGAATAAAAGAGATTTTTCCGAATAAATGAGAGTCGGTTTTAAATTTTTGATGTGTAAACATCTAAGCGCGCGTTAGCAAAATTTCTAGTGGAGTAATTCCGTGATTTCGGCGAGTAATTCAGCGATTTCGGGGACGGAATTCCGAACGGTTATGAAATTTGGAACTCAAATTTATAGTTATACAGCCCTAACTCAATAATGGCTTCTCGGATTGAAAATCAAAAAAATAGGTGAAATCAGTAAATTTGTCCCTGATTTATTTGAGATATAAAACATCCTCCTGCGTTGTCCTGAAGCTGAGCAATGTTCAAAACAATTATTGAAATCATCGCCCGCAATTTTCCTTCAGTAGAAACTACTGCCAGCAGTCGGGCAGCAGTGGGTACCGTTGCCATAGTGTGTGTGTGACTCCAACATGATCATACTGCTTTGTATTTCAATGTTGTGCAATCTTTATCACCATTTGCGACTCTCCCACTCAACCAATCTTAACAAATGAGGTGTTAAAAGAAAGAGGATTTTCTAGAGCAGTGATTTGGATCTTTAGTTTATAAATATTATTAACAACCCTTTACTATTTACGAATAAAATGGCTGCCTACTGGCCTCCAGTATACTACTGGCCTCTAGTGTCCTAGTGGCACCTTGTTCCAAAAAATAAGAGCTACTTTTCGTGATAGAGATCCTGATAAATATTAAAATTAGGAGTAAACAAATTGTTTATATTCGTCATTGCTCCAAGACATTATTTTCTTTAAACACCTCATTTGTGAATGTAGGTACGTTGAAATAATGTTTTTCCGTAACAACTTCATTCATATATGTTTTTTTCAAAGTTAATTGTACTGATAAAGCTTTCGATCAGTGTTAGAATCATTGAAATCGATGCAGAAATAAACTCTCAGGAGGAATCACAAGCTCTTGCGCTAGCGATTTCATCTTTAATCTATATATAAAACAGTTCACTGACTGACTGACAGACAACGCACAGACCAAACAGCTGGACCTAAAGAGCTGAAATTTGGACAGGACATTTCTTGACACAGACATCCACTAAGAGAGGATTTTTTGAAATTCCATCTCTAAGTGGGTGAATTTGGAAAAAATCCTTTTTCCATACATATAAATAGAACTGTGTGACTTACGGACAACGCACAGACCAAATCGCTGGACCTAAAGAGCTGAAATTTGGACAGTGTATTCTTATTATGACGTAGACATCCACTAAGAGAGGATTTTTTGTAGTTCCAGGTTTTTCTACTTTTGGCGCAGTATACAACGGAGTTTAGGGGTCCCAGGTTCATTTCCTGGCGTCGATGGCTGCGAATGGAGTAGATTCGATGAGTATATATGATTGAATTTGATCGAACATAGACTAGCTAGTTATAATTTACTTTCTTTCCAATAAAGTGGAGCTACACACCCCCTCCGCGTGATGTTTACACATAGCTTGGGGCTGTTGGATACAGTCGCATCATTTTTTTTATGTTAAGATTAAATTAAACTAGCAAAAATTAAATAACGCAATGATTGATCCCGTATAGGTAGCAAATAGATCTCAAATTTGTAAAAGTCGGAACAAATCATCAAATGTCTATTGGGGGAGTCCCAATTAACATTTAGGTCGGGAAAAACCATAAAATAAATTGTATTGAGGAATCCCGGTAATCCACATTTAGATGTAGTTTGGGAAAACATCAGTACAGTTTAAGTTGGCGATAAATGTAATCGTAGTCCTTAAGCACAAAGTTTTTAATTTCTTGAATTTTTTTTATACGTTTATATAAGTTTTTTTTATGTCTTTAGTTACAAAAATGAATTATAATAAATTGTATGTGTTATTCGCAATCTTTTGTGTTAATAAAATAATTTTTCGTTTTAAGTTCTTGCGTTTTTTCATCAATAGGAATGCGTTTTAGTGCCTAAAAAAAATTTCTCATTAATTCGAAAAATTCGTTTATTCGGACTGACCATTCCGAATTAACGAGCTTTTACTGTATTTTCAGTACCGATTGTTAAAAAAAAAATGGATAAAAAGCAAACATCCACTGACACGAAGGAATTGCCAACGAAGTTGTGGAAAAAACAAAAAGTGTGAGAGAAATTTCCAAAATTGTACAAAAAACTAGATTCTCAGTGCATTATATCATTCAATTGCTGGAAAAAAATGGTTTCTTGCAAACACTAAGTGGTCGTGGACGACAAAAACGAATTTCGACTCCTCAAACAGAACGAAAAATTGTTCGATTATTTGTTAACGAAATTTCCGCGGTAGACATTGCTAGAGGCCTTGCAATTGTAGAGGTGCACCCACAGACTGTTAGAAATTTATTACATTCAATGGGTTCGAGAGCCTACACCCCCCGAAACAAGTCTCTTTATGTCTGCAAGAAACATTAAGAAACACCTGGAATATGCCCTAATGTATGTTCGTCAACCTTTAGAGTTCTGGAACACGGTCATTTTCAGCGACGAGTCGAAATTCAACATATTTGGGTCTAATGGATGCCGATTAGTTTGGACGAGACGAGATACAGCCTTAAATCCGGCGCATGTAAATGCCACTGTTAAAGACGGTGGAGGCAGTGTACCATCGCACGGTGCAATGGGCACGAGTGGAGTATGTAATATGGTGTTAGTTGAAGGTAATATGAAGAAAATAAACTACCTTAACATTCTCAAAAACAATTTACCAGCAACGGCTACTAAGCTAGGCATAAGCGTAGAATAGTTCTACCCCTCTATCCACAAGCCCCGGATTTGAACTTTATAGAGCACCTGAGAGTGCACATGGAGAAAAAATTGAGGGAAAGGCCAACATGCAGCAAAAATGTCTTGAAAAGCATCCGTCAGGATATATGGGCCAATTAACCGCCAAATGTAACAAAAAATTTTGTTATGTCACGAATAGAAGGCTACAAGCTATTTTGGAAGTCAAGGGCCACCCATACTAAATATTAAACTGTATATTTTTTCGGTTCTTATAACGAATTCCCTAAGGGTCCAAGTTTTTTTTTTTTGGCTTTGAAAACTACTGTTTTTTCCTTTTTGTTTTTTTTAAATATAAAAAAAACACATTTTAGAAAAATGAATTAAAACTGTTTGGAAACCTTAAAAAATTATGTTTCAATTGCAATTTCATTGAATTTAATAGCTTTACGGGTTGCGATTTTATTTTTATTTTTTGTTCACTGTATGTGTCTAAGGTTTTTGTGAGATTTTATTTTATCTTTTTTTAAAGATTTTTTTGTATGTGGACGACACGTCCTTTTGTAAGTAAACACTTTTTTTTAAGACTGATTGGCAAATTTTCTCTACTTATTTATAAAATACATACTTGTACGTTCTAATCCCTTAAATTTTCAAAACACCCACACCTGCTGATACCAAGAGAAATCCTTAGTTTGACTATCACACAATGACACGTGAAGAGAAGTAAATATTTGTGAGAACTTGGATACTTGTTACCCATGTCCTTAAATGCAGCATTCTACTCTATACTATGGAATGTGTCATTATCTCAAACAAGAACCACTACACAGAAAATGAAAACCCATATGGAATGGGTTATTTGGTATTTCGTTCAACATCCTTCTTCTTTCATCATTCTTCTACAACTGGGCAAAGGGGCATCGATACCTTAAATTCTAAGCATTGCCAAAAACCGTCAACTTTGAGCATTAGAAGTTCACTGACACAGGAGTAAATCCTTGTTTCTTTAAAGGCGTGTGTGGAACTTGAAAGTGATAGTTTTTTTTTCTATTTGACGTTGCCGCTTATAGAATTAGAAAAACTTTTCTATGATCGTCGTCAGCCACTTATGTTCACAAGAAACTGTGTGAAGTTGAAATGCATTTTCCCTTAAGATGCAGAGGCTAGTGTCTAAGGATTTTCGTATTTCTTTTCATTTTATATGAGTACATATCTCTCAGGCACAATGTCTTCTTCCTTAACAGTTTCTTCTATCAGGGATGACAAAGTGCACTTTAATAATCCCCTCCTCCCCATAGGAATAAAATCAAATAAAAATCTCTTTACCTTTTGCATGGATGAATGAAAGAGGACAATTTCCGGGTCGATTGGGATTTACGACTCAATTCTATTTCAAACAATTCTAGGGCTAGGACTTGATGTTCTTTTTGGAAAATTAAATTTGGATGGATGAAAGTCCATTGAAATCGAAAATCTGTTGATTTGAAATTTGAAGGGATCAAAAACGAAAGCCTATACAAGTAGGTAGGTCGAGGTCCTCGTCTAAGTTGTAATAATAAATCTATTAGAGTAAAAAAGAGCGTCGTTTAGCATTCACTATTGGCTGTGAAGTATCTTTGGCCAAGTGTCAAGGGGTTTCAAATCCATACTATAGATTGCTGAATTAGGAGCGCCTTTCCATCCAATACATTTGAGTTATCAAGCTTCAGCCGAATTAGATATAAATCTGTTGGATTGATTGTTAGGAATCCTGGACAAGAGTTGAAGTCTTTTTTTCAGCATTACTTTTTTTTCTTATTTTTGTATGGGGAGGTTAAGTATCATTAGTATTAAAAGTTAAGCCTAGAAACAGCACATCTCGGGTTTTTACCTTGAGACTTGAGTTTGACTGTTAGGAAATTACAGAAATACAGGGTAGGGAAGCATTTGTTTCTAAAAACAAAAAATAAAAAAAAATAAAAACAATATTTTGTTCAAGATTTGTTCCAGCTACTATTTGAAAATGATATGTATCGCGCAAATGGCCACCTTTAGCCTTGACGGTCAAACGTGCTCCTTGATATGGCGGCGATTTCACGTCGTATGTTGGCTTTCAACTGAGCTAAAGTCCTTGGCTTAATTGCGTTGAACTTGGACTTCAAATAACCCTACCAATAAAAGTCAAGTGGCGTTAAATCGGGTCAATCGGCCAGTCAAAATCGTCATTTTTTCACATAAGTCGCACTGGGAACAATGGTCGCAATCGCAACAAATTGCTTGTTTGTTTAGTTGTGTGGCATGTAACGCCGTCTTGTTGAAACCCATGCCATTTTCACGACCAATGGGCATCACGAAATCCGTTATCATGGCTCGATAATGCTCGATAACAGTAGCTCCATCGTCTCGGTGGGGGGGTGAAAAATAATAGTTTAGAATTCACTGTAACACTAACTGGATTTCTGAATTAAACGATAACTTATGTATATGTATGCATATACGTTTAGGAAACTCCTTCAGCTGTATCTGGGTCCCATGAAAATAACAAGCGCTATAGAGGGCTATAATAGTCGACTAAGCAGGAAGTTGGTGAAATTTGGAAGTTTTCTTAAGTTCGTTGATTGCTTACTGGATGAAGATTTAATAAAACCAAAAGAATTTATAATGTCAACTAAAAAAAAACCAAATCATTATTAAATACATAAAATAAAAAAGGAGATGCTGGATGTGTTTGAAGCATTTGTAAATACGTTCTCACGGTAAAGTTCTAGTGTGGAAATATGAAAACATGCACCTCTGCCTGAATGTGTGTATAATCAAAGCGTAATAAGGCCGACTCGGCTTTATTTCGAATTTGAAAGTGAAATAAGGCCGAATTTCAAAATTCGGCTTTATTTCCCATTATGAAAGCGAAATAAAGCCGAATTTTGAAATTTGGCCTTATTTCGCTCGGCGTTATTTCACGGCACCGTTCGCAGCTTCTTCTCATTGGATATTCGAGCTCTGAATTTAGCAGCAACAAGATAGTGGTTAGAGTCGACGTTTGCTACTCTGAAGGTATGCACATTCAGAATGTTGGATGCGTGCATTGCATTTATTAGCACGTGGTCGATTTGGTTGGCGGTACGACCATTTGGAGAGCGCCAGGTTGTTTTCCTTACCGATTTTGGCATTGAAATCCCCGAGTATGATTTTGACATCATACTCCGGACAGGCTCCGTAGGCTCCGTCCAGGAGGTCATAAAACTCCTCGTTGATAGAGTCTTTAGCTACGTCGGTAGGGACGTGTGCACATATCATGCTGATGTTTTGGAATGTTGCCTTGATGCGGATCACAGCCAGGCGATATTCTATTTGGCATAATTAAGGCGACGCGGATAATCAGCTGGGTTTAGTTTTTGTGCCATTTGAATTTTGAATGGAAACACATTCAAATCGCTACGAATTATGCGTCGGAGAGTGGTTCAAGGGATGTCTAATGCCTGAGAACGACGATAGCTCGATGTCCTCCTCAATACTGGCTCGTACAGCTTCAATATTTCCATTGGAACGTCTTGTTCGTTGTCCATTTTGAATGTATAGCTGAAAAATTTCAGCGCTTTCTTTTGACGTGTACTGTTCCATGGAATAAATTTCCTTCGACTGACGCTTCCAACGCGGTATGTCATTAGTCGATCTAACAGCGCTGTCAAAAGTTATAGGGTTTCCCGATGATTCCACTTTAAATGACCTACCCTGTATATCGCGTTCGTACAGTTTTCAAGGTATAGATGTATCAGTTTCTGGATTTTAAGCTTCTTGCTGAAAATCAGTTAACTGATATTCTGATACTGTAGAATGACGTAGTTAATCTATTTTCCCTAGCAGGATTTTCTTTTCCTCCTGCTTTGCTTCGCGTTAATGGTATCCTTTGCATTATAATCTCCATAAAATCAGATTTAATTACGTATAAATAAATTATAATGAAACACAATTTTAGCTGCTCTTTTAGGATGCCACTTTGGACTCAATCCATATTTGTAGGTAATAAATAAAAAAAAAAATGTTTTCAATTAACAAACTCTAAATATGTATACAATTTATGTATGCTATCATTGATAGTTCCTTGGATATGATGACAAAAATTGTTCCCTCTGCCATATTTAAAACATTTCCAAACAGATCCATTTATTTTTCATGATTGCCCGTAAAATTAAAAAAAAATGTAGAGGAAGTTGATTTAACCACCGGTAAAATAAATCTTTCTTTCACACAGGGCGAGCAGAACAGAGTAAAAAACTGGGTTTCTGCATATACTGAAAGGACGAAGCAGGAAAATGGGAAGCCCATTCATTATTTATGTGATCATTAACAAGTTGAAGGAAGGACCTTGTGTGCGACTGCACAGTGAGAGGTAACCAAGGTGACATGCGGTCATACGTTTATGAAGATTTCATTGCACTTTTTTTTCTCTCAAACAAAGCCTTGCCGTTGGTCTGACCAACTGTTGACAACGAAATGCTGTCTGGCATTGCAGCAATGCGTTCGAGATAAAAGATCTCAGGTGATATCTGTTTGCGAGAAGTCCATAGACTTCGGTTTTTCTTCTTTTGCTTGTCTTTGAAAAAGTAAGTGGCAATGTTAGGCTGCTTTGACAGACAGACTCTTCTTTCTTTCCTTCTTCGTTCTACTTCTATTTCTCTTTCAGGAAGCGACTTCGTTTTGCCCGCAGAAATGGAAAATGCAGACAAAAGTGTTTCTCTTGATATTAAACAGAGTCTACAGGTTCACCACACTTTCAATGAACTTTGCTTTGCAGTTTTATTCGTACGATGAAGCGCGCTATGTTACTGAAAGGATTCTTTTATGTGCAAGTAGTTGTACTTCGTGACCTATAGCCTTTTGCTGTCGCCAGTCAAAAGAAGGACTGCTAATGTTTTGTGTTTAAATTTGTGTAGTTTTTTTTTATTTTATTAACACGAAATAACTGGAACGGTTTCCCCATCCTTTTTACTATAAGAAAGTGTGATAAAAGAAATATCAACTCTTTAAATTTCTTCAGTTTATTAATTGAGTTGATTAGTAGAAGAAAGCTTTAAACGAACGACAGCAAAGTAATTCATTGCAACAGTGAGGCAAATTGACAAATTAATATTTTGACTTTATAACTATACATACTACTAACTATACTATGTATGTATGTATGTAGGTTCATATGGCTTGGAATTAAAAGCGAAAAACGCGTGGGCTAGCTTTAAACTTGATCCATGTTCTACGATATCGTAGACATAATGGTGTCATTATTCATTTGAAAAAATGCAACCTTAAGTTAATGGATTAATGTTCACGGATTTTTGGTGACAATTTGTTATGTCTTCCATTTTAGATAGATGTTGTGTGACTCATCTCACCATGAATATCAAGCATTTTATAAAGTTCGTCGAACAGAAAGTTGCGGTGGCAATCGGAACAATATCAGAAAATGTTATTTCTCAACGGTATACTGAAAATAGGAACACAGTTTACAAAAAATTTTCTCGCATTATGGTGAGTGTGTATGCCGATTTTCAAGAATTATAGCTATCGATTTGGAACAAAAATGAAAATCTCTAGCCCGCGCCTATTCCAACAGTCTAAATCACACCAAAAACTTTGTTTTATCGTGACAGGCATTTCAGAGTTAGAGCGTACTTACTGTTATGGTTCCGTATTAGGTATTACAATATGGGTACGAAAGCCTAACAAAATGATTTTTCAATCATTCAAGTGGGGTGAAAGGGAGTATTTCATAACAAAATTTAATTAAATTTTTAGTCACACATCATATGTACACAGTTTTTGAAATACAGTACAACCTTAATACAAGCAACCCTCGATACGCGCAACTCCTCGATAAAAGCAACACTTAAAATCTTGTCATTGTTGACTCAGTTCTTACAACTGCTCAAAAAAAAAGTGCGTGAGACTCTCGCGCGTTAGAAGTGAAACTTGTTTTAAATCCAACAAAGCATTGTTGAGTTAGGGCTGTGTAATGACAGAAAATTTAGTTTTCTTCCACTTCGATCTCGAATTCTCAGTTCCTATAAGTAAAAAAGTATTCAGAATATACCCATAAATTCCGCCAGGAAATCCAGATCATAATAGTTAAAACCGCATCGAAATTCGTTTAGTGGTTCTCGAGATTAGCCGCATTTGGGAACTTTCTTTTATACTATGTATAGATTTTACTGCCTGTTGAAGTTGGAAACGGGAAAGCGTTTCACTTTTCGTCTGATTCAGGCAAATTTGCCCTACCGCGGCTAAAGAAGTTTCACTTCAAAGAGTGACTCGATAAACGCAACTTCTGTTTCATAGCTTCTTATGTACATATTTCCTTATTTGTATCTCGTCTTTCTTGTTCACTTATTTTTATTTTACAAACTGCACCGCAATTCTCCAGACAATTGATCAAAATGTGATCGACTTAACTAAACACTATTACAAAAAAGTCTATATCTATATAAAAAGAAAAATAAGCGCATTTAATTAAAGACATGCCATATGCATCTGGGCTATTGCATGGGTCACTGTGCAGTTTAGCATCAATTAAAAAGCAAAGATCTGGAAGCTGAAAAAATCGAAAGTGATGGCAAAATGCAGTTGAAGAACCCCCCCTTAGCAGTTTGTTCCACTTCTGAAACTAATATTTTTTGACTAGCAACAACCTCAAAAAAACCAACTGCCCGAATTTCTATTTGTTGTGTTGCTTTTATTGAGGTCGTATTGTACATAGTATGTATGTATGTATTCATTAAAATACATACATGTCTTTTACTGTTTCGCCCTCTTAAAAATCATACTAATAAAGGGTCAAGAAATATTAAGGCAAAAACCCTTACCTAAGACGGGTTCTTTATAAGAGATTCCTTGACCTTTTAATCTTTTACTCATTCAAGTTTGACCTTTATACCTATTGATTTAGAGTTGAATGCCATTTGAAGTTATTTTGGGTTTTCATTAAGCTTGGTAATTTTTTTCCCTACCAGCACCAAATAGTAGGGTACGTTAAACATCGATAGTATCGATGTTTACATGCTATCGAAAACATCGATGTTTTTTTTTTAATATCGATAGTTTTTGAAATAAAAAACGTGCCGAAACTGTGAATTGTTGAGCACATTCTCTTTTGCATCACATTTTCTTTTCCATGCTCATAAGCGGGGAATTCCCGGAAAATATTCTTTGTCTGTTTTGTGCACGTGCAATCCGATTGATTTTTTTACTTCTCCGTACGTTCTGTGTTGTGTAGGTACTGTGTACTTCTTGTCGGGTGAAGATTTAAAAGGAAGAGTTGCTTACAATTGCAGAAACGCAATAATTGCAAAAGTGTCCCATCGGTTATTGGATAAAATCCAGCAGTTACTGAAGAAATTTTTTTGCACAGTTATATTTGTGCATACCAGCAACTTTTTTTTCTAAAGCCGGCATGATACATAGCGATCTAAGAAACAGATTTTAAAGGCAAAATACCTTAACGCCTTAAATTACTTTTTCTACATCAAAATGTGAAGTTATTTGAAAAAACCAATATGTAATATTCTTGTTTTAAATAATGATTTTGAAGTAGTTCGTTGTTTCATTAAATTTGTTTCAACTATCGATACTATCGATAGTTTAGAGGAAAATATTGATAGTATCGAAATACTAAACTATCGATGTTTAACGTACCCTACCAAATAGGACCTCCTATACTCGGTATTCCATTCCTGACCTAAACGTATACATTTTTGGAACATCATCGCTTGTCCACTTTGGTAAGCGTCCTCCGTTAGAATGTGTAGCGTTGAAGTATCTCTCGAAAGGCCAATTACTTATATGGAATGGACCCGTTTAAGTGCCTAAGTGCACCTTAGATTTATTACTTTCAAGCCATATTTTATGAGGAGCATTATTCATGGCTTCTCTCCTACCGGTGGTAGGACTATTTTACCTGCCGTACATAAAACTATGCAAAATTAGATGTATCTAATTGCATTCAAATACAAAACGTTAAAATTTATCAATATGTATATTTTGTTGCGATAGTCCTGCTTCATGAATACGTAACCTATGGCGCTTCTAACTAACCGATATTCTATTTCATAAAATATAGGAGTCATATAAATATTATAATTAATCCAAATAAATGTTAAAAAAATAAATTTTCCAAACAATGCAATTTATAGACGCCGCTTACCGTTGTGTGGTAGCAGCAAACGTGCAATTTTAATTCTAAACTCATTAGTTGTCGGTTGCAAATAATTCATTAGACATACTACCTATGTGCAACTATATTTGAGCATTTTCCAACTGAAATGTCAATTGCATTTTATAAAGCATACGAGTTGGTGGTATGCTAATTTTTTCATTAATACCAATTCGGTGTGGATGCGTGGGGTGAATCTAATCAGGTTTAATATTTTATGTATATTTTTTTCCTTTCCCGTTGCATTTAATTATAAATGTTTCTGTGGGGAATAATTAATAATGAAGGCAATTTAACCCCTAGAATAACTAAGAAAAGTCGTTAGACATCGCACTAGAACATTATCATCTCATTGTGAAAGTTTGTAGCGCTATTAATTTCACCTTTCTTAGAAAAAATCCGCTTCCTATCATTAATTTAGATAAAATTGGTGAACAAATGTCGCCCCGGATGAAGGAAGCGATACAATGTCTGCTGCTATCCCATAAATAAGGACATTAACACTTCGAATGTATTTTAGCTTCCCTTTTTTCCTGTCTTTCTGCACACCTCTATGGTTAAGGAAAAAAAAGGATATACATACATCAAATACATGTGCCATACGAACTTAGTCCTTAGAATGTTTCTTACACGTCAGATGGTGCTTAGTGAAAAGTGCTCGTGACATATGCCATTTACAGTCGTTGTGTTCTTAATCTGAATCATTGCAGTTGAAATAGGAAATTTTCACTCGTTCGCCGCTAAGGATGTCTTCAAACTGGGTGACAGCGAAAGCATGCATGAAAATTGCATGTTGCCTTAGTTTCTCTTTTCACGCGATAGCAATTTATTTCAAACTGTTTTTTTTTTTCAATCTCCATCCCCACCCACCAGTGTTGATTGCAGTAGGGGGATCAATTAGCTGTGCAGAAACATATCGCTTGAGTTGAAAGGAATCCATTGATTACAGTGTCACTTATCAGCAGTTTTTTTTCTTATTTATTACAGTCAAACGATATAGAAATGTTATCTGAAATATGTGCTAGTTAACTACACTACGGGTTTATACGGGGAAAAAAAGCTGAAGAAAAATTTGGATTCGAAATATTATCGAATTGTTTTGGTTTGAGTGGATTTAAAGCACAGGTGCACAGGCAAATGTATTTAGATTGAGGTGACAAACAAATGCTTCGGAAATGTAAAAAAAAGTTATCGAACATTTCATATATGCCTTTTGGAATCATTTCTCGATTTCGAAGGCATGGTTACTAGATGTAAATACATACATTGACGACCGCTGCTTCTACGTACGAAACAGAGAGCTGGAGTTCCCCAAGGACCTTTATTACATCTAATATATATGTACATCCGACATTCCTACACCTCAGACAAGAAACGCAATGATTGCTACTTTCGCAGATGACACAGTAATAATTACTTCGCACAAAATGCTCGAACAGGCGATCTCCGAACTCGAAAATCATCTAGACGTTTTATCCAACTGGATTAAAACATTGGGCATACAAATAAACGAAGACAAGACAGAACTAGTTATATAGACCACAAGAATAATAACAAATCCACCAACTATTAAACTTAACGACAAGACAGTAACTTTAGCGAAGAAAGCTAAGTATCTGGGAATGCACATAGACCAAAAGCTAACTTGGAAACAACATATACTCATAAAACGCAAACAAATCAAGGACAAATTTAGACAACTAATTTGGCTGCTGGGAAGAGACTCGGTCCTATCTATAGACAACAAACTGCTCATTTACAAGACGATTATTAAACCAATATGGACATACGGACTTCAGCTGTAGGGCACAGCGAGTAAATCAAATATTAACATCATCCAAAGACAGCAATCAAAAATATTAAGAACGATAATAGACGCTCCATGGTATACATATTTCCAATGACGACATCCATAAGGACCTCAAAATAGCGACAGTAATGGAATAAATACAAAAGACAAGCACAAAACACCAAATCCGGGTACTAATCCACGATAACAATGAAGTCAACTCTATCCCGCTACAAGAAATAACCAGAAAAAGAAGACTGAAGCGCCTTAGACCATCAGACCTAACTCAGAGACTTTAATAAAAATTATAACAATTGTTATCTTTGAACTTTTTGAAATTCGTAAGCTAAAAAAAATAAATAAAAAAAAAACCACCTTATTGTGAAACAAAAGAATGTAAAGGCACTGGCCTTATAAGCTATCATTTCCTGTCCTGTAACAACAATTACTAGGTGTCCAATTTGGACGGATGTAAATAAATAAAAAAAAAATATTTCGATAGAGAGACATGACATTTCGGCTCTAGGCCGATAAACGCGTTCGTGAATCCACCACAGAATCACACTACTTATTCCTATGTTGTGCAAGGTTAAGACAATAAACTTCAGTTATGTAGTTTGTCATGAATTTCTCTCGAATGAGAAAAAAATGGCTCAAAAATGTAACCCTGATTCGTTTGAACGCGGACAAGCTAGATCAAAATTTGAACAAACTCACAGATATGCGACAAAGTTTCACAACAAGGTTTTTTTTAGATGAATGGAACCCTAAAATCCCGTACTGAAATGTACGGGTAGACTGTAGAATCACTATTGTAGTATGAATCCCTTGCAAGCTGTATATGTATTATTCGCATATCGCTCATTAACTTGAAGACTGACATAACTAAAAAAACGTGATTTTGCAGCAAACGCGTTTGAAGTTTTTAATTGACTACCTACCACCTTGCAGGAAATCTTATAATTTCTTTCTCTTCTCACGGGGAGAGTACACAAGATATTAATATTTTTACACAATATGAAGCATGATATAGCGAATATGAAGCATGTTCCTCAAGGGACTCACCTTGGGCCATTATTATTCCTGCTGTTCATCAACGATCGATGGCCTTAAATTATTTCGCTTCATTAAATCAGCATACGATTGCGACTTATTACAGCAAGATGTGGCCGCAGTCAATGATTGGTGTGAACGTAATCACCTCCTTCTTAACGTCTCTAAATGTCAATGTTTCAGTCTGTTCAGATCTTATGTTCCTATTATGTATCAAAATCTTATACATTCTAATCCTCTTACTAGAGTAACTTCTCAGAAAGACCTTGGTATCATTCTCGATCACCAACTATATTTTAGAGAACATACGGATTATGTAGTCTGTAAAGCTAATGCGTTGCTTGGTTTCCTAAAAAGAAATTCCAAAGATTTTTCCGATCCGTATACCTTAAAGGCTTTGTATGTATCTCTGGTAAGATCCAACTTAGAGTATGGTACTAAAATATGGAATCCATGCTATGAGACTCATTCTAAAAGAATCGAGAGAGTCCAGAGAAACTTCACGCGGTTTATGATAAAACAGCTAAATTGGCGTATAGACGTGCCAGCTTACAATTCCAGGTGTCTGTTAATAAGTATCAGTAGTCTTGAATGTCGTCGTAAGTACTTTTCCATCATGTTCGTGAGAGACCTGATTCACTATCAAATTCGTTGTCCTAAATTATTGTCATTGCTTGAGTTTTGCTCACCGTATCGTTGTCTTCGTAGTTATTTCCACTTTCGGGAAAATAATAATAGGACTAATTACGCTCGTAATGAGCCAATTGCGAGATGTATCAGAGACGCCAACTCTATGATAAGGTCTATAGATTTATTTTTGGATTGTTCCAGAGCAACTTTTAAAGACAAACTTCTTTTTCTTTTAAACCAACCCTAGAATCGTAATTTTTGTATTATAATAATATGCTATCTATCTATCTTTCTTCATTTAATATATGTACATAAGTCTAGTTAGTCTGTAAGAGGTTTATAATCTAATAGATGAAGCAATAAATAAATAAATAAATAATTCTGCATCATTAACTCAAAAATCGCGTTTTTTGAGTTATGGCAGTCTTCAAATAAATGAGCGATATGATTTTTCTGTTGCTAGCTTTTACAAAATGAACGAATATAAGCTTAAGTTCTAGATTATTTTTAGCACAACCTAAGGCAGTCGATTAAATATACTCAAATAACTCACCTAAGGCATGACATTGTAGAATTTTCGTCCTTCCTTCGCTAACAATTGACCCAGAAGAAGACGGTTGTGTCGTAAATCTTGGCGCTTGTATTTGTGGAGCATCTGTAAATAAAAAAAAAAGAAAATCACAACAAATTAGTATACAGTCAAATATGTATTTTAAAACCAAATCCATTTAACCCATTTATAAAGTCTCTATTCAAGTGCACGAATCCATTTCATTTACAATTGGATGAGGACCAAAGATAGAAAATTTATTACCTATACCCTTGGTTACACAAGACTAGAATTCACTTTACATATACACTCGGTCCACACGATGAATATTTCTTTCAAATCCGCATTCATTTAGCCGTTGTTAAGACAACAGAGAAAAAAAAAGGACAAACTGAATTGTATCCTTAACAAAAAGTCAACCGAACCCAACCTACACCGCATACACATAGGT
Source organism: Brachyopa scutellaris (assembly GCA_949775065.1). Taxonomy (NCBI): domain Eukaryota; kingdom Metazoa; phylum Arthropoda; class Insecta; order Diptera; family Syrphidae; genus Brachyopa; species Brachyopa scutellaris. The sequence continues at coordinate 25,129,593 of OX459112.1, forward strand.
ACATGTAAATGCAAAAAAAAAGGAAATCTATTAAAATATCTACATACATACGTACGTTTGCTACTGGGAGTCTAAGTCCGCTCGTATAAAATTCATTGCACTCCAATTCGATTGGACATTTAGGTTTGCATTTATTTATTCAGGTCGAATGACCGCCGCAATGGCATTACTCTGTAGGTGAAATTAAATAAATAAATAATGTTGAGAGGATTAGAGGTGTCCGTTTGCATTTGAAATAGGGTAATATTCACACCATACACTTTTGATTTAGGCACATCGTTGGGTGAATGTCGTTTTTGGATAAATTTTTTTTTTTTTTTTTTAAAGTGAATATTCAAGTTGATACTCTCATGCTATTGTCACAAAAAATATACAAAAAACAAAAGAAAGAGTATTGATTGGAGCAATGTTGAAAACTAATCAACAAATCAAACAACCCCCAAGTAGGTCTAAAAATAATTCAGAAATCGGTTCCGGAACTGAGGGACAACACAACGACAAACAAAAAAATAAAAAACAACAAAAACAAAAAAACAATAACAAAAATGAGAAAAGGAACAGGAAAGGGGGGTAATAAAATTGCTGCACAATAATAGAGGCGTGAAGAAACAAACTACTTCATTTGCATACGAAATTGATTGATGGTAGAATGAATTTGGGAAACACCTCTTTGCCAGCCAAACAAGTGCACGATAACACGAACTTGGGTACATACGAGTCTGTACGAGTACATAAATAGGTAATGTATCTCTTACTTGCTCCTTATAAGGGACACGTATTGGGTTAGTGAAAATCTTTAGGTGTGGGCGCTTTTATAAAAAAAAAAAATTACTAAAAACATTCAAATAATATACTCGTAGCTCGAAAACTCAGTTCCGGCATTTTTGAAATCATTCAAGTAAAATGGTCGAAAGTTGGAAGTTTCTAAATCAATTGAATGGAAACGAGTTCGGCATTTCCATCCTTCGAATTTCTAGAAAATTAATCATTCCTCTACTTTCTAGCCATATCGTAGATGATAAGCACATTCTTTTTGCATTCCGTCCGCATTTTGGCTCAGTAATGCCTCAAGATATGTAATTAAAAGAGAGAAAAAAAAAACATGAGCTTGCTTCAAGACCGGAAGGAATTTTCGAGAATTGCTGAGCACCGTTGTGTAGTAATTAGTGATTTGGACTACTGCCCCGGGTTAGGTCCCAGCAAACACCTAAACGGTGCCACATCTTTCGAATATCTGACAAGCATACAAAGGGTATCATTTGTCAAGATTAGCTTCTCAACTCTGGAGTCGGCAAAAAACTGTAGATCCATTCCGTTTGTGCAAAAATATTACACACATAAACGGTTGCCACAAGCAGGCCCTGTTTCACCCCGAACTGTAGCCCCATACCCAAAGGAAAAAGAAAGAGAGAAGTGTTGGAAGACTTATATTTAATCACATCTACATATAATATATATGCATCAAATCCTGAACCCAACATACATACACAGCATGTAGGATCTACGTACTACAGTGAAATCTCTCATTAGCGGTCACCCTGTTTAGCGGACATCTTTTTGGAGAATCAATTTCTAATTTCCCATACAAAATGCATTCTTATAAACGGACAGCTCTCATAATCGGACAAAAAACTCCGGTCCGCTGGCTGTTCATTTAAGAGATTTAACTTTTTGTAGTTTTCAGAAAATATTTAACCATTTATTAAATTTTTCGTAAATAGTCAAAGCTTTTCCATACGATGTTTTCTGATTTTTAATACTAAAACGGCATGGATAACTTGAGTACGTACATTGCCGTGGTGACTTTCTTGCGTTCTTGGCGTTCCTAAGTTAAGCTGAAAGTATTGCTGCTGTAAGTAATAGTGTGGCCATAGACTGGAAATTGTCGATTCCTCGGCGTTCGCAGCATTTAAGCTTGTCTTATGGCTCCATTTTGCTCCATTTGACCAGATATTCCGCCTACACCCGTATAAGTACCTATCAGTATAAGCCCAGAGACCATGAGCAGAGAACATACAAAATCTTCTTCTCTGATGCTCTCATGATGTCCAACTCTGTGGGTATTCTGTGGGTAACCTGTGGGGAATACGCATAATTGGCGCATATGGGGCGAGGAAAATCGTCATTTGATCCACGAGCAGTTCCAGTGATGGATAATTGGAATTCTTATTAAATTATAATTGCTATAAGCAAGTAATTGATTTATGATAAAATTACAAGTAATTAAAAGGTAATTTCCCAGTAATTGTAATTATAATTTTAATTGGCCGTTAAGATCATGCGATCTAACTTTGTTGGGTTTCTTTTATGGGGTTACGCGTAATATCTGCACGAAAAAACCCAAAACGTTGAAGGAACTTAAAACCAACATACGCCAAGTGGTACCCGAGATACGCCCAAAATTTACGAAAAAATCACCGAAAATTAAATCGATCGACAGCTAAAGAAGGTCCAGAGCCGCTCATTTAATGGATATTATTTTTCATAAACAACAAAATAGATAACATTTTAAATAAACAAAAACCGATGTTTTTCATAAATTTGTGTTGCTTTGTTTTAAGTTCGGAAGCTCGAATTGGATCACCCTATGTAGGTATTCAATCTACCCACGTGTAAGTTGACCTGGAACTACATAATAAGTACCCACATAGGCAATAGATTCGGAGTTGCAATGTCAAATCATGATTTTTCATCGGGTTTTCGAACGTCAAAAATTCCAACCGGAATTATTAAAAACGAACAGCATTAGAGTATATGAGCAAGTAAAGGTGACAGGTGACGCAGCCGTGGATAATTTTTTTTCTTTTATTATTTATGCATTTTCCCTAAATATCTAGTTGAGATTGTGTACGTTTACTTGTGCATGTATAACACCGCCCTACTTCCAACCGAGACAAAATAAGATTACGACTTACGAGTTGTCTATGCAGTGTATTATAGTGCAGATGAAATAGTACGAATATCCACAGCCCAGTAATGTGCACCTTGGAATATGGCCAAGAAATTAATTCACTAAATTGTTTTGTTTTTGTTTCCAAATTTTTTATGAGATGGCAACAAGAAATTTTGATGCGGAAATTATACACAGGTTTTCATTAAAAAAAAAAGAACAGTTTTATAGATACTTCAGAAAAAAGAATTTCTTATGCAGACCAATATTTTTATTTTTTGTTTCACTGTTGGGAGACAATAGGTTTTGACCGACTTTCGTTCAGCTCTGCTTTCATATATTTTTGAGGTCTGATTAAATTGCTGCATCTATGAATACATATCGTTGATATCTTTTATCTGAGAGCTAATAACATGCATGGAGTTGATGCAAATCGCTTTCGTTGACGTTCTCCAACGTTTAAATTCAATCTCCAGTGGTCGTACTGGAGGCACCCTAGATAATAATAGGACATTATTTCCATGTTCACCCTTTGAACAACAAATCTTTTCAAGCTCACAAAAAGGACACATACATAAGTAGTTACACGGTATGGAATAGCATGCATGCATACTCGGATGTAACACAGCGTGTCTCCACAATTGAATTACTCTAAGGGTGGGATTATTCGAGGACCAAAATGACTTAAATCGTAAAAGAAGGGGCGTAAAAGTTGTGTAAATTCGTTGATTTACGATCTCATTGTATCTATTTTATATTTCACCCCACCAATTGTGTGCCATTAGCGGGCGCAAGTTGCTCTGCTGTGAAGGACGAAAATAAGATTGTGCTGTGGGAATCCTATTATGTTTTTTTTCCTTGCTTTTCTATGAAATGCAACATTTGTTTCGAAACAGAATAGAACAAACGGCAGATGTTCTTAATGCGGTTCATACATAACCACAATTTGTTTTTGGAAAATGCAGAATATTTCGACACGTCGCATCGTGAATCGGGAATAACATCTCGCGCAGAGGAAGCGACAGATATTTCTCTTTTCCACAAGGGACATTCCACAAAAGAAAGCACTCACAGACGATGTCTTAATTTGGAGAACTGAATTTAAAAAAAAAAATCACACGATAACTTATCCCGCCAGTGATAAATGTCAAAAAATTACAAATATACTTTTAATGACGATGTAAATCTTTTATTTTTTTCGTTGTTTTTTTTATTATTTTTAATTTTGGAGTTTTGTTAAACAGAAACATTTATTTAGCGATTTTATGGTGCATTAGTCTATCCTATTTTTTCTCCAGAAAAATACTCGTATCCAAAAGTGTGGGCAATGTCATAAAAAAAAAACTAAACAAAGATACGTGCCACATGGCAATGACACCCTAAAACTACATCAGACCTAAGGTGGATTCCTACGTTTATATGTGTGTGTGTGTATTGAAATGTAGCGCCAGTGAGGTGTAGAGACTCGCACTGCATTCCATTTGACACCCCAACAAAAACGTGTAAACCATGGACTAAGTAACAATCTGCATTATGTCGCGCTACCATGCCAGCTGGGTGCTAAGCAAAACGAAAATGTTCATAAGTACTTTAAACCGAGGCATGCTTCTGTCTGATCCCGATGACAGATGAATATTCTTTAAGATCTGTAAAAGGCATTTAAATTGGAATTTCAATTTTGAAAGCACTACACTTAGTTAAATGAATTTTAAGGAATTTTTTTTTCTAAATAAGTTAACACATGTATTACATTGTAATGTCTTAATGTGTATATGCACACATAAATCAATGAAGGAATTAGAGTGTATCTATCTATGACAGTTCATTATGGAAATGAGTTCACTGTTAAAAATCGCTTCACTTTTTTATGCAAATCACCGATTTCGAAAGCTAGAGCAATTAATTTCATTTAAAAAATTACAATGATGATACGATTAAAAAAAATATGTGGGTAGAATGAAAAAAATCCCCAACCTCATTGATCGATTCGCTTCGTTTACATGCTGTCCCCGCAATCCATTACAGACAATCGAGCTAATCGATGACAGCAAAAATTATTCCATTTGTCTATAACGGTATTGAATTCGCCTGAACCGACACGTTGCTGGTCCTACATACGAGTATTTTCTATTTTTTTTTATTCTCTACTTCTGATTGTTAAAGAATGGTTTAATTTTATTTTAACAATGAAAATTAATCGGATGAATATTGAAAATGTTCATCGGCAAATTATTTGAATAGTCGTCCAAAACAAGAACGAGTATCGCGCGCCTGTAGCGTTCTTTTGTTTTGAGTGGACGGTTATTCGTTTTCACACTCGACCACGAAACAATTTTTATTTTTTTTTTACGAAATAAATACATAATTCAATTATATATTCTACCTAGATTATTTACAACTGTAACAATTCTTTTTTTTCTGATGCCATCTATTATTGAGTAAGTTTGCAAAAAACACAACCTGCTCTCTGTTCGCTTTAACTAGAATTATGTTTATAAAAATACACACAAATGCTTTTGATTTATAAAATGCTTTTATTATGTATTTTGTTTTATAAGTCACACACGCTAAAGGGGTTGTGAATACCCTTAGAATGTCACTTGCAGGGCAAGCACATGAATGGCAAGAACAGCAGATAGACAGATCGGCGGCGGCGGATGAAACTCAAATGGAAGGTTTCAACTTACTCTATAGGTGGTGTCCAGGATAACTGAGGAGTTGTGTATTACTATAAGTTTTGTCGTTGCTTATGATTCACAGAAGTTGTTTCATTTCTTGTGCGATCAATTTCTTCACCTTCAACCATCCTACTGCCAGTGTTAAGCCTTCGCAGTAGAATTTAGCATTAATTTCTGAATTTGATCGACTTATTATTGTTTCGTAAGAAACAAGTTTTTCTGTGGCATCTGGATTTGAACCGTGCACTTTCGGCATGATAAGCAACGACGACTACCACAGCTACCCACTTTATTTAACATAGATAAACATACATAATTATGTATATAAGCACTGCGCCTGGAAATTTGTCCAGGTCTAATTTTTGACCATTTTGTTGCTTTGCTTTGCACTTTGACTACAAATCTATCCATGATGAATTGTTTATTAGACTTTAGTGAACAAAAAAAAAACATGGACGGACACATAAACAAATGACAATGGCAGTTATTGCTATCGGAAACCCAGGGCCTCTTAAAAAACAGGTGTGTTCGTTTTGAAAAATTATTTGCCTAGCATTTAACTGAAAGTTCCAGTTTCGAGGCGGGAAAAATATATGGCGAAATTTTAGAATTTGGCTGTTAACGGAAGTAACATAAACGTACACTTTGTAAAAAATAAAGATAGAATCTACGTCTAAAAAATAAAGATAGAATCTACGTCTAAAAACCCAGCAATAACGGATAGCAAGAACATGAAACTTGCTCTACCTCTACCTAGCCTAGCCATAAATACTGAAACAACTTAATATTTTTTTTTAATCTACACACGTTACGAATACCCTTATAATGTTTACACACAGCGCGAGGACTTTTTTAATTTTTTTTTTATTATATCTTCTTAAATATATAACCGTAGCGCAAGTGGTTAGTGCGTCGGACTACTGAACCAGCGGTCTTGGGTTCGAATCCCGCCGCAAACACCTAAAAAGTTTTTCACAGTGCCCACCTCTTTCGAATGTGTTCTATAATATGCGCACCACTTCAACTAACATCACAACAATCACCCTATTTTCACCAGCTGATTAATTGTATTTAAAATGTACTGCTTACTTGCTTAACTCATCTTCTATTTACACGTCATTATTATAATCTCTTTAATCTAATTTGTTACTTCTATGTTATACGTCATTATTATACTCTCTTAAATCTAATTTTGTTGCTACAATGTTACTCTCATTAATACAGTTCACTTTTCTATTCCTTTGTAATCAACATACGTGGTTCTGCCTATTTTGCTGCTGACCATCGATTGAATAACATCGCTCCAATTAAATTCAATAAATCATTTTTTGTAACGTTTTGAGATTTTTGGCTTTTCTTTATATTAACACATAAAATTATTAAACATTTTTTGGTCCTTCTGATCGCGGATATATTGAACTTAATCAAATGTTTAAATAATAACATACAAATGGTATGAGAATAATGGACAAATGGTATGGTTTTTTTTTATATGAATTTTTTATATGTGATTTGGTCTGAGTGCATCAGTACACGTGTTAAATAATTGACTTATAATCAAATTTATCGAACTGTGCCCCTGCGTAATTAAATTTTTTAAACGGACTTCGATCGCACGTTGTAAACATTTTCGGTTTATTAAATTTTTCGGCATTTGTATAACATAAAAATGAACTTCATAAAAATAAAACGTGGTCATGTTAAAGCGGCTCTGACTAGAGCGGTATCATTCGCTGAAAGCGTAGACGATCGTGTGTCTTTAGAATTACTCGAGCTACGGTCGCAAAAACTCGAAGAAGATTGGACAGATTTCGGTTTGTTGCAAAATCAGCTTTTAGAGCACGCGGGTGAAGACGATATAGGGAATCTAGAGTTAGAGTTTTCTGAATACGAGAACAAGTATTTTTTAGCTCAGTCTAGCCTTACCAAAGTGATTCGCGGTAGAAAAAAAGCTGAAAAACCCTCCGTTAGTCAATCGGCTATCGATAAATTGGCTGTTCAACAAGCCTCCTTACTCGAAAATCTGAACTCTACGCAATGCACCTCGATTTCCCTCCCTAAAATCGATATCCATCCTTTTTCCGGTGATTATAAAGAGTGGCCAAGTTTTAGAGACATTTTTCAGAGCACCATCGATACTAATAAAAAGCTATCTACCACGCAAAAATTCCGGTATTTAAAATCCTATTTACGCGGTAAAGCAGCAGACCTTATTCGGGACATAACGGTTTCTGATGCTAATTATTTAGATGCATGGGAGCGGTTAGAAAAGCGATTCGATCGCTCCAATTTGATAATTCAGTCGCACATTCAATCGTTCCTTTCGATGCCCAGCATGAGTTCCTGTAACGTTTATAATCTCCGCAAAATCACCGACTGTATTGATGAAACGATTCGGGGATTAAATGCATTAGGATCTACCAGTCGCGACCCTTGGATCATTTATCTACTGGTCCAGAAACTCGATCAGGACACGCGACAAGCATGGGCAGAAGAGGTCGCATCTAGGGACTATTCTAAAGTATCTGAATTAGTGTCATTTTTACAGCTTCGTTGTGATGCTTTAGAATCATGCCAGACTATCTCTAATTCTAATCCTTCTCGTGCAAAAAACCCCAAACCAATACATACGCATTATACAGAAACTAAGCTAAATTGTCCTAAGTGTAAATCAGACCATGTCTTAAGCAAGTGCGCTAACTTTTTGTCCTTCGATATCAAAACACGTCGCGAATTCGTTAAAGACAATTCCCTATGCTTTAATTGTCTACGGCCTGGACATTCTGCAAACAAGTGCCGGTCTAATTTTCGTTGTAGAACATGCCAATCACGACATCACTCACTCGTTCACCTCCAATCGTCATCGTCAAACAATCAAGATTGTGTGGTTCCCCAATCGTCGTCATCTCCACCCACTTCGCAATCCACTTCGCAATCCACCTCGCAATCCACCTCGCAATCCACCAACTCGCCACCCTCAAATCCTCTATCAACAACGGATCCATCATTCTCGCTTTGCTCATCTATGCCACCCAACGACAATACGTTTAATCACTCTCGCTATACCCAAACGTTATTGCCTACAGCTATTGCTCATGCCCATGATAAGCAAGGAAACACTCAAACCGTTCGGTTGTTGCTAGACTCGGGCTCACAAGTGTCTTTCATTACTGAAAACACAGTCCAGCGCTTAGGTCTAATTCGAAAGCCCGCTCGCATTCCAGTATTAGGAGTTGGTTCGACATCCGCGGGCGTCACAAATGGATCTGTAACGCTCAATCTATTCTCTCGCTTTAGTCATCAGTTCGTTGAAGTGCATTGCTTCGTTATCTCCAAACTTACATCCCTATTGCCTGCATCTGCCCATAAGATCTCCGACAAAAATGTCTTCTCTTCATTCAGGTTAGCAGATCCTAATTTCAATGTGCCTGGCCATATAGACATACTCATCGGTGCCGACAAAGCGTTCAGCATATTTAATGGCTCAGCAGTTCGAAGTGAGCAAGGAGTACCTGATCTCATACCGACGATCTTTGGTTGGGTTGTTTGTGGTAATATGGACACTTCAAACTGTTGCAGTCTCGGTATTTACTGCACTCAGTTAGACACAGACAACACTTTTGATCTCGAGCGTTTTTGGCGACTTGAAGAAGTTGATCAAAAGCCAAGACTTTCGGTTGACGACCAACGTGCAGAAGACATATTCGTCAACACTCATTCGCGCCTACCTAAGGGCAGGTATATGGTTCAGTTACCGTTCAAAACTGATAAAGAAACTGATTTCGGCAACAGCTTTAACGTCGCTTTGAATCGCCTCAATTCCACAGAACGCAGAATAGCTTCTGACCAAAATTTGGGGAATGAATACGTTCGCTTCATGGACGAATATTTAACCTTAGGGCACATGGAAGAGATTCCCTCCAGCGAATTGCGTGCTTCTTCAAGCCAATGTTACTATTTACCCCACCATGCTGTATTGAAGGAAACCAGCAGTACTACCAAGGTGAGGGTAGTGTTTGATGGTTCGGCAAAGTCTTCCACTAACCAATCGCTAAATGAGTCTCTTCTTGTAGGCCAAAGTTACCAGCGAGATCTGTTTTCGATTTGTATCCGATTTCGTCGTCATCTCTATACTATATCTGGAGACATCGAAAAAATGTTTCGCCAGATACGAGTATCGGATAAAAACACTAACTTCCAAAGAATCTTATGGAGAAAATCAACTGATCAACCGATAAAACATTACCGGCTCTTAAGCGTGACTTATGGCACAACTTGCGCTCCCTTTTTAGCTGTTCGAACCTTGTACCAATTAGCCCTAGATCATCAGCAATCCTACCCACGTGCATCAGAAGTATTATTGAATGATTTTTATATGGACGATGTAATGACGGGCGCGGACTCCATTGAAAACGTTATTTCCCTTGGTCAGAACTCGTAAATCTACTCGCAGCGGGCGGATTTAACCTACGGAAATGGACGACTAATTGCTGGCCTTTACTTATTTCCTTACCAGTGGAGCAACGTGAGCTTTCTCCAGTTGAGTTTGAAGAATTCTCAACCGTCAAACTACTTGGCATGCAATGGTGTCCATCAAAGGATAGCTTTTTCTTCAAGGTACATTTAAACAGCTCTATTGCTTATACCAAACGTCGTATACTATCGGAGTCTTCGAGAATTTTTGACCCCATTGGATTTTTAGCTCCCGTCGTCGTCGGTATTAAGATACTTTTCCAGGATTTGTGGAGAGAAGGGATAGAGTGGGATGAAGAAATAAGTACGGATATCGCCGAACGGTGGAGATTGATTCGTAGCGAACTTCATCTACTTGAATCTATAGCAATTCCTAGGATTTTGTGGAATAGCAAACTTAACTTCGAGCTGCATGCATTTTGTGATGCATCATTGGATGCATACGCGGCTGTAGTATACTGCCGCAGTGTAAACATATATGGATTGGTAAATGTTTCGTTAGTAGCAGCCAAAACAAGGGTTGCTCCTATAAAAGTACTATCTCTGCCTCGACTTGAGCTCTGTGGAGCTACTCTTCTAATTCGCCTTATTAATAAACTTAAAATATCTTTACAGGAGAAAGACATTCAAGTTTTCGCATGGACAGATTCATCCATTGTTCTGCATTGGCTTTCTGCACCACCCAAGAGGTGGTCAGTCTTCGTGGCAAATCGCACGTCCGAGATTCTGACGTCAATTCCTCGCCAATGTTGGAACCACGTCCGATCAGCCAGCAATCCAGCCGACATTGCAACTCGTGGAGTTCCACCATCTTCTTTAGAGGTAAATGAGATGTGGTGGAAGGGTCCATCTTGGCTACGGGAAGAAAGGATGAAGTGGCCAGTATCAGACCCATGCATTAAGGAAGTTTCTGTTCCAGAGTTAGAAGAGAGAAGTAACCCAAAAACTCAGGTATTACTAACTAATATACAAATAAGTAATATTCTCGAAGACATTTTAATGAAATCATCAAATTGGTGGAAATCTGTTCGCGTCGTGTCATTTATTTTACGCTTTATATCAAATGTTCGTATTAAGATCGGTCGTCAATACAACTCCTTATCGACAGAAGAAATTTCGCAAGCTAAAATAAGACTTATCAAATGTGCGCAAAAATCGTTATTTCCCTACGAAATCAGTGCCGTCGAAAAACATAATCCGTTGTCTAAAAAACATAAATTGAGATCGTTAGCCCCTTTCTTCGACTCCAATGGAGTGCTTCGCGTTGGCGGTCGTTTAAATGAATCTAATTTAACCTATAATGCTAAACATCCTATAATTCTGCATAAATCCCATCCAATATCTCGTCTCATTGCTGAATATCTCCATAGAAAATATCTGCATGCTGGTGTATCTCAGTTGTTCGGTCTAATAAAACAAGAATTCTACATACTTGGGGGCAGAAATCTACTTCGCTATATAGTACACAAATGTGTGATCTGCTTACGTCATCGACAGCATTCCTCAAACCAACAAATGGGAAATTTACCAAAGGAACGTATTCGGTTTGCACGCCCATTCAGTAAAGTCGGTTGCGATTATGCTGGCCCATTAACTCTACGTTTATCTCATGGAAGAAACCCAAAATTCATCAAGTGTTACATCGCCTTGTTTGTATGTTTCGTAACAAAGGGTATTCATTTAGAACTTGTCGGTGACCTCTCTACTAACGCCTTCTTGTCAGCCCTCGATCGTTTCGTAGCTCGTCGTGGTAAGCCAACCGAAATTTGGAGCGACAACGGCACCAACTTTCATGGTGCCAAGAGATTGCTCAATGAAATGCATGCTAACCTCCTCAGTCAACAACATCAATCCATCGTAGCTGATCATCTTTCCAGAGACAACATCTCGTGGAAATTCATACCTCCTTCTGCACCTCACTTTGGCGGGCTGTGGGAGGCAGGTGTTAAATCTGTGAAGACCCATCTGAAAAGAGTCATTGGTGATCGTGCTCTTACTTACGAGGACCTGTATACATTGTTGACAAAAATTGAGGCATTGCTGAATTCGCGTCCAATGTGGCCAACATCCGACAGTGAACCCACTGCATTAACACCTTCGCATTTTATGATTGGTGAATCGTATACTGCGGTTCCCCAACCAGAAATAGAATTCACTAATTCACCAAAAACTAATTGGCATCTTTTACAGATTCTTATGCAGGGCTTCTGGAAGAGATGGCATCAAGAGTACCTCACATCACTGCAACAGCGCCCGAAGTGGCAAAGTGCTCAACCAGACATCAAAGTAGATGACATCGTGCTTCTTAAGGAGCCCAATTTGCCGCCCTCAAGGTGGGTTCTTGGTCGTATCGTTAAAACTCATCCAGGCAAAGATAATAAAACTCGTGTCGTGACTGTAAAAACCAACTTTAAGGAATACATTCGCCCCATAGTAAAGATTGTACCATTTCCTATATCTGAAAGACCGGAGTCTTTCAGGGGGGGCTGAATGTTCTATAATATGCGCACCACTTCAACTAACATCACAACAATCACCCTATTTTCACCAGCTGATTAATTGTATTTAAAATGTACTGCTTACTTGCTTAACTCATCTTCTATTTACACGTCATTATTATAATCTCTTTAATCTAATTTGTTACTTCTATGTTATACGTCATTATTATACTCTCTTAAATCTAATTTTGTTGCTACAATGTTACTCTCATTAATACAGTTCACTTTTCTATTCCTTTGTAATCAACATACGTGGTTCTGCCTATTTTGCTGCTGACCATCGATTGAATAACATCGCTCCAATTAAATTCAATAAATCATTTTTTGTAACGTTTTGAGATTTTTGGCTTTTCTTTATATTAACACATAAAATTATTAAACAGAATGTCTGACAAGCATCAAAGAGTATCATTTGTCACGATTGAGCTTCTCAACTCGCCGTTCGGAGTCGGCAAAAAACTGTAGGTCCCTTCCATTCGTGCAAAAAATATAACACGCACACACAAATGGTTGCGAGAAGCAGGCCCAGGTTCATCTCGAGCTGTAGCGCCAACTAAGTAAGTAAGTAAATATATAAAAATCACGTGTCACTGTGTTCGTACACGCTAATCTCAGAAACCGCCAAGCCGATTTCGATGAAATTTTGTGAATATGTTTGGTTGGTTCCAGCTTGAGAGATAGGATAGTTTTGGACTCGATATGTGGCGCCGAAGTCAAGTTATTAAGAAATTCTACATTTATTGACCAAAATGACTTTTATTCACAAAATATGTTGGTTTAGTGCCAAAAGAGAAAATTTTGAACAGAAAGGCCAAGGGTGAAATCGTTCTGTTGCCATGTAGGTTAGGTTAGGTTATGGTGGCACGAACCATTTCCATTGGAAAAGTTTGCGCAGCTTGATGGCCAATCTTCAGTCTGGGAACTATTTGCGAAGCTTCCTTTATGTCTCCTTTTTCAAATGACAGGTTAAGACTGCCGTATGAAGTATAACTACAGAGCCCTATCATGTGCGTGCCAAACACACTCTTGACCAATTTTGTTAAGAGAAAGCGCTGAGTAAAACAAATCAAAAACTAATTTACTCAACCTATTTCCGGGGCGATTTAGAACCAACCGCACCTTTGATTTTTGCTAGAAACGTGAATCCAAGATCCCGATTTTATTAACGAATTAAGTGCCGTAATTGGGTCAGTGGCAATCATCAAAAATTAGGTCCAAACATGCCGACGATAAATTTAATATAAAAGGGCTAAGCCTTTCCAAATAGTTATCAAATTAAAAAAATACAACCCTTTCTGACAAACCATTGCATTAAAAACAAACCTCATATCAAAATCCCTTAGTTAAATGTGTTTTCCAAAAACGCATTTTTGCCAATTATAGAGCTATTCTGTTCCAATTTCCGTAAGTATCACGCACAAAAAGAAATACATACATACATAAATATTGCCTTGGCACTCCTTAAGGTTGGTCACTTTTCATTGTCGACAGGAATAATGAAATATTCCTTAGGGCTTAATTCATTTCCTTTCTTTGGAAAAGCATCTTTAAGGAAACCATTCAGAAGGTGACCCATAAAGTATATATGAAATGATTCGACGGTGAATTATTACTTCTCTTCCATTAGAAGGTTTAATTTTTATCCGATTTTGTTATGGACACATTTTTAAACTAAAAATAGCATTGAGAACCGAAATGTTATGTTTATACGACTTGTATGGCTTGTAACAAAATGTTTGATACTCTTGAAAACCGACAGCGTCTAGCTCTGTCATTTTTTAACAAAAAAAAGTTAAAAAGTTAGTTAGAAACGTAAACCATTACCAGAAAAGAAAGCATAACGCTTATTAACGTCTTGAGCCCAAAAAATGACCCACCATGTTCGACAATCGATCTAAGCCTTTTGATTTTGACGTAATTTTGAAGATGGAAATGCACCTCATCGCTACAAATGACTTTCTTTAACATCGTGCATAACTGTATAACTTTATTATTCAAAGTATTGTCCATCGCTAACATTTTCCCATCTTTCGGTCAGGATACGAATACTATGCCGGAAGAACGCCTCATCTTTCGACTCATTTTTTACAATATACGTAAGGAGTAGGCTTCTGCCCGGATAGGAAATGAGTCATCAATGGGAACAAGTGATAATCAGAATTTAGATCGGTAGCGATCTTCATTCGGTTTGAGCAGCTCAGACTACACCGTTCTGATTTCACCAAATGGAGAGCCTAAGCTTGGACCCATGGATATTTGCCTTTGCGGTTGATGTTAATGGTTCACCCATGACTTGCTTCGCGAGCGATTGTCGTAATGGATCCACTTTTTCGATGCAAAAATCCGTCCGTATTCTGCGCCTTTGACGTCCTTGGTTTCAATTCGTATGGGACCTAATTTCTTTGCTTTTGGATCAGGCCGCTCTTTGTCTTCCAAGTCGAAATCGGCATTTTTAAATCGTGCAAACCACTTCCGACACATTAGCTCACCTAGAGCAGGGTCACCATAAACTTCCACTAAAATATGATGATTTTCGGAAGCACTCAAATTACATAAATGTATTGTATTCTGAAACTGACGCCTAATGACAGCTGTTTTACGGAAAATATTTGGTAATACACGAAGAATGCACTACCTACGCCCATCTCTGGTTAAACGCTACGAAATAATTCCAACTCCCAATATTTGTTCATACCGCGCCTCATATACAGTAATTTGTCAGTCGCTTAGCCATGAAGCAAATTTTACAGATTCATTGGCGCAAATTCGTAGTCAACCCATGAATAGCGCCTAGAGCCGACATTAATTAAACCCGGCACTAAATAAAAAAGCCGGCTATTACCTTTCGTTATTCATAAACACATTTTTGCCCATGTATAAGAAGTAAGTATCGACTTTAGAGTGTTATTGTAAAGTGATTTGAACGAACAAACCCAAACGTCATAATATCTTATGAGAAATCTTGTAGCCGACTGTAATTATTTAAAGTGACGTTTGGCTCATTTTAAATTTCGAGTCAGCTTTAAGTTTAAAGTCGACTATAAGGTGACTATTATTAGCAAAAAGTCTATTTTAAATTATGTAGGTGAATCAATTCTTTTAATGTTAGCTTTGTCTGACTATGAATTTACGCCATTGCTTTTAAAATTCAATTACAAAAACCTCCTCATGGACGCTCGCTGTACCTATTTATTGTTTTCTTTTCGCTCGTTTTTCCCCCACAGATTTGCAGCTAAAGTGTCCTGCCGTCCTCAATCCGATAAACATCGTTTACGTTATAAAATTAACTCGACGAAATTAATATACCAACAATTCTTTTTCCTCAGCTGTTGTAATCTTCCGTTGCAGCGTGCTATTAATACGTTTTCATATGCGCCACCTTATCAGCAAATTTCATTTCCCAATTTTATTTAACCGCCATAATGTCTGCGTGATGCACGGGTCCTTCGCATGCAATAATTAAAACGTGGCAAAAATAAAACAGTTTTCTTGTTTACTTATATACCTACTCGTATGTACATAGTGAGTATGGTGAGCCATAAAGGCCATCGTTGGTTGAGCATGGTCAACAAAAGAGGAAATGAAACTTCGAAAACGAGAATGCGCGATGAAGAACGCCAAGCATACTGCCGCACCGAAGGGAAGCGATAACTTTTACTTTTCTTATTAAACACTCGCAGTCTGAACAGAAGACTTGCGCTTGGACGATTCCTGGATTTGAGGCGTAAAAGTGGTCAAAGTTGGAGGAGACCCGAGACGTCCAGTTTTCAGTGCTTAGTATTCAGATTCAGATTGCGTGTAGAATGTACGTTGAGCGTTGGTAATTTAAAGCACGCACACGAGAATAGATTATAGCAAGAAAACGTTATGGTTTCAAAGAAATTAATAGTCTTTGGTTGGATTGCAATAGAGAAACGTTTCGTGTTTCAGCGGGGTGAAGGTAGTTCTTTAGTTCATAGAAATCTATTAAAATGCAATTTTCGTTTCCTGTAAGGATTTAAATTTATACCAATGCATCTTGGAGGGAGAATATTATTTGGGTTAAAACCAAAATTTAGTGTTTATGCAAATGAGCGCAGACGGAACTGTAAGGAATGGTTTTGTAAATTACAACTTAGCCAAGCAACTCGTTTTTTTACTGGCCACTGCGCTTTTGCCAAACACCTTAGAATACTTGCTTTGACTCTCCTGTGAAGAAAAACAATTGACAATGCCTTTGCACGGATTAGGTTGTGGACATTCGGAAGTTATCACTGCTAATAACACAAACTCCATGCCATTGAAACACATATTTATAGGTACCTATAGTCCTTTGAACAAAATATAATAAAATAAGGTTTTCTACCTGCAAGTAAAATGGATCAGTCTCCAAAAGGGAGTATATGTATGTTATATGTTATGACATTTAAAAATATGACAGTTTCTTGAGATTGTAGCCTATCGATGTCACACTCGATAAACCCTTTCGATCCGGATGTGTATCGAGACCAAGAAAACTTCGGTCTTAGGTTTCCCCTTTAAAAAAAAAAATATTAAATTGATTTCCATTCCAATTTTAAAATTTCAATATAAGTGGGCGTGGTGGGGGCGTGGGACGTATATGGGTATTGCCGGAGCAGTCGTCAGTGATCGCTGCTCAAATAGTTCAGACATCGAAAATATAGGAGAGAAGCATTTCATGATATGCTTCCCTTAGGAAGGACTAACCTATGACAATGATATAACACCCCGAGGTACCTAAAAAAAACGGTTGATTCTTTTTTTTATATTTATTAGCCGTGTTTTATTATCCATGATCTGATCTAGATCATCTTTTTACATGCATTTCGCAAACAAAAGAAGATCTTCCTTTTTATCGGGATCTCTTTTCATGATCTGGTTTTTAGTTCACACTATTCACAGCTAGGTTTCGTTTTTTCTTGTGAGTGTTCGTATGTATATATGTTATCAATGGATTTGTTAAACATAATGCCCGATCAGAAATTAGAATGGGAAATGCCATGTATTAATTTATCAGCTTAAAATTGTTGCAATATAATGTAAAAGATTTATATGAAACGAGTAAAGAACAACAAATAATACCTGATGACAATTACTTATACTTAGCCCACTTATATTAACACATTTTCATGATTATAATCATGTAACTGCATAAAACCCCCTCTACTGAAATGCATGATAATTATCATTGTATCGAAGCTGTGTTTTTTTAATTTTTTTGTATGCAAATAAATAGTTATCATAGTTTGTATATTTTTAGTAAAATATGCGATACTTAATATCATTAAATATTGGACATATCAAAAAAATATTTTTTGGAGATTTGCAAAACTACAAATGGTAACTTCTCGTTTTTTTTTTTTAAATTTCACATCAAAAGCGAAGCGTCAAAATGACAAATAAAGTGGCTTACAAAATTTATTGGACGATTTAATAAAAAAGTGTACTCCATTTTTCGCATAAAATTTGTCAGCCGCTGTCAAATGTTCAAATTTCAGTGATTGATTGTCCGGTTAACGAAATGCATTTTGGTAGAGCGAGTTTTATGCAGTTACATTGTGTTGGACTCTAGCGGCTTATGTGATAGCCCGTGTAAATAACGCATTTTTATGAATATTTTCGCCGAGACCTTCGGGACATTGAGGATGACAGTATGTACCTACAGAATACTTCTCTTATCTTCACAGAAAAAATTATCTCACATAATATCAATGAACGGCATTCATACATTTTTAAGAAAAATTCATTGATTTTATGTACAAGATCATTAAAAAAAATAATGATTTTATGAACGATTCATTCTTTGTATGAAATTGCGTTCATAGAAATATTTATATGGGAGATTTTGGGTATGAACGCAGATTCTAATTTTAATGAACTTTTTCATAAGCGTATGAACATTCATACAACTGCCGATCATCAGTTTTAAGAACAAAAACATTGGATCAATGAAAATAATCATTAAATTAAAGAAAAAAGAAAATGAATGCATAGATTCATACGCATTATGTATCTATTCTTAAAAAGTATGTATCAAGTCATAAGCAATGTAACGATTCGTAAGGGTATGTATTTTTTTCATAAACTGTAAGTATAGATACATACTCAAAGGTTTCGAATGTTTAAATACATAGTTATACACACAATGCCTCCGTATTTATTTCATGGCTGTGGCGTAGTGGTAGTCGTCGTCGCTTGTCGCGCGGAAGGTCCACGGTTCAAATCCCGATGTATGTAAGTATTTATTTCTCACAAAATAAAAATAAGTTGATCAGTTTCAGAAGTTAATAACAAAACGTGTACTACGAGATGGCGTAACACTGGCAGTAGGATTGATATGGCATGGGCATGGCTCAAGAAATTGATCGCACAAAAACTATAATAAGAAATATCTCGAAAAAACTTCTGTGAATCATAGGCAAAGTACAAAAACGCTCTCCAGTTATCCTGGACACCAACCCATAGAGTTAGTTGAAACTTAACATTTGAGTTTCCAATCACTACGCCATCCGTTTATTTGTTTCATCTGTCTGTCTCTCGTTCTTGTCCTCCATGTGCTCGCGCTAATTTATGAATGTCATTCATTTGATGTTTAGCTCAATTTTAATGAATTTTTTCATTTAGAATATGAATTTTTCCATTTATATCATGTACCTTTTTGGTTCAGTGTTTGTGTAGATAAAGACAACGATTAAGATTGAACTCCTAGAAGGAGAGTAATACTCAAGCCCAGATACTTTTCCTAAATTGGGTATTTCTTATTTTTATTTATTTATTTATTTATTTATTTATTTTTTTTGATGTGGCAGATTTTTGGTATTTTTTGTCCGTTACGATTGTTTCAACTTTGAAGGCATGAATCAGAAATGAGTCAAGAACTTCCTTATAATTCTACCCCTTTGTTTTTTGAGTGGCAAACGTGAGTGGGCACCGTAGCGCAAGTGGTTAGTGCGTCGGACTACTGAGCCAGCGGTCTTGGGTTCGAATCCCGCCGCAAACACCTAAAAAGTTTTTCACAGTGCCCACCTCTTTCGAATGTCTGCCAAGCATCAAAGAGTATCATTTGTCACGATTGAGCTTCTCAACTCGCCGTTCGGAGTAGGCCAAAAATGTAGGTCCCTTCCATTCGTGCAAAAATATAACGCGCACACACAAATGGTTGCGGGAAGCTAGGCTTGGTTCTACCTAGGACTGCTGAAGCCAAATATTTATTTATTTTAACCGTGAGCATAGGTCCTACATATGCCCTGCCTTAAAGTATTTCTTTACTCTTTAAGTCTAAACAGATGGTCAAACTTATTTGAGGCGGATTTTACAAAGTCAGATATAGATATGTAAATATGTGGATGTACACCAGAATCGATTGTTACATGAAAAAGGCACATAACATACATGGTCTTCTTAGGAATAATAATTTGGTTATCTATTTGACTGTGATATAGTAGACGGGTGTCAGTTGTGACTTAATTAAAGACCACAACAAGTTGAAGCTTGTTTCCTGAACTGCATTGGATTGAATATCCTTTCTTTCCGACAAAGCTACAGACTTTAAGCTTATTTTCCATTTATTTAATTACATTTTATACTTGTTACCATTTGTTATTTTTTTAATTTAAAAAGAAATGACTGAGTGCCATGAATCATTTAACTTGTAAGGAAAGCTAATCAATCAGATTTTTACACGTGTACATTTTAAAACTCAACTTCGCAGTTGATTTCGGTTAGCACTCCACATGTTTATCCACATGTTGTTGCTGTAGAAAGGGAAGATATAATCGATTAACTAATTAAACTTATTTAACAGAGCGTGAATTTGTTTTTTTTTATTTATTTTCTTGTTAGCTAAGACATTCACATTTTTTACGTTTCCAGTTCGAAAGTGAAAGCCCAGAAGTATTCAAGGGGATGTAGTTGTGCCATAAATGCCGTTAACTATATGCACACGCATGTGGCTTCTTCTGCCTTAGTTTTTCATTTTGTAATTTTTACACCCAGGAAATATATATCTACTGGTAAAAATTATTTCGCTTATTTCGCAATTATTGTCGATTATTCAAAGGATTAAATGCCCAAAGTTTGGGGGAAGTTTCAACAACCCCTCCTAAGTGAATTCATGGGTCCCAAAGTAATCAGGAATTATCGCTGATTGCTCTTTTTTTTGTTCGCATGGATTCGAAGAGGCTGCTACTTCCCTTTATACGAATACGAGTACACTGCTTGCAAGAACAAAGTCCATAAGTAGAAACAGAAGGGAAAAGTGAAAATCCCTCTGGACTTGTCGCAATTGTTACGACAAAATAGAATGAGTACGGTTTTTTTTTTTGTGAGCATACTAAGGGCAGAGGAAATTCCATATTCGACGAATTTTACATTCAACCCCAACTATTAGGCAGGTTTAAGGTTATGGGAAAACCCTTGAAATATACATTTTTCGTTTTTTCTTTTTTAATTTTATTCCAGTTAACGGTAAAAGTACTGTAAAAAGTATTACGCCTTTGAATGTTCCGATTGGAAATTAACGATTAACGCACTCTCCTCCTTAAAGGTGGGTAGGAGGTTAAGCACTTGGCAAAATAAATTTTAATTAGTCTCCAGTGTCGATAACGACGCACGGTAGGTGGATCGGCTTGGCTTATTGTTTGTTAAGAGTTTATAGACTTTTACATTTTTCCCATTCGAAAGTGTCTAAGTGGTTGGCGTTTAGTTTAAAACTCTTCAACGAGTTACGTGGGAGGTATTCATTTATTGATCGTGGCAATTGACATTCACATTGGCTTAGTATTTTGCAAAAGTTTACGATAATGACCATTAGTTAGTATTCTTGCCGTGGGTGGTTCTCGGTTTAAGCTGTCGCTTCTAGGGATAGTTTTGTTTTTTACCTTTTGAAATGAAAATGCCAAAGTCATGACCCCTAGAAGTGGAACGAATAGTATAGACTCTTGGTTAGAGCTTAGGCTATTGATTAGTGCCATGGACAGAAAAAGAGTCAAATGTCATGAGGCAAAATGACACAAGACTGATGGGTTGAAGCCTTGAATGTATAGACAGGCAAACATGGCAGTTTAACTTTGTCAGAAATAAGTTGAAAACTCTCTATATAGAGTTGGAAAACGTATCAAAACAGTTTAGGAATTCATATTAGATTGGGAATAGGAGAGCCGTCTCTAAGAACTTTTAAGGGGTTACATCGGTTTCCTCGGGTAAAAACGTTTTATTTTTAAAAATGAAATATTTTTTTATTCAAATTTTTTATTGCCTTAAATATACACTTTTGACAAAGAGTTTCTGAAATGTTTGTAGAAAATATTTAAAACTCTCCCATTGCAACGTCATTTCCGGTGACCCCCCGGAAAAAGGTGCTTGCGCGTTGACAGCAGAACTCATGACTGGATCAACTAAAGTCAAAAAAAAATACGTGTTTTAGATAATACCTTAAACTAGAACTTGGACGAAAGAAAAAACAAAAAAGTGAAAATTGGATTTTTGGCACACATTTTTACAAAAAATTAAAAATTTAAAATTTTTATTTTTTAAAATAGTTGCATTAAAAAAAAAATCCTTCGTCCAAGTCCTTCTCAATAATATCTCCAAGACGTGAAATCGAGATCTTGACGACCGACTTTGAAAATACAGTTTCGATAAAAACGCATTTTAAGTTTTGAGTGACAATAAAACTGAGCCCAACTGGCGTTGAGCGCAACTTCCCAAGGCTCTATCTCCGAAACTATTACTCCGATCGACTTTAAAATTTTCGACAATATTCTAAAGATGTTGTAGAATATATAAGACAATAAGACAATAAAAAAAACTGCAATTTTTTGAAGCCGTGAAAACCATGTAACCCCTTAAAGAGGTTTGTCTTGTCTGCGAGTGTACCTTGATGTACATAATTAGCGCGTGTGTTCTGTTTTGTTACCACATCCTAATTTGGTTGATTGTGTGTTTTGGGAATGCACTGCTTAAATCCATCCGTTGGATTTGAGGAATCTTATGTGTTTTCTGAAACGTCTTTAAGGAAGCATCGGTCAAGTGTAAGCTGTCTGGCTCTGGCTTGTCCCGGGCATTCACAGACATAGTGACAAAGGTTTTCCTCCGCAGACGCACTGTTTATTAGGTCTAGTGATCTATTTTTGTTGTAAACGGGCCAAGTTTTCGTTGAAACGACACAGTTGTTGAGGGTTCTCTATTTAGAATTCGATTTAAAAATAGCGTGTTGGAGGATTTTTTTCGTTCGCAAGTCGAAAAGGGTGGGTGAACTTCCTCCGCAATGGAGATGCTAAGGGCTAAATCGCGTCTGGCTAAGATGTCGACTTGTTCATGCTCTTTTATGTTGCTGTGGCCAGAAACCCAGAGAAGAGTAATTTCAAGCCCGGGAAAACTTCTTCTAACACTGTTCTACCAATTAAGATGATGTGGTGGTTGAGTGAAGTGGTTTAATAGCGGTTATAGGGCTGAGACTAAGCTCATTACATGCTGCATTGCATTCCACCTGGAAGATACTTAAGCAGTAATGAAGGGTAAAGGACTAAGAGATTCTTAATTCGGCTGAGGAGATACCCGATCCGATGCCGCAGTCCATCTTTGATCCGTCGGGGAAGTTCCCTATTTGGTACTTTGATATGATAGATTCGCTTTTCCAGTCCAATCTGGTCGGGAAAAAGACTTGGGTGGATTTTCTGAAATAAGGTTTAGGTGTTGTGTAGTCTGTGGGGTTCAGCGAAGGGTCTCTCATAAGCAGATTGAGAGCGTGCTTAAATGTTTTGACAGCTTTTTCTCTTTTCTGTTTAAGGACGTAAAATATTTCGCAATAACATCAGTTTTTGGATGAGTTTGGTCCATTTATTATTGACAAAGTATAAATGAGAAGAAGGGTAGGTACACTTTATTAAGAAACCCGTACAGTAACATTAACCTAAAAGGATGGCATTAACGCTCCATCAAAGAAAGCAGTCGAATACACCCGGTAAGCAAAGAAGTTGATTTAATATGATTTAAATTGTCAACACCAAATATTTATTTTTAGAACAATTTGATTGTATACTATATCAGCAGTTCTAAAGCTACCCAATGGGTAAGGTTTGTGTATAAAGGAACCGTAGGACAACATTTCCGGCGCCAAAAAGATCACGAAATATTTTCGTTTTACTAATAGAAAATAATAGCTTCCGCTATTAGTTCAATGAAAAGCAATCATTAAACTCCCGTTTAAATGGAAGTGAAATGCAAATTTCAAGACTGCCGAAACTACTGCAATAGTTAAATTTCCAAAAACACGCGAAACTTATTAGCCAAATTTCTGTCTGGCACGTGAGCTTTGTATGTGTGGATGTGGGTACCGCCTACCACAATTTCGGTTGGCAACTATTCCGGTGGTCTATACGTTGTACGAGTTACTCTTAAGTTTGCAGTGAAATCAATATCCGTACTTTGTATAATCGGAAGTGGTGTGCACAAGTAATATCCGTTTGTGTATACTTAAAGAATGTGTGTATGTGGGCATAGCCTAATAGGTTATTTCATTGTTTTCATCCCTCAACATTTTTAGAACTTTGATACCACTTGAAGATGTAATACTATAAAATGGTCAAATCAATTTAAATATTCATAAGTACACACATGTGTATGTGTAGGCTCATAAAAATTTAGGAATTTTGGATAGGCAGAGACAAGGGTATATGTATCCTCTAATTATTATTTTTAGAATCCAATTACATCATCAGCCTTTTGTTAAGAGTATTGGTGGAGAAGAAAACGGAAATACCTTTAGACCTTTTTTTTTAGTTTCCAAAGTACATGGTAGGCCTAAAGTACAGGGAAAGGTTTGAATGTTTTTACATTATTTATTTTTATTTGTTTAGTTCAATGCAAAAACAGAATGGCCCAAAGCTTGTTTCGTTCGTACCCTTGAACGTGGAAGTGAATTCAATGCAGCTGTGTCTCTAGCCTATACTCTCCACGATCGGTAGCCAGTTAAAAGGGCCGGTTAATATAAGCATAAAAGAGCCACAATATATTGTTTAAATTTTCATACGCATTATAAATTGCTTTATTCCTTTAAGACAATGGTCGTTTCTTCCTAAGTTCACAATACCATCTTGTGCTGCCATGTACGCAAGTGCGCACTACTTAGAAAATTGAAATTAAATATCCTTTTATTTTGTGCACTCTAGACGAAATAACGTATCATCTTCCCATTCTTCGCCAGACTCATTGTTTTGAAATTGGATCTAAGCAATAACATCTCAATACCACACTTCGGTGTGCCGCTACCCCATCTGTGGATAAGATGCATTGAATCGAAAAATTGTCACCCCCTTGACATCTGAAACCAATATCTGCGTAGAAGCTGCCAACATCTATTGCCGTAGACTTCCCACAACTGATTCGCATTCGTATGCAAATATCTAGCAAATCGCTCGGGTTACATGACAACAAACCACGACTGTACGGATACGATACCAAAGGAGATGTAGAAGCAGAAGAAGAATCCTCTTTTCACACACTGCTGATGGATTATTTTCTGACCGCAGCCCAGATGATACACTGGGCATTCATCTATAGGCTTCGTTTGAAAACAAATGAACTTAACACGAGCTGAACGTTTATTCGTATTGAGTGTCACTTATCGCTTAACCCACTGACTAGGGGCGTTATACATTTTCTTATAGTTCTATGGATCCAACAGTACCTCTTTACGCATTGAGGTGAATTAATTCCTCCGACTCCTTTGATGCACATGCAGTACAGTTGCAGTACGGGATTGGATACCTTCACCACTACTAATGTTGATTTTGTGTTCTCTGATTTAGTGGCATCATATATGGTAGTAGGAAGCCACGTGGTATCGTACCAAATAGCATTGCTCGTTAAACAGGCTTTACACTGCCGGAAGTAGAATTAAGATGATCTATGGAACCTAGACGATTTCATAACTAGACCTGCTGCCGGTAGTAAAATTCAACTTGGGCAATATTCAATTCAACATAGAACGGACGCATTTACGTTAACAGCACCGACATGATCTATTAAAATGGCAATTTACCGTAGTTCATAAAACACGAGACAGACGAGCACGTTTAATCGAAGAATCTCGGTCAAAACAATAAACAAAATGAAAAGTTTAGTTTATCTGAATCTTTGGGGAGAAGATTCAGCTGCGGCTAGGTGAAAACAAATTAAACGTCACCGGCATCATCAATAAACAGTCTACTAAAACGGCACATGAAGAACAGTGTTATGTTTACTTTGGTATATCTACAGTATCTGTTAGAAGTTTTCTATCGGACGTGGATAACCATTAAATGGAAGGTAATAATAAGAGTCACAGAGTCAATCGTGAAAAGCGCTAAGACAATTTTTAGAATGAGGTTTTACTGTCTAATTTTTGTTTTATACATAGTATGTACATATATCGAAACCTACTGCGAAGGCATAACACTGGCAGTAGGATGGTGGGTATAGTTGAAGAAATTAATCGCACAAACTATAATAATAAGAAACATCTGGAAAAAACTCCTGTGAATCATAAGCAAGTACAAAAATAATACCCAACTCTTCAGTTATCCTGGACACCACCCATAGAGTTAGTTGAAACTGAAACCTATCATCTGAGTTTCCCACCACTACATACGTCGATCTGTCTGTCTCTCGTTCTCGTCCTTCATGTGCTCGCGCTGTGTGTAAACATTATAAGG
This sequence comes from Brachyopa scutellaris, assembly GCA_949775065.1. Taxonomy (NCBI): domain Eukaryota; kingdom Metazoa; phylum Arthropoda; class Insecta; order Diptera; family Syrphidae; genus Brachyopa; species Brachyopa scutellaris. The sequence goes on from OX459112.1 coordinate 25,155,826, forward strand.
GTACTCATATCCCCTTTAGCGTGTGTAGATTATAAAAAAAATATCAGTTTTAAAATCTGTCATTAATTTTGTTAGCATAATTTGTCTACAAAGTGATCTCAACATGAACATTTTTATGTCATACTGGCATCGCTGTTTAGATATTTTTTGAATTTTAAGAGGAAGAAAGGAAGAAGGGAAGCAACCACCATGATTGTACAAAACAAATGAAGTTGGGCTTTGTAAAGTTGTAGAAACTCTTAGATCTTTGATATCATGAGATTTATAGACGTGCTGAGCTACATATTTATGTCTTGGTTCACTCTTACCTAAAAAAACCTCAAGACGTGAGTTGCTGGAGGATATTCGCTATTTTATTTTAACTTTTTAGAAACTCTTTATGGCATTCGATAAGTGAGAGTACCTACCTATTACAGAGTGCATGTCGTAAAGTTGGCTTACCAAAGAGTATGGAACAGATTAATCAGTCAGACACACTAGTTTTTAAAGTGTGATGATCTTCTATTGTCTATGATTGTGAGTCCGCGCGACTATTCCCTAATTTTCTGACCACGAATTCTAACACATTAGCCGTATTTTATCATGTCCGTGATTTGACCCGGATCAGATCAAAATAATAAAACAACATTTACATTTAACGCGAAGTTGCCATGCCATGCCATGAATATTTTTTTATAAATGAAAGTTTGATTTTACTATCACATCGCTAACATATCATTATAAGCAGGAAATTAATTTATTCGAACGTAATATTAATAATATTTGGATTGCCAATAATATTTCTTATTTTAATTTGGCAGCATGTACCCTAGAGGCCTAGACAATCGTCGATAATACAGCAACATTCACAAACAAAAGTGCATCCTAGTGAGAAATAGTCAAACTAATTTTTGGATCACGAAAATTGATCCTGATAAAAAGCTAGATTTCGTATTGTTGTTGTAAAGCATACAAACCAATGATCTATCGGCGATAATAAAATACGGCGATTTTATGTAACTAACAGTTCGGCGGAAAAGTTCGTATCGTTCTAAGGAAAATACATTTTTTTTTTTTAAAAATTCGATTTTATTATTCAATATAGTGGCCATCGAGGGCGATACACCGATTATAGCGATCTTTCAACTTTTAGATACCATTTTTGTAGTAAGATTTGTCTTTTGCTTCAAAATAGGCCTTAGTCTCAGCGATTACCTCTTCAATTTCTTGCCAGCGAGCATTCTCTTAAGGTCTGAGAACAGGAAAAAGTCGCTGGGGGCCAGATCTGGAGAATACGATGGATGCGGAAGCAATTCGAAGCCCAATTCATACAATTTTGCCATCGTTTTCATTGATTTGTTACATGGTGCTTTGTCTTGATGAAACAGCACTTTCTTCTTCTTCAAATGGGGTCATTTTTCCGCGATTTCGTCCTTCAAACGCTCCAATAACGCTGTGTAATAGTCGCTGTTGATGGTTTTCCCCTTTTCAAGATAGTCGATGAAAATTATTCCACACGTATCCCAAAATACAGAAGCCATAATTTTGCCAGCTGACTGTTGAGTCTTTCAACGCTTTGGCTTCGGTTCACCGCATGCAGTCCACTCGACTGACTGTCGATTGTATTCCGGAGTAAAATGATGGAGCTATGTTTCATCCATTGTCACATATCGACGCAAAAATTCGGGTTTATTACGATTGAACAGCTTCAAACACTGCTCAGAATCATCAATTCGTTGTTGTTCTTGGTCGATTGAAGCAGGGTCCGGATAACACTCATCAAGCCAATTTTTGGTTATTATCCATTTTACCAAAATAACAAAAGTTGCTTCACTCAAAATGCTATATCTCACAAACTAATAATCCGACAGTTGTCAAATTTATACACGTATCTTTTGTAGGTTGGTACTAACTAAAAATGATGTGTATTTAATTCTAGTAGTACCCTTTCATAGGAACGATACGAACTTTTCAGCCGAACTGTTATATGAACAAGAATACCCCTAGTATCTTGACTGATAATTCCAATCCCATACCTTCTTGAATCTTTTATCTAATTCACTTTTGAAAATTGAACATAAGATTTATACATAAGATTTATACTGCTTCTAGACACTCCCAAGTTAAATGCTAAAAGAATACCTTTGCACCTTACTGTAACACAGTCGATTTCATCGTACGTACTTCCGACTTCTTTTTTACAAATTCGACGCGTCGTTGCGGTTAATAACCACAGAAACGAATTTCATTAAAAAAAAGGAAAATAAGCCAACGTGTTGACCATATGACGTTCCGTTTTAAAAATAAGAAAACGAATTTCCTCTTATGAATTTCATGCATTCGTCCATGAAATGTAAACAGTCTTTTTTTTTCTTTTCTTTTTCAAAAACCAGAATAAAATCTTCAAACAATGGCAATGCGTCGCGTCGTTTCACGGTGAAAATCATTCAATATCTTAATTCAAGCGAACCTTAGGGAATCATATTTTATGAACGCTCCGGGACGCAGTAAATGTTTACGCTTTAGTTTCTCTATTATACGAGTAGGAGTACAAATTACTGAAGTCGCCAGAGTCTATTTGTTTATACAGTCTTCCGTTTCTTTTGATTGACTTTGGCGGCAAAAAAAAACCACCTCATAAAATGTTGTTTCTTCTTCATTTTACTAATTTTCCATTCTATAGTATATAGGATCCTACATGCAACCTGATGCTGGAGGAAATAAGGAAATTAATGATTGCCACGCTGCCATTAACCACGTAGCCAGAGGAGTTTCCTTTTTATTTTATGTCAGTTGCAGTTGCCTTCCTTTGGTATGGTTCTCGCCTTCGCCTCCCATTAAAGTGAAAATAAAACGGAAGAGAAAAGAATGATGAAATATGCGGACAATGCGGTGTAGCTATTTATTATTTCGGGCGCATAGAATATAAATCTTGTTCATTGTGCATTAAAATGATTTAATTGATTAAACAGCACGAGATGCGGTGATCAAAGAACGAGTATCTAGGTATACCAGGATGGTGTTGGAATGGGTGTTTGTTTATAATGTACTTCGACTATTGATAATTCAATTAAAATTGCAGCATCACCTGCATTCTTCGGAATGTAAATATTAACTGTAAAAAAACGTTTTGAGGTAAAAAACACCAGTTCTCGGTTATGAGGTCTTGTAGATGTTTATTGTGTTTTTGAAGGTATTTGGATGTTGGATGACCAGTACTTTGTTAAAAGTAAGACAAGACGGCTAAATTGGATGGTTTGCAGCAAAGTTATATTTTCGAATATTTAAGATTAGGCAGCGCTGAACGATGAACCAAGAGAAAGTTAAGCAACTGGTAGCTGAGTTTTATGCTGGAACACGTTCTATAAAACGCAGTGTTAGGAGCTACTCATCTATACACATCAGGCACTAAATGACGTCAGACCGAGTGTCAGACAGACAGAGTGATTGATTACAAAGAAAATTGAAATCCAGTCAATTAAGAACCAGTTGTCCCACATAGCAGAGACTTCGTAGCCATTTAAAGCTACCCAAATTGGTAGGTAATGATTCTCCCCTAGCTCAGTTCTCAGGCGTCTACTGTGGTATAAAGGACATACATAGGTACATGTACTGCTTGTTAGGGTTCCGTACCCATATGGTAATACATTATAAGTTCGCTCTAACTCAAAAATGTCTGTCACGATAAAAACATCAAAAACCGTTCTAGCTAGAAACTTGAAATTTGGCACTCTTATACATTACGGTGGTCCACATACATGGACAATATATTACTCAAAAATATTGTGAAACAACTATACAGGGTGGGTAAAATGTAATCTCAAAAAAAAAAAAAATTGAAAAATATATCATGTGGGACATCATTCGAAAGGGCTCACAAATTCCAAAAATATTTTTTCTTAATTTTTCCCGTTAGAAACTCTGGGAGTTATTACCAAAAAAGTCCGAAAAATATCATACCAAAAGTACCACACATTTTTCTCAGAAACTACTAGATAAATGAAATCCCAACAAGGGACTGAAAAAAGAGTTTAAACCTAGGTAGCATATGCATGTTTATACATACATAGGTACGGTAAGTATGTACGTATCAGGTAATTAAGAAACTCTGTTCCCATTACCCGCTTCAGTTAAAAAAACTTACACAACACTCTTCGCCTATGCCTACATCATCACTTTACCCCATCGATCACTCCCCGCAGATTTCTTTTGCTCAAAAAGAATGAAAATCAAAAATATGAAAAAATCACAGTTCGTAGGTGAATAACTATGTTTTTAAAGAAAAATATAGCGAGTCTCGTAAGTTGTAAAATTCAATTTTATGTCAAAAAATGCAATTTCTCAACCGATTAACTCGTAAACTACTATTCAATTCTAGAGAAATCACCACTATTATATTAACAATAATTTTGAGAAAATTAAAGGCTATCCAAAACTGTACTGCCATAAAAAAAAAAAAATAAAAAAATACGGATTTTGCCAGGAAACGAACCTGAGACGCGCAAAAAGGGCTAATGGACGCGCTACAAACTCAGCCGAGTTTTTAATGTTTATCCAATTTCTCATAGTGAATAATATTACTTATTATAAGTTTGTAAAGTGAATATAGAGATGGGTCGTTTTCGTTTTTTGTGCTATCGAAACGAAAAAGTTATACGAAATATAACTAGTTTTAAAACTACGGAACCCTTTGATCGCGAGTCTGACTCGCACTTGGCCGGTTTTTTTTAAATCAATTCTATGCCACACCAAGCGATATGGGCCTATTTAACTATTGCCACATTTAAAAGCATTCATCGTCCACAGCTTTAAAAGATTCGAGAACTGCACCGTCGAAGCGATATAACGGACCCTTATGTAACAAAAAAGCAAAGGATTGATTCATCGAACGAATGTTCCACCCATGATAGTTTTCGAATGACGCAACTCAACACTCAGAAACTCAGTTTTGTATACTAATTGATGAAATGGAAATGATGAAATGTACGACCTCTCAGCCAGTAGCGGATTAACCTACTCGGCGCCCTGAGGCACGCTCAGGGTTTACCGACCCCCCTTTTTTTTATACTATCCAAGGATCGTAATTTGAATGGGCTAACATCGAAGAGTGATGGGTAATTAGGTATAGCCGCGCCGGGAGTGAGCAATGGTTCAAAGGTATTATGGTTGAATAATTTATACTTTAATTCCAATATTGTATTACCTACATAAAATCTAACAAGTTACAATCTATAAATTTAATAAAGAGCACGAATGATTTAATGCAGTTCTTTTCAAGCTTTTAATTGGGAAAAATCATTTATCAAGTCGTCAAAGTCTAATTCGTTTGTGATGCAATTCTAAATACACAGTATTGAGAAAGAGTTTAATTTTTTTCGACTAAGTTAGCTCGTAGATACATTCTTATTCTTTTAAGCGCGGAAAATGACCTTTCAGCGATGCAGTTGGACAGGCACTGCCATGGTACTGCTCATTCTAAGAGCTATGAAGACATTCGGAAATGTTTGCTCCAGTTTTTGATTAATCAACTGTTCGAAGTTGGAAACCTAATACTCTTTGTAGTGCAGTACCTCAGTTGGAAAATTGTCACCCAAATCATCTTAACACAGCATCTGTTAATGCTCCGCTTTTTTAAACATCATGTCCGCTTAAAAATTTTTCAAATGTAATAAAAAATCGAATCTTTCCGCCACTTCTTTTTAACTCAATGTTTGTGTTATTCTGACTTCTGAAGCTAGTGCTAGATATCTGTTGTGGATACTTTTAAACGTTAATTTAACGTATCTCTTCGTACTCATTTGCTCTTGGAATGAAAATAATTTTTTATTTGGTTCATTTTCTTTGAGAATAAAAATAAAATCACAGACAAAATTTGCCGCCGCCCTACTCGAGCCTCACGAGTCTAGTGGTTAATCCGCCACTGCTCTCAGCCACATACTTCCCACCGTTTTTATGTGTGTAACGTATTGTCTCATATTCTTTTGAAGTTCCAAGTCAAATGATCGCTCATATTCCAATGTAACACTGCCACAATGATGTCACCTACCTACCCATGTACCGACTAAAAGTTACAAGGTCACAGGCAGCATTTCCAAATAATTCGTTGTAATTCTTAGATAATTTTCTCACGTACTTTATCGCAGCTACAGTCAATTAAACACGTTATCGACTCCCTCCAAGTTTAAACTGACAAAATTTAAATCCCATTCCACATGTCAACTTTCAATCAGAATTCAAATCTACAAAAATATACCGCTCGCTCGCTCGCTCGCTGTACTCCACGCCCCAACCAGCATTGTAATAGAAAATGTCACGCGTTCCAAATACAATCTGTTGAATTATTTAATTAGACCAAAAAATTGACACCGAGTACCAAGAGAGAGAAAAAAAAATGCACAACTCATGTCAAACGCACGCATAACGCCTACACGCTCCACTGAGTGACATAACGCACTCGCTGTTAATCTTAATTAAACAGAACAACGAGTATGTGCGTATTCGTTTGTTAAATGAAGGGAATTATTGTTTCTGACCCTTAATTAAAACTATCTTTTGAAAGTTCTTTTTAAAAATAATTCACCGGATTCTGGTGGTTTCGAACAGAGCAGGGATTTGACATTTCCTTTACTATCAATTGGTTTATCCCCATTTATCCTATCATTTTCATTTCATCTAAAATTTATCACAGACCTATGGTCAAATGGTCCGGAAATAAATATTTCTAACCAATTCGCACGATGGGTGTCCTTATGTGTGTCCTTCATATATACCTTTGCTAATTCAATTTAACATGGGTTACCCGCTGTGCTCTAGCGTAGTCCGTAATAGTTTTCCCTAATTGAGTTAACAAAAAAATAGAAAGAAAAAACAAAAACTGCCAAGTTACTTATGTTTTTTTTTTTTCGTAGAAGCTAAATTAGGAGATGGCTTGGGCTACTGCTGGGAGGAGAAAGGCAAAAGGATCTAAGACCGAAAGGGTAAAATGAGCTGCTTTACAGTTGGCTGCTTGTAGTGCGGTGGCGGCAAGTGAACAACAAATTTCGTTGGAAGTTCCCTTCCATGGATTTGGGTTTAATTTAAGTTTTGCCGCCCCAAGTTTCATTGTGAAGTTTGTGTTTCGTTATTCATTGGTATATAAATTATTAGTCAATAGGAGGTAACTTGAGTAGAGGTGATTATGTGAACTTAATGTGGCCAAAAAGATATGAGGTAGACTTGAATAGAAATAATTGACATGTGTTTTTGAAAGGGTTGCCTTAGAAGAGACAATGTTTCGCAATTACTAAGGGAACATCTTGGAAAATATATTATAGAACCTAATTAAGTGTTATTAAAATGTAGCTATAAGCAGCCAGCGAATAATGCTTGAAGGTTGACACCCAACACATCTTTCGATGAAACCATGTGCCCACTGACTAAACCCTGTCTCGTGGAATAAATTATCACACATTGATGACTTTTAGAGGTATCGTCATAAAGTCGCATTAAATTTTCCTGGCTAACAGATTCAGATCATTACTGAACCTACAAAACTGATATTAAAAATTGTAATCTACTTACTTTTCATACTGCTGCATGATACATAGATTCAGAACACACGTGAGTCGTTGAGATAATATTTTGGGATATACAAGGACATATGCTCGTTTTCACAGAGCTAGCTAGAAATTGCGTTCTTTATGAACAATTCAATTCAATTCAAAGATTTATTTATTGCAATTTATCAATACATTTACAATAGTGTTTAAGAATTATAAAGCATTGGCTTAGCCGTCAGCTCGACGGGAAACTTCAAAGTATTTAATACTAGCTGTCCCGCCCTGCTTCGCCCGTGTCTAAAAAATATAGTGTTACTTTCAATACATACATTGTCACTTAGTTCGAAGAATCAAAGACAATGCGAACGCGCCCCAAGGTTTGCAATCTATCAATATAAACAATCCACAAGTGTGGATTGTATGTCTTTGTAGTTTGAATTTGAATAAGTGACATTTCGCAAGAAAAAGGCATTTGTTAAAGTGTTTTTATTTTTGCATTAATTTAAATAATATTGCGAATAAATTAATTTAAAAATCGATCTATAATAGCCACAGGATGTGAGTGAACTGGAATACAAAGTTTTACCTCATTGTGTGGATTAGTTTTTGTGTTTATCGATTCGTAAGATTGACAGGTAAGAGCGTCACACTGAGATTTATATATTAATAAGATAATTGAACTCAGAACTCATAAACTAACCATCCGATTGAGCCGAAACTTACACTATATACTTTTTATGCCATCTGTCCGGGTTTTCCCGGACATGTACTCTTTTTCGGTTATGCGGGGAGCGTCCGGGACAGTTTTTCTAAATTGTCTATGTTTGTCCGGGTTTTCAATTATTCATCAATTAAAATATTTGGCTCATACTTGTAATTCATTACCAATAGAAAACATCTATTAAGTAATGTGTGTCCCAAAATTTACCTATACAAAAATTTGATTTTTTCGTAATTTAATGCGCTAAATTGTTGTCAAAAAAAACCACAGCATGACAGCTGGTAGGGTTATTAGAGTACTACATGAAATAACAACGCGTTTTCATTGTTGAGCAATATTTTAACAATAATGAAGGTTTGGCAACTATTGTTCGCAATTTGTGTACAAAATATGGCAGAAATAGTGATTTAACTTTATCAGAGATTAATTCAAAAATTGTCTTCAGCAAGTCGTTCAATACAAAACATCGAAGCAGTTTGTGAGAGCGTTGTTAAGAGTCCAGGTACATCAATTTGGCACCGTGACCTAGAATTTGGCATTTCGAGAAACTCTCTACAGCGTATTCTCACGAAAGATTTACATCTTCATGCATATGTACGAAATGCCTATGTGCTGACCACGCACAGTAAAGAGAGTTCGTTGAATAGATTATGGAACAACAACAAGGGGATGCTCACTTTTCAAACGAAATTATCTTCAGCGATGAGGCTCATTTTCATCTGGATGGCTTTGTAAATCGTCAAAAGTGTCGAATTTGTGATTTAGAAAATTCACGAGTGATTGTTGAGAAACAACGTGTCACTGTTTGTTGCGTATTTTTGGACTGAAGGCTTCATCCATTATTTGAAAATGCGGATGGTAAGGCAATAACAGTTAATGGTGCTCGCCATCGCGATATGATAATCCAATTTTTTGTGCCGAAATTGCAAGTTAAAGAGGTGGAAAATATGCGGTTTCAACAAGACGGTTTTACATGCCATACAATCCGAGTAACAATTCAATTACTACATTAGTTATGCCCATGCGTCATGGTCGTGTAATTTCCCTTCTGGTGATCAGAATTGGCCGCCCAGATAGTGCGATTCTACGCCGATGGATTTTTTTGTTCTTTTTTCTTTGAGGTTTTTTGAAGTCTAAAGTCTATGCCAACAAACCCACGACCACCCACGAACCAAATATTAAGTGAGAACTATAAGTTATAATATTTAAGACATAAAGTACCGCCATAAAAGTGTCTTTTTGTTTTGCGTTTTGGTCCTAGTTTTGTACTCTTTTCTGGATCAAATTTTGTCCGGGAAAGTCCGTGATTCTCATGCTCGTTAACTAGTTTCTTCAACATTTTTCTGGCAATCCTAATGTAAGCTAAATTTGGTTGAGTTGAGTTGTAATTTGCTGGTAATTCAAATGAGGAATACAACCAAATTTGTCTTGCATAATCGGGCATAAAGTAAATCTAAAAAGCGTTCGATATATCGCAAATTCCTTACATCGGATATTCGTTATAATGCACGTCCACTGCATGTTAAATAAATTTTCTTTTGTTGTTTTTTCCCCACATAAAATTTTCAGTTTCACATTCAGGGTTTTGGCCTTTCGGGTTGTTGTATTTTCGGGATCTTGAATTTTCCGAATTTTTTTGTTTTCGGGATTCAGTCGTAATTTAAGGGAAAGAGTTTTTTTTGCACTCGCACAAATCATTTCAATATCTGGGGCATTCGTCGTTTTCTTACATTTTCGTATTTTTAAAGGACACCAGCCATTCTGTTTTTCGTGTTCAATCACAATAACTAATTACCATAAATAGTTTACAATGATAATTAATGGCTTAACTAAACCACCCTTAAATAGTGACTGTGAAAACGAAAACTTCATAAGTGAAGTTTATGTTAAATCCTACACTTAACTAAATGGACACTTAAGCCAGGACTGTAAAATCGGTCATTTATGTTTCAAGTCGGAAAAATCTTTGGGTACTCAAAAATCCGCCTAGTAAATGTAAATTACGTTCATTTCGCAGTCACTAGCTACCATAATGATTTTCCATAAATATAAATATAAAACGATTTCCTATTCACCCACTCTAATCCTTGTAAATACAAAATTACAATGTACAAGAAAATTGAACAGAAACTCAAACAAGTTACTTCCGTTGCGTATACAATGCGTATAGATAACAGAAAAAAAACACCATTTGTATTCCCAACTGCCGCATCGTCAGTTTTTTTTTTTTTTTTTGCAAATGTCCTTTTGTAAGCTACCGTCGCAGGTAATAATGTCATATTCTTATAATAAATGGGGGTGGGACATTAATGTACATCACAAGAAAAGTCGCCTTTTATATCTTTGGATCCTTATCCGTCCGTACAATAAACGGGAATAGCCTGAAATCCCTGACGTACCATGTCATTTGTGTATTATTATCCAGGATAAAATGACAGTTATGCTCTTTAGGTGCACAGTTCATTTCTAGAAAGCTGATTAAATGGATTTACCCACATAAAAGAGGTACGCATACATACATAATAGTATACTTGCATTTGTAAATGTTGGTACTGCATTACTAACCTGAAAATAGAAAAAAAAAAAAGGATTAATGGTGGAAAAAAAAAGTATTTTCGATTTATTGGAAGTAACTAAAATTTAAGATTTTTTGTATTCACTTAAGAACTCCTTTTTTTACACACCTACTTCAATTTGAAAGTCACATCATGTAAGAAACAAAAAACAAAACAGAGCAAACAAAAACAATGGATAATGTAAACATTTTTACAAGACACCCAAAGAATTACAAATTAGGTAGGAAGGAAAAGAACTGAGAAAAGTAAAAAAACCTGCATCATCATCCCTCAAGGTGTGTGTAAGGTGAATGCGCTCTAACCAAACAACAAAAACAATTTCTGTTTTTTTTTTCTCTCTCTTTCTCTGAAACAAAATAAACAAACGTACTCAAGAAAGAAAGGGGCAAAGGCAAGGCAAGGCAAGTTGCTTTTAGACACACTTAAGGGGAGTTTCACTTTTTTTCCGCTGCTACTATATCTAAGTAGCCGCAACGCTGCTAAGAAGTACTTTAACCCCTTACAGGTGTAGGTTTCTGAGTTAGGTTGACGGAAAAATGCAAGATCTCAAGAATAAATATTTATCTTTAGTTTTAATACATTAGCTTTGGAAACATAGAAGAAGAAAAAAGGCCGAAAGAAGTGTTTGACTTTCGTATCAATTAAATGAAGTGTACATGGTACGATTTTCCAATGAATGCCTAAGTATGTAGCTTCCAGTCTTTGGTTATATAATTTTTTTGGTTTAAACCCTCTTTTTAGTAAAGAGATAGAAATATGTAGTTAAGTAGAGGGTCATACAACAAGGTGTCATTTTAAATCAACCCTTTTTAAAATAAAGAGAGAAATAGTGAAATATAGGGTTAGGGTCTTCCAACAAGAGGTGTCATTTTAAATCAATAGCGAAAGGAATGCGTGGTCTGCTCGTTTCAATTCTTATGTCAACTGGACCTTTTAAGCATGTACGTATACATATGTAATGTAGGCCAATGTTCCGGATAGGCCCAATTCTTGTGATCGCCTCGATATGGACACAACTGGGTTTCCGGCTGACCTTGCCGGGCGAACACTAGTTGGAGTCTTCACATCAGTTGACTGTTGACAATTCAACTATGGCGCGAAATTTAAAATGACACCTCTTGTTGGATGTCCCCATACGTACTAGGGTCTCTTAATAGAGGTGGTCGATCTTGAACATTTAATTGCAGCCAGAGATCCAATTGTGGAACTTTCCACATATATAAATCGGGTGAATTGTAACTAGCTTAATTCATAGGTTTGAGACATGACATAACCCTAAAAATTCACATGATCACGGCGGAAAGCTGATTTCTGATATCTGATATCTGTACAAGATATGGCGCCTGACCAAAATCGCCACAAAATAGTGAATTCTCCTGGATGCAAAAACAAAACTCCAGAAACAAACCACTCAAGGCCCAGTCAGCGAAGGTCCAACGCATACTGTGTCTTGTAGCCTTAGTTCTAAAATCGATGGAATCATGTATAGACAAAAACTCATAACTTTTAAAAAATTCGCTTAGTTAAGATCGAGAATAAGAACCATGTCTTCCGAAGTTTCGTTAATTCGTAGAATTCAGCTCTTTAAGGGGGTATTCTAGTCTAGAATTTTGAAAAAATCGTTTTTTTTTTTTAATTTCATATTTTTAAAGATTAGACCTTCAAAAATGTATCCTCCAAACGTTTCCTGAATTATCCTACGGAAAGTCTCTTATACACCATGAATTCTCAGAAAGTCTCTATGTAAAGGTCATTGTAACGTATTTCTTTAAACGCGTTTTTCTCGAAACTACTTTTTCCAAGATGTCTGACGTGATTTCTCAAGTTCTAATGAACCGATTAACTTGAAATTTGGCGTGGAACTTCTTTATATATCGTTGGAACTAGAATTATGTAAAAATTTTGTTATTTACTATTTTTAAAAAATTAAAAACGTTGAAAAAAGGACAAAAAATCACTTTTTTTCAAACAGATTAAGAATCTTTTTTTTTTTTTTTTTCTGATCACCAGAAGGGTTGGAATCATGTCAAGAAGGACGCACCCTTATTTTTTACCACCCCACTTTACCAGCCTGTAACTTTTTAAATTTTCAAAATGTGTTTGCTTTAAATTTTTTTTTGTATTAGGTTTGTATGATGTCGCCAGCCCCAGGGCGCACGGCCTACTGTCAGTGTATTTTCATGGCTGTCAAAAAACCCAGTGCAACCCCCATTTCATCGAACGCAAATAGCTTGCCCTGACCACTGTCATTCTAATATTTTCCATTTTCGAACTAAAATACAAATCTAAATCATGTTTATATTTAGATTTTAATTAATTTTATAAATATTTACTTTTTTGAAATCATTTATTTTCTTCAATTCAAAAAAACAACCACAAAACAAGTTCGCGATATGAAAAAAGTAAACGAATTGAATTTTTGACAGCCCTTTTTTTCTTGCACTGAAGAAATACCCAGGGCGAATACAGGGCAGACATAAAACACAGGGCAGCATTTTTCAGTGCGTTTTCAGTGTAGCACTGACTGACATCGAACACATCAGTGCATTTTCTGACGCAAAACAAACAGCACAGAATGACAGCGCTGTCATTTGTAACATGTTAAGCTTTAGGCCTGGCTATTGAAAGACTCTTAAATTTATTCTCAAACGGAAATAGTCTTCGGAATGTAACGCTTCCAAACACGGTGTTCAAAGTCGGCGAATGCTTATAAAATAATAAATCACGTAAAACTTGAGCAGAGACAGGATACTTTCTGAATTTTAAATTGAACTTGAACTTCGAAGACAGTAATACATAATCGTTAGCTTAACTATATAAGACCTCTGTAGATATTCGACGAACAATTTATGCTTGAAACTCATTGAGTATACGGTGTTGAGCGCACAGAAGCCATTTAAATCATTCAACGAATGCAACTTTGCCATAACCAGAATCATCATCATGTCATTAGATTCTGACTAAAATTAAGTAAAAAGTTGATGGTGTGTGCTATGTCCATTTAAATCTTATAATGCATCAATTTAGAACTCTAAATAGTCCCTTTTAAGAAAATTAAATTCGACCCCGAAATGCAAACAGATACCAGAGGTAGGTACCCGTACCTAATTTCATTCTGGGAACTTACTACCGCAATCAATTCAAGAATCATGGCTGAGATAAAACAGGGCAACGACTCATTTTCTATTTAGGACACCATGAAAAGTAAAACAACCTGACCTGGCATGGCATGTATCCCTTTCCAAGAAAATTGTACTGCATCCATTATGGAACACCGAAAGAAAAACGAAAAAATGGAGCATTTTATAGAACCAGATACAACACAACCTGTACAAGATTTGGCCCTCATTAGTGATATATCAACACCGAAAACTGTAGCCAAGTATTTTCCAACTAATCACACGATATGAACTTTGAAACTATGTAAGTGTATGTTTGTATATTACGTCACACTGACTGTGGTGCTAACTGAAGTACATTGACTTCAAACCGTCCGCCGCCGCGCCGCCTGACTGATGCGGAAGCAGTAGCCGTTTCCGTATCTGTTTTGTTAACAAAAGTTTACTTACACACAATAAATAAATAAAAATTACTGCTTCACCCTGTTACTCAATAAAAGCATTTTAACATCTCTTTTTGTTGCAATTCTACTGAACCAGAAATAAATTGCAACGCATTCTTCATTCAGGTATAACCCAGTCAGTGGCACTCCTCCTTCCACAATGTGAAGATAGGCACTTTCAGCAACGATGCAATGTTGAAAATTATATTTTTTTTAATTAAATTGTTCAAACGATTGGAACATTATTAAATGCCACTTTTAATGGAATTTAAAAGTACCAGAAGGAACCACTATAGTGAAGTCAAAGACCCCTTCACTCACCAAGCGCGATGCAACAGATCCTTTACAATGTGTTGAAATTGGTGCATAAGCCGATACTCAATAAATCAACAGCACGTTTTTTACTGAACTCAAAAATCCCACCCTTTAAAGTACTAAAACAACACAGCAAATGGTTCAAACAACAATCGTTCACGACCTTAAGTTCATAAAGATCATCAGACCCGCGCGTCGTGTTAACCATTACGTATCTGATTTTTTATTGGAAAAATCTAAATTGAAAGAGAGAACATGTTCATCAAATTTCGACGCGGAGTTTCTTGGAAATACGTAGAGGTGAAGGCGAGTGCAACGGTACATCATCTATTTTCCATTACATTCCGGATGCATTCAACTTTAGAGGGGGGGAGATTGCATTTACAATTTAAAGTCTTCGAGGAATTTGGTTGTAATATCGTGTTAGCTGTAAGCGAATGATTGATATTTTGAAGTAAAGTAATTAAAAGGAAAATTACTACAAGCAAGACAGGTAGTGGTTGAAAATACACCAATCAACATTACCAAAATACCGAGTTCCTGGCAAAGTTAAAACTAAATAAAATAAATATAAAAGTCACGGAGATATCAAGAATGAGATGAAGTGTTTTCCAATCAATTTTAACTGAGAGCACGTTGCATGGTGCAAACTGAAATTGAAAAATGTCACATACTCGTACCCGTGTACTTAACATTGATTGACAAAATGTTCAAAACTACACCTTTTATAGTGGCGTCACATCTTTTTTGAAGTGAATACTTCTTTAGCGAGGTATTTGTTTTTGAAAATGTAGCGTTACGATAAATGTGTTACGATAAAAGGATAATGATTTAATACAGGGGCAATATGTATACCGAAAACATCAGCTATCTGTCTGTATCTCTGTCTGTCCGTCTGTCCATCTGTCCGTTTGTCTTTCTGTCTGTATGTTCGTCTGTCTGTCTGTCTGTCTGTCTGTCTGTCTGTCCGTCTTTCTGTCTGTCTGTCTGCCTGCCTGTCTGTCTGCCTGCCTGTCTGTCTGTCTGTCTGCCTGTCTGTCTGTTTGTCTGTCTGTCGGTCTGTCTGTCTGTCTATCTGTCTGTCTGTCTGTCTGTCTGCATACCTTTTCACGTCCAAACCGCTGAATCAATCATAATGTAATTTGGTATTGAGATAGTCTGGCACCTGAGGAAGGACATTTGCCAAAAGACTGCCCGCTAGATGGCCCTTGAGACAATTTATTTACAACTTCTATATAAATTGACCAAAATGACTCATAATAACACACAGTTTATGTTGGTATAGTGCCTAAAGAAAAAAACAACAAAATCAGCTGTATATTATTATACGCATGTATACACATACATACATACATACATAATACACATTTTTTATCGATTGTACTAGACAACTTTCTTCTTCTCTTACATATTACACATACACAATTGCTTTGGATTGGATAAGTATTCACTTCCCCCGTGAGCTTATGTGGATGAGGCTCACACATTTTTTGGTAAGCTTTCGGCTCATGCCTACATTTTTACAGGTGGGGTCCATTAAGGTGGAGAAGTGATACAAAACAAAGCTGTATAGCAGCATTTGACCGTTTGACATTCAAAGAAATTTTAGATTATACAATTCTGTAAATAAGATTGAAAAAAAAAAATTTAAATACTTCTAGAAAAGTACACTGGACGTCCAGTATATAACGAAAATCCAGTATAACTATTCGCCATTTGAAGTCCATTAATAGCTGTAAATAGTTTAGGTTAGGTTAGGTTAAGGTGGTTATCCCCATCACTCTGGTTGGATTCACTTAGACACTTAAGGTCCATTGTGTTACCACATAGAGTCGATTCATTTATCGGTACTCCCTATACTCCTAATTCTATGTCAACAACATGCGGTGTTTCAAAGTGGTCACTCATCTAAGTACTAACCGCGCCCGACGCTGCTTGATTTCGGTGATCTAACGAGAACCGATGTTTTCAGCATATGGTCGTTGACATATGTATCTCTAAATAACGAATACATATAATGAAGAAACGGTAGATAAATGACATTTTCCTCCCAAAATTGATTCAATTAGTGAAATTTTAAAAAGTTAATATATTAAAAAGTTTTTAAATGATAAGTAAATTTTATGTTTTCAGTTATTATTTTTTAAGGTCGAAAAAACTGCTCTCGATATAATGAATCTTTCGATATAAAGAATTGGCTGAACATTATATCTTTCGTTATACTGGACGTCCAGTGTAAATAAAAAAAAAAAACAATTTCTCTCGAAACTGCAATACAAAGCAGAATCCAATTTTTTTTTTTTTTTTTGAAAACTAAGTGGTACATATTTTAAAATGTTCGTTCTATACAACTAAAGGAGTTAAACTCGTACATGAAGGGAAAGCAACTGTACATCATAAATTTGTTTTTCAAAGTCCAATGTACTTACAGTTACAGTCACAAAAAACCGTAATCCAAAACAGATCTAAATAGCTTGTCAAACAGCTGACACACAATTTTCAGATAGTGCCAAATATTTACTTGAAATGATGCCAACTCGTTTACACGGAAGCAGTTAACCTCGGAAATGTTACATTCGTTCGATACTGTATCATTAGAAAGGGAAACTGTCAACAGTATAACAGTAAACAAAGTTTTAATTCAATTTGCGGTTACACATGTTTACAGTGTTTTAAACTGGAATGTCTTTATTTTTCAAATTATGTAATTTAGGTAATGAACTTTGCACACATTTTCTTAATATGTAAAAATCCAACACTCCAAATAAACAACGAATTTTCGAAAACGCAGTAGGCACACTAGCACTGGAATGCCAAAAAGGCCAGAAAAGGCTCTGATATGGATATAACACTAGCTGACAAACAGGTCTTGCGAGCTTTCAACAAAGCTACACATCTAATAGACCACATCGCCACTAGTTCAGTCGTTGACCGATGGCGCAATGCTACCGATTATGCCACAACCCGCAACCTGTTTCAACATGCACAACTATGGTATTCACAATGGACCTTTACGGCCTCTGGGTGAAATTGCATTTACTGCAAAAGACACTCCTAAACGTGGTCGCCGTGGTCGTGGTGGTTAGTGCGTTGGACTACCACGCAATGCTGCCCGGGTTTAACACCTGAAGAGTTTTTTCACGGTGCCACCTCTTTCGAATGTCTATGTCGAATGTCTATGATACTATGTCACTAGGTTTTTAATACTTAATAAGATTATTAAAAGAATTAATAAAGATCCCGATTGCGTTGCAGAAAGAGATGACGACATAAGTTGATATTTATTGATTTATTGAGTTTGTAACGTCATATTTGGCAAAAGTGAAAAAATGAACAGAGTTCAATATTCCCACAAACTGCGAACCTATGCGTGCACTTCAAAATCGACACGATAAACACTTTCGTAGTAAATGAATGAAATATGTTTTCCTGCTGACGCTGCTTCATTCGTCAATGCTGGCGTGGTAGTAATATATTTCCTAAATCAAGAACTTAACCTTGATTGGGTCAATGCACATCGGTGGTATATGTACAGATGCGTCAGCAAAAATTTAATATAAATTGATTGACTCGGAAGTCCAAGTAATCAGTTCACTTTCTTCACGTTCTTGGAATACTACGATGAACCGCGTTCAATTAGCTTTTACACTTTTCGTTACTTTGGTCACCGCGGCTAATGGTGCCGGCGTTTTCAATAACTTTCAAAATCGAGTTGAGTCTTTAATTGGAGGTAGACCATTGCTCGAGAGTGGCCTACTGAAAAGTGGTGATCGCGTGGTAAATGCCCTGCATCCGTCCGGTTGGCTAAATAAGGTTGTGGAAAATGTTCCAAGCTTAGACAGCATCTCGTATGATAGCTTGTGTCGCATGCCAGTTGATGCTGCTTCCACTTTGCTGCAGACAATTTGTAAGACAATTAACTATTACTTTACCTGTGCATTTCTAATCTATTCATTTGCAGTCATGCACAGCCACCTGAGCGAAAGTGCATTCACTGGATCGCTATATAGTCCCAACGAGAATGAGATCGAAATGTATCTAATTACTGCCAATGGCAACATATCCATTCCATTGAGACAGCCACTTAGTCTAAGCCAGTACCCTCAACTGGCCAACGGTGAGGTTAGCATCTTCATTACCGGATTCCCATCAAACCCTGAAGACCCAAGGGATGCTATATCGAAATTAGTTGAAGCGTACCGTGTCCGCTACCAGCTCAACGATAATTCATTGAGACAACTCGACTCGTGGGATTCCCCGTCTTTGGGAAACCTGATTGTAAGTTAGATTTCCTCGAAACATTCCTTGCTTTTTTCGTGAATATAAAGATTTCCTTCTCAAATAGGTGATTGACTTGGGCAACTCTTTGAACACCTTAAAGAAATGGGCCACATTGGATATTAAAAAAGTCGGCGAGGCTGTCGGTCAGACAATTGTGGACATCTCCACATTCGTCCCATACTACAACATTCACTTGATTGGTCATAGTGTAGGTGCTCATGTCGCCGGAGCTGCTGCCGAATACTACTCCCAAATAAGGGGCAATCAATTGCGTCGTGTTACCGGTTTGGATCCCTCAAAGGTGCTGACCAAAGCACAGCACATTCAATCGGAGCTTAACCGTGGTGTTGCCAATTTCGTTGATGTCATTCACTCGACCTCGTACGGCATTGGAGCTGATACCAATGGAGATGTTGATTTCTATCCCAATGGACCTGGATCTGTTGCACCCGGTTCGGAGGATATTATCGAAGCTTCGCTTAAGTCTGTCCTTTACTATGCCGAGTCAGTGTTGCCACAATACGAGAGAAGCTTTATGGCCGTAGAATGCAACTCAATGCAGGACTACGATAATCACCATTGCCATGGTATTCGCATCCCTATGGGTTACAATACACCAGTTGATGGCAAGGGTAGCTACGTCCTGAGAGTGAACTCTAAGGCTCCATACGGCAGGAATGCTAAGAATTTGGTTAGTTACGGAAATCGTAGCTCGTCTTTTAGATGGTAAGAAATGCGAAATCTGAGAAGACAATGTGCACTCTTATTAAGTTGAAAAATGTAGTTTTCCAGTAGAAAAGTAAATAGATTTTTATAGCAAATGTTTAAACTTTTTTTTATCAAATAGGAAAGTGTCCATTGTACTGTTATTGTTGTGTTATCAAGCAACTTTTTCATGGAATTTCTAGTACTCATGTCGGCTTTTGTAGACTTTTGAATCATGTCAACACTGTAAACATAAAGATGTAGTGGAGGTCGTAAAAAATCAATGCTGCCAAATTCAATTTCAACAGGTTATTTTTTTTTTTTTTTTTAATGGAAGAGGTTTTTACGGTCAACATTATTTGTGAAATCCAGCTAAACTTATTCAAAAAAATATTGATACGAATTTTCGTCAAGAGAATGACGAACTATCAGAGTATCCGTGGTATTGTTTCTGTATTTTAAACTGAAACAAAAAAAAAAACTTTTCTTAGGTTTACTTCTTGAGTTTGTCATACTGTTAAATATTTTTATAGGTTTTGTTAAATATTTTTATAGGTTTTCAGAAAAAGCACAGAAAATATTTAGCACCGAGTTCTTCGTATTGCTTTCGAATTCGAAAAAAAGCCAACAGACTTAATTTTTCAGCTGGATTCCCATCAGATTTTCGAAATCGCTTTACAAGATTGATAAAAAAAAATATAATACCGCTGATTCTTTGTAAGTTCTTAGGCCATCAATCTCGGCTTGGAAGTAAAAACATTTTTGACTCACCTGATAGTAGAGGATTGAGTCAAAATAGTGGTTGTCTTAAATTTTAGTACCTTACTTCAGACTTGTACTTAGTATGTACGAGTATAAACAGTGGAACTTTCCTAAGTCAAATCTCCAAGGGACCAGATATTCGAGTTAAAGAAACTTTGAGTTATAGAAAATATTACTAAGCATTTTTCTTTTGAGTGATAAGTACTTTAAATGTCGCGTTGCCATCTTCTCAGAGGCGAAGTAAATCTAATTAATTTACAAGTGATGCTTATTTCTCACATGTAGTCGTATTATAACATATGACTAAGTATATGAAACTATAGGGACTTCCCCTACTATGTTTCTAAGGAAACTTGGTTCAGTGGGTAAATCATGTTTCCGAAGTTCGAGTAACGATTGAATTACATCTTCGCGTTACAGAAATTTTAGAAATATATGTATATATGTGAAAAAGCAACAAAAACCGGGGATCACGATAAAAAATCGACTTAAAGAAAAGTTCGAGTAACAGAAGTTCGAAGTAGGGAAGTTCCACTATACATACATAGAAGTATTTTAACTTTAAATGGCGAGCAATAGAGATCTCAATTTTTTGTATCAAAATACCAAAAATTGTTCAGCAATTTCCGACCACATTCGGACTATTTTTGACTAAACCTTTGTGAAAGGTGAGGTATTTTGAGTCCTTGTGAAATGTTAAGAAGTTTATCTGCAATCGAACAAAGTGAATCATCGTGTATATTTTTTTTAGTTGCTATTACTATTAGTCATGCTTAAGACTTGAATTTTCTTCATTTCGATCTATTGACAGTATTATTATTTTTATTATTATTTTTATTCAACTCTTTATTGGTATAAATTACATGATACTACAAACCTACTGGTTAAGTTTACATAGAGAGAAAAAAAAAAGAAGATGGCAGTAGGGCAGTACGTTCTCTAACTACATTAATTTATGATCCAGACATTTTACATAATATTAAAATAATTTTACTAAAATTGCTTCCGCTTTTATTTATTTCACGAGACCCGGGCTAAGGCACTGGAAAAAAATTTAAATAACATTACAACCATCATCGTTCGTATGATAAAAAAAAAACACCACGAAACATCGGGTAAAAATTCCTCCTTGTGCGACACTTCCGCAAGGCAAACATCACCGCAGCCGTTCTGGGCACTGGTATACAAACAACACGATGGGCATGGGGCTGATTAACCACAAGGTAGGACCCATCCACAACTTACTCCTATGTTCAGATTTTCGTGTCTGAAGTACACCTAGAGTCACTTCATTTCGGTCGGCTGGTTGTAAGAAGATCCGCAGGAAATTTTCCACTACTTCTAGGTTTAAATATTTACTTTCCAACCAACACGACGACAGTGCATCGGAGAAGCACACTGAAGGGATACCAACAACAAAAAAAAAAAAAGAAGAACAGCTAGATGCAAATAAAAACGTTCTATCCCTCGGGATATAAGAAGCATCATCGAGAAGATATGTGGAATGAGGAAAAACCACTTATTATGGGCCTCTGTCAAGTGGTCTTACTTTCTTGGAGTATGGAGTCTCTACTGTACGTACAGTAACTATGGAACGATGCCTCCTTTGGATGCAGTTTTATTTTTAATTAACAGATGTCTGTATGGTTCATTAAATAATTATCGTCAATGCTTTCATGATTAAAGCATGTATGAGGAGATGTACGTACACATTCGGCTGATTTGCAGTGTCTGTAATAAAAACTGTCGTAGTAAATTATATTGTCCAAATGACCTCTTTATAGGGCTACACCCGAAGATACGTGAGAAGGATTTAAAAATGAATAAAAAATTAAAGACAACAGCAAAATAAAATACTTAGGAACAGGAATTTTAACTGCGATTCATTTAATATTTGTTACAAGCGAAAAAGAATGCGTAGGGTAACGTTTTAACCTAAGGTTGGAATTGGTGTTGAAGTAGCTTCACTTTCAGAATATACATACATAGACCGCTACTTCATTGGCTCTATGCGTTTAATTCGTCTCTGTTGTAACGACGCCCACTAAAAAGCAGATTCATATCATGTAACAGACTAATGACTTTGGGGGAACTGAACAGTTCCATATTAGGCAATATGAATGACATTCAAGACTTCAATTAAAAGGTTATTTTTTTTTAACTTATGCCGTGTGCCAATTGCGTAAGAATTGTATTCATTGGGTAATTTTTGACGTTTGCACAGGGGTGGATAAAATTTTAGCTTTTTGCTGTGTCAATTGGATTAAAAGGGATTATTTGAACACTTTTTCATTAATAAACCACTAGAATTGAAACTTTTCCCTTTCATTACATATTATTGTAACTAAAATTACCATTACATTAATTACATTTTTTTATAAAATGGTAGTTCTCCTATCAGTGAACAGTAGTGTGTTACATTTGTCCACCGACAATCGATTGAGAAAACCGAACCAAACACAAAGATCTAGTACCCTCTCTCACTTCCTTATGGGTATATGTATGTATACAAATGTCAAAAATTAGCCAGTTGATAAAACTTAAACGCAATTGGCACCCAGCCTTAAATTATAAAACTAAAAAGAGGCTAATATTGCTCTTATTCAGTTCCAAAGCAAATATCTGCGAAAAATCCACCGCAGTTTCTCAAGCGGTATGTCAACGTAAGTCAGGCAGTGTTGCCAGGCTTTTTTTTACAATTTTCCCTAGTTTGTGACGAAAAAGTCTCCATAAATCCCTAGTATGCATTTTTAAGTAGAAACTCGAATTTGGATAAAAAGCAAATTTTTGCTTTTCATCTAGTGCTAGTGCCTCTAGCATCTGAATTGATAGACTTGAATGAACTTATTTTAAGTTTAGATTATTTGTTGCAATTTCTTTTTCCGTTGGTTTAAGTTATACACGATGATTCTCAATTTGAATTTAAGTCACTAGTTATGGCAACACTGGATCAGGCAATTTTGTCTGAATTCCACAATTATCGCGTCATTTGCTTTTTCTTAGCTTGTATATTAGCTTTCAAGCAAGCACCTCTCTAGCTTTGTTACTTTATTTGAATTTGATCGAGTCGAAAATTTAAGTCTCGTCTAGGTGACAGTTGTAGGTTTCTAGGTTCAAACGTAGTATCCAGTAAATTTTTTTAATTTCTAGTTCCTCCACAATAAGACCACAAATGTTTCTTGCTGAAAGAAAATGTCTGGGACCTATAACACCTAACAACAAGTACTTGTTAAACAAGTGAAATTCAACAACTGTCAACAGTTTTCTGTAACACGTAACAACAAGTCTGCGGGCACTCCAACAATTGTAATGGAATCTTTTAACAAGTGGGAAATTTGATAAATCCACTATTTTTGTAACTGGAAATAACAAGTGTTGAAAAAAGGAGACCTTGACTTGTTGAAAAGTTGATAAATTCTAACCGATGGTAACTGACTTGTTAGAAGTTATTAAGTTCGAATTAAACATTTGTAATAGACCAACGATTACCAAGTGATAATACCGGGAGTCATTTCCAATTTAATTTAGTTAATAATAATTGGATTTTCAAAATTGTTTTCTAGATTCTGTATCGCACAAGGACAGTGAGAAAGAATCGAAATAATAATCAAAGAAATAAAAAAAAAATTTAAAGAAAGAAAAATTTCGAAATCGAGTCTGATTTGATCGTTTCTCAATACAATTTGTTGATTATTATCTTACTGAAAGTCTTTCATACAAACAACGTTCGCCAGCCAATAAAAGCAAAGCAAAAGGCAAACGGAGAAAATATTGAAAGTCTTGCATTAGTTTGGGTCAGGTTCTCAGTAACATGGTATAAATGATATTCAAGTCAGAAAAAGCCTGCAATAAATTAAGTCCAATTTCAGAAACAAGTGTGTTGGCCTTAAAATGTACACCTTACTATATAAGGCTTTTCTGAGAAAGATGAAATGCCGGAAGTTTGCGGGGAGAACGATGTCGTTTTGATCAACATTGATGCATTTTTAAATAATCAATCAGTTTTCGTTGTAAATTGTAGGCAGTATATGGACCAGTTTTTCTCTAAATCTTGAAAGAAATGCTTCCCCAGAATATTAGAAGGAGTGTGGTACAGTGCTAGGAAGTGAAAAAAGAAATGGGATATGTGCCCGGTAATTATATCCACTAAGACTGATTAATAGCCCCTATTCTTGAGCAGGGTATCGGAAGTTCTGTTTTTATATTAGCATGACCCTGGCTTTTTTTGTTGTAACGCAAGAGTTTACGCTTTCCTGTCTATTATTATATTCTAAGAGCGTTCTTTTTTCTATCTCTAATATATTTGAAAATGCATAATTTATTAACAATTAAAATTATGTTCGTTACGAGCGAAGTGGAAGAGGAAGCGTCCAGTCCTGGCAAAGGTTAACGTTAATCTCAGAAATCATTGCTTTGCACACAGTAGCAATCTGACATAAGTATGAATGTAAATCTTATAACGATGTGAAAATACAACTAAACACCTAATACAATAGTAGTTAATACTTAATAGTTAATGTGAATCAATTATTATTTTGTGGCCAGAAGCCCAGCAAAGTTTTACATTGTGCTGTGCGGCAGGAACTTAGAGCTGTGGTTTAGTCCTGTTCTATGTGTGTAAAGTTCTGTCCTGGTTTATCGTGCCATGAGCTTTTTATACTATCGAGAGCTTCTTTTTGCTTACCGTAAATGTTTCGGATTATTAGAATCAAAGTGAAGTAAAATCATGTCATCAAGGCCTTTAATTAAAAGTCCTTAAATACTATCTGCGGTTTCCAAGATAATAAAAGTATTCAACTCATTAAAGCATTTCTCCCAACTATCCGGATTTCCATGTCCAAAACTATTATGTAGATATTTTTCCAAATATCAATACTTACTATGGCATATTTTCTACAATTTTGCCAAAACTAATCCCTAATGTACGTTCAGTCTTTTCCTAAAGAAACTACATTTTTAAACTGTGCTAATATATGTTAATATCTCTCGCGATTTATCGCTTTGATTATTTTTTGTTAACCACAAAAAGCACTAAACAAAATATGTTTGTTTTCTCTTATTTAAGATAAGAATATTCGCTAATTCTCCAACTCATCGCGTAAGATTCACTTGTTGAAATAATTCAACAAGTCGAGGGAAATATTTATTTCCAACAATTGTTACGATTTTTGCTGTGGTACAGGAATGATGTTCCCTTGTTGAACAAGTATAGTTAAACAAGTACTTGTTGACTTGTTGACTTATTGTTCTGTGTTATAGGCCCCTGGAAAGACATACATATATCAGACGCATCTTACCAAGATCTGGACGATTTACTATCCCAAACCCGTAAATATGTATCAACCAACCTTTCGGGGTTACTTTTTTTTATATGCACCTAAATCCATTTATCCGGAAGTACATATTTCGGAAGCAATGGTGCCTCATAACTCCGAATCCTGCACACTTCTTACATTCATAAAACACCATGCAATCGTAAAAAAAATTCAATTTTCCAAAAGTTTCACAAAAAATAAAACATTTTCAAAATGATTGTGTTTTTTACATGTCAACATTTTTCAAAGCGTTTCTATATCTTATCGGTTAGTTTCTTATCGGTTTTCTCTATTTTTGTTTGAATTTTCAAAGAATGGGTTGTTTTTAAAGTGAAAGTACGTATATTTCGAATTCTAGTTTCGCAGCATCTGTAACGAAAACTAAAAAAGTGAGAATGTTTAAACTTTTCTTTTGTTGTTTTAGAAAAGTTATAAAATCTATTCCACGTGGCTTTATATCCCTTCAAGCAATGCAGAGGAAATGATATTGTTTACTACAAAAACCTAAAAAGTAAAAAATGAAAGAAAAAAAAAACTTTTAAAGTTTTCATGTAAACTATCGAAACTTTGCCAACTTTCCTTACATACGAATGGCGGGCTGCTTAATTTATGTTTTTCTCTTTGAAGGTAAAAAAAAAAAAACATTCTTCACCATCTTGTCAAAAACTATATTTTTCCAAGTTTCACCCATAAGAATAATGGTTTATTTGTAGGAAAACACATGAAGTTTTCAATTCAAATCAAAATACGAATGAGGAACGAGAACTCATGAGGTACCTGTAGCAAGGAGTGAATAAAAAATTTAAAAAAAAAAACAGCGTGTTGTGTTATTTATAAATAAACACACAGTTTTCAATATTTACCATAAAAAAGAGTTATTTTCTTTTTCGAAATATAAACAAGCAACGTTTAAGGGATGTTTAAAATTCTGACAGTTTTGAGAAGACCTGAATCTCGCAGTTTTCAATCGTTTACAGATGTCGTTCGAGATTCGTAGATACGAAAAATATCCGTCACTTCTGACATTTAAGATTTTTTTTACGAAAATTGCATGTCCATCACCCATTTCTTTTTGTGTTTCTTATTTTGATTTTTAAATATATTCCCAAATAAAATTAAATATATTCACTCAAATCAATACTCAGAAAACTTAAATAGCGGAACTGAGCAATCACTGTCATTTCTGGTACGCCATACATGAAACAGAAGACGAGGACACACGAAATACAAGCCACAACAAACAATAGGTATAGTAGCCATACTTGTCAAGCTTCTGGTGGTTGTTTTTGTTTGTTTTTAATTTCAGTTAACAACGCTGCAATACGCTAGTGATGCTGATGGTAGTTGGATTGCATTTGCTTTTGCTGCAACAGAGCATCAGCTCAGAGCAAAATAACAATTGCAATGCGTTGTTGTCATCGTCGTCTTCTTCGTCCCCTTTTATGGGAGCAATCACTTCACAGGCTTTGTTCTTCCATAATACCCGTACTCGTACTTACCATGCTCGTATGTTCCTTTACAATCTGCGCCATCTACAGGTTTTAGTAACCACGATGGCTAAGAAACCACTTTTGTCTGCTTCCACCGATGGATGATAATGATGTTGAGAATGATTATGGAATCTTCTTCTGCATCGGGGAACGAACATAATAGAAAAACTCTCAGGCAATTTCTGCAGACGTGAGAGCATCAAAACGTAGAAAAAAAACAGGTTTTAGGTTTGAACAGGTGTTTCGCATTTTTTTTTTTCCTTTTAAATTTAATAAAAAAAACCGGAATGTGTAGGGAAACTAAATTTCAACGGATCTTGTTTCTTGGTTTAGGACTTTAGAGGGACCACTAATTGACAGGATTTGCGGTTTCAATATTTTACGTAAATGCACTTCGTGTCCTGTTCCTGTCCCATTTCTTTCGGTCTTCGTTTTTTTTTTGTGTCGTGTGCGAAATAAATAATGAAAGAAATGCAACGGATGTGGTGGTATTCAATTTTGTTGGTTTAACTGTACATACATATACATATGCATGTGCTTGTATGTGGAGCAAAGGGGATGGCGTCCCATCTCATTCGAGATGTAGATAAACAACTGTCAAAGAGAACTCCGCCGAAGCGTTTTTTTTTTTTCTTCTTATTTTTGCCTTTTTTGTGAAGTATCATTCTGAATTTGAGATGTATGGGACAAGGAGGATTCCGAACAAAAACAAGTGCAGAGACCGAGTATTCTTTCTAATGGGCATGAATTCTTTCAGATGTTCCTTTTCCTGTCAGGTAGCGGAGATAGGCATTTCTTTTGCTGTTCCAGTTTCAGTTCTCTCTAATTGTCATCTTTGTGATGGAGAGAAATTTTCAATAATCTTTCTTGCAGGCGCTTAATATACAAACATTCAAGTGTTCTATAATGGGTGGACACGTTTCCAGGATGTGTAAGGCGTCGCCATGTAAAAAAAAAAAATGTCATGTGGGACACAGATGTCATTGAGTCCTCTCGTCGATTGGAAAATAACAATAGAATGTGGAAAAAAAAAAAAAGAAAATTGTAACTTCAAGAATAGGTATGAATTGCAAGTTTTTGTCACTTTGCATTTTCTTTCCTAATTGAGTTTGAGTGTCGTAATAAATGCAATGTATGAGGTTTTCTGGAAAAGTGAGTTGATGTAGGTATTTGGAGCTGCATTATTATAGGTGAATGGAGTGCTTCCCTCATACTATACATACATACATATTACATATGTACATCATCATCCCTTTTGAACTGAGTATTCGCATTGTCTAATTAAATGAGTGGAAATTAAAACAAAAAGAAAAAAAGAAAAAGACGATCCACCTTGAATTTTTTGATGATAAAAAACTTATTGAAGCGATCCGTTTAAGAGTAGTAGGTACAGATGACCGAAAAAAGATCAATTCACTACAAATCAGCACCATATAAAAACAAACGTACTAGGTACCTACCTACATATAAGAAAATATTTCGTATCTGTGGAATGCAATGGATGTATTATGTGCATACATACATATGTATGCTTGGGTCATAAAAGATTCGAATCCAACCCAGCAGGACAACACTAAAGACCCAGTAATAAGAAGTTGGAAGATGGTAGCTATGCTGAATGGAAATGTATCCTACTTTCAAAATGGATTCAAGAGTACCGATAAGCACCGGTTCACGTGGCAATACAACCATATATCCGAGTGTCAACATGGATTTGGGAGTGGAAGGTCAAATTCCACTAACTTGGTTATTTTTACTAATTATTGTCTTAACATTCCATGGAAAGTTGTCTTCTAGTTGACTCGATTTACAGCGACTTCTGTAAAGCATTTGACCGTGTTCAACACAATGTGCTTAGGTATAAAGAAGTTGCAGATTCTTGGGTTTCATTCGAAACTGTTGAAATGGCTTAGCAGTTATCTAATCAATCGAAGAAAATTTGTCAAAATTGGTGCTGTTCTGTCCAAAGAAATCATTAATTTGTCTGGCGTGCCCCAAGGCAGTCTCCTAGGTACACTTCTCCTCCTATTTGATCAATGACTTACCTTCTTATGTTTCTCACTCTAACTTTTTTTTTGTATGCTGACGATTTGAACATTTTTAAAACAGTGCAATCTGTCGCAGATGCAATTGAGCTAGCTGCAAGGCGATAGAGAAGGTGCATAGTTGCATAGTCCTTTCTACAAAAATAGCGCTGCTCGCATTGAAATAATTCAAAAGAGATTCACAAAGTTTGCTCTTCGTAAGATGTCGTGGAAGTCAAGTATTCCAATATATAATGCTAGATGCTAGCTTATTGATCTTAACCAATTGCACAAAAGAATAACTTTTATTTATTTATTTACAGCACTGACTTATTATCTAAAATTATAACTCAGAGTAGAGCAAGAGCAACTAAGGCCTTCAGCTTGCGAACTCATTATTCCGTTCTTTTCGCTCATGATATCATAACTGCTCGCATTGATGGTATTACTTTCTAAGTTTAGGGTATAATACCACTTTTCGTTGTTTGCGATCTAGAGATTTAGTATTTTATGTTTCGACACTTAGTACGAACTATGGAAAAAATGATCCTGTAACTAATGCTTGTGTAAACTAAAATTTAGCCGCTAAGGTTATTTATTTTAATTTATTATTATTTTATTTTTATTATTATTAGTATTGCTATTATCAGTAGTCTTAAAAAGCAAGTACGGTGGATAGCCGCCTAACCTAACCCTAATTATGCAGAAAACTAGTACTGATAGAAAGATACTGAGTCTTATCAAGAGCTTAAATGCATCTCTTAATGGCGGTGCACAACGGACCTAGAATATTGCAAAGCATCGTATCGTAGATGAAGCAAATAAGTTGTTACATGTTAACTTAAGAATATTGAAGCTGACTTAAGAGGTCTGTACATTTAGCCGATGCCTGTCAAGTACGAACTGCTTTAATGCTTTTCAAAGTACAGTCCAGTTTGTTGTGCAATTTAAGATATTCTCCTTCGATATATCATGATTGTAGTACACAAGTTAATTTAGTTATTTTTGTCTTTAAAGTAAACACGCATCAGACTCCGGTATTCTTTTTTGAAATTCAATAAATTTAAACCAAATATGACTTCATTCCAATTTATCCAATCAATAAATTCGACACCACCATGTACATTTAAATGTTTGTTTACTTCACTGTGAGCAATTAAATTCCAATGCAGTTCGCGTTGCTTAAAGTTTAAAACACGTATTCAGAGCAAACGTACGAGTATACGTTTTTTTTTTTGTTGATCTTAACATCTCCATTTTGATCCAAAAAATATCTACAAAAACATGTCGATGGCTGGAGTTGTATTTCAAAAAATTAAAAAATACAATAAAAATATAAACGTATACGTACTTGTATGTAGGTACATTGGTCACTCAATTCGGTTCCTTAATTAAATAGATTCTGGACGTTCCTGGGTGGAGGAGGGAGGGTTTCATTTAAAGTTTCTCTCTGTTATTCTTTTTTGGCAAACAGCTCAGCAACGGCACTATAAACCAATTGGCCGATGTGGCGTTCGCAAATTACTCGGATTTGGCACACACAGAGCTGCTGTTGCCTGCATACTCGATGCGTCTGGCCGATACGAGACTGAGACTCATGCTATGAGTATGACTATGAGTGATTGATCAACAAAAAACTACGAAAGCAAATCCCTTTGCTTGCCCCGTCCAGTCACAGGCATCTATGTATGTATCTAGGCATCTATGAGTGTATAGCACTAAAATGGAAATTGCTTTCGTGTTTACAGCGATTCCGGTTTTTGTTCTTCTTTTTTCGGATCCGATAGTTTGTGGAGGCATTCCATTCACGGTATTATGGTGTTGCAATGTTACATCTGCAGGGTTAAGAGTTAGGCAAAAGAATTGGCACTGCGCTGGAATTTCAGTTCGAGGCAATTGGATAGGTCATAGCAAAACAGTCGAGGTGCATACAGCATACCTACACAATAGATCTCTATCCGAATTTGGATTTTTTTTTCTCCATTTTTTAGAAGTAATAGCACAGCAGGCGGATTCAGAGAGAATACATGAAATGTCGGATTGTTCCACCTAAAGGTGTTTTCAAGTTCTAATGGGATTGTGGTAGTCGGCGATTGGCGTTCTTAGTTCTTAAAGAATCCGTGAACAACTACTGCACGCACGGATTTGTTTGAATAGAATCAATTCGTTTTAATCAATATTTTTAAGCCGATTAATAATACAGTATCATATAGTATATATGTACATATGTACATATGTATGTAGGTGTGTATTCACTTACACCTGATATTTGTATTCGTTGGAGGGGAAATAGTTTTAAGCTTCGATGTGGTCATAACGAATCAAGAAAAAAGACTAAATACGAGTATAACCGGAATCAGTAAGGAAAGAATATCCCACTTAATTCGCTGTATATAATGGTTTGAGGAATGTGTGTGCATGAACTCAAAGCTGACAATGTCTCTGAGTTGTTCACGAAGTACTCTACCCATGCCAAACAGTAGCTACGACACCTTTCTCAGTATCTCAAAAATGTACCGTCAAAACCACTTATGAAGATGATAACACGCATTTTGTCGTTGACAAAACTTGTGTGGCGGATAAGAAGTCCTGGAAAGTTTTGTCTCAGCTCGGTCCAGCTCATTTCTGATTATTTGGAGATTGTCAATCCTGTTGTGTTAGGAAGATAGACTCGTCTACCTTTCTTCATTCTTTAGATAGAAACCTACATATCTAGATAATGCAAAAAACATGTTTAAACGGAACGATAATAATAGATAATAATGGAAACATAAGTTCACTCATAGAAGGCGTCTGTCTCCACAATCTTTGGTTTTTTAACAGAATCACACTTCGGTACATTTTCTCGACTTAATCGGGCGGTATTTTTATACCCGTTAAGCATTTGTTTTGGCCTAATTAATTATAAGTTCTACTTTGTCTTCTTAATTTTTTAAATTGTGAGTACTTTGGTGACATGTCGAAATTTTTTGAAATTCCCTCCAATGTCTTAAAATATGTTTTGAGGTAGGTCAAGGTTAGATTAGGTTAGGTAGCAGTGGCTGCCAGTAACGAGTACCAGCACACTTAGGCCTATAGAGGCCCATTGTAATACCAAGGATCTTGGGGATATTTAACCCCGCTACTCATGAGAACCATTTAGATGCTTTGTATAAAGCGAAAAAGGCTTTTTGTGCTAGGTCACTAAGATCGTCGAAGAAGTATTCTCCTAGGTGTAGTTCTCTAACACGGGAAAGAGAAAGAGCTGGGCGTGAACAGAGGAGATATGTTGGGCTCTCTTCCTCTTTTTTGTCTCTGCAACGTCTGCAGAAGTCATTTCAAATGATGCCAAGCCTAGTTTCATGCTTGGTCGCGCTTATATGTAGTCTTTTTAGGAGCGGTTAAAATCTAGTCTAGGCCTATGTTTTCGGGGGGAGAGTAAAGTGATAGAATAATGTTAAGTGACCAGTGAAGTTAGTTCACCACTGTGAGATGATTTTGAGTCTTATGACAAAGTAAACTCTAGTTCTACCCGCAGAATGCATCCGAGGCAAGTGGATAATCAAAAATTACGATAAGCGCAGTCCTGTATCGTTCTGAATTTGGCCTTTAGCCAA
Organism: Brachyopa scutellaris; assembly: GCA_949775065.1. Lineage (NCBI taxonomy): Eukaryota > Metazoa > Arthropoda > Insecta > Diptera > Syrphidae > Brachyopa > Brachyopa scutellaris. Next base: position 25,188,690 of record OX459112.1, read on the forward strand.
TCATCTGGACCGAACCGTTTAAATGGTTAACGCTGGATAATATATGAAACCTTTGATATCGCCTAAACAATTTTTTCGCACTTTGTCGGCTTTTAAGACACTTTCCTGAACCTGAAGCCAATTGTCATTATTTTGGTTAAGTGTTTACTGTCTTTCGATTGGGATGTAAACAAAGCGAAATTTAGGTACAGAAAGTAAAGATGTTGCGTACAATTTTTATTTCGGAACACCCTGTGTTTAATTCAAAGACTGCATTTGCTAGTTTTAAATTAGAATGAGGCGATAAGACAGAGAGCGGAGAAGAATAACGGTTTACGAAAAAAATTAACACTTTTTAAGAATAGCACAATGACGTAACAAGCCAAAACTTAAACAGACGAAAAGCAGACAAAACCAAAACTAACTCTTCTTTGTATCAAAGCAAAAGAGATTATAGCACAGACTCGTATTTATTTCCTGTTTGCCTTCGCAAACCAGAAAAAAAGTAGTGAAAACACACCCACATACCGATAATGATCTTTCACTGATCCCATTAAGGCTTAAACCACGTTTGCAGCTTCAAAATGACCAAAATACCGTCGAGTTCCATAATCGATTCCAACAAACAGTAAACTGGTTTTCTGCGAACGCTATGTGTCACGAACACGATGATGACGACGACTGGACTGCTGCGTGGTGCACATCTCCTCGGTCCTCACTTATCGGGCCAAGTCGTAAATCACCTTCACATTCCATCGAAGCCATTCTGAATAATGTGCCACAGCTAAACTGACTCATTTGAGTTTGAGTGAGCGTTTTGATAGAAGTTATGTGGCCGAATGGTTCTATGAGTACCATCGACGATTAGTTTTCCAGCACTTGAGATACGTACTTGGTATGTGGTTAGGATATGTACGAGTATATTCAAAGTGGTCTTTAGGTCAGATTATGGTTCTTGGGTGAAACTTAGTATGTAGTCTCTGTTACCATGCCATTTAGTGGCTACTGATGCAACAGTCACTTGATGAGGATGACAAATTCTCAGAAAAACAATTTTAAATGGGATGACAAACCTTTTGACCATGAATGCCTTTCACTTTTAATTGAAATTTAAACAAATTAAAAAAAAACGTTATAATCGATAATAATGATTCATTGAAATCACAAGACAAATATCGTGTCGTGACGGAATCGGAGAGTAGTTCGTTTCAATTATTTTTGAATTGTTTTCTCTTTTTTTTTCTTCTGTAATTTAATTCACTAGAGATGAAGAAGACGTGTCGTGGTACCGTTCATTGCTCTTGGCGGCACAGCTAATAAATAAGTATGTATATTCATCTACACCACATTCTACGTTCATATGTATAATATGATAGGTACGAGTGGAAAAATCGAAACCACATGCCTCTACTACGATGATGATCTTAACACTTACGGGTTGCAATCGAAGAAGTGGATGGATACTAGGGAGCGAAGTGCTGCTCCTCTGGTGTATGCAATTTCATATTTCCCTTTATTAGTAGCCAATTGAATTCAATATTCAATAATAACTACAACAACCACTTTAATCATGATACAATCATCGAATTTGTTGTTCTGTGTTTTGTTTTGCTTTCATTTAAATGAGAATGAGATTTTTATTACAATTTTCAATGAACTCTGAAGGAGAAATAGTGCGCAGTCAGTATACGTCCGTAGGTCTGGTTGTGAGTTAATCTTTTATGAAAAAAAATCAATTTTAAATTTTTGTTTTATACACAAGGTAGAGCAAAAAAAAAAAAAAAAAATTGAAGTAATTGCCTACCAGACATACACTACACGAACAAGAGCTGACATAGTAAATACTTGAGCTATTTAAGAATTAATTCTTATTTGTACTTAACTATTAAAAACGAAAATTATACATACTGTGAGCGTCCAAAGAAAGTGTACACCTCCATGTTGCATTTTTAAACATTTACAAGAGTTTCATTTTTACTGTCTTTTAAAGCAACAAACCTTTGTTTATTCAAAAAAAAACAAAAATGGAAAAAAGTGAGTTTCGAGCGGTGATTAAACACTTATATTTGAACGGCTCAACAGATCAAAGCTGAGTTGGATGAAGTTCACGGCACATCTGCTTCTGTGCTTGCAACCGCTTACAATTGGGTAAATGAGTTTAAACGTGGTCGTTCATCTACAAAAGATGAACAACGTTCGGGACGTCCAGTGGAAGTGACTACCCCCGAAATGATTGACAAAATCCACGATATGGTTTTAAGTGATCGACGATCGACAAGGTACAGTGTTTTAAATTTTGCATAAAAAATTGGGTGTGAAAAAATGTTCGGCAAGATGGGTGCCGCGTTTGCAGTGAAGAATTAACGCAATCTTGTGGTCGACTCTGAGGCTGTTTTGGCGCTTCCTGACGAGTTTCTACGTCGATACATAACAGTGGATACACTACTAGACTCCGGAAATAAAGGAACAGTCAAAGCAGTGGGTTTTTGAAGGTGAACGGGCTCCACAGAAGGCGAAGACGGTAAAATCGGCCGGCAAGGTGATGGCAACGGTCTTTTGGGATGCATGCGGAATCATCTACACCGATTACTTAAACAAGGACAAACAATAACAGGAGCATATTATGCATCGTTATTGCTCCAGTTGAGCGAAGAAATAAAAAAAAAATGTCCTCATTTGAAAAAAGAAAAATATCCTCTTCCATCAGGACAATGACGGGTGCATACCTGCGCAGTTTCGATGGCCAAAATTATGGAACTAAGGTTCGAATTATAACAACATCCACCGTATTCACCCGATTTGGCCATCAGTGATTGTTTTTTATTTCCAAACTTGAAAAAGTGGCTCGGCGAACAACGGTTTACATCGAACGAGGAGGTCATCGCCCAAACAGATGCCTTTTTTGAGCACCTTCCAAAATCCTACTTTTTGGACGGCTTAGAACGGTTGGAAAAACGCTTGGAAAAGTGAATAGAGCTGAAAGGAGATCATATTGGAAAATAAAAAAAAAATCCGAAAATATTTTGTTTTTCTATCTTTTTCTAAGGACTTATTGAACGACCCGTATTTCAACGAACATTTTTTATGTCCTAATTTGAAATATTTGTGTACATTTTACAAGTTGTTTATTCTCAACAATTTAACACCGGCTTTCGCGTTTCAATTGAACTTTGTTTACCCATTTTAAGAACGATCTACTTTGAACACAAAATAAAGCTTTCCTTGTGAATGTACTAAACAATAAGCGGAATCCCTTCGACTGAGGCAAAACAAAAAATAAAATATAAAAACAAAACGAATTTAACGGGATTTTTCCCGGTTAGCAGAATCTCTTGCCAAGAATATATGACCTAAAGTACGGAAGGTTAATTCTTGGAGGGCGGGGCAGTAGCGATTCGCTTTCTTCCTCATCTCCGCAGCTTCTTCAGATATCGTTGGACTCAGGTAGCCATTTGCTTGTCTAGAAGTACAACTTAGTCAAAAAAAAAGGGTTTCTTATGCTAATTGTGTATGGCGAAACATGTCATAAAGCCACAACTGGGCGGCTGCCTATTCGTATATTATTTGGCAGGGATCTATTGTGTTTATTCTTATTTCTTTAACACAGGGAACAGCTAAGACTCGTTATAAATCTCAGCACTATTCTGGATTTAATGTTCCATACTTCTTCCAAGCTCAAAAATGGTCTTTGCATATGGAGAACTCTGCCCTTTGCCAAAGGAGGGAAATAGCAAAGTATGTGTATCTTCTCTTCTTCGCAGAGTCGACAGGAGTCCTCATCGAATAATTACATTTCTTCGAGGTGATATCTTAGAAGCCAGTTCCCCGTCAGAAAAGCAGCTTGGCCGCGAGCTGGGGTTATGAATAAAAAATATAACACGCAGGTCCTTGTTCACCCCGAACTTTTGCGCCACCTAAGTCGGATACGTCAAATGCAAGACATAGAAGCCAAAACATTGTGGCTTAAGATATACATACAGTGACCGAAATAATTATAAAGGCAGCACATTCTTAATGAAAATTTCATTTTTCAGTATAAATTGTTTATTTTATCTTATTTTAACATGAAAAGCTACTTATAAAAGCAATATTTAATGCAACTTTTTAGTCCATACCACAGTTGGATGAAAATATTATTATATTTTTTCAAAATTAAGCTTATTTAGGCGAAATAAATATAAAGGCAATTCATAAAAAAGATAAGAAATTAAATATTTTTCATAGAAAAAAGAAAACAAAAATTTTTTTTATTAATCAGTGTTTCGTGCTGCTTCCTTTTTCCTGGATGGTTTGACAAATTCTATTTGGCATAGAATTTGCGAGACTTTGAAGTGTTGAACCTTCAATCCTGGACCAGCATCTCTGCAGAGATTCTTTTAGCTCTTTGACGTTTGAATATTGTTTTCCAGATTAAATTTCTTTTCATCCGAAAATATGACACTTTTCCACTCATCAGTCCAAGACATATGGTTAATGGCAAACTGAAGCCTTTCCTGCTTATGTTGGGCCGTTAGAGGTGGTTTTTTTAATCTTTTTTTATACTATTTATCTCAGCTAATATTCGAATTCCAGTCAAGAATCCAAGCCAATGTGGAGCATTTCACGAATATCTAACATGATGAATGTATGATTTCCGATCAATTCTTTTAAAAATAGAAAGTTCTACTTCCAAAACGAACATTTTTGGGAAATTTAGGTCCACGTCCTCAGAGGTTTTGCAAATCTGCAAATATTTTGACTTTCGGATAAGGATACAAGGAAGTCCTGGTTTTCATTTCAGAAATTATTATTGAAGGTTGTATAAAAAAAAAGCTAATACAGCTCCAGACCCTGTCCGTAAACTGAATCTCCTCTGAATCGTCTGTCATTCGAGTGAAATACTTTTTTAATTAATTACTTGATCTGCAAAACACTCAAAATATGTACACAAAAATACACGTATACTAAAACTACCCAGTACTCGGATATTAAAACATTGAAATTCCCAACAGTGATTCTCATTTTCCCTTTGGTATGGAGATAATTAAATTACGAATTTTGTGTTCTTCGGTATTAATTGATAGCTCGGTGAAAATGATTAATACTGTCCCCAACGAAAATTGAAAAGTGTCCTTTTCCCATCGACACAAGAAAAAAAAATTACCCGATTGATTTATTTTCATAATCTTAAGCAAAGGCGACCCTTTTTTTCCCCTTCTCCTCACTCTCTCGCCCTCCTTCGATTTATTTAATGAAAGGTAGTAATTGAATTGCAGATTAAGTGCTTCATTATACTTAATTGTTATACAATCTTTTACCTGCCATGAAAGGATTAGTATTTTTTTCTTTATCGTTTGAAAAATGAAGCTGGCAATCTCACTTCAATTTTTTTTTTTTTCAAGCGCAAATAACACCAAATACGAGAATGTAAACATGAACAGTTTTCAATCAATGACCTACAATTTATTTTTAAATTAAATCACTTGCGTTTATGCTTTAAAAAAAATATTTAGCACAAGAATGAGATTATTTAGATTTCACAATACAAAGTTTGCGGCTGATGAAAAGAAAATGTGGATTAATTATGTTTTCCAAAGTATAAACAAATCGTGCATTTGAGAAGTTTTTGGCGGATTTTGTTTGGAAATTTAATTCTTTTTGGTTCACTGGATTATTATTCAATGAATCATTTATTTGGACTCTTAATTTAAAGTCTGGGTGCTTTGAAGTACGAGTATTCAATCAAATCAAGGTTATGATATTTTTAATTGCAGATAATTTCATTATTTCAAACATGTATTTTATTAGAGATAAAGAAAATATATGTATTTTGAATCTCAATTACCTTTCGTGACTTTCAATTTAAAGGGTATGCCCTCATACACACGCATATGGCATTTTGGCTGCTGCTACATACATACCCTTTAAGTGCAACTGCATCATGCAAATGTTATAAATAGAGCGACCTCTTTTTAGGGTTGTTTTAAGTTTGAAACTAAGGGCGACAGCTGTAGGTATAGATACACAATCATAATGGTTTCAATTTTAATTATGTTCATACATCGGCGGTTGTGTTATTCTTTAAAAGCAAGGGGATCCAAGTATACCAACACATGTTAAAATGCACTTGGGCGCGAAAAAGGCATTGGCACGGCAAAAAGTGTTGCACCAGGTGGTCAAGTTTTGGCTGATAAAAAAAAAAAAAAATGTTAGAAATGGTTTTAAGTACATGATTGTAATAAAGGGTGACATGGTGCTTTGTACTCGTACATTTATTCTACATTTATCCATTCGAGAAAATTCTGATCACAATGTCAAAAGAGTGACTTCTTTTTTTCTTCTTTGATCACAACTCGCAAGCCACAATCGCTGATCTGGTCACTAAACACTTGCCAGTCTCAGTCCATGCCATTTCTGTTGGTCAAAAAAAAAAACATAAGTGTTTTTGTTTTAACCCTTGTGTCTACACCAGTACACCCGGGTGTGCTCGCTGAGTAAGGGTGTATCATAACAGATACTTCTTCACATTTCTGCCCGCTGCTGTAAGGTTCAGTACCTCTGGGCTACTATATTTCGAAAATATTGCGCATGTATACCTACGTTTACCCGGGTGTACCGGGTGTAGACAAAACGATTTTTTATTGAGTGTAGACACAAATTTCGAAAATTCTATGTATTGCATGTAGTTCATACATACATAGTATGTACGTGTACATATGATTGTATATCATTTTCTGTCCCGATGACGCAGATGTATTGGAAACTTTTTTGAAAACGAAGAATGCTGCAGTAATGCAAGGCTGAAACTTGTCAAATATGATAAAAATAATGTAAATAAATTGTTCGCAAAATGATAAATTAATATTGCGTTGCGTGGGTTTACAAATATTAGTCATTAATCCGAAAATTGAGTTTTGTGTAGATTTTATTTTCATAAAATATACTACAGTAGAGCGTCAATTTATCCAAACTAATTGGGGTTGAGGCTGATTCGGATAATCAAATTTAATCAAAAAATTCAGATAATCGGGAACCTATAATATTACATAAATATATACATAAATTAAAGGGATTTCATGTCCGCACTCTATGTTTTTTATGTTTCGTATTACGTATTTTTGTTATAAAGCTACATTTATAATAGGCTTTTTTTTTGGTAATCTAGGTATATAGGCTTAGAAAATATTTTCCAAGTTAAATGGATACACTAACAACTAAGCCTATATAGATTATAAAAAAAAACACGCCAAATAATACATAAAACATACAAAAAAGAAGGGCCATGTTTACAGGGTAGTTCGGATAATCGACTTGGGGCTGATTGGCGTTCGGATGACATTTGCTTCCGATGTTGCGTTCGGATAACTGACGCTCTACTGTATTGGCATTATGATAAATACATATATACATATGTATGTATGTAAGTCTCTAAAAGCATATTTTATTTTTTGACAAATGAACATGAAAATATTGGACAAAAACTGAAAAATAAGCTGACTTAGTGCATTTTAGCATATGTATAAAGAACAAAATAAATCCGAAAACAAGCATTGAATAATAATAACATATGTATATGGCTTAATGTACCTACATATGACATACATATTTAGCATACCGCTAATTATTGTGTCTGACTGAATTTATATTCTAAACAACCAGTATTCTGCGAAGTATTTGCGTCGTGCGTATTCTCGTTTGGGTCCTAAAACACGGCGAAATAACAAAAAAGATACGCAGCTCTCCTTTTTGCCAACATTCAGCAGAAAAAACTTTAGAGAACTCACTTCTCCTGTGCCAAACACTTCTGCGACTCCTGTGGAAAGAGCTACGACACTGCGGAACATTTCTTATGTGACTGTCCTGCCTTTCTCTGTCGTTAACCGAAGCTCCTTGCCACTGAAGGACCTACTCTACTACGTTTTAAACCTTCCTTTCAAGGACAGCTTTTGGCATTTAATGCGCACTTTTCGTCCACACTGCTGCCAAAGCCGAAGGTCTTCGTTGCTCTGGCTGTCCAGCTAACTCATAGTTTTAATTATTAGCTTAGCTTTTAAATAATAATAATAAATCTCTTCCTATCACGTTTTTTCACCAGATCCAGTTGATGGACTTAACATTTTGGAGACACGGCACACGGATTATACTCTTTCTTATCTTAACTATGGTATCCTAATGGCTATAAAGTAATCTTGAATATGTAAAAGAAGCGAGGCATAACAGAGTTAATCTCCGCTTTAAGCCTGCTACACTTCTCTGAATTCGGTTGAAAAGTTAAACACATTGCATCTTGTTAGGATTTCCAGTTACAATGGGATTACGAAAAATGAAATCTCCGATGAACTCACTAGACAAGACAATTCAGTCTGTCTCGATCAGGTAATTACTTTTCATGGTAAAATGATGATAGTAAAAATCTTTAATTGTGTTTGTATGAATCATGAAATCATTTTTCTATTGTGTGCCTATTGAGGACAAATTAATTAATAGAAAAAAAGTATGTCATCGGTCGCGTGAGTTACAATTCCCAATTGAATTCGTCTACAACATAAAATCTATGATGTAAAAGTTTCTTTAAAATAATGCTTTCATTTTAATTTTAAATACTTTAAGTTTATCAAATGTGAGTACGAGATATTCGGGCGATAATACTCGAAACTTGGAGTTTGAGATGAACATACGCGTAAATGTCTACTACTGTGTAACACAGAGTAAGTATAGACTGTCAACGTGTCTTGTAGTTTAACAATTGAAAAATATACAAATCACTGTGATACGGTTCAAATATCAGTCACCAAAAAATTCAAACTTCTCTTTCTGCAAATGATGTGATAAAAAATAATATAATCTTCTTAAAAACGGCCATGATACTTGAAGACTATGTGCATAAATTATGACACTTGATAAAAACAAAACAACAATTAACAAAATGGTAATGAACTCCCAAAACAGAACTCCCTTGTCACTTGTCAGCGAATGGAACAAATAAGTTGTAGTACTACATAATTGATATATTATGTATGTACCATGAATTAACAAGTCAGTATACATTCTCAAGTATTTTATATGTTGGGAAAATATTTATGATAATGCAGGAAGAAAACATAAAACACTCACTCAAAAATGTTCTAAGAAAAATAGAAATAAACTCCAAATTTATTTACAAAAAAAAAAAAAAAACACACAACCGAAACTTTAATTAGCAAAAAAATACGACGACACCATCTGTCATCAGGAATTTCCTGGCTAGGGCTGTGCTTTGACAACAACCCATCTAATTATTCCGCTTTTTTCCATTCCTTTCTTCTTCTACATTTCCATGGAAAAGGAGATCATAAAGACGCGCACCTACTGTGAGAACTATTTCTTACGAATCATTTCACGAAAGCAAAAACACCAAAGAGGTAGGGCACAACAAAAGAAACATAAACAAGAATTAAACTCGTTATTTTAGAAAACAAAATAAAAAAAAATCTCTTTTGGATGCGTTCCCCCTTTGGTTTTGGACACCGGCACACATGTCCACCGAGAAATGATAAACATTTCTGTGACTGCCCTTTGAGTCAAGTGTCTTTTGAAATAGAAGTTCCCGTCTGTATGGTTGGTTGAGGTTATCGCAAGCTAAGCAGTCGTGCATCTGCGTGTTCTTTTGTGGCCGAGACCTTTTGAGATTTGACCAGAGTCTGGAGAATGGTGGATTGTAATTACATAAACAAAAAAAATAATAAATAATTAAATACCAACTGACCCTTTATCGCTACGCGCCGCGCCGCTCCAACCGGACGAAGGAAATCTCAATTGGGTCTTAATTTATTCAATCTTGATTGCGTTATAAATAATTCTTAATCTCGCGATGACGATCGGATTTCTTTGCGCTTAGTGATGCATGATTTCATTCTGTTACTATTGATTGAATTTATTCACCAGACTTGAGAATTCTGAAGACAATCGGTTGTTAGCATATTTGTTCAGGTTCAAATTTGTCGCCACAGTTACGTTAGAACAAAGACAGGTTATGTTAAAAAGTGGAAAGAATTTAATTAATTTGAAATGAGAGGAATACATTTTATTCCTCTCGGCTAAATACGTACATATGAATATTCCCACACAAATTAAAAAAAAAAAAACGGTCGCTTATCTTAAATCAATAAGAAAACATTATTGCCACTACCTACACGTACATATGTATGTAATGTATGTATCTGCATTATAATGTAGGTAGGTACCTGTTTATATTGTTTTAAGTGGTGTAAATATTTTAACTGGAAACCGTTTGTTTACACACTTAATTGTTTCTTATCATACATTTTTTTCTGTTTTAATTCTCCATACACGTGGTAAGGAGTCACTAAATAAATATACGCATAGCTAAATTAGTGCTCACCATTCTAATTCACCGCCATAACTAGCTTTGTTCAATGAGAAAAAAAGCAGAGCAAAACAGCACAGACTGGTGAAAAATGTCAGATCAAGTCAGCACAGAAAATTACAGCCATATGTTTGTTATCAAAATTGACAATTGCATTGATGATTTACTTAATGTTTTCCAGATTATTTATAACACTAGCTGATGTACCCGCTTCGCTGCGCATACAAAAATATTCTCTTTGTATGTAAATATATGTTTTTGTAATAAATTGTCTACTGGAAGGAGACTTCCAGCTAAATGCTACACTTGTCCTTGTACCTTAAAAGTTGGCATAAATTCTTGCTTAACAATTTGCTTAGCACTAAATGAAGTCATTTGAAAATAATTATTATAGGATCGTATAGACTGAATGAATTGCTTGGATAAAGAATTTTCCACAGACTATTAAAGAAAAAAGTGACGCAGGTGGGTTTGCAATTTCTTCCAATCTAACGTTTTCGCTTTCTTAAATATTACGGCACGTTCTTACCACCAAAACGTGAAAACATAATACATACATATCTGTAACTGTTCCAAGCCCTGCATCTACTTATCATCAAAAAATTGAAACCAAATTTATCCAGTTATTGGATTAGAGTTGGTTGAACAATTACAATACATTATACGTTAGCACGAAGCAATCCCAATCAATTATACTACACGTATACCCGCTGCCGCTGCAGCTGGTACATTGACGGTGGCAATGGTCTCCACTGATCGTTGTCGCGAAAGCATAGAAACAATATTTCTTTATGTTATTACTTTTCTCACAGAAAATGTACAAAGAAGATATATAATATCAAAATCTTTGTTGTGAAATAATCTAAATAAATATGTCAATTTTATTTTGATATGTTATTTAAGAACTAAGATAGAGCGAGATATATGCCCTAAAGTAAAATATAAACTTTTCTTTTTCTCATTTAGAAGTTTTTTATTGAAATATATTGATTTTTTTTTTTGATCCATTTTATAGATTTAATCCAACCAGATTCATTTGCAAAAAACCGCATTCAAATCCGTTCAGTAGTTTTTTTGTTTTTGCGGCACACATAAACATACTTTTTTTTAGACTTCCTTTTATAAAATTACTGATGATTGTACAGTAACTGATTGCCATTTTTGCGATTGAATTTCGATTTCTTCCAATTGGTGAACTTAAATCTCGTCGAAACACTTTTCACTTCAAATGAAAAAATTAAATGTGCAACACAGCTGATTTTGACATTTCTCACGAATCTGTTCTACCTCAAGAGTAGGTGCAGAAAAGTTGTCCAGCACAGTCATTGAACAGAAAGTAGATCAGTCTCGGGCAGGAACTTTTCTTATTGAACACGAAAACCTTGTACTTTTCTGGCCAGCACAGCTTCATTGAATAGAAAAGTAAAATTTTATGCAGAATTTTAAAATTTATAGAGAGCTTCTATTCTGTTCTGTTGATTTGTCCAACTCAACTTAACCGTGACAGTAATGTTACAAACCGTTGTAATGTTCACAAAAACGAAAAAATGTACTTAAGTCCATTAACTCAATGTTACAGTATTGTCATACACCGTTCTATTAATTTTCTGTAATTTTCAGCTGAAAGAGATCGCGTTAGAATTGAACGATGAACATCTCATTACCACACAGCTATTTACAAATCGTCTGCAATAATACCATTTCCCAATAAATAAACTGTAATTTATAAATGCAGTCTTCTGCAAATAAGCCCCTCAGGCTTCAAAGATACTACATGTATATTTAATGAATAATCATGTAAAACTAAATTTTACATATTTTCGTTATAATAATACCATTTAGGTATACATGTTCATTTGTAAAAGGTTAGATGAATCCTTCATGTAAAAAAGAAAGTTTTCAAAACGAATCTAAATTCAAGCAGAATTATAATCGTAATTTATTTCGTGCTTATTTTTTGTTTTTTTCGTCAGAATCTATTAAACTTAATCAAACCAAATGAAAAAATCATTTTAAATTAATAACAACACAAGTATGTATTTAATACACAAAGTAGCACAGTACACAGTTCTAAGAAAATCGAAAAATCTTCTACACAATTGACAGAAATAAGAGTGAAACTCGTTTCTATGTCAAATTTATAGGGATTTTCGTATGGAACCATTCACTTGGTATTTTAATTAAATATAAATAGTGAAGTTCCCAATTTGAAATGGGAAAAGTTTAACACTGAGTATCAAAGTTTTTCTAAAAAAAAACAACATTCAAAGTAACGTTTCGTTTCGTTTATGTCCGTTCTACGCTCTATGTGCTGGTAGGTAATATACAGTGCAGTTTGAAAAATTTTGCTCAAACCTTTTCTTACTCTTTCGGATAGCAGTTCTGGGAGTGAGGCCAAAAAAGAGGACCGCAGTAGAAGATTGTTTTTTTGTGCTCCAAAACCGTCGACATCGGTTCAAGACTTCAGTGGATATCTAAAATGATCTATTTCGAGCTACACAAAAAATAATGTAAGCACGCTCAGTGAGAAAAAGGGTCGTAAAAGGTGGACTTAGAGCACTCAAGTCAGTACTAAAGCCGAATTTTCCAATAAGAATCAGAGAAAAACGATAAATTTGGGCTGAGCAACATCATAATTGGATTCAAGCCATGTGAAACAATGTTCTCTTTTCCGACGAATCCAAGTTTAAGCTGCATGTTGGAGATGGGATTCTTGCGCAAAGAGAACCGCAAAGAGAACCGATGGAAAGGCTAAACTCTGAATGCAAAACTGAAGGTGTGAAAGTCTGGGGATGCTTCTCTGGAGATGGAGAAGGTAGAATGCCCTCTTTGGAATCGAAAGACAATAGAGAAGTTTATTCACGAGTCTTAGAATATAAATGAGAGCCCTCTGCGTCAGAGCTTTTTCGTTACACTTGCAGATTCATTTTTCAACCGGAAAATTCTCCTAGCCATACAGCCAAAATTGTAAATGTGAACTTTTTTTTTCTAAAAAATTAAAGATTACTTTGTAGCTTTAAAATAAGCTACAATTTGAGTTACAAAAACTAATTTTTTTATTTTTTTTTTTATTCTTAAGCTAAAAAGTGCTTCGAAAAAAACAATGTTGATGTGCTAAGACGTCCAATTGAGAATATCTGGTCAATCATGAAACTTAAGATTGCAAGAGAGCGTCCAGAGTCAATTGACTTCCTAAGAAAATTACTAATCGGGAGCTGGAGCACCATACCTGCATCCACATGGAAAAACGTATCTGAGTCAATGAATCGCAGATGTGCAACAGTAATAAAAGGAAGAGGAGGTCCAACAAAATACTGAATGGACAATGTTTCTGGGAGGCAATACAAAAAATATAAAAACTGCAATAATCAAGCATTTTTCATTTATTATTAAAATTGACGCAAGTCTTCAACAATTTTTCGGGTTAAAAGTTGAAAAGTGTTTTTCTAACACTCTAAAAGCATCATGAAACGTTTGAAAATTCCTAAGAAAACTCAACCTCATTACAGAATATGCAGTTATCGCAACCAATTCGCCAAACTTCGAAAAAAATAGTTTGAGCAACATTTTTCGAACGACACTGTATGCAGCACTGGTTCGAAGTATGACTCGACTTAATTGATTTTCTTTATCGGGCAACAGTGGTCTTCGCTATTTTGTTTGAATCAACCCAAATGTCAGTTTTCAGTTATAAAGAAACACGATGCTTCCTAGCTTCTTCCGCGCCAGCACAAGTACACCTGGGTCAAGCTTCTCGCAGCAATTTGTGTATGTTAAATTCTTTAAACAAACTGAATGGTGAACAATTAAAAAAAGGCAAATCGTTACTTAGATAGAATCTCAATCCATCAAAATAATTACCTTTTTTATAAATTTCGCCACAAGAAATGAAATAGCTTAGTCATTTCTGGTAACAAACTTTCACTCAGTGATCATACGATCATAATCAGTCACCAACTACATTACGTCAACCAATTGAATATTTTGCAAAACTTCAATTACAACTGATTTAACCAAGAAGCTTTGGAAAAAAAAGTGAAATCATAAATACAAATACCCAATTCAATTGACCATTCAAGCCACCATCAGAAGCGATAAAAGTCTATCTCCGCCCATAACCATTCACACTAACGATCGGATCATTCAGCGAATATTATTCGCACTTCTGTAGTGCGAAAAGTGCCATTTATTTGTACATCAAATAGATGGGATTATTGTGTAACAGATCTTTAACTGTACTCAATTGCCACTGAATGGATTCTTTTCACTGCGTTGCGTACACGTCACTTCAAGTATCTAGATCTCGTAGACTCGTAGAACGCAAAGTGAATTGAAAGTTTAGGATTGATTAGAAAAAAAAAAAAGAAAGAAACAACTTTTCTAATTACGAATTCAGAGCCAGAATAGCGTTCTCTTGTCGCCATGAATTTAGGACGAAAGCAACCAAACAAAAAACAGGATAAGGGTGAGAGTTGTTAGAGACCAGGTAACCTGGATTTTGTTATGCATTAATGGTTAATAATTAATCCCCTGGCGGGTTATAAAGGGGGCGCAATCACGCGATATATCGTTGTAGGCCAACATCAAACACTCTGCGTTGCGCTCGTTGTTAAATGTTAAGCCATTGCTTTGTTTAAATTAATAATTTATTGCGGAGAATTCGTGTGATTAGAGAGAAGTGTATAGTTGACAATTTTGTACAAGTTACCCCATTCTCCATATTTAAATTTTAAACACCAAACTTGTTGCTCGCTTACCTGAAAAGATATTAAAAAAAAATAAACATTTAATAAAATTTAATTGAATTAGCAAATGTTATATTTATAAAGATTAATTTTTAACCACGTGAGAATTAACTATTTATAAGGACCCCGTTTTATTTATAATCAAGCACAGATGACATGACAAGTTGACAAGCAAGGAATTCCCATCAAAAGTGAAAAAGAAAATATTTAGCTCGTTACACATCCAATTTCCTGGAACGAGTACTCGGATTCGTTTTTACTACAATTATTTTTAGAACAAGAAAAAATAATCAAAAACGAGGGAATATGGGGCAAACTGCATCAGATGTTTGCAATTACGCAATTTTCTTTCCCAACAGTAATATTAGAAAATGAGTTTTTCCATCGAAGTATTCGAATTGCAATCGTGCTAGATAGTGCGCACACATGCGGAAGAGTTTTCCCGACATTTAATTTAGGAAACAAACAAAAAAAATGTGTGCGAGAGTGCAAATTAACAAGTGAAATATTGTTACGAGGTGTTCACGATCTTCTTGGGTTTATTTATGTAAGACACAGATTGTTGGAATTGAAGTATGAGCTTGTTCATATGCCTGTACAGTAAACACGGGATAGAGTGTACACAAAGCATTTTATACAGAAATATGTTTTCTACAAAAATAATGACGTGGATGAGCTGAAAAGTGCAATGATGGAATCCCTATTTATATCATCTAGTCTTTGGTTTTTCATGAAAAACCGGCCTAGTACCGACGGTTGTGTCATTTTAAGACGAAACATTTAGGTGTTTGAAAAAGGCTGTATTGGCAGGTAAAAGTTAAGAAGCCCTCTTATGGTTATTTTTACCCGACTACGCAGCGGAAGGGTTATGCTTTTAGCAGGCTGGGTTTGATTGTTTGTATGTAAGGATGTCACCTCGTACAGCCTTAACTATGGAACCGATTCCAACAAATGAGGTGTCGTTGGATTTGTCTTTATCCGGAGAGTGTCTTAGGCTATGTGACGTCGCAAAATTCAATATGGCGGGCGCACCAAGCAGAATGGCGGACTACCTCTTTTTTTCCTTTTTTACCCGACTAGTCTTTACAACCGCATTGATAGTGGTATCAAATGAAAGGGCTTGGCGAGTAGAATATAATATGACGTAATTCTAAATTCAATATGGCGGAAGCCCCCAAAATGGCGGATTTCTGTTATCTTTACTACCTCCTTAATATGGGTATCAAATGACAGGGCTTGGCGAGTAGATCACGACATTGCTTACTTATACATACCTACACTACATATTTTTTGAAACTAAACTAAACTAAGTTGTAAATAAAAAATTAAGTTTAAAAAACTAAAACGCGACTACGGGAAAACCCAACTAAAATGTACGAAACAAGATGAAACGAAACAGTGATTTTCAGAGTATAGCCGTGGTCGCATGCCGTTACAATAATGTACATATTTATATAATTACGCATTCATTGGACAAAGCGGCATGCCGCTACCACAGCTGTACTCTGAAAATCATTGTTTCGTTTCATCTTGTTTCGTACATTTTAGTTGGTTTTTCCCGTAGTCGGGTTTTAGTTTTTTAAATATAATTTTTTTCGTTTATGGTAACCTTCAATTTCTATTTCTTACACATACTTATGTAGTATGTACATACATACGTATGTATATGTACATATGTAGGTCTAGGTACATATTCTAAATACAGTGGTGGTCCAGAATAACGAATGCCGATATAAAGAATGATCGATATAACGTACACTTTTTTCAAATGCATTATCGGCTCTATATAGCGAACGAAAAAAAAAATGATATTCGATATAACGAATGTTGCTACAATAGAAAGCGACAAATTTACCTAAGAAATACAATAATGTTTAGGAAACGGTCGATGGAAAATTTTGGGTGTTGTACATGCAACCGAAGGTAAGGATCCAACCATTCGTTTAGTTAAACTAAGCGGAGGATTTGGAATCTTGGAATAATATTGAAATGTTTCTTCAAGAAAATACGCGTATCAGTCCGCTCGAGGCCGTTGAGAGTGTATTAACTGAGCCAAATAGAACAACGTTGGAAGTTCTGAAAAACTTGTTCTAATAAGTCTACGGGAAATAGCAACAAATTTGTGTGTTGAACGTTTGCAAAAGCATGTCCTTGTTGGCGATTGCTTTTTGGAAAAGGAAAGGAAAGTAATTAATTTAATTTTAGTTTCTTTTACTTATTTTTCTACTTTTTAACTTGTTTTGTTGACTTTATGAATAAATTAAATAAAGTGATATGAATTAGAAACAGTATTTGTACATTTATTTAATGTTTCGTACAAGGAAAATGTGTTCGATATTACGAATTTTTCGATATAGCGAATGCAACTGGACATTATATCATTCGTTATATTGGACCACCACTGTAATAGATACCTATAGCGTTCGAATTCAGAATTCGCTCTGGCACTCAAGTGAATGAAAACTTGACGAAAATAAGTCACCAAAAGCGAAACTTAAGGCTCAACCATAATGCGAATAGGGAAACATAAGCTGATGTCAAAATTGAACGATATGTAGCCATATGTTTCCCAAAGTATAGGGGGTAGCTAACCATCATACTAGCTTTTGCGTGTATGGTTATCTGTTAAACCTGTTTGTGAAAATGGACGAAAATTTACCGAATCTGAGATGGCGGCCGTTATGGGCCGGGCAGAGTATGCCATTTCTGTGTATTCGTTTATTTTCTTATACGTGCATATACACGCAAATTTTTATTATGGTTCTTGACCCATTTAGACCCAAAAATAAATTACAGTGATTTTTATTTAAAAAACTTGATTTTCTAGTTCATTTCCAAACTTAAAGGCATTTTAGAAACTCATGTGCCCACTGTACTCAAATGAGTACACGTAAAAAAAACTGCACATAAATGAAAGCAGAACTAAATAACTTTGCATTTATCACTTTAAATTTTTTAAAATTATTAATAGTTTAACTAAAAATTACAAAAAACCAAAAAAAGTGGGTGTCCCCAATTGGGGACTGCGGTCGTAAATGGGTTAATTTAGCCTTTCGCTGCATATAAAGTGCTGCCAAGTGTTTGCAGATAATAGAAAATGATTCTATGCTCAGAAAAGAAGAGAAAACAAAACAATCTAGGTATGTAATGTACTTAAATCCGGTGAAGAACCAAAATTTTGATCGAAATTGTGAAAGAATGGGGCAACATTTGTGTAGACTGTTAATCCTCACGTTTCGTCGAACGATTTTGCTACAGCCAGCCATACCGTTACTATGAATTGACTATCTTTAGATACACAAACCAAATGAAACCCATTTGTCACGCTGTTAACTGCATCCAATCACTCAATTTTCCTCGTCATAGTAGGTATCTCATAATTTATGGCCAAATTTAAGTAACAATCCGTTAGCTTAGACTAACAAAAAAAAAAACACACCCTCCCCATTCAATATACCGACATATAAGCACATGAGTAAAACTGCCGTTAACAAACGATTATCTAAGTCCCTACATATTATACTCGTACATAAAATGTGACGCATTCCAATTATGACATACAACACCATTCATTTTCTTCAAATATATTAGCTTCTATGAAACTGAACTGACAAAAAAAAACGAAACAAACGGGACATATTCTATGACAGGAAGGGGGTTCTCTCGCGTACCGCACCAAAGAAACCTGTCATTATCGCCTTTAGCACTACTATGGCAACCTTAACCGAATCCTCTCCGCCGCCATCCACACACCCGTTTTCTGGCCATTTCGCTTAGTGCACCGCACTGAAACAAGGCATTAAATGTCATATGGCTCAGAATTCATTACGACAAAACAGAAATGGTAATTATATTGTTCGGACCCTTTTACAAGCAACATGCAACATGCACTCAGAATGTCGTCGTCGTCGTCGTTGTACGAGTCTACCCCTTTGTCACACGGTGCCTCTCGTCTCTTTTAATGGTCGTACTCTGGAACGATGTGGCTACGAAACGTATAAGGGCCTTGAAGTATCTGTCCCATGGCATAGCGCATAGATACGTGATCGAACTACTTAAAACACAACGAATAAAACTTTTAATGGACGTTTAACGTTCAATGAAATTTGTCTGCATGTGTCCAGCAGCAGAAGCAGCACAGTGTCATCTGAAGGAAGCATTTTTTTTTTCAATTGCCGATGACCGTCGAGAACTGCAGAAAGAGCGACGACGACAACGACAACGTTGAAGCGAAATTTGAATACATAATAATCTTAATCTATGGAACGGCTGGCGGATGAGGGATCGTCTGTCAGAAAAGAATCAATTTGCGGAATGCATACATTTTAGATTGGTAACGAGAATGGCCAATTATTATTCAATGTGCATTCGGCGGATATTTATTGGTGAATGAGTGGACGTGCCACACAAAGACGACTTGACGGCTTTCAATGGGTTAGGGAGGGCGATTTGTTCTTGTTGATATCCTCTACGGTATTAAACCAAATAATGATTCATGAATTCTCTGAAGTACTTGTTTCAATGATTCACTCAAGAAAAGAGCTCAGTAAAGATATAACCAAATGTAAACCAAAATGTCGAGTCTATTCTCTGTATCATAATCTAATCTTATCTGTTTGGTATTGTGACGAAAAATCGTTTTGATATCTTTTTTCAATTAATTGCCACATTCACCTACATTATGTTATAACAAATCTACATATGTACAAAGAATTTCAGTGTCACTATTGATCCGGCTTAGTACTCAGTGACAGTGACTGTCTGGAGGGTTTATCCATTTACATATGTTTGCTGAGCTCTTTACTCACGCAGTTAATACCTTTTGCGGCCATCATTTTGAAGATATCTCGACGTTTGGTTGATATTGCTCCATACGCTCTGAAAACAAATTTCTCCAACGTGGATGATTTAGCTTGTACATTCGCTGGAATATCCATACCTATGAGAAAAAGTCCCAGTGTGTTTTGAGCAGAAATTCATGACATTCAAGTATGCGCCAACGCCATCATCGAATTGGGAAAAAACGGTGTCCTCGTTCGGGACAGTCAGACAACTATAAAAGCACTAGGCTCAAACCTGGTTGACTCCAAATCAGTCCAGTGCCCGGACATGAGGATATTGATGGAAATGAAAAAGCCGACGATCTGGATAAAAAAAGGTTCGCCTGACTCATTTACCAGCCCTGAACCGTTTCGCAAAATTCCTATCTCAGCTAAGAACTTAAAAATCAAAAGTTGGGAAAACAAGATATACATGTACATATGTGTCTCTCATTGGGAATATACCCAGGGTCTTCTTCATTCTTTCTTGAGGTGGCGCTACAGTTTGGGGTGAACCAGGGCCTGCTTCTTGCAACGATTTGTGTGCGCAAGATATATTTTTGCACGAATGGAAGGGACCTACAGTTTTTTGCCGACTCCTAACGGAGAGTTAAGAAGCTCCTCATGACAAATGATACTCTTTGAATGCTTGTCAGATATTCGAAAGAAGTGGCACCATGAAAAAAACGGTGTTTGCTGGCATTGAACACGGGGAAAATTGCGTAGTAGTCCAACGCCATTACCGTTACACTACAGTGCTCACTCCAGGGCAGTGTTGGCGAAAGTAGATAGAAGTATTGTACTACTTTCAACACCTCCGTACTCCCGTACTCCTCCTTTCACATTCGTAATCCTATTTTTTGAAAAACCTAAAATATCTTACACTTGCAGCAAAGAGTAATGTCAAATGTAATTCACTTCAAATGTAATGCAAGGCAGCACTTTTGTCTTCCGAACTTTCGTCAAAAAGGGAATTTTCCTCTTTGTTTTTTGTTTTTGGTTTTCGTTGGCTTCATGCAATTTTCATCTGTCAGTTCGGTATTTATTTTATTGTTTCCTGAGTTTGTGGTTTGGTGGTTCTGTTTTTTTGTTTGAACTTTGCATTTTTATGTATAGTTCAATAAAATGAAAAATTTTGTTAAATTAATGCTTGAAGCAGCATCATTTTAGTTTGTCATTGAATTTCATTAATTTTCTTTCTATTATATTTCATTTTTTTCGATTAACTTAATCTTTTATTGAATTTCATTTATTTTCTTTCTATTATTTTCAACTTTGCTTTTAATTAAGTTAAAACAATAAACAAACCATTAAGTCTAAAGTTTAAGTTATATTTTGTTACTCTTTGCCGAACTTGAACACAACACCCTATTAACGTAATTAAAGCTTTGCTTAGTTGAGCTCGTAAAAGCTCGATCATATGTAAATTATCTATTCAAGCTTTCGTTAAGATTAATTTGTAAAAGCTTCATTTCGGTGCTATAAAAGAGCAGCCGAAATGTTGTTTATCCTCTTTTTATCTCAAAAGCGATCAAGCAGAACACTTCAAGGTAATTACCTAGAAGGTTTTGTCCGATTGCTATTTTGTATTTATTTGGCGATTGTAAGCTTGTCTTGGCGTTTACCTTGACTTCTTGCAGTAGTTAAATAAAATACACCGAGAACAATAAAACCCGTAACTCTGTAACTAGTTTCTCTTCTTTTCCTTTAATAAATAAGTAAAGCGAAACCTACGTCTTTCTTTTATTTCGAGAAGGGAAGGCACTCTACATTCTACATGCTTGAAATATTGTAATTCTCGTTAGAATAATTCAAAGTAAGCTTGTTTTATAGATGTTTAATGAAATTGGCTTCCTTTGAGACGGTAAAGGCGTTTTTTAAATAAAAAAGTTAAAAAAAAAATGTTTCTGCACTCACTTATTTTTGAAGACTAAAAAATGTCTGTACTACTATTTTTTCTAAAATACTCCCCTATTTTGTCTGCAGTGTAACCTTATAATATTTCTCCCCGGCAGCACTGCTCCAGGGTCTTCGTCACGCTAAAAGAGACCCTTCAGTAGGAATGATAAGTTATAAAAGGACATGGCCATATTCGATATCACCTAAACAAAATAGGTATCATCTAAGAAACTGAATTTTGTCTCAGCATGGAAGACGAAAAAACTATGGAACATTTTCTATGTGACTGCATGGCACTTTGTGCCCTTAAGAGACAGCATTTCCACATAGACCCTCAATTTTATCAAAAAATTTAACCTCTTCTGGTTCCCTAAACTAACTTCCCGGTATACAAAAGATTTTTTAGGTCCCCAACTCGCGGGTCAGAACCTTTTTTAAAAAAAAAAGATTCGAGATATGATAAGATGCGAATGCTGCTATTAGACCATGAAGCGCCCATCCGACACCATCTCTTACTAAAGTACTCTGAGCTCTGACGGTGTCATGAAGAAACTTCAGCCTTAAAGAGGTGCCTGAACGCTGACCATTAATCGCATTGATAATCTCTTTTTTGTGATTACTTAACACGCTCCTCCCAAAATCCGCGATCACCAGATCTTCAAAACGGAGTTTCCGTCACTTCTTTTATTTCCACACTATCTACTTCAATTCCACCGCCGTCTTTGCTGTGCAGCATTGTCGCATATTGGCTCCAATTATAATAAATGTTGACTTGAAAATATCAGTCCCACTTTTTTCGGGATATTGGCATGGTTTGTTCATATAAGGGTTTGCGAACTCTTGACTGCTTTTGACCCTTTGTGAAATATGAAAACCTTTTCACTACACGGAGGTGATCGGGAAAGTTTTTATTCTCATCCTGTCACTCTTTAAACTTTGTTCTTATCTACCACATTAGGTCACGAGCCTTTTTTCTATAATATATAAATTCGCTACCTATGCAATTTCTACATAGTCGTACAAATAGCTACTAAAGTTTAGATTGATATCACCTGACTGTTTTACGAAATCCCATTTAATACGGAACACAAACCTTAAGAATGTCGTTTTGTCTTTATTTTTGTTTAACAACTCAGGAGCGCGTGCAAAACAGAGAATAACTTTGTAATAAAAAAAAATATAGAAAAAAAATCTTTCATTCCGGGTGTCTATCCGGAAGTTATTCATAAACTGAACGCATTTCCTAACACAACGCGCACCTCCGTCTCCGTTACGTTCCGTAGCCCAGCAGCGTTAAAGCAAGTGAATAACCAGCCGCCTGAGTGTCTGTTTGTTACAATTAAAACAACAATACAGTTGGTAAATGAAGTGAAGAGGTAGCCCCGGCAAGGTGGCCCGAGACCCTAGAGTAACTTCTCATCTGCACATTGTAATGTGACTATGTGCGTTGCCATGTTCACAATGCTGGGAATACAACAGGAATGATGACGACGAGTGACGACTGAAATTGCAAAAAAAAAAAAAAAAAAACACAAACACACAAACAATAACTAAGCGACGCACCACCTCCAACCACCCTCTCTCACACACCGTTTAACCATAGCCAGGTGCATGCCGTATACTATCATTATCCGTTTCCGGTCCTTACAGCATTCCAACGAGGTATTCTTGCATGATAACTCCTTTGGTCGTGCTGCAGCACACCTTCATCAAAGGTGAAGTGGAAGAAGAAATGTGAGTAGAACCTGAAGTGGAAGACAAATGCGCATTTAAGCCTTATTTGCGGTATTCAGCCGAAGGAGTACACGTCCTTACCCGCGCTCATGTACACATGGGACCTGGTATTGTCGATGTCGTTATTTTGTTGTGTAGTTGCAGAGGATTCTATTCGTCGTGACTATGCGCTGCTTTAATACTCATTCCGGTTCTATGAAATTTCAGTTCTTTCTCTAAATTGATTTAACTTTGTGCACGACCGGCGCGGCGTAAGTCTATCACTGGTTCACTCCTGGCCGCAGTAGACGGTCATAGAGACATACATAGAGAAGATGGTGGTGGTAGAAGCTCAGCGTAGCGTTTTGTTTAAATGTTGGGCTCTCGTTTAATCGCGTTCTTCATCAGATACGGACAAGGCAAAAGTCTTTAATTTTTATTTTTATTGTTTTGTTCATGGTACGAGTAGCCTTCCTCCCTTTACTTTTCTACCTGTGCGAAGGCAAATTGAAAATAAGAACAGAGTGGTTAAGTGGTTATTATTTCTAGTAGACCAGCAGTAGCAGTTGATGGGAACAGAATTTCTTTGGGAGGAATATTCATAGATTTAAAATTATTGACTTCATGTTTTGAATATGAAGAAGCTGCAGCTCTGTATACAAATAAGCAAATTTTTTACGGAACAATATAACGTTAGTTTACATACAAACAAACACGTGGCTTAGCTGCAGGAAACAGTTCAGAAGCTCACAAAATGTCTCAGAACTTTTTATATTTCCTATCGAATATTTTACTACTAAGTTGGCGCAACAGCTTGAGGTGAACCTGGGCCTGCTTCTCGCAACCATTTGCGTGTGCGTGTTATATTTTTGCACGAATGGAAGGGACCTAAAGTTTTTTGCCGACTCCGAACGGCGAGTTGAGAAGCTCAATCGTGACAAATGATACTCTTTGATGCTTGTACATTCGAAAGAGGTGGGCATTGTGAAAAACTTTTAGGTATTTGCGGCGGGATTCGAATATTTATGACTTCCAAAAGCTTGTTAGCATAAATCGATGACTTAAAAAGAAAATAGAAAGGTCTGGGACAATGGTCCACTAAGAAACAGAAGTTGAGATAGCCTTACAAATCGTGAACGCGCTGTTGGAAGCACATGACATATTAACCCAATTCTATAAATAAGATAGTTTTTTAATGGTTCCTATATGTACGATATTGTCTTCGAAAAAGCGGAGCCCAAACATTATTTCAGAATCAACGTCGCACCAGACGTCGCACATACATAGGTCGGTTTCTAGGAATAAGGCGGCCAAAATTATTTTATGTTTTATTTCAGTAATAAACAGCACTGTAATGAATAATCGGGTATTTTAGACCCCAAATAATCTGTTTTTTACTTTTGTTTCAAAATGTGAAAATTTATGTTCAGGTATTTTTTGTCTTCATCTGAGTCCCCGTAACACAGTAACAAATAATTTTCCAAGTATTCCAATTTTTCGTTTAGTGATGGGAAATTTTGCCCATTCATCTTACCAAATAGATATTTACAAGTTACTACTTTCAATTCCGAGCAGCCTGATGAACCTATCACAAAACAAATTCATTTTGACACAAAAGAAAAAAAGGGTAGTTTATCACGTTCTGACTAAAAATGTCTTTATTTGGCAAAGTTGTGCAAAGTAGTGGCTGATAATTTCTGGTTATCAAGCCAAGGAGTTATATTATAGAACAACATAAGAAATTTTACTCGGACGGGAGTATAACATTTTTGCGATTGAAAACAAAAAATTGTGTTACCCATTAAAAAGGGTAGTCTTTAAAACGCTATTACTGTACTAAATTTTAACATTTCTAATTGAAATTTATATCATAATATAAGAAACTTATCTGGTTTATCCATATTCATCACTTTAACTTATTCACTACACTGTATAACATGAAATATTCACTTTCTTTCGCTTAGAGCGTCGGCCGGCGCTACTGATAACAAAACGTGTACAACTTGCGAGACGTTTAAGTTCCGGCCTGTGAGGTGCCCGCGCCCCAGAGGGAGCCGTGGAGTGCCGGATAGTAACTGTTGGGGTACCTGCTTATCAAAGAATACATTTGTTTTGTTGTAAGTTAGCTTTGAAAAATTGACTTTTGGCCGCCGAGTACCTAAAAATCGACCTATGTGCGTCGCCTTTATGGGATGTCGTTTCGGGAATAATTTGAAGATCCTCAGAGTGATGATTTTTGTTGTCAATATATTTTGAGATTTCCATCTCATTTCCTGACTTAGGTGATCTTTCAACATTTGTTTAAATCTTAGGTTAGGTTTAATAGAAGATTCTTAGGCGGGAGCTTTTGCAGCATCTGTATGAGTAATTCATTTAAAAAGCTTAGCAAGTCTTTATTCTAACACAGCTAAGTACCTGGGTATGAAATTGGACGCTAAATTGAAATGGAAGGAGCAGATTAAAAAGAAAGGTGTGGAGTTAAATATTAGGTATAGAAAACTCTATTGGTAACCGGAACATAACTCAGAAATGTACACCGAAGATAAGATGCTATTATATAATCAGATATTAAAACCTGTCTGTACGTATGGTGCCCAACTATGGGGCTGTACAAAAAAGAAATCACAGGATAATTTAGACATTTCAAAACAGAGTCCTTAGTGAAATAGTTAATGTAACATGATTTATTAGAAACAAGGTGCTGCATCGTGACTTGCAGATTGACAGGTAGCAGAGGTGATGAAAAAAACCTTCATTAAGGGCGGGGTAACGTTTTAAACTTTTTGTTTTGCATTATTTAATTTTCTAAATGGGAAACCTTTCAAGAATATTGTGTGAAAATTTGAGATGAATCGGAGCAAAACTAACGAAGATACAGCGGTTTAAGCAACCGTGCCTCATACATGACTTATGAACGTTTTAGTCAACGTTTTTAGTGTTTAAAACTTTAAAGCGTTTTTCCCACAACTCATGTTTTCAAAGTCGGTGTCCATCATAACTTCAAAACTACTGCACCGATCTTTTTGAAATTTTGAACACTATTTCTGTACATATTTTACGAGGTAACGCTGGAGAGTTTTTTTTTCAAATTTGTTAAAATTTTTTATTTTACAGTAACAAATTAGCCGATTTTTTTACAAAAATGTGCAAAATTGAAATTTCAAAAACCCTCCCAGCGTTACCTGGAGAAAGCAATTAACTTTGATTTTTTGATTTCGGATGACCCAACACCGAGTTATGATGGACACCGAAATTGTACTTTTTTCCGAGACGCTTCCGAATAATTGCTGCCATTGCCGTATTTTGTAATATTTTTTCATGAACATTTTACACGAGATTTTTCGCATGTTATACTTTAATGTGCCATTGCTCTGAATAAATAGATTTTAACTGTATCGTCAAAAAAAATTTACAAAAATGTACCTTTTTTTGCCCGAATTAACGTTACTCCCCCCTTATCAAAAAAAAAAAAAAAGTCTTTCTCAAACATACGTTGCAGAGATCTTAACAAAATGCCCAATTCTGGCTGAGGTCTTCTTAGCAGACCTTGAAATTCTATGGATGCCCTGAATTTGTATTCATCAAACTGGGCTCTTTTGAGTTCCACCTTTTATGCCTTTTAGAAAAGTTAAGATTTATTTGAGGTTGTATTCTTCTATTGTAGTTGGTCTCTCTTATTAGAATTGCATACTCTTTTGAAAACCTACCCACCTATCCGATGCTCAAGAGCTTTAAAGATTTTCTGATTTTTTACCCGTCTTATGCATGTCTATGAGTTTTTGATGATGCATTCGTTGTATTAAATAAGACATTAGGTTCTCATTAAAGAAGACCTACATTGTCAAGGCAAGGCACCTGCAAGTCATAATGAGCAAATTCAAAATATTAACCATTTTGTAATGAATTACAAAGCAAGCTCTAATATCTGTGAGAACATTTTAAAGAATTATCAATCTGATAGCCCAATTGACTTCGTGTCAGTAGGTAATCTATGTATGTATATATCAATAGCTTGAGCCTATTGTACAAGTCTTTCCAGCTAACCTGAATGCGATGAATTAATTTTGAACCATTGCGCATGCGATAAGACCACTTTCTCTCAAATACTGAAGCTTAAAAATTAGGGCTGCATATTGTATCTTATCATACAAAAATGCTCATCATTATTTTACGGTTTACTTGTAACCTCAGGGCCACATGATAACCATTACTCCGGATGCAAATGCTCTTTCACTCTACCCCAAAGACACTTTATGGCCTATAAATTTATTTGAAAGCACTCTTAATCTTATAAAAAAGTTAACCTCCTAAGAAAGATAATACCTACACGCTACTTGGAATGCATATACGAATACTCGTACATTATCTGCAGATGTTCTAATTTAGAACCATAAATGGAGGCCATTAAAAAATGAATAACGAGCGTAATGCAGCTGATATTCCCGCGTTCAATGAACGCTTTGTATTAATTATTATTATAAAAAAGTTTTCACAGTACACACCCTATTCTATTTCTTAATACATAATAACAGCAAAAATGCTTCTACATTTGTGCATGATTCTAGTTTGGTAAAAAAAAATAGCTCTAATCTAATCTAATCTTATCGCTTGCGATGGCGGAATTAGAACACGAAAGAACGTTAAATATTTAAACAAATACCCGGCGCATGGTATAAATGGATAAGAGGGAAGAAGTAATTTTTATATTTGTCATGTTGACACGATATCCACATATTATCGATGGAAATTGAATCATCATCGGAATTGTACATACGTTAGAAGCTACTTCCAATTATATTAATAACTAACGTGGTGAGGTAAATAAAACGACATAGATTTAATAAATAATAAATAACGGTTGAAGGAAAATCTTTCATGCACCTGCTGCACCTGTCTGAATTCCTGCCCTCCAACAAACAAAACAAAGCTGATTATTGTTTGCTAACAAACATTATTTAGTAGTACGAGTATTATCGATCGTGAGAATTTGATTTGGTTAAGTTCAACTTTTTTTTTGTTGGTGTTTGTGTCAATCGCTTGCATAACAAATCGTGACAATTATGCCGGGTAAGTGTTCTGTAAACATTCATAATCAAAACGACTTAGACATAGTTTAGCAAGGTCAATAATGGCATTTAAACCTCTAACCTTTATCTTGATTCTTCATTAAAAATTAATTATGTTAATTGAGAAATAAATAAATTTACAAAGAATTGCCGCAACATGTGTAAAATACTGTCTTGTAAATGATGATGACACATTTTTAGTATCTTTTTTTATCACTACCAGAGTTTGTGGCTGGATTTCGAAATCATTCACAGGGTTTAACGAAGGCGTAATGATTTATTGCCCTTAAAAACGTTGAAGCAAAATGATGGCTCATAAATGGCGTGTTAACTGATTTTGAAAGTCTTCAGTTTTTAACAAATTTTTCGTTTTTTTTTGTGCAAATGAAAGAAAAATGTGGAATTTCGATAAAAAAAAAAAAAATCGGTATGATTCACATAAGAAGATCCTGCGACATTCTACAGTCGACACAGGCGAATTTTCCCAAAAACATGACCAAAATTATTTTTTTGTTTTTGAAAGTTAATTATTTCATAAGTTTATCGGAAAATGAGTAAAAAATATATATTTAGTAAATTTACATTTAATTTCGAAAAATTTTATTATATTAGAAATTTTACAAAAAAAAATCCCAAAACATAAATAAATTGCATAAAAAATAAGAAAAAGACAAGAAATAATAAAGAAAAAAAATTAAATTTGATTTAAATAAATTATAAATAAAAAAAAAAAAAATGTCTTATCGCTTATAATGGATAAATAAATACAAGCTTTACTTCACGATATCTTGCGATATCGCAACTTTTTGTAGCTTACTTTTGATCTACAACTTTGTACCGATCTTGCACGGAACACAACTTTTTGGCTTATAAAGCGGAAAAGTAGGTTATTCTATTTACTCACAAAAAGACATATTTTGAACAAGTATTAAATCTTATTTTTACTAAAAACTGCGCTCCAATTTTCAAACATAATAATCTACTTACCACCAGCAGACGATTCCAAACTAACTTCTTTTGATAATTGACTCACAAAATGTTGGGAATTCTAAGTAAAATCAAACGAGTCCGAATTCAGTGGAGTTTATTAACAGACTAAAAAAGTTTTACATAGTTCATAGTTTGAATATAAAAGTTAAGTTATTCACCACAAGGTGATATATTGGAAATGAGGAATTGCCAGTATTACATTTTCAACACAACCCCTCAATTCTAATTTACAATAAACCAAGCTTTTCTACAAATTGTACATGCTTAATCTTTTTTAAATTTTTGGTCAAAATGTCGGCTACCATTTCATCCGTAGGAATGTATACTAATAAGAGCTCTTTCCTTTCATAAACATCTCGAACAAAATGCATCCTAATGTCGATGTGTTTGCTCCTAGCATGGAACACTGGATTTCTTACCAGCTGTTGAGCACTTAGGTTATCGCCATATAAGGTTGTTGGTTTGGTAACTAAACTGCTAAATCCCATTTCACTGATGAGGTTACGCAGGAACACAATTTCCTTCGATGCTGAACAGAGTGCCATGTATTCTGCTTCAGTACTACTAAGCGCTACTGTCGGTTGCTTCTTAGATTCCCAGGACACCGGACTGCCAGCCAAGAAGAAAACGTGACCCGTAAAAGATTTTCTGTCATCGGTGTTACCACCCCAATCAGCGTCAGTATAGCCAAACAAATCCAGACCAGTTTTTCTGTAAATAAGCTGATAATGTTTTGTATTAGAGAGGTATCTTAATAAGTGTTTCGCTGCGGCAAGATGTTCACCATGTGGATTCATATTATATTGACATAATTTTATAACTGAATGAGAAATATCGGGACGTGTAGTGATACTGATAAAATTTAATGATCCGATTAAAGATTGGTATAATGTTTTGTCGACCTTGGAACAGTTTTTGCAGCCTTCACATTTTTTTAACAACGTACCAGGATCTATTGGTGTGCTCACTTTCTTGGAATCAGTCATGTTAAATTTCTTTAAAAGGTCCTTTATCAGCTGCTGTTGGCCGAGTTTAATTGCCCCCCTTGAACCATCTCTTTCAATTTCTATACCGAGAAAATGATTTAATGGTCCCTTATCCACGATGTCAAATTGCCGTCCTATTTGTTTTTTAATTGCAGCCATAAAACGCTCCTCCTTACATGCGAGTAGAATATCATCTACGTAGACAACAATTATAATAATACTCCCATTCCTATGCATAATATATATGCATCTATCGTTGACACAAGGAATAAAGCCCATGTCTTTTAATATGCGATCCAGCTTCAAATGCCACTGTCTTCCTGACTGTTTAAGACCGTATAAGGCCTTCTGAAGTTTACAAACTTTGTTTCGATTCGCCATATCTACAAAACCAGTTGGTTGATACATAAAAATATCTTCATCCAAGTCTCCATTAAGATACGCTGCAGTAACATCAAGTTGGTGTAATAGCAAACCAAATTCAACTGCCAACGCAATAACCAAACGTATGTTCGCATACCTTGCCACCGGAGAAAATGTTTCATAAAAATCAATGCCATACTTTTGTCCGCAACCCTTGGCAACGAGCCTAGCCTTATAACGCTCAATTTGCCCCTCCTTATTGCGTTTAATGTTGAAGACCCACATTGACTTAATTGCGCGTCTGTCTTTAGGTAAATCAACAAGTGTCCAAGTTTGATTTTTAGTAAGGGAACCGAACTCATTTTTCATCGCTTGAAACCATTTATTAGCATCCTTACCCTGAAGAGCTTCCTCTACCGTAGAAGGGCATTCATTATTAACAACCTCTTTCAAATAATTAATAGCATTATGCTCTCTAATATCTCTGCTGCTATCTATACGCACTCTCCCACTTCTTAATACTCTAGGACTTACTTCAGTAGGTTCTTCTTCTTCTAATTCTTCTTCATCTTCTTCTTCCTCTTCTTCTTCTTCATTACCATCCTTGTCAGCATTAGCATTTTTCATTCCAGCAGCAGGTTCAACAGCATCCGCAACAGCAACATCCAAATCTTCAGGTCCCAAAGCATCTTCGAAAATACTCTCAGCATCCGTTTCTGTTTTAATTTGTGGTACCTCGACTTCATTTTTGGAAGGTTCTGCAAGAAGGTAATCAACATCCTTACTTATTGTTTCAAAACTTTGCGTTTCGATAAATTTTACA
This sequence comes from Brachyopa scutellaris, assembly GCA_949775065.1. Classification (NCBI taxonomy): domain Eukaryota; kingdom Metazoa; phylum Arthropoda; class Insecta; order Diptera; family Syrphidae; genus Brachyopa; species Brachyopa scutellaris. The sequence continues at coordinate 25,220,419 of OX459112.1, forward strand.
TCTCGGCTAATATATACTTTACCAGTTTTGCGATCGTATAGGCGATACGCTTTGGAATTACTCGCATAGCCAATCATTACGCATTCGATGCCTTTTGGTTTAAATTTTGAGTACCCTGGTCGTTTGTTCAACATGAACGCTTTACAACCAAACACTCTCAAATGCGAGACAGATGGTTTAAAACCAGACCAAGCTTGAAATGGTGTAATTCCTTGTAATGTACTGCATGGTGAGCGATTTCTTAAATACACAGCAGTGTTAACTGCTTCTGCCCAAACACTTTCAGGCAGTCCTGATCCAATTAACATACAGCGGGCCATCTCTACGATTGTCCGGTTGGCGCGTTCCGCAACCCCATTTTGCTGCGGTGTATATGGTGCGGTTAGCTGGTGTCGGATTCCTTTGGATTCTAAAAATTTCGTAAACGACTTGTTCACAAATTCAGTGCCGTTATCGCTCCTAAGCGTCTTAATTCGTTTCGAAGAATGCGTCTCAACCATAGCTTTAAATTTCTTGAACATCTCTAGCGCTTCACTCTTTGCCTTTAAGAAATAAACGAAAAATTTCCTTGAAAAATCATCAACAAATAGCAGAAAATATTTTGCTCCTCCAATGGACATCTTCCTCATGGGGCCGCATATATCAGTGTGTATTAAATCTAAAATACCTTTGCTCCTATTCTGTTCACACACATATGGCAGCGAGCATAATTTTGCTTGCATGCATACTTGACATTCAATATTAAAATTATCGATTTTACCTTTAAATTTCAGACCACTCACCAAATCGTTTTTAATCATGTTGCTTAAACACTTTCCATTTAGATGCCCATACCTCTCGTGCCATAAATAAAAGTCATTTCCACTCGATCCCTTTGAACACGTGTACACATTAACCTCAACTTTCGAAATTTCACAAATGTACATGTTCTGCACCTTTTTCGCCGACAGTAAAATATTTCCATCCCTGTCTACGATTTTTGCATCATTTTGATCAAAAATAATTTGATTACATTTCTCTGCAGCTTTTGAGATTGAAACAAAGTTCATCTTCATCGTTGGTACATATAGAACATCTTTCAGAGTGACAATACCGTGGACTGTTTTTAAAATAACCTCACCAATGCCGTCGGATAAAACATGTGCATCGTTAGCTAGTGCGATCTGTTCAATGTGCGGGCGAAAACTGATATACATACTTTTATCACAGCATAGATGGCTTGTCGATCCACTATCAAAAATCCATGATCGGCTTGAGAGCCCTCCGATGCATGCTGCGTTTCTCATTGCAAACATTGATGTTGTCGCTTTATTTGTGTGCTTTTCTCTGCAATTAGCTGCAAAGTGTCCACGGCGATTGCAATTAAAACAGGTTCCTCTAAAATTGTGTTGATCGGCTCTCCCACGTTGTGGTTGTTGCTGCTGCTGCTGCCTTTGCGGTCTTCGGTTTCGTACATATAATGCCTGTTCTGGTGCTAAATTGTTTGATTCAATCCCGTCTCTTCTGTGCCCTTCTTCTAGAAGTTTAATCTTTAAGTTCTCACACGTGGGAAGAGTGTCTCGTGCTTCTATCGCAAGAACGAAATTTTCGTAGCTGGTGGGGAGGCTAGACAATAAAATTATTGATAATAGTTCATCTTGTAGCTCAATACTTATCTCTTTTAATTTTTCGACGAGAGATGAAAAATTATTAAGATGCGAGAGCACGTGGTTATTCTCTTGCATTTTCAACTGTAGGAGTTGCTTAAAGAGGGTTACTTTTCTTGCTGGTCCTTGTGGTTCATGAGTTTTTTTTAGAATCATCCACGCTTCACTTGATGTCTTGCAATTCTTAATATAGTTAAGTTGAGATGACTTCACGCATAGTAAGATGGTCGCCAATGCCTTCTCATCTTTGGTGGTCCAAGCAGTAGTACTCCCTGATTCTGGTTTTTCTTCTGATCCACATACGTACGACCACAATTCACTATGAATCAGCACGCTTTTAATTTGTAGCTTCCACGATTCATAATTTTTTTCGTCTAGTCTATCAATCTGGTACAAAGAGGACGCCATTACTTTTAGTTATTTCTTTGGATGCTTTAATTTTCTATCTCTTCTGGGCCCATAACCTTTGTTGGGAATTCTAAGTAAAATCAAACGAGTCCGAATTCAGTGGAGTTTATTAACAGACTAAAAAAGTTTTACATAGTTCATAGTTTGAATATAAAAGTTAAGTTATTCACCACAAGGTGATATATTGGAAATGAGGAATTGCCAGTATTACATTTTCAACACAAAATTTAAATAAAATCAAAACAAATAAAGGGATAAGGCCACTCTAGAATTTTTGAAAAATCGATTTTTTTTTTTTGTTTTAAATTGTCCCCGTAGACTTCAAGAATGATGTCCCAAATGATTGTGGTCGGGAAAAATCTCTTAGTACTCGGTGCAGGCATCGCAGATTATTCAAAACTTCAAACGCGTATATCTCAAAACTGCATTTTTTAAGTTTGCCGGAAACATAACTCAGACAATTTGTAACCGATTTAAAAAACCTACGTACTTCTATAGTAGTTATTATATAAAGTCAAAAGAAAGAAATTGGCTTATTATAATTGAAAAATTACAGGAGCTGTTTGTCCGGCCGTGGACACTGAAAAAAACGGAGATGTCATCGGAAAAACGCTGCACAGCCGCCATTTTGAAATTAATCGCTTGAAATTTTGTATACAGTCACTGACATAAGTAATAAATACTCTTTATTGGAATCTCGATTTATTTTGTAGTATTTCTGAAAAAAATATTCAAAAAAACCTTATTTTTTCGGCCTCTAGAGTGGTGGCCTAGCCGCTTAAGGGTGTTTACAAAATAAATTTATCACTGCAACCACCTCAAAGAAACTTCCACTTTAAACGCACGACTAGAAAAACCGGTTGCAAATAAAAAAACGGGATGGATCCGTTATGATAGTCTTACAATATGTAAACAATTTGGGAGGGGAAATAATCGAAAAAATACACATTTTTATTTTACCGTTTTGGCCATGTTTTTAGGAAAATTCGCCTGTGTGCGATGGAAGTATTGCTGTGACATATGAGTCAAACAATGTGTTTGGTTGGTAGAAGTATGCAACAATTTCCATTAACAAAATAAATAAGGCTGTTTACGTAATCGTTTAGGTAATTTTGTAGGTAAATAGGAACAAACAGCTAATAAGTGGAGGGCAAGAAGCTATGTAACTACTAAAAATAGAACGCTGAACGTGCCTAATACAATTGTCGCAAGTGGTGCAGCATGTTCATAAAGATGCAGTTCACTTACTGCAAATGAAATTCTCATCATCAAAAATTTTCAGAAATTCTGGTATATGCGGTAAACTTCTTATTTTCTTTATTTTTATTTTTTTTCCGCGTGCCGGTAACTTTCTCGTTCATGAGACGGCATGAGCCGGCGTTTCTTGAATAATGCGCTCAATATAGAAACCTGTCTCGATCGAGAGAAATAATAAAAACCGGACCTGTTTAAACTAAAGTTTATTGCTGTTAAAGTGCTTTAAATTTGGGCATTATAAATATTCAAAGCAAATATATTACATTTCATAAATATTGTTTATGTATATATTTAATAATTAAAACAAGAAATAAAAACAAATGCAGAGAAAAACACTTTTTGTCTTTTCTTTTGGGATAAAAAATGTTTTGATTTTTGATTTAGATTTTTTGTATCTTTATGATTTGAAGTATTTTTTCACTTTTTTTCTCTGCCAAAATATAAATCCATTTAAAGGTCTACGCTCTCGACTGTGACCGCAAAGTTTACCTGTGTGGCAACAAAATAGATAGCACAGGTAGGTTTTTTTTTTTTGTAAAATTGGCGTATTTTTAACTATTAATTATGCTAATAAAATTTATGCAATAAGATACTCTGTTGCAATATTAACTAGTATCTATAGGTAAAATAAATAACACAGATTTCCTTAAGTAGAAAATACAAAGCAAAAATATAATATTCTTAACATGCATTTTTGAGAGGTAAAACAAATAATACACTTTGGTCCAATTCATTTAATTCATAACAAAATCTTCTTAAGCCTTATAACACTTAAGAATAATTTAGTTAATATTATTTTACAATACTAGTACTTAGTAGGGTAACAATTATTTTAATAACGGTCTTATTACCGATATTTAGGATTGACAACGTTCTTAAGGTATGACATTCTAGGCTCTCTAACATCCAAAGATGATCCGAATTTGTAGCTGTAGATCTTTTAATTTTACTGTCCAAGTCATTCCACAAGTTCTCAATCGGATTGTGATTAGTGAGATTGTGCTGACCAACTTAAAACATTAATCTTAACCATTGCTTCACAGATTTATCAGTTTGCTGCGGGTAATTGTCGTGCTTAAACTTTCATTTCAACGGTATTTACTCTTCTGCATACGGAAGTACAACACTACTCAGGATTTGTTAAATTAACTTAAGGAACAAGATCTTTGTGTGCTAAAAAGTACCTCAATCATAATAATTGGTGGTTAAATTAAATAAAACTTCGAGAGAAAAAAGGTGTGCTATTTAAATTGTCTAGACTAAGTTAAACAGCATTCACAAAATTACGTTAATTTTGTTATAGTACACAAATTTAAAGTGAAAAATCTGTGGTCACAAACCATAACAGCCAAAGTCGAGTTAGGACGAAATTGAGTTATAAGTTTCATTGGATTCACAATGCTATTATGACAATTTTTTTTTGTAAAATATTAGCAATAAAATGGCTCTTAGGCTTTTTGAACATAGCAAAAACCTAACAGCTTAAGTCGATTTATGAAATACAAGACCGATTTAAAACTTCAAACTGTTCTCCTGAAAAATGTGCAAAACCGACTTTGGCAGTTATGGTTTGTGACCACAGAAATATGCCGATACCTTACAGTGCAGTCCCGACAGAAAAAAGTCCCTTTATCTAATTGCTTATTTGAACTATATGAACTAAAGTGTATTGAACGCATTTTCTGAAACTGTGCTAGGTATTTAGTTTGTCGCCACTCTACATACTCATACAAATGTATGTAAGTACATATTTATGTATATCCATAGGTTGTTTGGATAAAACTGGAATAAAACTCAAGTCTCCGATTATGTTAGATGTGTCTACCAATTGATTGTCTCAATGACGATTCGTCAATCAGAATACGCCTATGTGAAAATGATCTAGATTAAAGGCAAAGAAAAAACGCATAACAATTTTTTCATAAAGTTGCGTACCTTCGGGGAGCTACGTAAGGACATTTCCGCTATGCAAATACTGATACTATGGAAATGCGAACTAAACGCTGCAAGTAACACCTTTTCTAAGTCTCCAGATATAAGCTTGACATTTTTAGCAAGGTATCCAGTGTACTTTCACCTCTAATGGAATGTAATAACTTCGTACAAGCTGAGGTCATATCTGTTATTCCAATTCAACGCTTAAAAATATTCATAGCTACATGTGTATGTACCTCCAGTCCAGTCAGTCTGCTTTTGTACAAAAACACACACACGCCGAATGGTTAGAACACTACTCAACACATTCCACCTGGTTACATGTATGTAGATACAAATTTCCATTCTCACAGAAATCCTGGTCAGCGTAAAAATGTCTTATTGAGACATACAGGTTTTGCAAAGAAACAAAAAAAAAACGTGTGCATAACATTGCGTGTACTCGTATTTCCATGACAGTCTAAAAAAGTGAGCCTAGTTTAACCACATTTTTTTTTCACCTTTTTAATGCATTCTTGTGTCAGAGTAACAAATTTACTAACAAAATTACAAGGTACGAGTATCGGTGCGGCAAACCGTGATTTCGTTAGCGGCGCGGCGGATGGTTAAATAACAAATTCACTGACCTGAAATCAGATACACATACATACGAGTAAATAACAATGCTCCAAAGTGCACTGCAGCATTTGCCTTGGATACGTACTCGTATCTAACGAATGGATTGAAATGCAAAAGTAAATTTCGGATACCCGACACTCTCTTGCAATGTTAACTGTCAGTTTGTTCAGATATTACTTTTTTTTTTATTTCTAAGTTTCATTCGCTTTCTCATAAAACAAAAAGGCGAGATCAAAACAGAAAAACAAAAAGTATCTACATATCTAATACTTTTGCTTTGTTTATACGTCTTTAATATCTCTGAGCCGTTATTTATTTATTCTTTTTTGTTATTTGTTTTTTTGCAAGGCTAAAAGATAACGAAAGCTATTGAAATTTGATTCATCGGCTTGACAGTGGGAAGAGTCAGACACCTGACACAGTAAATTAAATTAACTGGAATACTCGTACCTTCCTACGTTCATGGCGTGTCTGAGTTCTGGTGGCTGGTGTACGTACATGTATGTATCTAGATACAAAGTTACAGATTGACTAATTCAACCTATATATGGGAAAACTGGAAACTGTCAGTTGAGAAAACCTTCTTTATTGTTTACATTAAACGGGATATACAGTTATGCAATTAGAATTGCAGACAAGTGCAAAAGTTAAGCTGAATACAAAAAAAAAAAGAGTTGGTTTCTTTCAAAGAACAGTCCAATAGTTAATTGTTTCGAAAATATGTCGTTGTTTAGAAAGTTCACATCGGTCAGTCGACCATCATTTAGGTCAGTGTGCGAGAAACTGTAATGACCATCGAGTGGTCAGAGCCCGGTAACAATGGAGCCCATAGCTACTAGCTGCAATAAAGCCACATATCCATATGCATGTATAAGTATACGTATCTCTGGCCTGTAACGTCAGTCAGACGGAATGTCGGTCAGTGACTAATCCGAAGGGGAAATGAATTATTACACAAAGTGTTGTTTAATCCAAGAGTGCTGAGTGTGGTTTTTATTCCCTTTTTTGCGGATTTTCATGTGTCTGACTTTTTGGTTGATAATTAGTAGTAAATCCGTAAAATTTGGCGCCACATTAAAATGTTTTAAGCGATAAGTAAGCACATACATATATGTAGCATGTGAGAACAATAATTGGTAGAACACTACTACATACGAGTTGTAGTATGAATTAACACATTATTATATAACGAGTTGTGGTTTTGCTTGGTAGCTCATCTATACTTTGGTATTTAATTTTCTTTTTTATTTAGTGGCTTTGCATACGCTATTGTTTTATAGATTTTATGGAAAGAAATATATAGGTAGGTACACAGGTTTTGGTTTAAAATGTCAGATGCATGTAACAAAAGATCACCAGTTCGCTTTGAATTTTTAAGCTTGCTATTTATTGATTACCGTTAACGCCACAATATTAATATATTATTACCACTTACGCTGCTCCAAGCAGTCGACATTTATTGATGGAAACTCCGGAGCCAGTCAGGAGTGCTACGTACGAGACTATCGCAATGTGAAGTTGTTGAGCCTCGTAACATTTTTTGCAGCAAATCGAAATAATATATGGTGAAATGTAGCACAAGGTTTTAAAAACGGTTCAATCGCCAACAAAAGCGACCTCGTGGTAATTGAGAATTCAGAGAAGGGGAACGTCGACGCAAAATATTTATTGATTGCGGACCGATTGACTGTCCCGGAAGAAGAAATGTAGATAGTATTGGACTTAAGTGTCTTGGGTAGCTAAGGACAACGGATTCAGAATGGCAAACAAATAGCAGCTACCGTGTCGAACCAAGCCACCTCATTAGATCAACGAGAATGTAGGAAGTAAAATTGGAAATAACGAAAGAACTACACTTTAGTATAGACGAAAGCCAAAAAACAATGCAAGTTCTGGACGGCTGCAGAAAAAATCACATTAAAAGGACTTTTTTTTATATATATAATCTACACACACTAAAGGGGATATGAATACCCTTATAATGTTTACACACAGCGCGAGCACATGAAGAAAAAGAACGAGAGACAGACAGATCGACGCAGTGATAGAAAACTCAGATGTTAGGTTTCAACGAACTCTATGGGTGGTGTCCAGGATAACTGGAGAGTTGTGTATTATTGAAAGCTTTGCCATTGCTTATGATTCACAGAATTTTTTTCCAGATGTTTCCTATTATAGTTTCTGCGATCAATTTCTTTAGCCATACCACCACTGCCAGTGTTATGCCTTCGCAGTTGGTTTTGATATTAGCTTCTGAAACTGATCAACTAATTTTTATTTCGTGAGAAATAAATATTTCGATGTTCTGTCAGATGTTCCAGAATGTTTTTAAAAAAAGGTAGGCCAGCCAATTTCAATGACTTAACACGTTCGCGGACACGTGATTTTCGTTTGGGGACGCTAGAATGACACACGCTTAAAAAGAAATGAAAATTTGTCTTTGGTATGACAAATAATGCTGGAATATGGAAGTTTAATGTATTTCTCGTCGGGGTATCCCGTCTTGTACCAACAGACCTAAAACTCTTTGACGGCATATGCCGTCATGACCCGCTAGTTTCCTCAACCATTGACGGCATATGCCGTCTTGTCCGTGTTAATACATATGACACTTCAACTAGAACATCGCAGTCTTACAACTACAACAAAAACCGAAACTGGAAGGGATTAGGTGTCTCAGGTAAGATAAATCGAAAAATTATAAAAAGATAACTGGATAACTATCCAGATCTCGTAAATCTATACAGGCTTAGTTGTTGTTATATTTAGCATGGAAAACATGTTGCTGAAACATGTTAGGTCTATATAGATTTGAAAAAAAAAAACACGCCTAATATATTCATTCCCATAATTTTTAGACTATTAGCTCGAGAGGCTTTCTTCTTCTCAATCTCCGAATATTTTCTCTTACATTCAAGACGGTCTCCATCTCGCAGTTAATGTGATGAACGTGGACAAAAATTATTTTCGTTTAATTAAAAATTGGTTCGGAAACAAATATCCTATATCCCAAAATTCGCGCAAGATTCGGAAAAAGCGACAACGTGACATCTGACAGTTCAGAGTTATTAAAGATGGAGTGCCACATGAAAGTACAACACGTTGAGCAATAAAGTTCTTCAGCGATGAGGCCTTTTTCATCGTGATGATGATTGTGAAATTGTCGAATTTGAGCTTCAGAATATTTACGAGTGATTTTTTGAGAAACAAATGCATTCACGTGTTCACGCATTCACAATTTCACTTATTACGACACTTCATGACAGGTGGCCAAATACTGGAGACGGCCGGAATAAGGCGACTCTATCCTGTTTCTTCTGGCGTGAATTTTGGGACATCCTTTAGTTCTTGAAATATTTTGTTGCGATACTAGTCAAAGGCAAAAAATTTACATTTTGCCATAGAGTCCCTCAAATAGACGTCACGTCCCTTTGGTATCAGTAAATCCGATTGTTAAAATATGTCTCTTCAAAGGGTAAGAAGGACAGTTCCCAATAATTTGTAAACCTCTATACCTGCAGGCTTTAATGGTCCTACTTCCACTGAATATCGAAGGCAATTAATAGTTGCAACCTACTATCAAACAATTTAAGCATCGTCGCTTCATACAGCTACCTTATGATTTTACCTTCATTATTTGTGTAATGCAAAATAAAACTTTTCTTCCTTCTTGCCTGTGAGTTTGCACCTTTTCACTTTTGCACCGAAATCAAAAGACTGATTATGAAAGCAATTAAAATTAACGAAAACAAACTTAATAGTCAAAATGTAGTTCCAAAAACAAATGCAAACACCGGAGAAACTTAAAAATAAAAACAAACAAACATAAGCAAAATTATAGTTTCTTCAGAATTTTGAATTTCCCTATAGGTACATAGAGATGTATTCTTGTAAACTATGTATGTATATATGTATGTAGGTAGCAAAGCATAAATTCTGATTGGAACTCTTCGTGTCTGTGTGATGTTTGTTTGTCACTATTTACTGTATAGCGTACACAATTACGCGATTGAAGGTGAAAAATATGACTTAGGTGCGAATTTAAATATTTGCGTAGCACTTCAATGGAATCCTTTATTTGAGAGCGCATACAGGATTCTATTGTGGTAAACGATTTAAATTATAATTAATCATCACCACGTCAACAGTAAATAGATTTGCAATCATGGTATGAATATACATACTTGGATGTGTACCTAAAAGCATTCCGAACAAAGCGATAATGTTGCCCTTGAAAATTAATATACCTACATAAAACGGAGGGGTAGCCTTTTCAAAAAAAAAAAAAAAGACTCGGTCATCTGATACCTTCTTTAAGAAAAAAACGTATTTTCCGTTTCTGGGGTTTGGCAAACACATTCGTTTCGAACATCAGGTGCACAAATTTTCATTTTTTCTGTTTCCTTTGTCATATGAAAGGCTTTGTGTTTTTAAGGGAAACAATGATAACGGAGCAAGGAGAGTTCTCAGAAATTCGTTTTTGGACACAATTTTGGAATACGGATATGAATGTCAAGCACAGGTTAAGGTTTTTTTGTGTTCAAAGGAAGTCTTTTAGGTACTTGTGCTTGTTTTTATTAAAATTCAACTTCATACGAATATGATACATTTTTGATCACACGCGATGCACTTATCTACATGAAAAGAAAAAAAAGTTTTCGTACTTAAGAAACTGTGGCGAACTTTTGTGAGGACTTGCGTGTATTGTTTTTTTGGATTGGAAGTAATTAAGCCACAGTTGGAAACGTTTATTCCACAAACAAGAAAAGTTTACAATTGCAACTCACTCGAAGGAAACATTTTGCAGACAGGAGAATAGTTCAGAAAATATTATACCATTGCATGCAACGAAGGAAGGAATTGTTTCGTTAGGTGATGTAAAAAAAAAAAACACATCTGTGCATTTTCGTAGCTGTACCTATGTAGGTACTGGGCGTTTGCGAGCCAAACCGCATCTGGTCGAATTCGATTGAATATTTTACGTCTGCATCAACACGCTTCACTCTTCGAAGAGATATTTTTAAGCGAGGTGAATTTAAGTTTAAGTAAGTTATCTATGAAGTGTTCGACAGTTCAGTGAAAGCAAAAATAAATAAGAAAAATTATAAAAATACGAAACAATCTTTACAATTCTGACCAGTAATCAGAATACCACTTATGTGACAAAGAGAATCTAATATTTATCAAAGCTCCTTATGATACTATATAATAAAGCAGTAACGCTCATTTTGTAAACGCGGCTGTATCTCAGACTGGAGTCTAAACGGCTGGGCGGACTTGCTTGAAACTTCATATCTGGGGTCTGTGGGACTATGCCACAAGGCCAATTTGGAATTTTCATTCTAACCCCAAAAATTATGGTACAGTCGAACCCGAATAATATCACATCGCTTAGAAGCACAAATCGCTTTATATCACAAAATGTTTAAGCCAGATGTCTTTTTTATATAATTCGTATTGGAATTAAACCTCTTTATAGCGCCTCGTTTAATATCACAACCCGCATAGAGTCATTCAAAAATAAGCCTGACGAAATCATTTCTTAGTAAATTTGTCCGCTTAATATCACACATTATTATGGCAAATGCAGTTGCCGTACATATTGGCTTGGAAGTATAATTTTATGTGCTAGTGTAGTCAAAGCTAATACATAATAGAGATGAAACTCATAACTGCAACTTCATCCTCATCTTCTGTTCTTATTGTAGTCTGGTTCAAATAGTGTTTCCGTTTCTCCTGTTATATAACTCCGAAAAAGTGATGTACTGTTTCCTGTTCCCAGAAAATGTTTAGACCATTTCTTCTGTTAGTTTACTTTTTATTATTAAAAACAAAATTAGAAATGGAACGCTAATAAAAAACATCAGCAACAAATAATCTACGGTGTAAACCCAAAGCAATAACATACCTGGGTTGTTGATTGGCAGATTGGCACTACAAGTCCACCATGACAGTAGGTCCGTTCGCGAAAACTACGAAAAGAAAAGCTACGAAAACCCGTTCGTTTACGCAACAATTTCGTAATTTTTCGTTAAAAAGAGAGTGTAAAAAATCTCACCAAGCTGCGAATTTTACCACAAGAAATTTCTTTGGGCAGATGACATGAAAACTGTCAAATCACATACCATATATTTTGCATTTTTTGTTGTTCAACGCGTTCGTTTAATTTTTCGTAATTTTCCTATCGTTGAGAAAATTTCACCCCCACTTTTCGATATTTGATAGAAAATACATAAGTATTTGGTGCAAAAAGCACGCGAACGGACCTAGTGACATTGACATTGACACTGCTTTGAAGTGCTTTTTATTAGGCGTGTTTTTTTTTTTAGCCTATATAGAATAAAAATAAAAATTTCAATACATAATACAACAAAACCTTATATTGAAAACATGTTGCTGAAACATGTTTATTCTATATAGGCTTAAAAAAAAACACGCCTAATTAATATCACAATTTGAAAAAAGTAAAGTTAGCCGTTGCCAATTTCCGCGATTTTATGTTTTCTTGGTTATGTAATCCCAATTTAAGCACATTATTATATAATATTATCTATTTAACGTTTACATACTTTGTATCTAATCCCAATTCAAGTTGAATTCAGGGAAAAAGACAAAGTATGAACAGAAGTTTGCAACGCAACAAACGTTTTTTCGACGAACCTGACAAAAGTGGACTTTATTATACGACATGCTGGATTCATTTTATTTACTCTACTTTGGGTAAAAACAAAATATTTTCTTTAAAATTAATAAAAAAAATTGCCGAAGTTATCACTACAGATGAGTTTTTGATGAGCGATAGTAGTTAATTCTTGTTTGAAAAACTTACTAATTAAATAAAAATAATCTAAAGTAAAAAAAAAAATGTTTTTGTTTTTTTTTTTGAGATTATTTAACGTAACTTCTCTTTTGTACTGGTTTCTTGTTTCGTTTACCACGATTTTGTTTAACACGATATTTTTCAGGAACGTAACCCCCGTGTTAAGTGAGGCCCACCTGTAAAATGTTTTGAGGCCAATAAAAAGCAGCTGGGCAGTATACAAAACTGTAAAAGTAAATGCAGTGAAATCTCTCGTTAGCGGACAACCTGTTTAGCGGACAACTCGCATTAACCTTTTTGGAGAACAAATTTCTAATTTTCCATAGAAAATGAGTTCTTATAAACGGACAGCACCCATAATCAGACAAAAAAATCCGGTCCCGTGGCTGTCCGTTATTTTTTATAATTCACGCGCGATAAAGGGGTTATGAATATACCCTTAAAATGATTTGCACAGCCCGGGCCGTAAACATAAAGAGAGATTTCACTATATGCACAAGGATTTCATTTCTCTCTCTTTTTCATTATTATAAACCTTTGAAAGCTGTAATTTGGACGAACTTAATTAATTTCGATTGCTTTTCAAATATTATTCTACATTTCAATAAATTAAATTACCACTTTTATTTCATTCTAAATCTAAAGGATGTCTTGGAAAATTTGTTAGCTTTTCTATGGAAATGTTGGCTTTATTAAATAATCTAAATAAAAATCGTAAAAAGAATTTTGGCATGATATGAACATATCTGCACTCGTGAAAATGGAATAACTAAAAACCCACTTTCTTGTAATAAACCAAATCACAAAGGAATAATTAAATTTACAGCTACTGTCAAGTATGCACAAAACGGCCGCCGAAGAAAAACAAAATAAAAGAAAAAAAATCCTTGATGTTGCATTTTGCATACCTGTACAACTACATCGGGAAATTCCAACGAGTATGATCGTAAAACAGGTAATCCACAAATGTGCCTTTGTTATCCTTTGAAAGCTGGAATAATGCCGCCTTTCTCGTTCTTCCATTCTTGTATGTGTGTCGATGTGTTTAATCTTAATAACTGGGTATGGATATGAACAATTTTTCACGGCAATTTTTTTTTTCTTTGCTTTAGCAAAAATATCACAACAATTTTATTTTATTTTAATTGAAACTAAACATTTTGAATTTATTTTATTTATTATTTACTTCTGACGTAGCATGCATTTTGTAGCACAATTAAAACAATTTTATATCGTTATCTCTTTCGCACACGGTAAATAACACGTTTTAAACCCGTTTGCACGACGGCGATCGCATGAGCAAACCACAATTCAAAACGATCAACGACTTAACTCACTCACACTATTATTCGATTGCGCGCTCGTACTCGTCCCTCTGCCGTGTTCCGTGTGGTTACAACGATAGAACAATGAAATGCATAGATGTGTGCGTGTGTGTATCGATCAACACACCTGAGCGAACGGAACGGTGCGTGTAGAGAAGGGAACGAACTGCTTTTCTTCCGTTTACATTTTTTTTTTGTTGATAGATAAACTTCTATTTAAAACCACTCGTAACTCGTATCTCCGTTAACACATTGCATAAACAAATTAATTAAGTGTAACACAAATTAAGTTATGTTTCACGCCTTCTTTAATTTATATTCTCACTTTAACTTCACATTCTTGCACTATTTTCAGAGACGAAAAATAGTTTACCTTTTCTAAGAAAAGAGCATTGACACACACTGAAGCTAGACACAGAAAGGAGCCACCTGTAGATTCATCTTTTGGGTGATTTATCTTAAATGCATTCGTTGGGTTTAGATGAACACAAGATGTTTGAATTACTTATGAAAGATGTAATTTCTTATTATCCGTTAAAAAAGGTTAAACTATTCGAATTCGGCGCGAAGTACACGATGCAAATTACCAACCGACGCTTCACAAATTAACCGCTGACAAACCACAAACTCCGAACACACGGCACATAACACGTCAACGAACAAAACCAAACTGAGTTGAATGGGTTCTTTGTTGAGTGGAATACCATTAAAATGGAAAACCGGTTTGATGAAAATCCACTCAACCATTGCAGATGTTTTTGAGTAAATGCAAGGAATAGGCAGCGCCATGCTGTGGGGAATAGGAAAACACACGATGTAAACAAACAGAGAAAAATGCGGCAACAAAATATTCGTTTTTGATTCTTGGAGTCAAAGTAACATGCTGCGGAAACATTTGAGGCGGAATGGATTTCCACTCAAACAATTCATGTTTATAATGCGAGTGCCGATGAATATGGTTGCCAGGTCGCACACTTAAATATGAATAGTGCGATTTTTATTTTTATTTAACGAAAATAATTAAAAAAAAAAAAACTATGAATTATAATTTTAAGGAATTAAAATCAAGTTGAAGTCTGTTGGTGGGATATAAAAGATGGGCAATTACTTGTGAACGCAAAAAGAACACTTCTTCTGAAGAACTTTAAATCAGAATTATTGAGTTATCAGACAGGCAAATTCGATACGTAGCGTACACTTACACGTCTGTTATGTATGTATGATCGGGTAAGAGAATCCCAGATAAAATTAATGTCATTAGTCTCCCGATCATCGCGCTTAAACATTTATGTTACGGCAGATGCTCTATTTCAGTACTCATAATTTGTTTGATCAATTTTACAGAACCTGCGCCATCCTAGTTTCCATATCATTCTCTATATTGTATGACGGTATGGAAATCTTGCGTTGTTAACTGAAGTTATTTCTTAACTTTAAAGCAAACTCTAGAGCAACGTTTCTCAATTTTTAAGAATGTGCGGACCCCCAGCAATGAACTTATCAATCGGCGCTGCGGACCCCTTCCCAATAATAAAATTTACAACATTCGGTATAAACTTTTAAACTTTGTTTCGTGGGTTTTGTAACTGAAACTTGGTTCGTGCATTTGTTATTGAGAGGGGTAGGAAAATGGTATGAAAAGAAATGAAGTTATAAGTAAATAAAGTTAATTTTCGTTATGGTTAACAACCTTTGTTTGTGTTGCATATTGGAATGATATAATGTCGTATTTTTGATGATTTATTGAAAAGCGGTCGCGGACCCCTGGATGTCCGCGGACCACTGGTTGAGAATCGCTGCTCTAGAGTAATAATAGTCGTGTTTTGTTTGCTATCCTGTATTAGGCTTAACATGTTTCAGCAACATGTTTCCCATGTAAAATACAAGAAAACCTCAGACTGGATAACTATCGAGGCTTGGGTTTTGTTATATTTTACATTGAGAGCTTTGTTTAGTCCTATCCTATATAGGCTAGCAGACAAAACACGCCTAATCTTAAAAGAGACTATGAAAGTCGAAATTTCCGAAAAGCATTTAGGTACATTTTGAAAAAAAAAAACGCAGCGAGCTTTCACGAGATTTTTAAAAGCCTGGAAGCATCGTCATAAATAAACTTAAACTTAACAGTACACATTTTAAGCAAATATATTTTCTTGCCAATCACCTGTTGTAGTAGGTATATACTTGGGCGGCAAGCTGCGGCCTGGGTGTTAATACAAGCAAAACCGAAATTATGCTTTAAACCACCAAAATCAAAATACAAACCTTATATCTTCCCAAATTGAAAGGGCAAACACACTTACTATTTTCGGTACAGAGTATTTAGGCGTTGTCCTTGACTTTAAGTTTAATTCGAAGAAGAATATAGCTATGTACGTAGAGCTACGGGTCATGAAAGCATGCACAGCTATTTACGTGCTGGACTGCTAATCCATATGGACCTAGGAAAATGCTACACACTACCAAATGATCTGATTATGTCTCCAACTGATAACGATATCGCCAATCCTAACTTCAAGAAGCTCTTCGTTGCTAGCATCCCAAGCAGAAAGGGATGGAAGCGAGGGAGAGTGGTGACAGATTTTGATACACTGGTAGGAGCGGACAATTTCCCGCAAAAACTCGAAATATCGAAATCTTATCACCTACCGAATTTCGCTAACGTCTTTCAGGCCAGCGACCCTTGATGCTTGTCACACCCTACACCTACACCCAAACACAACATTGCTTTTATTAAAGACATCTAAGCCGCAATAAAAGGTATGAATTCAGCAATCAACTCATCAAAACTGGCTGATTAATGCCAATAAAAACTTAGGTAATCGCTTATGCAATCAGGCTAGAGTCACTCTTCTCTGGGTTCCAGGTCATAGTGCAATAGAGGGTAACGAGAGAGCCGACGAACAAGCCAGGCGAGGGGCAGCCCTTAACACCGCACTAGCGGAAAATGTTCATATTCCTATACGTGCTTTTAAGGGCAGTATACTTTCACATTTTCAAACTATCTGGTCTCAGATAGTCCAGTCTCACAAACTGTGTCATGTCCAAAAATATCTGGCCAAATTACAGTAGGTGAAAATCATATGAGCTGCTAAAAAGAACTCGCGTAGACATCGTCAATAGGAGACCATGCAGCCAAACTAGCGATGAAAAAGGGTCGCTTATTCATTTTCTGTGGAAATGTCCAGCTCTAGCGAGAACCAGGCAACTATTTCTTCGAATCAAATAGATATCCGAGGTGGATACAAATATCTTAAACTACATAACCCGTGGTGTTCAAAACGATGCCCATTTGCGCTACCACTACTTCTATGTACTTACCTATGTATACCTACCTACCTGTTTTATTGACTTAGACACCTGTTTCAACTTCTAAACAGAGATCCAAGCGTCCTATAAACTACCGAGAAAATCAGTACAATCTAAAAGAGCGACTTTAAATTACAACCCCGTTTGAAAACAAATCACTCGTACACTTTCTCGCACATATTGTCTACCATATCATCCTCAAAAACAACCACAAAAGATAAATGCTTATTCCTATTCCTGCTGTCATTCGACTAACAAAATACCTACTCGCTTTAACTGTAGAACTGTGAGTCTATAAGCACACTTCCCACTTCTCAGGATATAAGGAATTGTATGTCTGCCGCTGCAACTGCAGGGTGCAAGATTAAGTCCGATTTTAGACGAAAGTGTCCGAGTTCCTTCGGGCGAAAATCAAATGGTAAGGTTCCGGAACATTGAGCTTATTCCTAATTGCGAGAGGAAAAATTAACTTTACTTTAAGTTACAAGTCATTTGGCAAACTTTAACTTAATCTGCAGCCGTTAAAGTGAAAAGTGCTACAGAGAAACTAGGAAGTAACTTTGGTTCCATGCACAGTTTTAGGTGCTGAAGACTTTTTTGTAAGCAAATGGATGGAGTTAACGAAATCTATATGAGAAATTAGAGAAGTGTTAATAACCTTAACCATGTCAAAAAGGACTTCAATCCAAAAATGTAAAACTTACATTAGACAGTAAGTAGATTCGCTCTTTGCATAACTCATGCATAAATCTTTCTGCTAAAATTGTATACATTTTCCATTTTTGTAGATACATATTCCTTTTGTCGCATGTGTATTGCATCACGACCCCTGTTGAACCACACATTTATATCTGTCTTCGTACGCCTATTTGGCTTCAAAAATACGTTGCTATTTAGAGCACACAATCTACAGAACTTTAGGATGCCTCCAATACGGCATTTGTGTATGTTGACTTCAACCAACAAGTGGCCCGCTCTAAGCAAACAACAAAAAGACGGAAAATATTTCATCTGGAATTCCTCGGTTCCGTATAGAGTGGAAAACCAAGAGATAATGCTACGCATTGTGACCGAATGATTTATAAGACTAATTACTCCTTACTACGAGCATGCTACTTGTTTCTGTCTTTCCAGACATGGTTTTTTTTTTTGTTCTTCTTTTTTGTGTTTTACGCTAAAGAATTAATCCAAAGTCGAAATGCTTGTTGTTGTTGTGCCTCTCCATGAGACTAAGTGACCTCTTTTCGTGAGGAATTGTTTTACTTTCATACAGTTAAGCAGTGTTTGCGTCAGGTTATCTTTAAGGTAAACATTTAAATATGTAACATATTTTGAATAAAGAAAAAACTTCAGTTTCAAGAAAAAAAATACACACGTTGTGTCAAACTATTGTTGAAATTCAAAAATTTCTATTTGATATAGTCTCTTCCATATGACTTTCATCTGCTTTTTAATCTAAGAAAAAAGTTTTGGCAGGACAGATATTTTTGAGGTATAAAGAGGTCGAAGCTGTAGGTAGTGCAAGCAGTTGTTTAAGGCTTAAGTAAGAATTTTTTAAAATTGAATTTAAAGACAATAGAGAAGGAGTATATTGACCAGGGGAACATAATTTTAATTTGTAAACTTCCAAGTTTGTTTTCTTGCTTTTTTTTTTTTTGTTTTCCCCTGAGGGTAGGTGAAAATCTTCCATAGACACTATGAGAATAGCAAGCGCGTGCTCATAGTAGTGTCAGATTCTTACTGACCAAAAACACCACCCTTCGATATAAATTTGTTAGATATTGCAACTAAGTTATACTACTTATCAAGCAATTTTTCTATCACGAAATATAAACGTTTGGCAGGTTACTTTCCAATGAAAGATCCTGCATATTCCGCAATTTAGATGCGGTTAATCCTTATCTCGCCAAGTCGAAAGGTTTTGTCCTTTGTAGTCGGCGCAATAAATTGCTCTCATCCAAAATAAGTAGGACTGTATTATTAACATGTTCGATTAGTCGGTTTCTATGTTTTCGCGCGAAGCTTCTAGTTTCTGCTTCGATTGTCGGAATTCCGAGATCCCTGTGGATATCGTCGTTTCTAGCATACCACGGTGCTTGGACAATTTCTCTAAGCACTTTATTTTGAAAGGTCTGTAAAATATTGGCATTTGTTTTCTTGGTACAACCCCAAAGTTGTATACCGTAAGTCCACCACATCCACAAATGAGAAAGACTCTCTAGGCTACTGTTGTGCAACGTTTTTATTGAGAATGTAAGGCAATAACGCCCAAATCGATTTGGAAATAACTCCCAAAAAAATTACTAACACCCAAAAATAAACAACAAAATGGAAATAAAGCCCAAAAAAACTTTGCCTAAATATATAAGACCAATGAGAGAGTACTACTAAACTCTCACTTAGATGTTAAGATGATATTGTTAGCATGTAAGAGTTCAGTTAATAAACCGCAGTTGAACAAATAAGGTGTGGTTTCAATCAGAGTGCATAGACACAACAAGTTGGCGACGAGGAAAAAAAAAAGAAAAAAAGCGTGTCGAATATTATAAGCGTCAATAAAAAAAAAAAAAAAAAAAAAGTGAAGAATAAAATGACACATTTGATCGGCAAACTAGAAGAATTCGATCCAGGGGATGATTTTGAATCATACGAGGATCGGCTTCGAATTTATTTTACGATTAATGAAATTAAAGAGAGAAAACCATTAATTTTACTTAGCTTAATCGGGAAAAATTCATTTAAAGTGCTTAAGTCTATAGTACAGCCGAAGGATCCCGCATCGATGCAATATACTGAGTTAATCGATGTACTTAAACTTCATTTTGCACCACGCTTAAACATCAGAGCAGAACGGTACAAATTTAATAAAGCGGTACAGCGAGATGGGGAAACGATAACGGAGTTTATAATACGGCTTAAAGCGCTCGCCCAAACATGCGGTTTCGGAGAATTTCTTAAAAAAATAAAAGAAATTGAATTCTCGGGCAAGGCAAAATGCTGCGAGAGTTGGGTGAAACCGAAGCCAGTTATTCCGGTCAACCTCAAATCACACGCGATAGATGATGCGTTAGTCGATCGCTTCATTGCGGGAATACGTAATGGTGAAATCCAACGTGCGCTATTGAATGACGAGTCCCTAAATTTTGAAAAGTCATGTAACATTGCATTAACCATGGAAATGTCGCAAAAAGAGTCCAAAACGTTGCATCAAGGTCCACTACCGGAATTTGCCGTACGAGAAGTCAGCTCTGGGAACCACAACCACAACAGTAGTAAATACAGTCGAAGTCGAAACAGTAGATCACATACATTCAACGCTGGAGGAAGGCAAAACCATCAACAGAGGCCAGGAGACGGAGTCCGAAGAAGTGGAAAGTGTTTTCGTTGTGGGCGTTATCATGATCCAAGGGAATGCCCAGCTGCTGAATGGACATGTTTTAGTTGCGGTGTGAAGGGCCATACTTCAGTGGTCTGTAAAAAGAAGAGGATAAACACGATCCAGTCTATAAATGCAGTCGAGTCGAGAGGTGAAGTTAAAATTCTGGCAGTGGAAGGGGTGAAATTGGAGATGGAAATCGATACTGGAGCTTGTTCATCGTTGATAAGTTACGTAGATTTTAGCAAAAAATTTTCACATTTAGAATTATATAACATCGATGATCAATTTATTACAGTTACCGGTGAATCTATCAGTGTAAAGGGAAAAATCAATGTCCGAGTGCGGTACAGAAATGACGAATGGATGCTGGGATTGGTGGTCATCGATAGTGTACGCCCATTTACACCATTAATGGGTAGGTCATGGCTTAATGTGATAGTTCCCGATTGGAAAGATCACATTTTTGGTAACTCAGATTGTCAAGTGAGTAGTGTACGTGAGAATTTTTTAGATTTTATAAGAGAAAAATTTCCAAATGTCAATCAAACTCAGCCAAGTAATTACATTAAAGGATTTAAAGCATCAATCGTCTTAAAGCAAGATACAGTGCCAATATTCCACAAAGCTTATCCAGTACCCTTACGGATAAAAGATCAGGTAGGAAATGAGCTAGATCGCTCGGTAAAAAATGGAATTTTAGTTCCTGTTAAGACAAGTGCTTGGGCTAGTCCCATTGTATGTGTTCCAAAGCAGTCTGGGGAAATTCGTATATGTATGGATTGTCGGGTTACTGTGAATAAATTTATTGTTACTGAACACTACCCTTTGCCCTTTATTGAGGAAATTTTTGCTAGTTTGGCAAACTGTTCAATTTTTTGCACACTGGATTTGTCGGGGGCGTATCAGCAGCTCCTAGTGGAAGAAAACTGTCAAGAGTATTTAGTTGTGAACACTCACAAAGGACTTTTTAAATACACGCGATTACCATACGGGCTAAGCAGTGCGCCGTCGGCTTTCCAATCGATTATGGACCAAATTTTAAAAAATGTAGAAAATGTATTCTGTTTCATAGATGATATTATTATTGGCGGCAAAGATAAAGATGAGTGTCGTGTAAAATGCTTGGAAGTTTTTAGTCGCTTGAACGAACATAACGTGCAAATTAACTCCAACAAGTGCAAATTTTTTCAGTCGTCAGTTTCTTATTTAGGTCATATTTTGTCAGATGGTAAAGTCTACCCTAACAGTGAAAAATTACGAGCCATTCTGGAGGCACCAACCCCACAAAATTTGTCACAACTACAATCATATTTAGGATTGTTTAACTATTACGGTCGGTTTATACCGAGTTTGTCCCATCACTTAAAGGAGCTCTATAGCCTGTTAAGGAAAAATATTAAATTCCAATGGTCCCAGTCATGTCAAGAAGCGTTCGAAAATAGTAAGTCCTTAATATCGAAGTATAATGTGTTAGAATTATATGACCCAGCTAAACCGATTATCATTGCATCAGATGCTAGTCCATATGGGGTTGGTGCAGTCATGTCACATATTATAAATGGTGAAGAGAAGCCAATTATGTTCGTTTCTAGTTCTCTTTCGGTAGCGGAAATGAACTACTCTCAATTACATAGAGAGGCGTTAGCAATCGTATTTGCGGTTAAAAGATTTCACAAATACATATTTGGAAAAACTTTTAAGATATATACTGACCACCAAGCATTGAAAGAAATCTTCAATCCAAGGAAGGGGACATCTGGTGTGGCAGCAGCTAGGTTGCAACGATGGGCCGTATTCCTCTCGATGTATAATTATACAGTAGAATATAGGAAAAGCTCATTGATGTGTCATGCAGATGCACTGTCGCGACTTCCTTTAACAGAAAGTACGAATATTGAAGTTGTTAGCCACATCCATTCTGCGACTATGCCAACTTCTAGTGACAGTTTCGACATTGACGTAGAAATGATCACTAAGGAAATGAAGGAAGATAGAGTGTTAAGTTTGGTCTATGATTGTGTGTTAAATAACAAATGGCCTAGAGTGATCGG
Source organism: Brachyopa scutellaris (assembly GCA_949775065.1). NCBI lineage: Eukaryota > Metazoa > Arthropoda > Insecta > Diptera > Syrphidae > Brachyopa > Brachyopa scutellaris. The sequence continues at coordinate 25,243,167 of OX459112.1, forward strand.
TGAAGCAATCCAACCTTTTTATAGAAATCGCAATAGTTTTTCAACAGAAAATAATTGTCTATTTTATGGCGATCGGATAGTCATTCCAAAGTCTTTAACGTCAAAGGTTCTGAAGATACTCCATAGTATGAACCACTCTGGAGTCATAAAAATGAAATCGTTAGCTCGTTCCTACATTTGGTGGAACAAAATCGATAGGGATATCGAAAAATTTGTTAAAGAATGCCCTATCTGTCAAAAAACAATGAACGTTCCTAAGGAAGTAGTGAAAACGTCCTGGCCAACCACTAAATATCCGTTTGAGCGTATACATATAGATTTTTTCTATTTTTCTAAGTTCCAGTTTTTAATCCTGGTCGATTCTTTCAGTAAATTTTGTGAAGTTGTGTTAATAAGAAATAACACTGCAACGAATTTAATAAATATTTTAAACAAATTTTTTTCAATATTTGGCTTACCGAACGAAATTGTATCAGATAATGGACCACCGTTTGGTTCATATGAGTTTAAAGCTTTTTGTAATCACTTAAATATTAAAGTAACTAAGTCACCACCCTATCATCCTCAAAGTAACGGCTTGGCTGAGAGAAACGTACAAACCACCAAAAAAGTTTTCAAAAAATATTTATTGGAAAAAGAAAATCTTGACATACATGAGTTAATAACCAAGTTTTTATTTAATCAACGAAATATTCCACATTCCAAAACTGGTAAAAGCCCATCGGAGTTGATTTTTTCCTATAAACCGAAGATACTCTTAGATAACTTAAATCAAAATATAAGAAAGAAAATTGTAAAAAAATCTAATGATACTAATACAGAATCGAATAATGATGAATTAAAAAGAAATAAAATAAAAATTGTTAATTTTGAAAATGAATTTAAAATAGGAGATAATGTTATGTACTTTAATCATTTTAAAAATGAGTATGCTAAATGGGTACCTGCAATTGTGATGGAAACAGTAAGTCCAGTAACATTTCTGATTAAAGTGGGTGATAACATAAGATATGTTCAAAAAAATCAAATAAAAAAATCAACTCTTGAAGATAAATACCATCCATCAATCGATAATTGCATTATATCGGAGAAATCGAAGTATCCACATTTCAATATTGAATTAGATGAAAAACTAAATTGTAGTAAACAGGAAACAAAATCTAATCCAAAAGTATATAAATGTAAACCTCAAGAAATACCTTTGCGTAGATCAGAGAGAATTAAGAAAAAATATAGAAATCTAAGTATATCCGGAAAATATAAAAAACATTGAAATTGTATTTTCTTTTAAACATTGACTCAAAATTTTTTTTTAAAAACAGTGAAATTATAATATAATTTTTTTTCTAAAGAGGGGGAAAGTTGTACTATATAATGTATACCTAATATATAAGACCAATGAGAGAGTACTACTAAACTCTCACTTAGATGTTAAGATGATATTGTTAGCATGTAAGAGTTCAGTTAATAAACCGCAGTTGAACAAATAAGGTGTGGTTTCAATCAGAGTGCATAGACACAACACTCAATATAACCCAAATTACAAAAAGGCAATATCGCCCAAAAAATCTCAATCGGAATTGTTTTTGTAAAATTTTGGGCAATATTTCTATATTTTTGGACGTTATTTCCAATTCATATTTTAAATTAACTTTGTTAATATATTTATATCGCCCAAAACATGTTTATATTGCAAGAAACAGTTCAATACGGTGAATATGATTTGTTTTGGAAGAGCATTTAAACATAAATGTTTTGAAAAATTAAAGATATTTTTAAAAAGAAAAAAAGAACAATACATAGGTATATATAGTTAAGTTACTCGCGGGTAACATCAGTTGCAAAGTTTTTTTTTGCATAAGTGAAATATCTATGGAGTGGCATACTACCCCATGCAACCCCTCTGTCTTAGGGTAACTGTTGGATTAGGACTAGATGTGAGGTTGGGTATATGCGAAGTTTCTTTATATGCATACGGAAACATGCGAAACAGGGATATTAAGAAACCGCATATACCCAATAAAAACAATACTTTGCAATCGATGTATGTTTTTCTAAAATGAAAACCTCTCGCGTCATACGCCGACTCGGAGTGCACCGCAGACGGCCACGGCACGCAGTTGCCGCGGGGATCATTTAGTTTGGTACAATCATTCTTATTGCTTGATTTAAAGCAATCAGGAAGGGACTTCATGATTACCTTTAGTTTATTCAAAAATGCGAAAAGGCTTGCTATATCTGCCATCGAACTTTGTGTGGGTTGCATTTTTCAATGACTAGGTACTTTATGGCACTATTCTTAGTAGAAATTACTCAACAGTATTGCCCTTTGGGCGATTCTTCACTTTATTCGGGCGTTTTTTCATTTTGTCTCAATTGTTTCGGCTGATATTTCCGGTTTTGGGCATTATTTCCCCTTCAAATATTTCCACTTGTTATTTTGGGCTTTATTGGATATTATCAAAATGAACTAGGGTTACCAGACGTCCCCCTTTTTCATACCAAAATGCTGTTTGTCCCCCCTATACAAACCTCTATCCCTCTTTCTAAGTAACATTCAAAAAGAGAAAAAATTCAATTTAAGACTGTTAAAATATTTTCATTAAATATTTTTAAAAAGATTCTCTGTAAACACATCCATTTGAAGTTCAAAATCCTTCAAAGCTGAACCCATCCACTCAATAAACTAATTCATATCACTTCTCGCGTAAAAGTTTTCCTTCATCTGTCAGTTTATAATTTCTGCTGCTATCTGTCCTTTGTCAGTTTTTGTTTACAAATTATTTTCGTTTGCGTTTAATATATGCCTAAAATGTCTGAAAAAGCGAATAAAAAAGAAAGTGTGCATATAATCAGTGCTGGGAAAGGTGTTTCGAGTGGTTAACAAAAAGTAAAGAAGGTCCTGAATATGCGGCATCTTTAATTTGCTTTAACTTTTATACTTCACTTTTTTTACGCTGCTGTTATATTTTGCAAAAACATATTTTTGTCTCGCGATGTCCCTCTTTTCGTCATTTTCAATCTGGTAACCCTAAAATGAATCCTGACAAGGAAATTACACCCACAATGATAAAAAATAAATACAACAGCAAATTGTTCGAGACTTGATGGGACGTTATTTCGAAATCGACACAGACTACTAAAGCAATATTTTTTATTCCGCTTTTGGTTGATTTGTATCCAAAATTATTATTAACCGTGAATGGGATTAATCAATTCAAACATAACAAGTGAATGTGGTATGTGGTAAAATCAGATGGTAAAATCGAACGCACAAATGTATGAATATTATCATGTTTGTGCATAAGACTTTGGATTATTCTTTTATTTATTTATTTTTATTTTTTTTTTGTTTTTTATGTTCTTATTTATTTTTACAAGATACTAGCTATTAAAAGGAAAATTTTCATGCGATTTTTGAGAGACAACAGAAACAATTATTTTGTTTTAATTCAAAATTTGCAAATACGCGAAAAATCAAATGGTACAAATATATGAGGGTCATGCTTTTACTTTTGTTTTGTATTCCGGAATTGACACTATTGCTGGTAGTGTAGATAGATATACAGTATCAGTCACATAGTGAGGGTGAATAGAAAGCAGGCTTTATTGTAGCCAATTTATCATACCAATTTGCACCGGTTGTCAACGTGTCTATAAATTAAAAAACATTGGATCAATATTGATGATATCTACAACAAAGTGTGTTTTGAAACCTCAGGTCAACAGTCAGTAATATTCGTGCAATAGTGTGATTTGAAATAAACCTGCACTTTGTAAATATTTTCAGAATCCTTTAATCTGCACTAAAAAATAAATTAATGAGCCTAGATTTGAATTAAAAAATCATATAATTGATGCACTGTTTGATGAATATTGAAATACAGTCGAACCTCTATAAGTCGAATCGTCACGGGATCAAATAATGTGTTCGATTTATGGAGTGTTCGAGTTATGGAGCACCCAGAAAACAGAGTGCACATGCTCAATTGAATTAAAAGATGTGTTTATTATTGATTGTTTTTTATTTGGACTTTGACTTTATAATTATTCCTTGACTTTGAAAAAATCGGTAATTGTTGTTCGAAGTTTACGTTTATTTATAATGTTTTTAGAATAATCTTCAATCATGTCGAAATTCTTGTATATGAGTTGAGAAGTCCCTTCACTGGTATCCGGAAACCATCTTATACTTTTAAATGTCGCTCTTACTTCATCAGATTTCTTCAATAATCCAACATTTTTTATTTAAATTACAAGTTTTTAATTTGCGCGTCGACATTTTTCTGAACGAAGTGGTTAAAAATTACCGACGACCAACTTATGAGGTTACAATAAAAGGGACACGAGCAAACTCAATTGCATAATGTAGAAGCTACTATGTTTCGTATTTCATTACAAATTCAAAAAAAAAAAAAAAAACTGTGCCTACTTTATGTACATATTGCATTTCAAGTATTACGAATTTTAATTTCTTTTGCTTCTCATCTCTTTTGTACGAGATATGGAGAGAATTTTCTATGAAAGTAACGTGATTAAACATGTCACACAGTTCGATTTAAAGAGGGATTCGACTTACAGAGAGTCGACTTATGGAGTGTAAAATGTGGGGAAACTGAAGTCTTGGTTCTAAGTTCCGAAACTTCAGTTCGAGTAATAGAAAACTCGACTTAAGGAGGTTCGACTTATGGAGGTTTGACTGTATTATATTTTGAGTCCCCCGCAGCCGCAGTGCGAACAGTCAGAAAGTGATTAATGAAACGCATTTTTCAAAATAATCATTATCATTTTATTCCGATTGATTTGAAAATCTATTCAAGTGCACTTATTTCAAAAAAAATTGTATTCAATTCACATTTCGAATCTAGGGTACATTCAAATATTAATCTCCATGTAAACCTCCAACATAATGCCTGCCCCATCATGACGAAGGAAGACACGCTCCCAGCTCCCAGCCTAAGAGTTATATTTTGCATAGGTTTTATGTCCTCGTTAATATTTAACGAGCTACCTCCTAATGAACTTCGACCCCATTCTACAATCTAATGTGTTTGTTCAGAAGAAGTGCTTCCATTCTACGCTCCTAAGGACATACAACGAAAGAGCATTTCCTTAATTTTCTTTGTTTTTTTTCTTCATTCCTGTTAAGTTTTTTTTTTTTTTTTTGTTTATTAAATTAAAATTCACCAAACCAACGAAATAAACGAAAACAAAACGTAATATAGGTGAACTTTTGTGAGTGCATGAAAAACATGTTTTGTTCATATCGCGATGAAATATATTGTTTTTTTTTTTCTAAGCTTAAACATCCTCCAGCACGCAAAAACGTACAGTTGGTTGGGGTATATGGGTGAAAAACATTAAAATTATTTATGTTGTATCTTACGATGAATGGTCCCTCCGTCCCCACTCTGCTTCGTATCCTTACAGCACGACGACACAAATACCTCGAAATGTTTGTCTGCAATGCAAATTAAATCTCTCTTGTTACAGTACATCTAGTACACTCAACTCAAAGCGAAGGATAAGCGTAAAAGCATATAAGAAAACAACGAAAAGAGCAAAACCGGAAATGGAACAATCTTTTGTGATGTTTTGACATTTTAACTTGATACCCTAGCCACCGAGTAAATGGATATATGTAAGTTCGTTCACTTAGGTTACTTATCATAATGCCTTTGATGGAATACATGAATACATATCGCACTACGTCAAGATTTTAAGTAATACAAATCTTAAATCTCTCTATTTGATGTTATACATAAATGAATATGTCCTGACAAAGAGAAGCGTAATATTCCTCGAAAATCCCTTTAAAAATATTGTAAATATTATATTTTTCCTTGCTTCAAAGGATCTTCTCTTCGATCCTGATGTTTTCCAAGCCTATACGCAGTGCCTATAATCAGTGGGTAGCCCTGGCCATGGTGGTTAATGCAATGGACTACATGCTACTCGGGTTCAATCCCAACACCTAAAAAAGTTGTTCACTGTTGCCACCTGTTTCAAATGTCTGACAAGCAATCAAAGAGTATCATTTGCCATGAGAAGCTTCTCAACTCGCCGTTCGAAATCGGTAAAAAACTGTAGGTCCCTTTCCTTTCCTGAAAAAAAAAAACAAACACACACACAAATGGTTGCGAGAAGCCAGGCTTGGTTCTGTATAGGACTGCTGATGCCGTATATACTCAGTGCCATCCTAACTTCAGGGCTAAATATCCCCTGGGCGCAAGCCTTTTGGGGCGGCATTTTTTATTGATGTTTTATTTTTTTTATTATTAGCTATTAGCTATTTAGTTCTTAGTAATTTTTATTTAAAACCTTTGCATAACAAAAATTACAAAATAACCTGTTCTAAATGAAATAGAAAATATTATATGCATTGGCATTCACATCTTGGTTCGTTGGCCCGTTCACGTTGGCTTCCAAAACTACGAAAATCTAAAAGTTACGAAAACCCGTTCGCGTGCGGAAAAATTTCGTAGATTTTCGTAAAAGAGATTGCTCACGAGAGCGTAAGAAATTTCCCAATGCTGTGAATTTTAGCTCAAGAAAACTGTCAAATCTGTCAGATCGCATACATTTTTCATTTTTTGTTGTTCAACGCGTTCGCTTATTTTTTCGTAATTTTTATACAGGGTAGTCCGGTTTGAGTTACAAATATTTTCGGATCTGATTCATTGGTTCATACTATGAAAAAAATCGTATAAGAGGGGGGGTCTATCTGGAACACCCACTGAGCTACAGGGTGTTTAAAAAATTCCCTTCATAGAAAATGGTACCAACAGTTATTCAATTATAATTTCTAGTGTATTCAACTTAGAGCAACCAAAGTAAGCTTGTTTAATAGACAATTGAATAGTGTTTATAACAGTAAAAAAGTATTACCATCCGTATTTTCGTTTTCGAGATATTGGTATTCAAATACAGATTTTTTTTGTTTTTTTTTTAACCAATTTTTGTGAAAATCGTATTTATCTCGGAAAAGTGTGCTCATAATTTTTTTTTACTATTATTATTTGAATGCGCCATAATGTCACCTACAAATTCACCGTAAAAAGTGTTTACCTATTGCTTACAGTTTGGCCGGTATGAGGTTAATTTTATTACAAAGACCATTAAAAAACGAGCATTTTCTTGTATTAAGTGTCCATCATCAGACTGAATACAAGCTAATACTCGTTTTTGAAGGTTAAATACAAATAATGCTCGTTTTTTAATGGTCTTTGTAATAAAATTAACCTTATACCGGCCAAACTGTAAGCAATAGGTAAAAACTTTTTACGGTGAATTTGTAGGTGACATTATGGCGCATTCAAAATAATAATAGTAAAAAAAAATTATAAGACTATATTTAATAGTCTATTAAATATAGTTTTGTCGCCGGGATATCGTGTCATTTGCCATTTCCTACGAGCTCTTCTCTTTTCTAATATAAGTTCCCTAATTTCTATAGGATACTTTACCACTGTTTGTTTTTTTTTTTGGTGATAGGTCGGTGTACTATCTTCTGCTGCCTGTTGTATATCGGCAATGAATTGCTCCACTTCAATGTCAATATGTTTCATTGTAACCAATGGAGATCTAAGATTAATAAATCCTTGGAGTAGTTCTTTAAATTTACACCAGTTCGTTCTTTTGTTGGTAAGTCTTGCGTTTATTATTTGTTCTATTGACATCCCGTTGACCGTTAGGATTAAGGGTGTATGATCTGACGACAAATCATCACTGGTTTAAATTTTTACGTCTTTTCTATTGATTCCCTTGGTTATAAAGAAGTCAATAAGATCTGGTATTTTCGCTGGGTCAGATGGCCAATATGTAGATCTACTTTCTACTTTCTGCATCCGTCGATACTTTGTCAGTACACACATTCACGCATTCAAATTCACACATTCACATATTGAAGTTCACGCATTTACAAATTGAGAGTATGCATTTTCATTGGTGGAAGCATAGAGATTCTATAGGACTGCTCTATCCGCCAATACTTCAACTTCAATTTCAAAGTACAATGGAACGAAGTCGACCGATTCTATGGGTCGGAGCCTTAACGTTATACATAATAAGAAAAACAATGCAAACCTCGAACCTCACTTGCACTGCAAATGGGTATTATGCATGCTAATGGTATCTTTTCGTATATACTTTAACCTATGTATGTTTGTACATACATAATAACCGCGCTTACAAACAATAATAAAAAAAAATGACGTATGAAACGTTGACATATCCTTTTTAATGTGACGAAACCAGATGGCACACTTCCCAACGGGAGATCACTCGTTATAATGGTTAACGAGAACATATTCTGTTTCACACTTGTCTGCGAATGAAAGAAAATGTTTCACGTTACCTCAATTAGGATTAAATATCAGCCAATGGCTTATTTTCGGGATTAATGGCCCATTACATGTAGCACACTTCGGTATAGAATGGGGGATTGAAATTCTACCAGGATAGGTCAGTTGGATTACGATTTTGAGTACAAGTGTACACACACATGCAACACTTTTTATTGATTTTGTTTATCGTTTTGAGATACGCAAGACACGAAAGTTCAATTCGATTAAGGGGATTTGTAAAGTAGAACAAGGTTATCATTGATTTAAATGACTTATGACCGGGTTGGTTGTCAGTTGCATTCTCAAATCACCCCTTCATGTTATCAAACATGCATATATCTTACCTACTCATTTGAAGTGTAAAAGTTCCGCAATTGATTTCTAAGAAATTCTTATAAAATTAATGGATTTCTCAGCAACTACCTATGTACATATATAATAGACGAAAATTAATTTAAGTGAGTCCCCTAATCCGTACAGTATTAAGAATTTATTTAATTTCAATTCAGCTTCAGCACTATCATGTCAGGTTGCCGTCGCTTGACCGGGACTGAATAAATAATGCAGGTCAATTGCTCCATTCAATTGAACTGCAATAAATTTCAGTTCAACAGCCCCAATGCACAGCAGCAATTTGAGAACTGGGGTTTTGCAATTTCATTGCTGTTTTAACGGGTTTTGGTTTCGAGAGTAAAAAAAAAAAATATTAAAACGTACATGTTATGTTGTATTCGTACACTTACGAACTCGTTTAGCAAAAACGGCAACCAATAATACAATATGAGTAATGTAATGACATTTGGTTTTTTTGTCTCCTTACTTTATTTTAGAGCTGTCCTTAGCACTTGTGTATGTATGTAAACAAACATACGGTTAGATAGTATTTTTTTTTTTTTTATAAGTAAATTGGGCATGCAAAATTAGGCCCAACTGAATTTGTTCAACTCTCTTTCAATTTCAGTGGTTAACATTTTCGCGGTGGTTTGTGTCTCAGCTTAGTCGAGGTTGTAATTCTCTTCTCAATTCAGTATATCATCGTACAGCTCTTGTACACTGTCGGATTAAAGAAATAAGTGGAAGTGTATTTATTTAGCTTTATGCAAGCAAGAACTTAAACTAACTAAGACTTAAACAATCCAAGACTTAAAATAAGGCTTAAACAAACTTAGACTTAAACAAATTTAGACTTAAACAAACTACGAAATTTAGACTAAGACTAAAAACTAAAATTTACAAATTTGAGGGAAGTCGTGAAGAACATTTAGGGCGGAGAAGTGTAGAAGAAATTTCTGAGAGGGGATATACTAGAATGAAAGTCAAGGGTGTTCTGTGAGTTGTTGGCCAGACGTAATATTCTCGAGATTGGTTCGAAGTGGCCATAGTTGGTGCGGTGGTGAGGAAGACGAAAGGGTGGTACAGACCTAAGGTTACGCGGGTTGGTGTAGAGGGAAATCATTTCTAGTAGTGCAGGAGAGTCGATTATACCTATTAATAGTTGGTGGATGAACAGTATGTCTGCTACTTCCCGACGTTTTGCAACGGTTTGTTGGTTAAGCAGTTTTAGCTGGTCTTCGTACGGCGGTAAGATATAGGTGTCGGCCCAAGGGAGACCGCGTAAGGCAAAACGGATAAACCTGCGCTGCACAGCTTCGATTCCAAGGGAGTGAGTTATATGAAATGGCGACCAAACTTGGGAGGCGTATTCAAGGAGGGGTCTGACAAAGGTACTGTAAAGAGATTTTGTTACGTAAGGGTTCGAGAATTCTTTGGACCAGCGTTTTATGAAACCAAGAGAAGAGTTCGCCCTGTGTATTATCTGATCAATGTGACAGCGGAAGTTAAGCTCCCTGTCACAAATAATACCAAGATCGTGAATGGGGGAAACGAAGGGAATAGGCTCATTACGAAAGTAATAGGTTCAGAGGAAAGGTGGGAGGCGTTTACGGGAGAAGGTTATGGATTGATTTTTACCGATGTTAAGTTCTCAAAAGTTTTTATCGCACCATGTATAGAATGAATTAAGGTAATTTTTAAGTAGAAGTGAATCGGTAGGGGTGGATATTACCTTAATGATTTTCATATCATCCGCGTACATAGACAAATCGGAGTCTTTTATGAAATGACCAACATAATTTATTGTTAAAACAAAGATCAGTGGACCTAGAAGTGGCATTAATGGGGACCGAGACTGAAAATCTGAAAAGGACCCTATACTGACGTTTCTCTAGGTACGATCTCAGCCATGAAATAAAATAAATGTACGAGTATGTAGTAAAACGTTGTTGCAAATTGCACCACATTCTTGGAGTAGTCTAGTCCAACTAGGAACGATTTTATGTTAGACACTTGTTGTTGCTGCTCGTTAAAGAAAGTAAAAGCGCTTGCAGAGGTAAACAGAGATTTTATGATCCATTTTTGTCACTGTAAAGTTTCGGTTCTCTTGTAGAGGCTTAGGGGCAGAAGTTAAATGTGTTCAGAGGTTAGCATCCAATTTGGCTCACTCTGCAAACAAAATTATGACATGAGCTGGTAGGTACCAGAAAGTTTGTCATGCTATTTTAAGTGCTCCACACTTATGAAAATACACCGTTGAATCCTGCACGCAAGCAACAGCGACTAAAATTTAAACGTGATCACATGATTTATTTATTTATTTATTTTCTTTTTTTGTTTTTTTGCGAGCACATGACGAGAACGAGAGACAGACAGATCGACGTAGTGGTAGGAAACTCAGATGATAGGTTTCAATTTCAACTAACTCTATGGGTGGCGTCCAGGATAACTGGAGAGTTGTGTATTATTTTTGTACTTGCTTATGATTCACAGGAGTTTTTTCCAGACGTTTCTTATTGTAGTTTGTGCGATCAATTTCTTCAGCCATATCAAACATCCTACTGCCAGTGTTATGCCTTCGCAGTAGGTTTCGATATTAACTTCTGAAACTGATCAACTTATTTTTAATATTATTGTTATAATTATTATTTATTAATCTTATATAAATACAAAATTAATGACTAGGAGGTATTACAGCTTAGCTACCAGGGCTTTCAGCTGAACTTATTTTTATTTCTTGAGAAATAAATGCTTCGAAGACATCTGGATTCGAACCGTGAACCTGTTTCCAATGACTAGGGCAAAGTGTTTTTTTTTTCGGATGGAAATATATATATGTATTTAATTTATTCGGGCCTGACATCATGATCTTCCAAAAATCAATCATAATCAGTTCATATCATGGGTCACTCATGGATCATGGCTCATGGGCTTATGGCACATTCGAATTGGTATTCGTTTTAAATAAAATGACTAAAATATCGTACAAAACTTTATTGGAATTAGCTCTTTTTTGAAAGGCGAGAGCTGCAGGGCGAGACAATACGCCAAGTATTTTCATGGCTCCCATATTCACTAGATCTTAACAGTACTGAAAATGTTTGGAGATGACTCACTCGGAAAGTATACGTAGGAGACAAGCAATAGACAAGGTGTATGAATTATCGAGATTATACTGTACTAACTTATCTCTTTCCTTAATTCGAATTGTTTGCTAGTTCATTTAAAGAAAAACAGAAAAAATAGATTTATAAAAATAAATTAGATGCATCTAACGAAGTGAACCTACGGTATGTCCATACAATCCAGAATATGATTCTAAAAATATCCTCAAAGATGACGGGGGGATTCTATTGTTTAAATTTTTAAATGCCCCAGATGTTAACTTATTTATATCTACATATGTATGTAAGTATTTCAATTGCTTGCTTTTTTAATTGGGTTTCGATGATTTTGGCCTCTGTTGTTCGTAGATATGATATTTCTCAATTTTTATCACACATTTCTTAATTTATTTTTTATACATTTTATGTGTCCTTTTTGCAAAATTTAATTCCATTTGGTAAATGAATTCGTGTCTGTTACAAGCCTTAGACAAACAAAAATAAAAGTAGAACTATAAAAAGAAACTCTAATTCCAAATACGTGATTGGCGGAGTTTTGTGTTGTTGGTCGAATATTTGACAAAAGGCAAAAGGAATAAAAAAATGTCTATCTATCTAATGTATCATCAGTGTAGGAATTTCATACTGTCATGGATATATCTTACCTACTCATTTGAAGTGTAAAAGTTCCGCAATTGATTTCTAAGAAATTCTTATAAAATTAATGGATTTCTCAGCAACTACCTATGTACATATATAATAGACGAAAATTAATTTAAGTGAGTCCCCTAATCCGTACAGTATTAAGAATTTATTTAATTTCAATTCAGCTTCAGCACTATCATGTCAGGTTGCCGTCGCTTGACCGGGACTGAATAAATAATGCAGGTCAATTGCTCCATTCAATTGAACTGCAATAAATTTCAGTTCAACAGCCCCAATGCACAGCAGCAATTTGAGAACTGGGGTTTTGCAATTTCATTGCTGTTTTAACGGGTTTTGGTTTCGAGAGTAAAAAAAAAAAATATTAAAACGTACATGTTATGTTGTATTCGTACACTTACGAACTCGTTTAGCAAAAACGGCAACCAATAATACAATATGAGTAATGTAATGACATTTGGTTTTTTTGTCTCCTTACTTTATTTTAGAGCTGTCCTTAGCACTTGTGTATGTATGTAAACAAACATACGGTTAGATAGTATTTTTTTTTTTTTTATAAGTAAATTGGGCATGCAAAATTAGGCTCAACTGAATTTGTTCAACTCTCTTTCAATTTCAGTGGTTAACATTTTCGCGGTGGTTTGTGTCTCAGCTTAGTCGAGGTTGTAATTCTCTTCTCAATTCAGTATATCATCGTACAGCTCTTGTACACTGTCGGATTAAAGAAATAAGTGGAAGTGTATTTATTTAGCTTTATGCAAGCAAGAACTTAAACTAACTAAGACTTAAACAATCCAAGACTTAAAATAAGGCTTAAACAAACTTAGACTTAAACAAATTTAGACTTAAACAAACTACGAAATTTAGACTAAGACTAAAAACTAAAATTTACAAATTTGAGGGAAGTCGTGAAGAACATTTAGGGCGGAGAAGTGTAGAAGAAATTTCTGAGAGGGGATATACTAGAATGAAAGTCAAGGGTGTTCTGTGAGTTGTTGGCCAGACGTAATATTCTCGAGATTGGTTCGAAGTGGCCATAGTTGGTGCGGTGGTGAGGAAGACGAAAGGGTGGTACAGACCTAAGGTTACGCGGGTTGGTGTAGAGGGAAATCATTTCTAGTAGTGCAGGAGAGTCGATTATACCTATTAATAGTTGGTGGATGAAGAGTATGTCTGCTACTTCCCGACGTTTTGCAACGGTTTGTTGGTTAAGCAGTTTTAGCTGGTCTTCGTACGGCGGTAAGATATAGGTGTCGGCCCAAGGGAGACCGCGTAAGGCAAAACGGATAAACCTGCGCTGCACAGCTTCGATTCCAAGGGAGTGAGTTATATGAAATGGCGACCAAACTTGGGAGGCGTATTCAAGGAGGGGTCTGACAAAGGTACTGTAAAGAGATTTTGTTACGTAAGGGTTCGAGAATTCTTTGGACCAGCGTTTTATGAAACCAAGAGAAGAGTTCGCCCTGTGTATTATCTGATCAATGTGACAGCGGAAGTTAAGCTCCCTGTCACAAATAATACCAAGATCGTGAATGGGGGAAACGAAGGGAATAGGCTCATTACGAAAGTAATAGGTTCAGAGGAAAGGTGGGAGGCGTTTACGGGAGAAGGTTATGGATTGATTTTTACCGATGTTAAGTTCTCAAAAGTTTTTATCGCACCATGTATAGAATGAATTAAGGTAATTTTTAAGTAGAAGTGAATCGGTAGGGGTGGATATTACCTTAATGATTTTCATATCATCCGCGTACATAGACAAATCGGAGTCTTTTATGAAATGACCAACATAATTTATTGTTAAAACAAAGATCAGTGGACCTAGAAGTGGCATTAATGGGGACCGAGACTGAAAATCTGAAAAGGACCCTATACTGACGTTTCTCTAGGTACGATCTCAGCCATGAAATAAAATAAATGTACGAGTATGTAGTAAAACGTTGTTGCAAATTGCACCACATTCTTGGAGTAGTCTAGTCCAACTAGGAACGATTTTATGTTAGACACTTGTTGTTGCTGCTCGTTAAAGAAAGTAAAAGCGCTTGCAGAGGTAAACAGAGATTTTATGATCCATTTTTGTCACTGTAAAGTTTCGGTTCTCTTGTAGAGGCTTAGGGGCAGAAGTTAAATGTGTTCAGAGGTTAGCATCCAATTTGGCTCACTCTGCAAACAAAATTATGACATGAGCTGGTAGGTACCAGAAAGTTTGTCATGCTATTTTAAGTGCTCCACACTTATGAAAATACACCGTTGAATCCTGCACGCAAGCAACAGCGACTAAAATTTAAACGTGATCACATGATTTATTTATTTATTTATTTTCTTTTTTTGTTTTTTTGCGAGCACATGACGAGAACGAGAGACAGACAGATCGACGTAGTGGTAGGAAACTCAGATGATAGGTTTCAATTTCAACTAACTCTATGGGTGGCGTCCAGGATAACTGGAGAGTTGTGTATTATTTTTGTACTTGCTTATGATTCACAGGAGTTTTTTCCAGACGTTTCTTATTGTAGTTTGTGCGATCAATTTCTTCAGCCATATCAAACATCCTACTGCCAGTGTTATGCCTTCGCAGTAGGTTTCGATATTAACTTCTGAAACTGATCAACTTATTTTTAATATTATTGTTATAATTATTATTTATTAATCTTATATAAATACAAAATTAATGACTAGGAGGTATTACAGCTTAGCTACCAGGGCTTTCAGCTGAACTTATTTTTATTTCTTGAGAAATAAATGCTTCGAAGACATCTGGATTCGAACCGTGAACCTGTTTCCAATGACTAGGGCAAAGTGTTTTTTTTTTCGGATGGAAATATATATATGTATTTAATTTATTCGGGCCTGACATCATGATCTTCCAAAAATCAATCATAATCAGTTCATATCATGGGTCACTCATGGATCATGGCTCATGGGCTTATGGCACATTCGAATTGGTATTCGTTTTAAATAAAATGACTAAAATATCGTACAAAACTTTATTGGAATTAGCTCTTTTTTGAAAGGCGAGAGCTGCAGGGCGAGACAATACGCCAAGTATTTTCATGGCTCCCATATTCACTAGATCTTAACAGTACTGAAAATGTTTGGAGATGACTCACTCGGAAAGTATACGTAGGAGACAAGCAATAGACAAGGTGTATGAATTATCGAGATTATACTGTACTAACTTATCTCTTTCCTTAATTCGAATTGTTTGCTAGTTCATTTAAAGAAAAACAGAAAAAATAGATTTATAAAAATAAATTAGATGCATCTAACGAAGTGAACCTACGGTATGTCCATACAATCCAGAATATGATTCTAAAAATATCCTCAAAGATGACGGGGGGATTCTATTGTTTAAATTTTTAAATGCCCCAGATGTTAACTTATTTATATCTACATATGTATGTAAGTATTTCAATTGCTTGCTTTTTTAATTGGGTTTCGATGATTTTGGCCTCTGTTGTTCGTAGATATGATATTTCTCAATTTTTATCACACATTTCTTAATTTATTTTTTATACATTTTATGTGTCCTTTTTGCAAAATTTAATTCCATTTGGTAAATGAATTCGTGTCTGTTACAAGCCTTAGACAAACAAAAATAAAAGTAGAACTATAAAAAGAAACTCTAATTCCAAATACGTGATTGGCGGAGTTTTGTGTTGTTGGTCGAATATTTGACAAAAGGCAAAAGGAATAAAAAAATGTCTATCTATCTAATGTATCATCAGTGTAGGAATTTCATACTGTCATGGACATATAAATAAAGACATCTAGTTGGTAGTTACGTTACCAAATTATTTGGCGGCAATATGGTGACATCTTTTATTTCAATAAAGTCAAATAACAACTTCAAAACTACAACCAAGTAAAGGTCAGTGGTCTCAAATTCCATTTAATATTTGATACCATTAGTCAAAGCCAAAAAGATGCCATGCCATGCCGGTGACGTAAAATAAGACCCAACGAAATAAGACCAAATTGCATATATCTGACCATATATCCGACCTCTCATCTACTCCCATTTCAACAGCGACCAAGCAGGGGGGCTGCAGGGTGGCAGCATGCCCCCGCATACATATTTTACTGTATATGCACAAAACCTTGCAACCGTGTTACCTGATGAATATCTTATTTTTAAATGGAACCTTTACTTTTTGAGCATAAGACAAAGTAATAGTATAAAAAACGACCATAAAAAAGGAACGCAAAGACCGTGAAATCGAAATTAGGCCAAATGGGCTTTATTTCGTTACCATTTCAAAAATGAAATAACGCCAAATTTTTTGTAATTTGGTCTTATTTCGTTGGGCCTTATTTCACGTCACCGCCATGCCATTCACTGCTTCAACAAAGGGCAGGCAGCTAAATATTAAATATTGTCTACAAAATTGTTACGAAAAATAAAAGTAAGATGAATAAAATATATTTATTTATTTATTTATTTATCTATTTATTTGTTCCATATTATTTATTTATTTATTAATGTATATGTATATATATTATATTTATATATTTTTTTTTTTTTTTTTTCATATTTATTATTATATAATTTATTTATTTTTTTTTTTTTTTTTTTTATATTATTTATTCATCTATTTATGTATATTTATATATTTATATACTTATTTATTTATTTATTTATTTATTTATTTATTTATTTTTTCTTATTTATTATTAAATGATTTATTTATTGTTTTGCAGATTATATATTTATTTGTTAATATATTTATTTATTTTATTACAGTATATAATTTATTTTAAACTGTTTTTTTTTTATTTCCTCAAATGGAAGGTTTTTTCGTAGTTTCCTTCTAAAAATTAAATTAAATTCAATTATATAAGTCTTGTTATGTTAATAGATAATACTTCAGTAGTAAGATAAAACAATATCGAATCTCTGTGTAAATTGTGCGGACAACTCCAATGTATATTTATAACGAAAATAAAATCTATCTATCTATCTAAGATGAATAAATTATGTATTAAGTCGCAAGATGTTTCTATTTTACTGTCCACCCCATGCAGAAAAGTAATTTTATTTATTTAAAAAAAAGGCAAGTTATTAGTTAAGTTCTAATAAAATGCAGAAATAGAAAAAAGTGTTCTTTTATTATTCAAGATATTAGCACTTACTTTTTTTTCTGGGTGTCTCTATTTTAATGTCCATGATAGTATATGTACATATATCGATATAGGGGAGACCGGGGTTAGAAGTAACAGGGGTAAGTTTTAACAGCTTAAAAATAAAGGGTTCCCCTGAAAATTAAAAGTCGCGTGAGAGAGAAAAATATTCGTCTTTTCCAAAGCAATCGACGTGTCTACTTCCGTTTTGAATTGATCGTCAGTGGAAAAAGTTGTGGGTGGGGTCCACGAAATTGAGGGATTTGTAACTTTTTTTTTTTTTTTTTTGTATATTTGGTATTCCTATTCATACGCAAGAGAAATAGTGCCAGTTGTTTTTTGTAGATATGCATTGATGTTTTGGCGAAGTTTGTATAATATGTTAGGTTCGTGCGGATTTCGGGGTTTTTTTTTTCTAGTGATCTTTGTGTTACATTTGATGGCGAGGCTAGTTGTAACATTTTTGCGGGGCAGATTGTAACATGGTATAGCCATTTTAATTTTTTTTTATTATTTTTAGAATTCAGTTATTCAAGAAGAAGAATAATGCTGATGCTATATGTACATTACACACGTAGAAGTTGGTTAAAATTTAAAAGTAATCGCTAGGGCCAATAATAATGTTGTCTTTTCCACCACATTGCTCCCATAAACTGCACCTTTAGACGTGGGAGTTTATGAGCCTTTTAAGACGTACTGTGCCAATCAACAAGACGCTTGGCAACGAAACAATGCAGGGAAAACCATGACAATATATAACATTCCATCTATTGCCAAAGTTAGATTGTTGTTACTTTTTAACCCCGGGTACTGTTGCAACCAACCCCAAGGTCGGGGCTAAAAGTAACACTCGCCAAAATTGAAATGCTTCAAAAAATGTTTACTACTTGATTTAAGCACTCTCTTTGTCAGAAGGAAATTGCAGTCCTTAGTGTTTTTGAATTACATAGTTTCAAATAGAATACAGTGTGCTGAACTGCTTTTTTCCTTGCCGTTCTACGCCCCTTTAAGAGTTTTAAGAGAAAGGCCTCTATTTTATCTTCCACTGCATAGGACCAACTATGGGCTGGCCGAGCCAATAACTCGATGCATTCGTTTATTTAATTCTGTTGCCGGTCACTTGGATGTAAGCTCAAGACGTGATTGTTTTAAGCAAAATGCTGTTGAAATTTTAAAAGCGAAATTTGTGTAATTCAATTTTTCAAATGTTTCTCTATTTTTATGTATATATGTATAGTAATTATATTTATGTTAAGATCTGTTAAGGATATTTTGTACCTAGTAGATTAAATAAATAAATAAAAAAATAAATAAAAAACGGTATTGTTCCACTTTGAATCCTTTCAGTTTCTAAATGGCGTTTTAGAGGTAAGATATGCATCTTCGGAATGAATCTTTTTAGTGTTCCGTCCGTACCAAAACGGAACACTAATGGAATCAGTTCGGTGTCTGTCTGTCTGTCTGTCTGTCTGTCTGTCTGTCACAGGCCTTTTTCTCAGAGACTACTTAACCTAGACTATTGAAATTTGGAACAGTTGTAGCAATTAGTGGCCTAAACACAGACCAGAACTTAAAAAGCTGAATTTCGACTTTGGGGGGGTAGTTTCTTAACAAATTTTCACAAAACGTTACAACTTGCTGTCCCGAGCTTTTTCTCCGAAAATATCGCTCAGAAAAATCTGAATAAAATCACAAACATTGAGAATAAAGTGTAGATGGAAACATAATTCTCACGACTGCCCTACTTCAACCGTTTTTTTTTAATTAATTTTTTAATTTCAACTACCCTACTGTTTACATACCCAGAAAAATATCACAACGCCTAAAAGTAGATACGAGAGTAAAAATTGAATAATTGATGGCAAAAGTGTTATACCCGCAGCGAATTTTCGTGGCATATTCCTACCGGATAACTATTGACCTAAGACTTAAACCAATGATACATAATATAACACATAAAGGAAGCTTGATGGTTTCCTATTATAATGTAGGTGTCTCTACTTTTACTATATTGGGAAAAATTGAATTTGTGTATATACAGACACAGAGAGGGAGACAAATCGCAAAATTCTACGCAGTTAATGAAATTGAACGAATAACGAGACGAAAAATTAAATCTGATGCACAAGCGTACATTTCTTGTAAATACATATACATATGAACATATTATGTAGGTATATATGTATGTATGTATATACATGCTTTATTTGTTGTTTTTTTTTTCTTTTACTTTGTGTGTGTGTATAACTATTCTTCTGAGCAGATGAGAAAGGACATCAGAGACATATGTACATACATACATGCATATGTAGGTAATTTGTTCAACTTACTTGTTGGTATACATTTATGTAGGTACAAATTTGAATTTATTTTTCGCAAATTGTGCTCAATTTATTTGTATTGAAATGTGCTGTGCACCATAAAACTATGTATGTAGGTACACATGTACTTTCTTGTGTCTGCAGATATATAAGTGCATATGTACATATATGTACCTATATATGTTTTTATGTTTGTACATATATGTGAGTATCGAACAAAGTATCATTGTATCTTTAGTAGAAATCGTATCGTAAGGAAAGGGTTCATATAGATCTATCAACATAAATCTATGACATACATATGTATGTAGTTAAAATAACTGATACAGTACGGAACACTTATTGCGCAAGTATAACTTGCACTTGACCGGATTTTTTATTTGAATAGTATGCAAATATTTAAGGAGTGAGGACGAATTTACCAAAAAGTGTTACAACCAGCCCCAGTCTCCCCTACCGCTTCAGTTAGATTTGCCCCAAACAAAAATACCAACTTGATGATTCAAATAAGCTTCGTCGATATGACGTATCAAACTCGATCATAGCAAACATAGTGCGAACTATGAAATTAACAATTTGTATGATACCTAACATGGGCACAAATATAATGTTGACGATAAGATCCATAGCTATACTTGGTGCTGACTATAAAGTTAATTCTATATTTATGTCTGTATGTAGTACATGAATAGTTAGAGAAAAACATAAATATCATATCTAAAGTGCAGCTGTTGCAATAAATCTCAGCTGAATTCAATTAATTCTTGGAGTACACACTTGTGCTACATTCCTCTTGCAGTGAAAGGATTTCTTTCACTACGAGTACCTAATCTCAAAGCCAACACGCCACAGAATAATGAAAATAATAATCATGCTTTCAAGATCTGCCTTTTCTTTTCGATTTATGTACTTAGACATACGAGTAAAAATGTTTACAGCGAAATATTCGTGTAGAATGAGAATAATAATTTTCATTTAATTGCAGATACATATGTAGATACGAAGATTAGATGATGTTTTATTGTGTTAATGATTTCGTGATTAGAACTTAAAAACAGCAAATAGCTTGTAATTCGTTGTATGTATTTAGAAAATAAAAGAAATGTTAATATATGTAGTTCCCACTTTAACATTTAAAACAATGGAATTCAAAAGATCAAACATAGGAACATAATTTTGCTCTTTTAATTACTTTATCCCCTCGTTTTGAGAATACAATGCAACCCCGTTTTAATGTACATAAATACTTTCTTGACTGAAGGTAGTTTGCCAATTGTAAGCAGGACGGGCACCTTTTGTTATCTAACTCAAGACGATGATTGGATTGAAGGTATAATCCACTTTGTTAATTGAATTGATTGCAAAGTTGCTTTCAATTAAATGAGAGTAGATACTTTTAAGATTATTTGCCATTGTTAGAGTTTAATAATTTATAGGGACTTCATGAAATTATGGAAGAGATAATTTTAATTCCATACTGTACCGCTGAACGTAGCTGCAATGCATATGCAGCTTGTCACTAACTAATGCACACCCCTTTTTTAATCCGCTTATTCAATGAAGCATTGCATTTCTTAGTATCCTTTGAAACTACAAATGTGAATAGAAAGCTGCAATGGTTTCTGCTCAATACTTATTCAGAAGTCGCAATTTAAACAAAAATTAAAATGACAATGACAAAAGCCTAGTAATCCTTTGGGGACAAAAAAGGAAACTAATTAATTAGTTGACATGATTATAGCATTCGTCTTCTTTATTTACAATTTTAACGGGTACCAGTGACAGGCACCCGTTTGGGTACGTTTGACATAGTTGCAAACCTTTTAATATTTAAGCAGACTTAGAGCAGAAACATCCTTTAAATCCGCAGACCATAACAGAACCGCCTCCATGCTTTACAGTAGGAACCACACAGCCTTTTGTTCAGCGCTACATCGAACAACAACTCTCAGTTTTGTGCCAAATACCTCGAAGTTGGATTCATCAATGGATAAAACTCTATTGAAATCTTCTTCCGCCCCAGTCTTCGTGCTTTTTTGGCGCATTCTAACCTTTTCTGCTTGTTTTGTGGTCACAGCTTTTTTTCGTCAACTTCGTTTGCTTGTTGTGACTACTAGCCCGATCCTCGTGTGATTTATCCTCAAGACTTCCAGATTGAGCGTGTCGTTTAATGGTACGTTGAATGCTGCACCTTGAT
The DNA here is from genome assembly GCA_949775065.1 of Brachyopa scutellaris. Lineage (NCBI taxonomy): Eukaryota > Metazoa > Arthropoda > Insecta > Diptera > Syrphidae > Brachyopa > Brachyopa scutellaris. The sequence goes on from OX459112.1 coordinate 25,265,248, forward strand.
ACCTTCAACTGCGAAGTAACTTTTCACTGCGTAGTTGAAAACATTTTGCATGATATAATTAAACTAGCTGTAACCCGGTGCGCTTCGCTCCACCTATCTTTTCAAAATTTGCCCGCGCACATAGTTATTCGGGTATGATGGAAAGGAAGTACATAGTAGGAAGCAATCACTTTTTTTCTCTATCTGTCTGTCTGTCTGTCTGTCTGTCGGTCTATCTGTATGTCTGTCTGTCTGTCTTTCTCTCTGTCTATCCATCTATCTATCTAGCTGTCGAATAAAAAATACGAAATTAAATTTTGTATGACAGGTACTGAAACCACCGGTTGTTGAGTAACCGCATTGATGCTATGTTGTTTTCTATATTAAGAAAATCGTACGCTAAAAATTTAACCAAAATCGGTTGGGTAGTTTCCGAATCTATAAAAGGCAAACATGTATGTATGCATTAATTTTTATGGTATATAAATATAGATCTAATAACTTGACTCCAGCTCCACCTATCGGGTCCAGATTCTATTATTTTCTCTTTTGGCACTGAACCAACATATATTTTGAATATGAGCATTTTTGGTCCATAAATATAGAAGTTGTTAATTACTTTACTCCAGCGCCACCTATACTTAACAAAGAACTCTTATGCATACCAAATATACACAAAAAATTTCATAAAAATCGGTCGAGCCGTTTCGGAGGAGTTCGTTTACAAACACCGTGACATGAGATTTTTATATTAGATTATTATTGACGTTTTCAATGTCTGTAGAATGAGAAATAACTGATGCAATATCTTAACTTTGGTTTCCAAAGACAAAATGTTTTTTTACGTTTATTTGACATTTTTAAAAAATTACTTTCACTTTTTGATCGAGACTGAGCCATGATTAGAACCTCAAGTTGTAATTTCAGAGCATTCGATGCATGAACAAGAGTTCTAATTTGTGAGCGTCCACTGTATTTAGTTCTCATTTTGTTAAACTAATTATTCAAGCGTCAGAATATAAAATATTAAAGCCGACAAATACACCTAATACATAATATGTACATATGTATTGTAGGTACATACAACTTCTAATTTTTCCTTATTGTCAACTCCGAAAGTAAGGAAAATCAATATCTGTTGGCGTCCATGTCATATCTTATTACTTTAAGAATTGGATTCAATTTGAACATTTCCAAGTGTACATATTTATACTATACACAAGTTCTCTTTATATTCTGGCGTTGATTTTAAATTGTTTGAAAAGAAATACCATCTGATCCCTCATATGTCAGAATGTCCTGACAACTTGAAAATGTTATGCATTACTTGTTTGTCGTGAGGAAAATCATTGAATATAGAATTGATGCTCTATATTTGCAAAACACCCTCAAATTGAAAAAAAAAAAAAATAATAATAACAACCACAAACACAAATAAGGAAGAGAAAATCAGTCGTGTGTCCTACTGTGCACAATATCTTGTACTCGACAGAATACTTGAAATATTCAAAATGCAACATCATTGTTACGCCTCCGCATTTTATGTTGTCTGTCTGACAGGATAAGAGTAATGCTCATGCAAAATTTTCATATTTGTTGTGGTAGATGCTTTAAAAATCCTGCCACGTCAACATTTTCTCAAGAGTTTGTCTACATACAAACACACGAGAAGGTATACATATGTATGTATGTGCATATAAACAAAACAACGTATTGGCTAGCTGCCTTTGTCACTTTCGTTTGCTGTTCTTTGTTTTGTGAAATTTGACACCACATCCGGTTGGTTTAGTTTTTCGTGTCAGTTTAATAACAAAAATACGAGGTATGCTTGCATGTGAGTTTTGACATACATACACAAGTATATGTATATGATCGAGTGTGAAGGACATCAGAGCGTAATAAAAAAGAAATAAAGTTAATTTATGAATGAATTACCCATTTCATTCAAAATGTTGTTTTGAAGTGTGATTTAGTTAATTTTTTTTTTTTTATTTAAATAACCCGGTTTGTGTGTAAAATACAAAAATACAAATCACCATAAACAATAAAGGAGACCATCACCTTAAGATGTCAGCATTATTTCTAGCGGGTAAACAAAGGCAGTTTGTAAGTCACCGACCCACTACGTGTAGATGACAGAATGAAAAGGAATCTGGCAATGTAACTTTTCTTGTGATGCCGTTGTAAATTGTTTCTATAAACGGGAAAACATTATATAGTGGCTTTACATTCAAAAAAACAAAAAACAAAAAGTAATGCAAACCTTTTTCAACTATTGTGTGTTGCAGTTGCAGTTGCTGTTGAAAATGAAAACAAAGACACTCGACAAGACCGAAAAGAGCCATTTCACACATACCCGGCTGCCGGCTAACCGGTACCGCCTACCCGGTCGTTGGGAACACATTCTTATGGGCGCGTTCACACCTGAAAACCGAAACCGTCCCCGGTTAACCGGTAGCCGGCTTTACTCACTGCCACAGCCGGCTGCCGAAACCGGGTAAACGGTTCTCAAGTCAGTAGTGGATACATAAAATCAAATTGCGCCTTGACACAGGCCCGGTTGCCGTAGCCGGTTTTCGTTTTTCGACTCAACGATATGAAAACTGAAAACATACAGTAGATCGCCACGAATAGACATTTTATACCTAGTGTGCCGGCTGCCGGCTGTGTGTGAAAGCATGCTTATTTTTTAAGAAAACCGGCCAACCGGCCCGGTTAACCGGCAGCCGGGTATGTGTGAAATGGCTCAAAAAGTTCCTTATTTGGAATCTGAATAGTTACGACTACGAGTAAGTGCAGTCGCATGTTCATTTTACTTATTCATGGTAGGTATGTACATATATACATACATATGTACATTATGTAGGTATAGTATATGCATAAGATTATTCGCCTATGAAATTTAGAACAGTTTGCAATGAGCACAGAGAGCTTTGTCGTTGTTAGATTGTGTATACATAAATTCATAGTTAGGTTAATTTCTTACTTCTTCTTCTAGGTGCTAACTGCATCAAAGTTAATTTACCTCAGTCTGTTTCCAAGACCAATTGTTTAATTGTTTCTTCTACCAAGACTTCTTCACTGAACGTCATTGGTCTGCGCAAGTCGATTTTATTTATTACAAACAGGTGTGACTTCTGTAGCATAAAATATACATATGTACATACTGAGCGCGGCATCGTTGGTAATATTTGAAAGCCAAATTATGAGCATGGTCCAGTACTCAAGATTCTATTTAAAAATTATATATTTAGTTTTCGAGCATAAGATAGAGCTTTAGTTCTGGACCATGCCCATCATTTGGCCTTATGTCATGGCACTTATAAAACTAGAATCAAGGCCAAGCGTTCTGGACCATGCTCAAAATTTGGCCTTATGTCATGGCGCTTATAAAACTAGATTCAAAGCCAAGCATTCGTCGAAACGATGAGCATCCACAATATATCTCCACCCAGATTTGTTCGAGTTAGAGAGAGATTTGGAAAAATTCGAGTAATATAGAGAAACATTTATTTTTGTTTTAAAACGTTTGTTTGATAAAAAAAAATATGATGCGACTGTATCCAACAGTCCCGAGCTATGTGTAAACATCACGCGGATGGGGTGTGTAGCTCCACTTTACTGGAAAGAAAGTAAATTATAACTAGTCTATGTTCGATAAAATTCAAGCCAACCGCATTATATGTATACTCATCGAATCCACTCCATTCGCAGCAGTCGACGCCAGGAAACGAACCTAGGACATTCTTACATAAAAAAACATGAATGAAGTTATTACGGAAAAACATTATTTCAACGTACAAACATTCACGAATGAGGTGTCTAAAGAAAATAATGTCTTGGAGCAATGACGAAATGCACTCTTATTTTATAAATATGTATAAACAATTTGTTTACACTTAATCTTGATATTTATCAGGATCTCTATCATGAAAAGTAGCGCTTATTTTTTGGAACAAGGTGCCACTAGGACACTAGAGGCCAGTAGGTAGCAATTTTATTTGTAAATAGGTTGTAGGTTTTCTACATGCGAGATTGTTAATAATATTTATAAACTAAAAGTCCAAATCACTGCCATAGAAAATCCTCTTTATTTTGACACCTCATTTGTTTAGATTGGTTGAGTGGGAGAGCCGCAAATGGTGATAATGATTGCAGAACATTGAAATGCAAAGCATTATGATCATGTAAGAGCGCGCACATATACTCACACACACACTATTGCAACGATACCCACTGCTGCCCGACTGCTGGCAGTGGTCACCACTGAAAGAAAATTGTGTGCGATGCTTTGAATAATTGTTTTGAACATTGCTCAGCTTCAGGACAACACAGGAGGATGTTTTATATCTCAAATGAATCAGGGATAAATTTACTAATTTCACCTATTTTTTTTTTGTTTTTCAATCCGAGAAGCCATTATTGAGTTAGGGCTGTATAACTATAATTTTCCCTCCCAATATGCAGTATTTTCACTATTTTCTGAAAACCATGCCATTTTCCGGTATAAAAAGTGTATTTATAATAGTTGACCAGGAACATAAGCAATCATTATGTCAATATTTCATCGCGCTGCTATGAAATTTGAGTTATAAATTTCGTAACCGTTCGGAATTCCGTCCCCGAAATCGCGGAATTCCTCCCCGAAATCACGGAATTACTCCACTAGAAATTTTGCTAACGCGAGCTTAGATGTTTACACATCAAAAACTGTATCTGTATAACCAAGAATATGAATAGGATGACACACGCGATGCCACACATATTTAGGATATTTGAGTGTGTAGGTACTAGATGGTTAGTAGTTTTATATTCAAATACGAATTCCGAAGGGGTAATGTATTTTTATTTTGTTTTGTGCTAAACAAAATTCGACTTAAGGGGTGAAAAAAGATGCCAATAATCGAGAGAATGTGTTCGAGTTAGAGAGAGTGACGACTTAGGGGGAGTTCGACTTAAAGAATGGTTTTTGTATGGAATATTGAAGGGAATGATAAAATATGGCGAAGAACGTTGAGTTAGAGAGAAATCCAACTTATAGAGAGTTCGACTTAGGGAGAGTCCACTGTATTATAATCACTTTGCAGGAAAATTGTTTCAAGTAAAGTCTATGCTTAGCTTTCGATTTCTATAATTTCATAAATTAAAAATATGCTATAGTTTAGATTTTTTTTTTCTTTTTTTGTTTTTCTAAAATATATGTATATTGAAAATATAAATATTGGGTTTTATTTCAATATATAATTGGAATTAAGACCCACAAGTAAAAGGCATTAAAACCCCCAGCTTTTGTTGCCATTTCAAAAGATAAATAAGGCCCACGGGTTTTATTTCCCTTTTTTTTTGGGAAATAAGACCCGCGGGCCTTATTTCCGCGGGTGTTATTGCACTGCACCGGGGAAATCGCATACTTCTGCAATAAGAAACATTGCTGACGTCTTTTCTATCAACCCCGGGAGTTTGTCTTCCTAGTTCATTTACAACCAATGACCAACCAACCAACTTTCAATTAAACATAATGTATCGGAACTAATAGCAATCCAGAAAGAAAATAATATTCACAGTCAATCTCACTATCTCAGTACATTTAATTACCATAAATGAGGCCTTAGAAGTAGGCTTGCCATACGTCCCGGTTTGACCGGGACAGTCCCGGTTTGAGGATGCTGTCCCGGCGTCCCGGCCGGTTTGTCATTTGGTCCCGGTTTTTAATTGTTTCATCAAAATGTATTTTGACGTAAAAAAAAAATACTAAACCGTCTGGAACTTGACCGTGCGCGTCTAGCTCTATATAGATTAATAATACGAGTAATTATGTTTTCCTTTTCGCGAACTAAAAAAAACATGTTATTACTAATAAATAATTTTGTTTTCATTTCCAAAATGTGTCGAACTCTATCGGCATTCCTCGATTTTCGTAGTACCTTCTCGGCTTCTCGATTCAGTATCAGGAGCCTTGGGCGGAGCTCTGGACACCACAAGCTCCAAATATAATTTCGGGCGAAGGTTCCAGTGTCTCCGTCCAGATCATTCTGAATGGAACAGCGGAGGTTGGTCTGATTTCCCATCAGAAAGTATAGTCTTCTATACAGACGGGTCCTTAATGGACTAGCTCTCCGGAGCAGGGAGAAGAAGAATGCCACGTTGAGCAATCTATTCCACTGGGTAGATTTACAATTGTTTTTCAGGCAGATGTGTATGCTATCGCTAGCACAGCGCACATTGCACTTAACAAGAGGGACATTCTGATATCCCGGGAAACGATAAAGCTGATGCCCTCAGCCTGTCATTGGCTGCAGTTCAGCCTATGCTAAAAACAAGCTTCTTGAACTGCTGCGACTACAACACTACAACCATTGGCACGAGCTTAAATATTAGTAGACGCGCCCAAGTCAAACAGAACTAAGTCTCTGTTACACCTTAGCAGAACAACACAATACACTACACTACATCATTGAGATCAAAAACACTTTTCGTCACGGACTCGGAAAACACCTTCATCAGCTTCAACGTAAGGCTCTCTCATTCTGGTATTTGAAGATAAAAAAAACATCCATAACGATAAAAATAATAATTGGATGAAGATTTTTAAATGTCTACGAGTATAGCTACATTTTCCCTTGTTGACTTGTTTAAAAAATAATCGTTAAATTTGCTGTCAATTCTCGGCTTAGATGAACAGTTTTTATACCATTAACTAACTAACTAATAAACCAAAGATCAATTCTGATGTTTCTACTTTAGGGTTAGATTTTGTACCTGAACATCGCATTCATAGTGGTGTATCTATGTGTAAATGTCAGTTACTCCTCCCATTAATCGATCGAAACTTGCAAAAGCCACCCATCTACTGCTTCCATCATACTAGTAGTTAAGTTACACATCCTCGTCTACTGACTATTGAGTAATGCACCATCCAATTGACCCATGTGCGAGGTGTACTCTAATTTATGATGCGGCTGCATGCAATTTTCCTTCTGGAATACAAACAATTCCTATGCTGGTGCACAGTACCAGTGGTGGTCGTGACCAGGGTAGTGTGTGGTAAGAGCACAATTAGGTATTCTGACGGGTTAAATCTTCTTTAAGGTTCAGTCTTTAGTGACGGATAACAAACGATGCAGACAGTTCATTCCAATGGCATCGTTTTTTTGTTTTTTTTTTCCTTTTTGCTATATACGAGTATACAGTTGTTTTAAGATATTTTTTGCCACCATTGGTGTTTTTTTCATTATTTAAAATGACATTAAAAGGTAAACAACATTTTAAATGCGTTAAATGACATCGAACAAAACCACCGTACTGAAACAGTATTTATTAACTGCTGAAAGTTCACTTAACCAAAATATACAAATGGAAAATAACATCGATTCTGCCCTGTATTTTGGTATACTATGTACATTACATATGTACAGTGAGCCGAAAAAGTATTCGTCTGCGTCACCTTATTGCAGCAACGATGATTTTTTTCTTATTTGAATAAATACAAAACATTTATTTTGCATATACTTTTTTCTTTAATTAAAATAGTTTAAATTTAAACTAAGAATTAAAGAATTCTTCACTGATCGAAAAAGAAAATGGGAAAAAACAAAATTCAGAACCAAAAAAGTATTCGTCTCTTAGGTACTCGTCTCTTAGGTATTCGTCTCTTGGGTCTAACTAACTAAACAAATAATAATGAAATGAAATCAATACTTTGTGGATTCCCAATTACGTTTAATAATTGCTTCCAATCTTCTTCGAATTGAACCAACCAATCTTGTCGTGACGTTTGATAAAATAGAAGCCCATTCCTCATAAGGCGCAGTTCTAAAGTCCTTTTTATTGGAAATACGCCTGGTTCTGATTTTTTTTTTCAAAGATATCCCAAAGATGTTCAATAGGGTTAACATCTAGTGACTGCGGAGGAGTTTGCATACATATATGAAGTTGTATTGTACGTATAAGAGCCACATTTTGTACTCCACGCAGTGTGTTGTAGGTCATTGTCTGGGATAAATATGTATATAGGAACTACTGATACCCATTTTGTCCGCACTTTTTTGAACATGATTCTTCAAAATGTTAATATAGTGTTTGTACTCCATAGTTCCTTCAAACCACCTCACCCACTCCATTCGAGCACATGCAGCCCCATACCATAAGAGACCCTTCGCAGTGTATCACCGTCACTTTTTCGTCAATTTCAGTTATTGGTTTTCTCCTCATTAAAACTTTGCGATCCGGTTGAAAAATCTTGAACTTGCCTTCGTCCGTAAAAAAAACACTCTTTTCCCGAACTGCTTATCATGGTTTTTATACGTTTTAGTATATTCCAGGCGCTAACTGTTATTTACCTTGCTGATAATTGGTTTTTGCGAGCCACGCGACCATGATAAACAGCTTGGTGGAGGACATTTCGCACTCTATCATCAGAAACGATTTCCTTCTATCTCAGCAGAAATCTTTGGAGCACTCAGTCTAGGTTTTTTTTTTGTTTAACGGACGATTTAGGTTTTTCCCTCTCCGTCAAATTTTGTGATCGCGATAACGGTGGTCCCTCAATAGTCCTGACAAAATGCAGTGATGTCCTTGCTCTGCCGTTGAAGTCTCTTTTTGAGATCTCCATATCAACTGAACATTTCCCTAGCTTTTGGAAGCAATCGTTTATTACGCCCGTCTTTGAGAAAGGCGATAGAAGTGTTATTACGAACTACAGACCGAGTTTTCATGCATACCGAAATTATTTGAGCAAGTTGTGTGTGAACGCCTGACTTCTCTTTGTCGGGATGTTATTTTTACAGAACAACATGGATTCGTTAGAAAAAGGTCTACTGTCACAAACCTGTTAACATTCTCCCATAACTGTTCCATCCAATGCCTTAGAAAGTCGTCATGAGGTGGACTGTGTGTACACTGACTTCTCCAATGCTTTCGATCAGCCTTCCTATGATATTATTATCTACAAACTCGAGGCGTTGAGTTTTCCCCCAATATTTATTTCGTGGGTTGGCTCTTACCTCAAGCAGAGGTCAAATCAGGTTAAATTTAGAGAAACTCCTTCTTAGCAGGATCCGGCGTCCCTCAAGGGAGCCACTTAGGTCCACTTTTTTTTACTCTTGCTATCAATGATGTTCCATCAATCATAAAACATAGCAACATCCTTATATTTGGCGACGATATGAAGATCAGTAAAGCAATTACAACTATAAATGATTGTAGACTTCTGCATATCATTTTTATGCATCCACTGATCTCAGGTCTGATTGATGCACCTGACGTATTATCCTGTTCTTGACTTTAATCTTAACAAGATTACACTAAAAAAATGTATTGCGTAATGTAGTTCCTCGAACATAAATTCTAATTATGTATATTTGTTCTTATATTTGTTTATTTATTGCTAGTGGTAGTGTTGAAATGTAGCGTAGCCTAACCACTAACACCAGCACTAAATGATGAGCCTTGTTGATGCATATTTTGCATTGGTAAATTTCTGATAGTGTTAGAATAAAAAAATTATACTTTTTATCGTCGTAATTGGTCTGTTTACACTTTCACCTATTTCCTTGTACTCTTGACCTTCATTTAATAGATTAATTATAATTGTTCGTTCTTCTCTTGTAGTTTCATGATTTTTGCGCTCCATGTCTTTTAATTTTACTTTTCTGAAGAAGATATGCACTACGAGCACTTCCAAAAGCAACTTCCAACTACTCATGTCCTGATCGGAGCAATTTGACTCCAAAAGCAGTGAATAAAACCCGCAACAAATCGTATATTCATTTTAAATGCGTGAAGACGAATACCTTTTCGGCGGAGAAACTTACGGATTTTAAATGTATTTGCTTTTATGAATAAAAACAAAAATGAGACAGTTTAGTTTTCACTGCTTTCGTAGAGATACAATAAGTCCTTAGAAAATCCAAGAAATTGCCCTCGTAGTATCGGAAAGGCATTGTTTTTAATAAGCATCACTACTCACTAGACAGCCGTTGAAGTTTCAACTATATCCATCACATGGTTTTATTTTTATAGCCTATTAAAATAACAAACTTTTGTATATTCAAAAAAAAATGGAAAAAAGTGAGTTTCGAGCAGTGATTAAATAAAATTAATCCTGACGAGTTTCTACGTCGATACATAACTCTGGACGAAACATGGATTCACTACTATACTCTGGGATCAAAGGAACAGTGAAAGCAGTGGGTTTTTGAAGGTGAACGGGCTCCAAAGAAGACGAAGACGGTGAAATTGGCCGGCAAGGTGATGGCAACTGTTTTGTGGGATGCATGCGGATTCATCTACACCGATTACTTAAAAAAAAGAACAAACAATAACAGGAGCATATTATGCACCGTTATTGCACCAGTTGAGCGATGAAATAAAAAACAAAACGTCCTCATTTGAAAAGAAAAATATCCTCTTCCATCAGGACAATGCACGGGTGCATACCTGCGATGCCCAAAATTATGGAACTATGGTTTGAATTATTACAACATCCACCCGATTTCCAAATTTGAAAAAATGACTCGGCGGACAACGGTTTACATCGAACGAGGAGGTCATCGCTCAAGCAGATGCCTATTTTGAGGACCTTCCAAAATCCTACTTTTTGGAAGGTTTAAAACAGTTGGAAAAACGCTTGGAAAAGTGTATAGAGCTGAAAGAAGATCATATTGAAAAATAAAAGAAAATTTATCGAAAATAATTTGTAATTTTAATTTTAATTTGTAATTTTTCTAAGCACTTATTGAACGACCGTAACTCAATGGTAATAAAAAGAAAATAAAAATAATATTGTTAACTATTGATTTTAATGACAAATTAAAGCTTTTATTCAGAAGTGGGTAGAGAGAGACGAATACTTTTTCGGCTCACTGTATGTCATTTTGTTGCCGCGCCCCACACAAGCAAATATGCAATTCATTCATATCACTAGCGCCCGATTTATGACAAGCTAATATTTTTTGTCAATATTTTCTTGAACCGATGTTTGTTTAACAGAAAATCCATTTATTTGAGATTCACGATTATTTTTCTTGTTTATTTTTTTTTTTATCATTTGTTTTTTAATATTTAAATGAGTGTTTTTGAAATGAACAAGCTAACGTAATAAAACTGGTATTTCTCCAGGATGGTCGCTGTAAGTTCAAAGTTGTGCTAATAATAATTAAATATCATTCGATTTTAAGTGGTTGAAAGGTGGGTCCCCAATATTGCTTTTTCACAGATCTACAAATTCAAATCTAAATCCAAAATTGATTCATCAATTTTGTCCATATTCTATAAGTCTTTGGAACTTCCTACACAAGGGACACCCCAAGGGAACTAGTTTGAGTAACTAAAACTAATTCATGACGAATCTAGATAATTTTCAATGGGGGGAGGGAGTCCCCATTTATGACAATTGTTTGTTTGTAACTTAACTGTACATCCCCAACTCTCATGTGGTTTTTTAATAATTAACACATGTCTTGGTGGGTAAGTAAATCATGATTGTAAATCCCCCCATCCTACATATTTCTAAGTGGATACCACCACAGTGCAACTCCAACTCTAACTCACTCTATCAGCGACCCACTGAAGTATGATTAATTGAACTTTTACATTCTTCCATGTAGGAGTCAATACAAATAAGCAATCAGGCAAAGGTTGTAGGTGTAGGAAAGCCATAAACAGCAACCGATATGAGTATATTTTTTCGAGTAATAAACTTCGAATACGAACTGCGAGCCCACATTCCACATATTCGTGTGGGCATAGGAAATTTGCTCCTTTTCAATCGCAATTAATGATGTGAATAAGGATAATGGCATAAGAAATGGAATAAGGATATCCTTTTGTGAAGAATGGATATTTTTTCTGCTCAGGTTCAAATATAGCTTGATACAGCAGACTTGTGTGTCAAATTAGCTGAACTTAAGGTATTTTTGGGATTTACTGCTAACATTATATGTACGAGTAGATGTATGTGTGTCTGAATCCTTTTTTCTTTCATTTTCCGTGTAATTTCCGCTATAGAAGTTTATTCTCTTTCTCCTACGGAAGGCAAGTGTCATTTTCATCCCAACGGCACTCAGAAGCCTACCACATATTTACTGTTAGTAGCATTTTATACATTATTCTTTTATCGTTAGGACTTTATTTATGAATCAACGAACTGTTATTGCCAGCGGCGCATTATATACAACAAATGAAGCACTTTGTTCAGATTTGGTACTTCATATGGCAATAATAATGGAACTTTGGATTCCCTTTGAAATATACTGCAACGTCTGCAGAATGCTTCGGCATCACAGCTAAGCGCAAATTCCTAAATTCTGCTTTCAGCAAAAGAAACGAAGGGGGAAACCTGAGCCCCGCATAGATATGCAATAAACGTTGTATTCAGGTTCTTATATGTATATGACATACATATACATACATACATATTTATAAGTACATAAAATCTATTGCAGATATTGTATTACAGGAGTTACTGCCACATACTTAACTTCATTATGGAATCCCACCTACCCTCTATACAGGAATAGGAAAAAAGTAACACCTTCATAAAACAGTGAGATTTAAAATACACATTTTTTTTAGTTTGATTATGTCACAAGGCTTCCACCGACCTAACTCAACCTAAGTAAAAACTGTTCTTTTTTAAAAGCTTTTGCTGTCGTGCTTTGTAGGAAAAAAGAGTTAATGTAAGGTGGACTTTCTCTAACTTGAACAATGAACATACGATAACTTGAACTATCCAATAACTTCTTGTTTCCCATAGGTATTCTATAACTGGAACAGACAGTTTTAAGACTCGATACCTTGAATTTTTCTTATTCAAATACATTTGTTTATAGTCTTTACCAGGGATGGCGAACCTTTTTAGAGCCTCGTGCCATTTTAAAAAAAACTAAATAATTTGACGTGCCTTTGGCGAGCCATCATACAGTCTTGATATAGTTTTCTAGTGACTACTAGGAACAAAAATAAATAATTTTACACTGCGCGGCATTTTATTTGTTAACATATTAATCAATTTTTGAAATTAATAGATTTGAATTCATTTTCATAAAGATTAAATTAGATTAACAAACAACAGAGAAAGAAACAAAAACAATAAACGAACTATTTTAGTGTGACCTTTGTTGTTGCAAACTCGAGGCCAAGTAATTTAATTTAAGCAAAATGCTGGCCGAACTGGAATCATCGGACAAACGGTTTATAAACGAATCTTTTATGTTATTCATTTCTGAAAATAAAGACTCACACGCATAGGTAGACGAAAATATTGTCAAGATAGCAAACGCCAACTTTTTCAAGCAGCTATATGTGTCTGGAAATGAATTCCAAGATTCCATTAATTTGGAATTGGCATTCTTCATCGTATTGTCTAACAGTCTTTCTAGCTCGATTGATTCCAACTCTTTCCTTGTTTCGACGAATTTTTGAGTCCATATCAAACTAGACCGAAATTCGTTAAGGTGCAATTGGATTTCTCAATTAGTGACGCGTGTCATTGCACAGTGGTTCCACCGTAGGCCAAAAGTCGGAAAATTCATTGCAATAGTTTTCACCCAAAACCATTTAAGCTAGCTGAGAACAACCCAAAGTTAATATAAGTGAAAAAAAAAAATGATCCGTTAAGTCAAAATCGTTTGATTTTCATCTCCAAAGTGATCGCATTGCAAGCCCATCGCATTTGAGTTTTAATGCTCTGCAAGTAAGCGTCACTGGATTTTCCTTTTTTCATCTACTTTCGTCGATGCAAATCATTTTTTTTAGGATGGGTCTATTAGCACAAGGTAAGACTTCCGTTCTGTATTTTTCTTTTGGTATGATATGTGTAACTGTACAAGTGGTGGGGGGGATAAAAATTTAAATAAAATTGCGTTCTGTGTTTTGTGTTAAACTTTTAACTGTGTTCCCCCCAATACCCCCCAACATGTTATATATTGCCAGAAAGGTTAATTTCTGTTCTTTTTAATGCAATCAGCTGGGGAAATTTGCGGATTCAGATTTCATTGAGCTATAAGTGACCATACCCTCATTATTTTTATTTCAAGTGCTATCACTAAATGCTCTTTTACTAGAATGTTGTGTTTATTTGACCATACAGCCAGACGTCTGTTTGAGTATAAAAAATCTCATCTGCAAACTTTTTCGCCTGATTTTTCTAATAGCTTGCATTTAGTTTGATGGAGGACACGAAATTCAAGGTTATACTCGTTTTCGAATTATTCTTGTGGCTAAATTAACTTTATACCAGGAAAACTGTAAGTACCAGGTAAAAACTTTGTATGGTGAATTTGTAGGTGACATTATGGCGCACGAAAATCATACAAACAAAAAAAAAATATAAGAACACTTTCCAGAGATAAATGCGATTTTTACAAAAATTGGTAAAAAAAAAAATTAAAAAAATATGTGTTTGAAGACCAATATCTTAAAAATTAAAACACGGATGGTAATTTGTTTTCAACTGTGATAGCCACTAATCAATTAAATATGAAACGAGCCTACTTCGGTTGCTCTAAGTTTAATACGCTCGAAGTTATAATTGAATAACTGTTGGTGCCTTTTTCCCTGAAGGATATTTTTAAATACCCTGTAGCTCAGTGGGTGTTCAAGATAGACCCCCACTCCCGTACGACTTTTTTTTATATCATTAAGCAATGAATCAGATCCCAAAACATATGTATCCTAAACCGGACCACCCTGTATATCGTACCGTACCGTAACGCACCGCACGTTACGGTCTCGAAAACATGACTTGATAGAGCAAAACGGATTGCAGATTCGAAATCAGCTCCCCTCTAACTCTAAAATGAATTGATTTTGCTTATTTTTCAATGAGCAAGTACTTATGACCGCCTTTGTTCGAGAGTGGAACCACTGTGCATTGGTTCGCCAAGCCTGGCCTATACAAACACTAACGCACACGCACATAATGTACCTTTCCTCGTAGCATGTACATATAGTACAGTATACAATACATACATAGAGTGTCGTGCAAGACATTTGTAACTCCTAAAACTATGCAATTGGTCAGCATTGCTTACTTGGTTTCAAATGGATAATTGAAATGTAAAGTTTTATACTGGTTAATCGTTATATTATTAGTTGGGTATACTTACTTGAGCGACCCTACAGCTCGGGGTGAACCTGGGCCTACTTCTCGCAACCATTTGTGTGTGCGTGTTATATTTTTGCACGAATGGAAGGGACCTACAGTTTTTTGCCGACTCCGAACGGCGAGTTGAGAAGCTCAATCGTGACAAATAATACCCTCTGATTGCTTGTCAGACATTCAAAAGAGGGGCAGCACTCTATAGTAGTCCAACGCACTAACCACTACACCACGGTACACAAAAAGAATATATCTCAATACAACAAAAAATACACACATTAATCCAATAATGCAAATGCCAATGCACATACGAACTCAATTCCTCTTTTTCTTTTCCCGATTTCAATCACTCCCTCTGTCTGTCCGTATGTCACATCCCTTCCTATTCACCTTAAATTTTAGTTAATCGGTGACCTTATAACAGAAGTACTTATGAAAAGATATTTTGTTTGCACCACAGTGAATTGTGAGTTATAAAAAAAAAATTGCACTGACCCCATCAAGTGGAAATCTTTCTAAATGCCACACAAAATGTCATAACAGCTTGTTTGTAGTTTCAACTTAGTCCCGAGACATTCGCTTTGAAATAATTTTTTGGATGTCCGCCTTATGTAAAATGCAAGCAGTAAATAAGTCCCAATTTCAAAATGACAGTTTAGTCAGTAGATAGTCAATATGAAATAGCTGTTCATACATAGTTACATAAATATGTAACGTTTATACTTAGCATAGTTGAAGAGAATGTGAGTATAACTAGGGAACCCTATCATGTGCGTGCCCAACACGCTCTTGGTCAATTTTTGTGACGTATGGTTGTTCATTTATTGATGTGTAAACATCTTAGCCCTCGGTATGGGCAAATTTTTCGCAGTCGTCCGTCACGCGTAACCAAACTTAGTATTAGTGCGTTCTCTATATATGATTCTCTTAGTATTAGTGCATTCTCTGTTTATCCGTCATCATACACAAACGTATTACACATCAAATTTCACGAGTACCTGTTACTCACGCCTTTTTTTTTAGCTTTTTTAGCTATGCATTCTGTTGATTAATTGCAATTATTTTTTCTACAGATTATTATTATTCTCTATAGTTTTAGGCGTATTTATGTGAAAGCCGATTGTGATTGACATTCCCCATAGATCCAAAGTTATTAAAGAAAATGTGACAGCCCGACGAGAGCCCGAATCGCGCAGTTTGAGGTAGCTTTTTTCAGCTTGTCAGTTCTTTTGCTATCCTAAAGTATGTATAGGGACATTTATAAAGCATGAGGAGAATATATTTAGGTTTCTGAAGTGAAGGTTCATTGTATTTGATCGTTCAAAGTGAGCTGCGCGTGACCTCGAGCGAAACGCACTTGAAACTTTAAGCGCGTTTTTCTTAAAACCACTTTTACCGGCACGGTCTGTATGATAACTCATACATTTTTCAATATTTTTTGATGGTTTTTTTTTTAAATATTCAAAATTGTTTTCTCTATAGTCTGTCGAGTCGGATTTTTGATAATTTGATTAAAAATTTTTATAAATATGTATAATTAAAGTGTGACATTTTTAACACAAAAAAAAAAACACTTTTTTTAAACTGCCGTACAACCCTATTTTACAAGAATTTTTTTACATCCATCAACATTTCAAGGAGAAATGACGCAGACCGTGGAGCAAGTTTTTTTTCAAAGTGCCTTGAAAAACGTGATGTTTTATATTTTAATTCTTGTAAAAAAAATTTAAATGATTTTTGTTATAAAGTCTAAATACTAATAGACATTGTGTAAAAGTAATTTTTATAGATTTCTGTTGTTATCCTTTCTAAAAACAGTTTCTCTTTTAGCGCCTTTTTGGCGCTGCTGGACGTATGTACCACCTTAAGGAAGATAGAAAGGATGGATGGAAGGAAGTTTGTAAGGAAACGAAAGGCAAAGTGCTGAATCCCACATTTGGGAAGGAAACAATAATGCACGGATGTGGCCGTGTTATGGCCTCGGGATGCATCTCTTCTCAACGTCTTACCCTAATTTGTCACGGCAATAAACCACCGCAGTCTATAATTCTAAGCTCGAATGAGAACTTGTGGGAAATAGTAAAAAAAAAAAGAACTGGCAGCAAAATTTTCCAAAAAAAAAGAATAGCTTTACGAAAAAATCAAAACCTCATTTCATGCTAATGCCACTAAATCCAAAGATTTTTTTTGGTGGCGTAGTGGTGTTATTGGCAAACCACCTTGTCACGTGTAAAACGTAGAATTTTTGTTGTCTGCAACCAGTTTATATCTTGTGATAATTTTTATTTAAAACTTATTTAATTGTAACAAAGGGTTTGTTGCGGTAAATTTTACTGCAACAAAATGCATCCTCTGCTTTCTCTCCTCCCCCGCTAATTTTTGTACTTCTCCGTGCCTCTTCAATATTCTGGGAAAGTGGAGCGCAGCCGTGGTCCCATCAGCCATAGGTCCACTGGCCTAGCATATTGAACTGGCACCAAAACAGGTTTCATCGAGAAGAGACAGAAGGTCTCAGTTACCAAAAGACTGATTGTCTAAGAAGAGGAGACGGGCGGTCTCAGAAGTGACGAGCGGTCCTTTACAACACAACATTAAATGAGCAGAGACAGACAAAAATAATAAGACAGATGAGTCTCCGCCGTTAACAACAAAAGAAAACAACCAAAACATATAATACCACCAACACAATTACTCATACTAAACAACAATAAACATAAGTAAACATAAACGAGACGGATGAGTCTCCACCTCCAACAAAAATACATCACCAAGAATGAGACGAGTAGACAACAAGCAAACGAAACCAGAAGACTAGATAACGGGACGGATGGTCCCCAACGCTCAACAATGGCCGAGGCCCAACCTAACTGAAATTATTTTGTATAAAATGGCACGCTAGGTGTAGGTCCCTCAATCCCCAAATCTGCAAAAAAGTCCACCGGAGTAGTGCGCGTACTAATTTAAAATTAAAAGTACTGATTCCTTTTTCCTCGGGGGTAGTGAACTTCTTCTGCGATCGGCCCAAAAAGTAAAAAGTAAGTCAGTAAAATCAAAGTAATTGGGAGAAAGCCCAAAATGCATTTCCTTTTTTTTGTTGAGCGCTTTTTTTTTCTCCGAAAAGTCAGCGAAATAAAATCGCTGAACTCAATCATAGAATTCGCAGGCACTGGAAATGTCCCAATGTGCTGCGAATTCCAGTATGGATGCGATGCGTGAGAGAGCACAGTGGGGAACGAAAAACGGTGGCGTATTCTAGCCAAAGAGCAGAATACCGCTTGATAAGCCGCAAATGGATCCCACTGTGGCTGAATGCATGAATGTGTGAGTGCAAGTGAATGGGATTCTTTGTGTCCGAAGTGGACAAAGGAACCCACTGGAATGGTCATTTCACTTCTTGGTTGACCGAGGTTGTGTGAAGAAGAAAAAGAAAAAGTGTTCAAAAAAAAAAGGAAAAAAAGGAAATAGATACAAATTGATAGAGTGGAAATTAAGGAAAATAGTTACGGTAGAAAAGGTAGCTAGTGGAAAAAAAAGTAAATTGAGAAAATTGAGGAAAAAGACATCGCAGGAGAGAGAGGACTTTTACCTGGGAGGTGACAAAAAAAAAAGGAATCACGACACATATAAAAGATAAGTATAGTGTGATTATTTGGTTGTTGACTTCGTTTGTAGGAAAAGTTGGAAAAGTAGACTCCGGTAGGCTTTTGGTACGATAAGATCCCGGTGAGTTACGGGACACGCGACCCTTTGTCTCAAAATTTTTTTTCATTCGGGACCGTACAATAGCGGGCCATTTTCAACGGCGATTTTTTTATTTTTTTGTTCTTTGTCACGGGTTGATTTTTTTCATCCACCCCGCCCGGTGGATTTTTTCCAGCCCCACCCTAAATTTAACCTCTTACTTGGTTTTAAATTAATATTTAATAAATCGACCATCGATTATAACGTGGTACAAAAAAAATTCGATTTCGCCTTATTTCTTTGTTTTCGTTTCTCCAATTTCAGATTTCACCGTCGGTTTTCGTCTTTTCTTACAAAGGTTTCCCAATCCCTTTACAAAAAAAAAATTGGGTGGCACCCATTTTTTTATTTCCCCAGTGTACACGTTTGTCGAACCCACCCCAGCTGAGCGGCCGGCGCAACAGCTTCCAGTGAGCTGTGGTTGCATCTTTCCCCTACGTCCAGTGGAGGTTGACATTTCGTAAAGCCAGAACTACATCGGAACAAAAGTGATAAAAAGTAGAAGTGTGCACACACTGAAAGCTCAATCAATTCCAACTGACCAACAGCGCCATTAACGGATGAAATTATTATTTGTTTGACATTTGAAAGCTCCAGGAAATGTATTTCTCCGCAACCATGCACATTTATTCGTTAATAGTGGATGAATAATAAAAAGGAAAATTGGTTTCAAGCCTAAAATTCTAAAAAAATGTACGGGAATAATAAAATCGGTATTTGCTTTCGTGAATATACGTCTAAAATCATCTTTTAATTTCATCGGAAATCAGCTGGTATGCAAAAAAGTGAAGAAGCGCCTTCTATTGTCGAGCATTTTATACGAAATGCAATTATAACTACTTGAATTGGTTTTTGTATTTGGTTGGAAGAACTACTGGAAAGCTTTTGTGCAACATCACCGCGGCGAAAGCTAGGGTATGCTCTAGCTTTAGCCGCGGTGAGTTTTATTCATTTGAGAGGAAATGATACAGATGTGCCTGCGATGGAAGAGTACAACCTATTGTTTGGACTTCGTTGTACTTTTTATCACTTTTGTTCCGATGTAGTTCTGGCTTAACTCTGCCGCCCGCGTGCGTAGTTCGGTTGTCGTTTTTTTAATTAATTATCCGCGGGAAAAAGTGAATTTGACGCCCAACGTGTGGGGCTCGTCTTTTACATTAATAAAATAAATTATTTAAATCGAAAGTGGTTAAATTTCTTGTGACGGTGAATACCTGTTGGATCTTCAATATTTAGTTGACAATTTAATTGGTTCAGTGCTGATAAGATGTGATTTGGAGCGAATCAATATTACAAAAATACAATTGAAACAAATTTTGGTTGCAAATGTTCTGCACATTAACATTAACTATCGTTGCATTTTGAATAATCGACATTTTACTGTTTATTTTCTACAGAAACGTTTAGTAATGGTTTTTTACTAATTTTTCTGTAGGCAGTGAGTATTAATTTTTATATTGTTTATTTAACAACATGCATCATTAATCATTTATTTAACTTTTAGATATTACAAGAAAAGTTTAATTATTTGCCAACGCTAGTTGCATATGTGCATATGTATATGCATATGCATATGCACTGTTTGTACAAAAGTACCTACTTGTATATATGTTTATTTTCAAATCTACGTCATACGCATGCTAATATGCACATATGTATGTAGTTGTACATATACGTACAAATCCACATGTCATGCATATGTACGTATGTATATGAATGTAATGTATGACATTTCTACAAACTGTTGTCATTCATTTTTAATTTGTTCTTCTTAATGCTGCCGGTGAAGGTTGACAACGACAAATTATCTTGAAATTTACTGAAAACAATTAAGAAACTGTAAGGTGTCAAATCGGATGCAGAGAAACACATTTCACTGTCACCTCAACAGTGAAATTATTTAATAATATTGTTGACGCCTAAAGAAAGAGATACATATGTATATATAACTATCTGGATTGTCTATTCTACAGTATGTGATGCAACTGGGAATTCAGGCCAACAATAAACAAGCATTGCGACATAGGTAAATTCGATGTGTGCTTGTGCAGTAATTAGAATGAGTTCTGCGAGTTTTTACTTTAAGCCCAATTCACAATGTCGCGTTCGGGCGCTCTCGCGTTGACAGATAAAGTAGAAACAATGCAAACATATGGGGTGCTCTTAAATGTGACTTAAGGCGTTATATCGTAGATATCGTAAAGTTCTGGGCAACGGCCGAGTAGAACTACTTTCTACTAGGGCGTGCGTTGTGACAACTCACAGCTGTTGTTGACATTATACTATTCGATGGCCTGTTCGATTAAAGTACAATTTTTTAACATTTAATTGGTATAAAAGATGTAAATGGCTAAATAAATTTTTTTTAACACAAATTAATTGTGTGGGGTCTTTTTTTTAATTTACATATTCGCGCAATCTCGTTTGCAAAGTTATTTCTCACATTTTATGTTTTTTAATAAAACAATACAAATAAAAAGAAATACATTTCAAATCTTCTTTCTATCATTTCATAAATTCGTGAATGGGAGATTTGAGGAAACAGAACATATTATTTGTCATACTCCTAACTTATGAACGCCTGAAGCTTGAAGCGGTATTTAGTTTTGCAAATTTCGACTTCGTGCGTTGAATAGAAGTTATCGTAAAGTCGATATAAAGCCCATTGACGCGAGAGCGCCCGAACGCGACATTGTGAATTGGGCTTTATTCGAATAAATGGAATCATTGCTTTTTTTTAACTTAATTGAATCTTTACGAATATAAACAGCCCAAAGCATAGACTAATTTATTGCTTTGTATACGAAACACTATACATTTGCACCTGGAGCTATTTATTTAAATTTAATTCTAAAAGATAAATCTAAGTTTTAAAGGCAAAATCATCACTTTCCCATCAAGGAATATTGTTTACGACTTATTCTCACAAAATAAAATCAAAAACAAAAACCAAGCTAATCAAGGCAAAACAATCCCAAATATGGTGATGGAAATATTGATTTTCACTAAAGCGAATGCCTTAAGGAGAAGGAAGTGGATATTGTCCTTATTTATGGGGATAAAATTTGCACACAATAATAGAGGCGATAAACATCATCATTTCCATAACAAATTCATTGATGGAGATTAGCATGTTCGTAAAACACTCTCTCTGCATAAATGGCGAAATAATTGCCTGGTTTGTGGTTCTAATACATACAGAGGTACATACGTATACATACATACATAATTAGGATTTATCATATTTTTAAGGTCGGTAGGAAAACAATTTAACGGACGATGATGCAATTGGTACTCGTATCGAAGCGATATTCAAAATGGGATTTAAATCGGAATCAATCTCGTCACACTTAAGGAAGCGTCGCCGGACAGTGTAAACAAGTCTTTTGGCCACCTTTACGACTCGCAAACTCAACTTAAAAGCTCTCCTGAATGTCTGTGATGCAATACAGTGTGTAGTAACGTATCGTATTGCTCATTAAGCAAATAAGTTCTGCACCCCAGGAAGAGCAAGCATATAGCGAATCAAACGTGTTATTGTACCCGTACCTGTACATAATTTCTCTTTCTCTCTTTCTTTTTAATCAACAATGACCTTGACTCATTTCTATTATTTTCATCTTGCGGTCGGTTACTACAACATAAAATGTGCTCAAAAGAAATAAAATTGTTACTTTAGAAGAAATAGAAAAAAATAAATCTATAATAAATTTTATTTGGTTCTTTTTTCGGATAAGATCACAAAACGGGGAAATAGTGATATTTGGATGCAAATCGATGAAAAACATAAATCAAATTGTGTTTTTGGTGGAAAGTCGTGGACTTACAGATACGCGATGTTTTTTTGCACTAACGTGAAGTAGTGTACTATGGTAAGTGCATCACTGTGGACTTATATAACCATAAATTTAATTTACTTTTTCAATAGGTCAATGTCGATAGCAGGAAAAAGACAGGTTCTTGCGCTGGATTTTGAGAATAAAACAATACTTCTGAAAACAAAAAGATATTTTTATTTTTTCAAAACTAAAAAGATATTTTTATTTTTTCAAAACTATTGGCTAAACAAGCTTATTATTTCTTGTCTGCGTCTTATCCCACCTTATTTGTTGAGTATAGTAAGAAAACTCACCATAATTTTAGCCTCTAAAGATCGAACTAATATACAAACTTTGTTTTACCTATTTTTTTTTTAAATTCATTGGTTTGTTAGAAACATAAAAAGAATAACAAATAACATCAAAAGATTTAGAATCTATTAAATAAAACATAAAACTATCGAAACAAAATAAAATTCCATTTTTGCTATTTATTGGCATAGTTTGTTAGTTATTGGCAGTCTTCTGCCCCATTATTGGCACTGTAAGTTATTGGCCTCGTTAACTTCATCTTTAGCCTCGTTAACTGCCTCTTCATTGATATTTCTACAATATTTAACGTTTTTGGGTAGTTTTGGCATCTAAAATACATCAACCCTGATTATACCAAGATAAAATTACTGTTAAGATATGTGACAACGGCCTTAGATCAAATACAAATTATGTGAAGCTGTCATTTTTTGGGCAATGATTGGCATGGTGCCAATAACCCGGTGATTGGTACCATGCTTATCATCATTAACAATAATAAGTAATGATTGGCAGTGCCAACAATAGAAAGAGAGTTATTTTTCGTTGCCATTAATTGTCACATCCAATAAATAAAAGTAAATAACTTTAACGTTTATTTTAACTAATCTAACATGCATGTTTACATATGCTGGTTTGGTAAAAAGCACTTTCAAAACTATGTATTGCCGATTTCTTATAGTAAATACAGTCCTTTGCCACGCACTACTCTACGGTTTTATCAACGTTCACTACAAAAAGGCGCGAATTTGTAATGAGGTTTATAACAAATCTATATTTCAACACTGCCAACATTAAGAAAATATAAATAGTGATG
Source organism: Brachyopa scutellaris (assembly GCA_949775065.1). Taxonomy (NCBI): domain Eukaryota; kingdom Metazoa; phylum Arthropoda; class Insecta; order Diptera; family Syrphidae; genus Brachyopa; species Brachyopa scutellaris. The sequence goes on from OX459112.1 coordinate 25,289,012, forward strand.
CCAAATGGTACTTGAAAATTCAGGTAAAATTATAGGTTAAAAAAAACCATCATATTTGTTTAAAAAATCTTAAAAAAAAATGTTTTTATTTTTCATGCCAACCATTTGGGGGGGGTGCCAACAAATGGAGTGCTTACCCTATCTTCTCTTAATTGGTCTGCTACACCATGATATTAAGAACCATTACCTAGCCAATGCAAGGCTAGTAAAAGTTGCTGTTTGACAGATAGAGCATTATTACGATTAGTTTCGTGTCGTAGTGATGGTCCAATGTTTCTTAGCAATTCCTCGAAAGCCGAAAAATTAATTCTAAATCTTTCATTAAATGTATGATACGAGCATGTTATAATATCAAAGTTGATACGCTCTTTAAAAATTCGCGGTTCTCGATTGCCTTCGTAGTCACTGTCATCACAGCTTGAAAACATTTTATTTTAAACTTGTTAAACACACCTTGTCTCACCACTAAATTCTAACTGTGAATAAGCCAAATTTTCCCAGTACCTACTTGATTTTATTAGTCTCTCTACACTTGTAAGAAATTCACTTGTAGTTACAATTCCGTCACTAATAATTTTTTGCGCAAGTACTTTTATGAAACAAAAAAGTACGCCGCAGTTGTAGATTCACTTGTAGCTACAAGCCTGGCATTCTTGTAGTTATTAGTGAATGGGCATTCTTTATGAAACGAAAATTCGCAAATAATTTACAAGCTACAAGTACATTCACAAATAATTATTAGCGTTGTTGTTTTATGAAATAGGCCCCAGAATACATTTCAGTTGGATATCTCAATAAATCTGTGTTTTATTTATAATACAAAATTGTTATGTCCTTATTGAAAAACACTTTATGTTTCTCAACACGGATTGTCAGTTTCCTTTTGTAATACATAATGTATGCACATGATGAACGAATACTTTTTTTTAATAAATACCATGGTACCCCAGATCTCAGTCCAGTCATCCCCACTTAATAAATCTGATGGAATAACTCGATTACAGGGGAGGGGATATGTGTTTTCCATATCCTCAAGAGCATCTTTATGTATACGTACCCCCATTTAAATATTTAACATCATACCTATACACGTATCTTTTATTGCTCAATATCAATGTAGTCGCTCATTTTATGCCACATGTGTGAAATCAAGGATGCATTTATGTACCTATTATATCGTCCTCTCTCTGTCTTTTAAGTAGGCTAACGCAATGTCCTTGCCAGTACTTTTTCTCATATTCTTTTTATTTATTATTACCTAAGTAGACTGGTTTTTAGTGAAGGTTTTTTTTTTGTTCGCCCAACAAAAGCTCCTTACAACTCAACAAAAGCATCGCAATAATAAAAGCAACACTGAGGACAATTTTTGCAATTTACGTCAGACATATCTGGAGCAACCGACATAATTAACAAATTTATCGAACGTATTTCTGCTACTGACCTACATGTGTACATAATTATTATCCCTTAGGAAAGGATCTATCATGCCTGTTACTGAGGTGAATACACATAAAACACCAATACCAATATATATCTCTCAAACAACGTTGTAAAGTGAAATAATTGGCTCTACTGCAGACCGAAAGTGTTCTCTGATTAACGGTGAAAATGTGGAAGATTGACTTTATCCCGTAGATCTCTACGTCTACAGTGCCTTCATTTCGTTTTAATGCCTTTTTAAATTACTAAAGGTAACCCAAACTATATAGTAGAGTGGCGTTTGTTAATTTTTAATTCAGAATGTAATGATGCAGAGAATTAGTGTATGTATGTATGTACATACATATGTGGGTCAATGTTAACTTTTTTCTGTCATAGTGATATCGGTACATACATACGTACAGTCACTCCAAGCCAAACTCGGACAGCTAAGCCATCGTAGTTCCAATATTAAAAAACAAGCTTTAGATGCAACTATAAATAACTTAAGTTCTCTTGTTATTATTCATTTGTTTTTGTGAAAATACAATAAAAATTATAACTTAAAATATTCACTGTGTTTTTTAAATAATAGCTACATCTAAAGCTGATTTTTCAGCATTGGAACTAACATACTATGATGGTTAGGTGTCCGAATTTGGCTGGGAGTGACTGTTCATACAAGTACATACCTAACCTATGAAATCTATCAATATACCGAAGTCTATCTTCATTATTTTTGCTGTACGTACTCGTACTCCATTTCTATAAAAAGAATTCTAACCCTAACCTACATTTCAATTCAAATAAGTGTCATAGTGTCAAAGAGACAAAGCAAAATAATTTCCTTTCAACTGACACACACTAGACTTTGGAATTCAGTGGATTTCCTAAAGATGTCCTTAAACATCATGACGGTTGTGTGATGTGTAGGTATTATGCTTTTTTTGCGAGATAAATGTTTAAAGGAAAATGTGAAACTGTCGACCTTAAAGCGTACAACTATCAGCTAATTCAATTGACTTTTATGGTAGAGATATTCCTTTGAGCTTTGGAAACATTTACAAGGAATCTTAGTTCCGAAACTAGGTACACATTTGAAATAATATCCACGGCTAAAAAAATATCCTTTTTAGGTTTTAGTATCGAATGAGAAGAAGTGTTTCCAATTTCTTTTGTAGAGATTCGAAATTTTTGTGGAGACTTGAGATATTTTTTAAACAAAATCTAGTCTCTGGGAAATTCTTTTAGAAATCCGAGATATGGAAAGGATTGCGATGATAGAATTTGAGGTCTGTTGCCAATCACTCAGATAGCATTATGTTACTTGAACAGATACTGCAACAAAGCGGTGACAATGCATTTGCGAACTGGAACTCTGGAAGTATTAAGGGTTTAAATTGAGTATCTCCTTAGCTTTACTTAGGTGCTTCTTCGTTTTGCGAAACTCATTATTAACAGTTCCACCATCAAATTCAGGCAGAGAAAAGCGGATACCGATGCGATAGTTTCCATTCCGTTCCAAGAGGAAATCGTTAAATGTATTGTCTGGTGTCTGATAATCTTCAACCACTTGTCAGAGCATCCACACTCGCGGCAGCATTTTTGTACTAAAAAAAAAAGTTTTTATTGGAAATATTCTCCGAAATTATTGGATCTACCGGAACAAGTGTTTGCTAAGGATTCAGCAACAGTTACGAGAAAAAGGATATACAAACATTGGTGAATCCGATATAGAACATGCTTTTTAAAACATATGCATGGATTATTTAAGTTTAACCATTTGCATCATTTGATGTAAGTTTCACCACAAAATTAAGTTAGAGTATGTTAGACGGCTTAATATCCTTGAAGCCGATTGCACTTTTGAACTACAATTACCTTGTTGATGCATCCAATGGGAGTCTTTTCCAAAACACCATTTGCAGTAAAAATCAAAAGGAATACCGGGAAGAGATAAGAGAAGACAAGAATTTTAGCAACGGATACAAGGATACGTACTCGTGAATAGAGCGTGGGCGAAAATTTTTGATGTTTTGGTATTTTCACATGACTTCCTTTATGCCACCGCTGCCGCCGGTTAAAACTGGGATAAACAACTTAACTGCATGGATGGTATAGAAATGTCCTTGGGCGTATTTTTACACTTGAACGCTATTACAATATAGCATCATAGTCTGTCATTGAGTTTAAGTACGTTGCACTAGTTTTTTTTTTTTTTGGTGTTGTTCTTTGTATTGCATGCTCAGATGGGTTCCATATCGTAGCACTTTAGAAGAAGTGAAAAGTATTTTCTGATGGTGGGTACTGAATGTTGAGAGATATTTAAGAATTTCTCAACAACAAAAAAAAAAAACATTTATTGGAACTTTAAGTGCTAGATGTTTGTATATAGACATGTGTGATAGTTGGGACTGATAAATAGAAAAGATACAAACAGCTGTACCTGGCAAGATGGGTCCTTAAATGAAAATCATTGTTACGTAACGTTAAAGAAAAAAAAGCGCAACCTGGCAAAATAGTTGCATAAAGTTTTATGAACCGGATGGATTGAAGCCACTGAGACTTTAATTTCATGAAGATGGCACTGTTTGGGCCGGTGCTAAGTAAAGTATTAGTTTTATTTATCTGCTTAGAATTCCACTTTAGTTAGATCCATTTTTACCCTAAAGTGTCACCTGAAATAGGGTGGATTGCTTCGTGGAATAGATTCGAGAACTCAGTGATTTCCAGATCCCGGATCATAAGTTAGATTTTAGATTCAGATTTATTTATTTCATAACGACTTGCTTAAGATATAATATCTTATAATTAAGTGATAAGTACACAATATAAAAACAATAGAAAAAATGTATAATTGGAAAAGAAAGCTACTTGAGCTATGAAATGAAGAATTCAAGTTAATTAAAAAAAATAATATATACTATACATAATAAAAAATTTACAAAAGCTAAAGAAAAAAAATTCAAATTTCAAGAATTTAAGGAGTTTGAAGATAGATACGTTCTGAGTTAATTTTTAAGTTCAGTTGTGTTAGTTATCCTTCTGAGAGAGCGGGGCAAGGAGTTCCACAACCGTGTGGCGTGAATAAAAAACTGTCGCTCAGATATTAAACAAGACTGCCGGAGGGGAATCAACTGGGCCGATTTGTTTGATGAGGCGAATCTTATTTTTTCAAAGATATAAGCAGGTTGATGTGATAAAAGAATGTCCGAAAAAAGGCTAAGAGTTCGAAACTGTAGTAGGTGATCAAAGGTCATATTATATACATAGTTGCCTGGAATATAGATATATATAGAATTTACGTAATCCAAAAACAAATCGTACAATGCAATTAAAGGCGACATTAAGTTTCCTCCTGGATATAAAGCTACAATTTAAATACATTTCACAACCATACATAAGGACTGGAACTGCTAGAGTTTTAACTAGTAAGACTCGCGTTTTGAAGGGCGTGAACGAGTGGGTAGCCCAAAGTGTTCGGATGACACCATAAGTCTTGCCCACTACGATATTAATATGGTTGTCCCAAGTTAAATGGCGATTGAAAGTCATACCAAGAATTTCTGACAGTTTCTACGTATTCAATAGGGGCATCGGCAAGAGTGATTGTAGGAAAATAAGTCAGATCTAGGGGCTTACGCGAGAACACCATTGCACTCTATATCAGCCAGATCTTCATTTATGGGGTGTACAGGGTGCTCTATTAAACCCAGAGGACAATTTAATAGGAGCTGAGTATCATCAGCATACATATGCATTTGGCTTTTTTTGATAAAATTGCGAAGATCATTGACATATATAAAGAGAAAAATAATGGCTCTAATATGAATTCCTGAGGAAGTTACGTATGCAATATGTTTTATACGAAATGTCCTTGCGCAAAGTCTGTTCTATGTACTGGCGCTGGGGTTATACCCGAACATATACAATTTGTTTTCCCATCGGTTTCAACATTTAAGCTGACGGCTGGACAGCTTTCATCGTGTTATAAAGATCCAAAGCTTAGGTTAGCTTGTCCACGCAGCGTGCACTGTCCATAGATTACCTGCTAAAAAAGAAATGTTTGACAGCCAAAAGTAAACTTTATTCTTTACCTATAGGGAGTCTGAGTGTAGTAATTGAGTTTAAGAAATGCCTAAAGAACAGTTGACAAAAATGGATAGTGTGTTGATTTTAGAGAGTATTTTTTTTTTTGGGTGAATAATTTGTAAGCATAGCAATCGCTCTAGTTACTTTTTAGGGTTCCGTACCCATATGATAATACGAAAGCATTATAAGTTCGCTCTGCTCTAACTCTAAAATGCCTGCCAAGATAAAAAAAATCAAGAACCGTTCCAACTAGGAACTTGAAATTTGGCACACTTATATGTACATAACGGTTCCACATGGACCACACATGGATACACACATCCTCATCAGCCCGAAAACCATGTACATAACGGTGGTCCACATATCTGAGACAACTTATCACTCAAAAATATTGTGAAAACACTATACAGGGTAAGCAAAATGTAAACCCGTAAACAAATGTCTGAAAAATATATCATATCGAAGCAAAGACTCCAAAAATGTGTGAAAAAATACCATACCTCATCTCCGAAAATACTGATGTCAAAAATTTGAAAAAATCATAGTTTGTAGATGATGTGCTAATTATTTAAAGTAAACTATCGCGAATCTCATAAGTTGTAGGTATAGTTTTTCAGAAATTCACATCGAAAAATTCAATTTGTCAACCGATTAACTCGAAAGTTACTGGATCGATTTTAATCAAGTTATAACTTTCGATCAATAATTCCTTAAGAAGTATTATAGATTTTCCAAAGTTGCACTTTAATATCAAAAAATAATTAAATAAAAAAAACAAAAAAAGACCGTGATTTTGCTGAGACTCGAACCTCCAACCTCAGTGGTCGTGCGCATGCTTTTGGCAGTGATTTAGGAAACTAGAACACAGCCTATAAATCAGTTCCAAAAAAATGTAATGCATTTACATTATGTACATTTACATACATATGTACATATATGTACATGTGCATGTTATGTTGCATATGTATTCAATGTATTTCGAAACATCCCAGTAAAATATGCTGTATTTCACATTATTTTTAGCTATCACAAAGAAATTTTCTTCTTAGCAGGATCCGGCGTCGTCCACTTTTTTTTATTCTTGCCATTAATGATATTCCATCAATCATGAAATATAGCAACATTCTTATATTTGCTGACGATATGAAGATTAGTAAAGCAATTACAACCATAAATGATTGTAGACTTCTGCAGTCAGATATTGATAACTTCAGTACCTGGTGCTGTAAAAATGGTTTAGTCCTTAACCTTAACTTAGTGTCAGTCCATGACATTCTCTAAGAAACGGGCACCGACTATATTGAACTACTCGATATCGAATCACCATCTCAGTCGGGTTTATAGTTTTAAGGACCTTGGTGTTTATTTTAGCCCTGAACTTGATTTTAAAAAGCATATAAACCACATTGTGAATAAATCAAACTCAATGTTAGGTTTCGTTAAAAGTTGGTGTAAAGAATTTAAAAATCCTTATGTCACTCTCTTACTATTTAACAGTCTTGTCCGTCCTCACCTCGAATATGCTTCGCAAGTATGGACACCTTATTGAAAAATCTCAATAATCGTATTGAAGCCGTATTGTATTGTATATTGCATTGTCGTATTGAAAGGTCTTCCCCGGGATGATCCTTTTAACCTCCCTCCACATTTGCATCGTATGAATCTGTTGCAAATGCAACCTTTCGCTCAAAGAAGGGTCAATAATGATGTCATTTGTATGCATCAACTGATTGATGTCAGGTCTGATTGATGCACCTGACTTATTATCCTGTCTAGGATTAAACTTTCGTGGGGAATCGCATTACCTGTGTAGTATAGAGTTACTGCATGTTCCTCATGATAGAACAAATTATGTATTTTTCTTATTTTTTGTTTATTTATTGCTTGTGGTAGTGTTGTAAAGTAGCGTAGCCTTACCACTGACACCAGCACTAAATGATGAGCCTGTTGATGCATATTTTTGCCCGGCAAATCTCTACTTGTGGTTGTTGCTCTTGCTTGTATTAAGCCTAATTATCCAGTCCTAGTTTTACTTGGAGAGCTTTTTCGAAGTCTATATAGATTTGAAAAAAAAAAAACGCGCCTTATATAAAAAATAAGACTACGGACCCCATTGAGCGCGAGTCTGACTCGCACTTGGCCGGCTTATTTTTACTTAGTTTTATTTTGCCCTTTCCTATATGTTGCGCGATGAGTTACATATGTTTGTTGTGAATATGAGTCATTTTGGTCAATAAATATAGAATTTGTTAATAACTTGACTTCAGCGCCACCTATCGATATTTTCTTTCTGCTAGAACCTCATTCGGATTATAACGAACATTTAAAAAAAAATGAGCCAAATCGGTCTAGCCGTTCTCAAGTTATGCGGTTACCAATGATCGTCATTTCATTTTTATTATTTAGATGACTCTACTACTATGAATCTTTCCTTTATGCACACGCTCGTGCATCTGTATATCCTTTGGTAGATCTTTTGAACCTTAAAACCAACAGCACCGATCAGCGTCTGTTCCTGTATTTGTTTATAATGCTGCGTAAAATTCCATTGAAATGTATCAATTAGTAAGGAAGATAAAAAGAACAAGACTCTTCAATATTCCACCAAAGGATGTTCGTTACGTACATACATAATTTCATCCCATAGTTGCAGCCACCTTTGTATTGTAGATAATCTTACATTATGCAAGTGCCACCTCCGCTACTAGCAAATGCAAACTTCCAACGTTCTTTACGGCCAAGACTGTTTGTCACTTTGTTTCTTTTCCATGCTATCTTCGTACCGAAAATAGATACAAAACTAGATTAAAAAGTTTCCATGTTGAGCCCTCAGGACGAAAACTTGTGAATCGTTTGTTTGCTTTTCCTAAGAAATGGTTTTTTCGTCGGCAATATTCATTATCCAAAAAATAAAGTTTCAAGTTTGCAGAACACTGCATTCCTTGCAATGATTACAAAAAGGACCTCGCTTTGAAGTAAAAGTCAATTGTGAAACTTTAAATGAGTTTGCACTTAACCAATGGAATGGAAGAACGTCACCAAAGAAGAAGAATCTATTTGCTGCCGGCACCGGCAGTCACAAAGTGCAATAAGCCGACCCCTACAAATCAATTGAATTGGTGTATAGGCGCAAGGCTAAGGGAGAAGTTTCCACCATGAACAAAGCTATATTTATACAGAGGTTTAAATTCTATTAAATGTGTATAATCCCTAAATGACGTTCGATCATTCAATTGCAATTTGCGCCTCTTTGCTAACACTTTTTCCATTTATACAAAGTGAGGCTGGAAGAAAAAAAGAAAAAATATCATCACTGTTCGAGGTATTGAAAAGTTATTCATGTGCATATTTAAGGAAGACGCATGACTGCTTATATCCTTCCTTAAACGACACGACGTTGTGTAGACAGAGTCCTCCAGTGGCATTGTGAAAGCCAAATGTATGCGCTACACCTTAGACCGGCGAACTGCTTTAGATGCAACGAACTCTTTGGCTTTTCTGTCTGTTCTGCTTCCTGTTTCATGATCCTGTTCTGCAAATGTTTGCTTTTGGCAATGAAATGGGGAAGATATACTTATCTACCTACATACATACATACATAGTTTTTTTTTTTTTTGGCAACGATTTCAGAACGACAACGAAAGTCATAGAAGACGTAAATCATTTCATTTCCTTAATATGCGCATAATATCATTTTCTTTCGGCAAATTTTATTCTTGTTTTTTACAGTTTGAGGTATGTACTCGTAAGTGTTTAGATTTTAGAATTTTCAATTTTTTTCTTTCCAAAGTGAACTTTTGCATAATTTTTAAAGATAAACATATCAACTTACATGACAGGGTGACTTTTATCACCAATATTTACTACACACTTTGGCAGCATTGCTGAAGCATTGAGAAGTCAAATAACAAAAAATGTTTTTTCTTACACTTACAACGAACTTGTTCGTTGATTAACTATCGAAAAGTATAGTCTCTGTTTGCGTTCTTTTAACAATATGACTGTGAATTTTAACACATATTCCCCAATCTTAATTAACAGCCTATAACAGCCTATTTGCAGAATTTGTACTTTAGAATTTGAAATTAATTATGTACGTATATTTGTAAAATCTTGTATAGTTATGTTATTTTCCGACAAAACATAACAACATAGTGAGTCATAGAATGCAATTTTCTGGCGTTTTTTGACGTGTAAACATCTTAGCTCTCGGCGATGGGCAGTGATGCCAACCCGAATTTCTAAAAGTCTGTAGATAAAAGTTACAAATTCTGTAGAATTCTGTATTTTTGCTTGATGCAAATATGTAGAAATCCAGACTTCTTTTAACGCATAAAAACTGATTACAATAAAAATTAGGATACTATAAAACATACATAAATCATTATTTACATTGAACTTGCACAACGTTTACAAGCAATCTGAGTCAAATCAATAATCTTTATTTTTGAAATCATACCTACATGTTTTTTGCATCCTGTATTTTCGGAAAGATGGACCTCACAGCACGGCGTTGAGAGCGCGCCTTATGTAAATAACATATTGATAATATTTTGATGTACTGCGTTGAAATTTCGTATAAAATGTTTTGGTATTAGTGCAAGTAGGTGTGAATCTCGAGTAGAATCCGCGATTCACGAAAATGAATCAAAGCGAAAAAAGTGTTTTTGTGCTGTATTATTCGTTAAAAGTTTTTATTTTTTCCTGGAATTTGAAATGTCTGTATACTTTCCTTTGATTTCTGTATTTCTGTAGGCAGAGTAAAAATTCTGGAGATCTACAGAAAATTCTGTATGGTTGGCATCGCTGATGGGCCTCACGAATTTCTCGCCGTCATGCGTTACCCATAACCAATCTTATTAGGATTAGTGCGGAACCAAACTTAGTATTAGTGCGTTCTCTGTATATGATTTTCTTTGTTCATTTCACCTTCACACAGAGTAATAATAGCAATAGTTATGTTTACACATCAAATTTCACTAGTACCTGGTACTCACGCCTTTTTTCTGTTCTATTTGGAAAAAAAAGCCAACCACCTTTTTGGGTTTTTTTCCTTTTTCGATCTGGAAAAAAGGCCAAAAAATGTTCTGGCGTTTTTCCCAAACATTTTTTTTTGGCGTTTTTTCATATTTCATAAATGGAAAAAATGTCTAAAAAAGTTATGGAAAAAATGCCAAAATTCTCAGCATTTACGCCAAACTATTTGGGTGATTTTTCCCAGGAAAAAACGCCACAACTTTGTATGGAGATTTTCGCGTTTTCTTTCCATTTCGTTTTTTTGGCGTAATTTCTTTTGGCGTAATTTCAGGGAGCCCTTCGTAATCAGATTTATTATCAATGCTACTCTGTTCAAAACTAAGATCCAGTCGTGTAGTAGATATACATATGTACACACATTAGAAATACCAGCTCCTTACGAGTATGTCAAAATCGCAATTGGCTTATTCCAACACTTTATTAAGAGTCTGTCCACTTTTCTCAACAAATGGTTGTCAGTGTCACTATTGGACTCATTGACATATTATATATGGACTGCTAGTACCCAACTTCGAGTTCGTTCCAACATAAGCACTAGCCCTCTTTTTTCATAGCGGAGAAATGTGGAAACTTAGACTGTGTTTGAATTCAAGAAAGCCGTTGGTTTGTGATTTAAGTATTTTTTTAATAAATTGTGAGAAGTTGTACTGCATTATAAAGCAAAAACACAAAGTATTAACCAACACAAAACATGAATTCCAAATAAATTTAACATATTTATCTAGTTTATGGGTCAATAAAGAAAAGTAACGACTTTTTTCAAATGTTGTATTGAAATTTTGGTAGTGGCATCTGTTGGTACCAACGCGGCAACAATTTAAAATTTAACGTATTTTCGCAGTAACTCGTATATACGGCAATAGATGGCCTCAGTTTCTACGTAAAATAAGTATGATTGCGGATAATTTTTTCACATTGCTGTCCCCCTGTGGGCACCGTAGCGCAAGTGGTTAGTGCGGCGGTCTTGGGTTCGAATCCCGCCGCAAACACCTAAAAGTTTTTTCACAGTGCCCACCTCTTTCGAATGTCTGACAAGCATCAAAGAGTATCATTTGTCACGATTGAGCTTCTCAACTCGCCGTTCGGAGGCGGCAAAAAACTGTAGGTCCCTTCCATTCGTGCAAAAAATATAACACGCACACACAAATGGTTGTGAGAAGCAGGCCCAGGTTCACCTCGAGCTGTAGCGCCAACTAAGTAAGTAAGTAAGTAAGTCCCTACGAAACACGTGGCGCTAGTTATGTTGGAACCAAATTGTCCGCAGACGTTGTATGAAAGTGACATTTCCCTAGCAGTCCATATATAATATGTCAATGATTGGACTATAATACACCAGCGCCCCCTAGATGTGAAACAGGCCGTAATGCTCTGGAAAAATGTCAAATGCCACGTGCACCTCTTGGCTTACAGAAAATGTAAACAAATGTACTACGGAAGCCAAGAGCATTTTTCCATCTAATTTATTTTAGTTTCTTGAATTAAAAAATCATTAATTTAACTCAAAAGTTTTACATTTTAGAATAAAATAAAGCAGACTATTCAATTTCATAAACATTTAATTAGATTTTTAAGTAAACGTAGCATTTTTTGATTGGAAAATATTGCGAGAAAAAAGTGCCAATGATACGGAAGCCAAGAGTAATTTCAGATTTAGTTATTGTACAGTTCTTAAGCAAAAAATGACGTTAAGTATTTTTATATATTTATGTCGCGAAACTTAACAAAATAGCTGACATTAAATAACTATTTTACTTAACTTTCAATAGGATGCTTACGATTTTTTTTGGTTAAATGTTGAATTGTAGCGGTCCACTTTTCAATCAAACCTAGATCGAAAGTTTGCCTTCACAGTTTAAACCTCGGTTTAAATTGTCTCTATGGACATAAATAAAGCTGAAAAAAATCCACCTTCCAATAAGAGAATGCCATTCCAATTGTTAACTTTAGGGACCACCTCCGAGAAGAAAATACAAGCAAAATAAAACAAAAGACATAACTTGTAATTTAAGTACACTCAAATGTATTTATTTGGATAAAAACGATATACAAAATACACAGCTTATACATTATAATATCGTGTACCGAATTTGACTTAATTACTTTACAGATAGTTACAATATTTTCCTGCTTAACAAGCGTTTGATTATTTATATGTATAATTTTTAAACAAATCGGATGTTTAGATATTTGTACATGTTAACTCATGACAGGTATACATTTTAGAACATTTCATACTTTTTTTTGTTTAAAATGTAATATACATTACATACTGCAAGTAAATAATATTGCAAACTCAAAATCTAATTACCAAATATATAACAAAAAGAAATGGCAAAATGATTAGATGTGCAATTAGTGTAAATTATTTAAAAATATAATAGATATACGTGAAAAAATAATATACTTTTAGCCTAATCGGTAAATATGTACATACATACTAACTACAACTTAAATTTATTAAAATGACCCGGGGTAACCATCTCGTGGAAACGCAAGCGGTACATTTATCCACGCAGATTATTGAGACAAGAAAGGGAAAGAACGCGACGTATGATGAACATGTAATTGCGGATTAAACTGGGGAATCTGGACAACTTATTTATTTAAATGCATTTACAACTATTCAATACTAACCGAAAAACGCGCACTTTTTAAGCACTTTATTTCCAATATACAAACAAGGGGAACGCGTAGATGACAGCCATTAAAACATGAAACAAGTATGAGGTCAACTTTGTAATAAAAAAAACACAAAACTGCAAAATATTTTTGTATAAATTTTTAGCACTTCGTGTGCATTCCTTATTTGTGAATATTTTGCTACCACTTTCACTAATTTATCATATTCACAACACTCTTAATTTATAAATTCTTTCTCCCGAAAGACTATTACACCCGATTTTTCCATACGAAATGACATTTAGAAGCCGAAATTGTAAGCCAAGAGCACCACATGTAGTTTTGCTACATTACGGCCTGTTTCACATCTAGGAGGCGCTGAATACACTCAAGTGCTGTCAAAATATAAAGTTGACGTAAAGATTTGTGCCAAGAAAATAGGTACCATATAACTTTTATTTTGTCTAACAAATTGATTGTTATCATTGCAGATTACCGAATATCAAAATTACGAGCTTTATAGCTAAAAACAATTTTCAAAAATATTATGGTTCAACTAAATACATACCTACATTCGATGAGGGAGGCGACTATAAGTGCATTGTGTTACTCATCTTACTACAGATGACCAAATGTTTTGAAATTCACTAAACCGAGTTGACATAAACTACTTTAGAATTGCTCTAAAAGTTAGTGGATTCACCAAAGGGGTTTATCTAACGTGTTATTTTTTTGCTAGCATATACATACCTACATACATACGTATGTATATAATTAGATGCAGGTACGTTTACGCTGCCGGCCGGTATTTCGGGTACCAGCACACTTCAATCTATTGTGTTACCAAGGATCTTGGAGACGTGTGTCCCCGCTAATCATAAAAACCATTTGGATTGTATAAGTGCTAGTTCTTTAAGATTGTAGCAGTATTCACGTATATTTGTAGGTGTACTTTCCTCCTACGGAATATAGCTAGGCATGAACAGAGAAGATGTATAGCACTTTCTTCCTGTTCCTCGTGTCAGCAACTTCTACAGAAGTCATTTGAAAGGACGCCAAGCCTAATTGCATGTCTGCGTATAAGGCAATGTCATGTGATCAGGCTAATTTATAGTCTTTTAGGCACAGAAGATAGTTAGATCATTTCAGATCCAGCCTTGACCAGATCTGTCAGGTGGTAATGTAAACAATGTAATTATTGGCTGTATCAAATGACAGCCCCGTAAGTGTACATATACATAAGTATATGTATGTACATAAAAGTGTCTCATTTTCAAACTGGTTATCCAACATATCATACTTACTCATATATAAATTTCAATGTCACGCTCTTACCTGTCAATCTTATGGTTCGATAAACAAAAAAAACCAATACACACAATGAATTAAAACTTCGTATTTCAGTTCATTAACATCCTGTGCCGATTATAGGCCGATTTTTGAACTAATTTATTCACAATATTATTAAAATTAATGCAAAAATAAAAACACTAACAAATGCAACTTTCTGGTGAATTGCCACTTATCCAAACTACAAATACTTAGAATTCACACCTTTTTGTGGATTGTGTATGGCAGATTGCAAACCTTGGGGTGCGATCGCACTGTCTCTGATTCTTCAAACTACATAAATGACTATGTATGTATTGTAACTTGTAAGTAACACTATTTTTTTTAGACACGGGCGAAGTCGGGCGGGACAGCTAGTTCCTAGTAATTTAGAAATACCCAAAACGTATCGTGTGCTAATTTCAACTCTAGTCTACTGAGAACTTAAACGAACATTATCATTTAGTATTTAGATTAGACGCGATGAGATTAACTTTAGTTAACAAAAACCTTATCGTAATTGTTTTACATTAGTGGGAAAGTACCTACTGTACAATACATTAAATTACAACCACCTACTAGATTCTGTAGTAAAAAAAAAAACGATCGAAAATTTGTTTCGAAATTCCAAAATATATTATCCTCTGCTGTTTAATGGAAGCATACTTTATTCCAAAAGAAAACTTATTTATGTCAGTAGATGGTACTGTTAGAGAGGTAACAAAAAGCAGCCACGGCACTGCAGTGGCTAACCTACCAGGTTCACCACTCCACACATGGATTTTAGTATTATAATTAGCAATACATACGAGTGTGCATACGAGTACATACGTATATGTATACACATGTATGAATGTAGAACAAAATGTGTATGTAGTTATCGAACATTTTCAACGGCAAAAATGCAAAATACGTATAATAATGCAGCATAATGGGAAAATTCCACTGACAGAAGCAAAATATTTTCCGGGAAATATGGAAATAATCACCCAGAGGATATTTGGGAACAAGTTTAGTTAAAATTCCTAATGGTGAGTCATCCTCATCACTGTTGATGAGATTACTGATGATACATAGATAGTAGGTATACTTATGTATTGAAATATAAAATCAAAAAAAAACAAAAATTGGTTAAAAAGTGCTTCCTGCCAGGAACAAACTATGTGTATTTGTGTTCAGCGCAGTCATAATTTATTATGACACACAGCACCGAAAAATTTTAGACAATCTTTTAGCTTTAAAAATTGGAGGAAAGAAAAACGTACTGACAAGCCTCGGAGAAACAAAACCTTAACAGAATTTTAGAGTCCGCAACTTGGGAAATTATCGACAAATATGAATCCTTAATCCTGTAACGATACATTAGCGATAAGACGCATTTATGTCGCATAGTATTATGTGTAAGCAATCAGGAAATAGAGATTAATTTATCAGGATGCATTACCAAATGAGTATCTGAATGAAGCAAACTTTCAGCTATCCCGAAACTCTTCGAAAAAATCGTCAAGGATAAATTATACTTTATTGTGAAAGAACATATATCGCCTGTGCAACATGGCTTCGTGGCCGGTCGTTCTACGTTGACTAACTTAGCCCTTTTTTCCAAATTTTGTTTAAATTCGATGGAAAGCGGTGTGCAGGTCGATGTATTATTTACTGACTTCGTAAAAGCCTTCGACAGAATCAATCACTTTTTATTGATACGAAAGTTAGCGGAACTTGGGTTTCATTCAGACATCTTGAATTGGCTTTCTTCTTACCTTCTCAATAGGAAACTTTTTGTCGAAGTGGATGGTTTTTTCATTCCTATGTGGCTGGGAATATTGGTTTTGCTAGAGTTTCTGAAGTTAAAGATATTGGAGTTATTTTCGACAGCAAGCTAAGCTTCAATTTGCACATCGATTACATCGACTCTAAGTCTTTTTCCCTACTTGCTTTTATAAAAAGAAACTCTGAAGATTTTCAGGACCCATTCGTTCTTAAAACTCTTTATTGTTCTTTAATTAGATCCAGATTAGAGTACTGTTGTGTTATTTGGGATCCTTTTTATGGTGTCCACTCTTCTCGAATTGAACGGGTTCAGAAGCCCTTCACTCGCATTGCTCTGAGTAGATTCAATAGGGATTCTGAATTGCCTTCTTATTATAAGGAGAAAAGTGCAGTCCTTGATGTTCCGAAAGGATATTATCACCAATAGAATTCATTGCAGTAAACTCCTTTTTAGTATACCATTTTACGCTCCAAGCAGAATGCTGAGAGAAAGACATTTATTTTTACCTCCGGCATATAGAACTAACTATGGATTGTCCGAACCCATAACTCGGTGCATCTATTTATTCAACTCGGTACATAATAACCTGGATTTAACCTCAAATCGGGATTGCTTTAAAGGCATTGCTCTTGATGTGTTATCGTCTAAGTTTATGTAATCATGCCTATTTATTTCTTAATAATTTAAGTTTTCAATGTGATTTTGGATTATTATACTTATTTACTATCAGCCTTATTGTGAGTTTCACCCGAACAGCATTCGGCCCGAAATCCCCCCTATTGTGAGTTTCGCCCGAAATTTCATTCGGGCGAAATAAAACTATTGACAGCCGAATTTTTCCCTTGTTTTTAATAGGCGAAAAAGAGAACAACAAGGCGGAAAATGTAATTTGTTTGTTTATTTTAATGCAAGAATAGAAGAAATTCTAGTAGAAATTTATATTTTTTGAATCTGAACAAAACGAAGTAACATTTAATTTGGGCGAAACTCACAATAGCTTTTAAAATTCCGGGCGAAAAACAATATTTCGGGGGAAATATTTTCCTGGTGAAACTCACAATAAGGCTGTATATGTATACAATTTTTATTGCGGAATCTGTTAAGGTGTTCTACCTAGTAGATGAAATAAATAAATAAATAAATAAATGAATCTTATCATTCAAATTTAAGGAAATGCGTACACATAGACCGAGAATTCAACATCCCTAATTTGCTCTCACCCAGGAAAAAGAAGGATGTACTTTCTTTAGGAAAGCTTACCTCTAAGTCCTCAATATATTCCGTTCTAAACTTAATACTCTTATCTCCACCCTGCAACCTCATATCTGAATCTAAGTTATTGTTAAGAGTGGTATGAGTAGGCTAACAGTAACAGCTAACCTCAAGAATCAGACTATTCAACCAAGATAAAAAGCAAAGTCGACACAAAAGGACCTTAGGCTTTAAAAGCAGAAAGTGGGAAAACAGACATGTTACCTTTTGGGGGAGAAGTTGATAAAGAAAGACTATTTTATGACACACGTGGCCGCAGTTGCAATGCGTTGGTCGATAAGGCGATATAATGGCCGGGAAATCATGCGTATCCGTGAAGGGGGATGATAGTCTCTTTGATGTTTTGAAAATAACGTGACTTTATGCTCTGGGTAAGTATGCAGTTTGTCCTATAATTATGTTTAATTCTTTTAGTGGGTGCGGTGCATTTTGGGTAAGGGTGTGTTTAGAAAGAAATATAAATCCTACTGGCTGCCATTAGTTTTTTGTTTACATATCTTTGTTACTTATGGTAAACTACAAATCCAAGGACTGCAATTTAATAACAGAATATAACATTAAAAGGGATCAAAGCCTTATGTATGCAGAGCGTGCATGGACTTTCTAAATGAAGATTAATTATTTTATGAAAGTGAGCCTTACCAGGTGTTAAGATACATATATGTATGTATTAGAGACCCCCGTATACCTACTATATAAATAGATTCGGTTCATTCGGATCAATAGTCGCCGTGAGATTTGATGATTGGGTAATGCAAGTGGAAAGGAAGATGGAAATTGGTCATTAACTTTGTAATTCACAAAGATAAATATTCCGTCAACTTTCCACGAGTAGCTCTAGCGAAGTATTTACAAACTAATGTTAACTGGGAGCTAAAGAATGATTTGAAACTGGATAATGAAAAACTCAGCTATGGGAGTCTATGCAATTTAATTTAATTTTGTTCTAATTTCTACTCTATTTCCAGAGTCCTCCTACTGTGGTTCCTCTGCACCTGCATCACCAACGTACAGATCTCGGTATAAGTAACTTCAAGAGAACACGCCATGCTAAACCCTACGGCCATATACCAGACTCAGAATGTCATATAAACATGACAAAAATTGGCATATTGTGGACTCAGCAAATCATTTGGATGGGGACTGCATGATATACTATTATGCCATATGTATCATACGTTTGTCACTACGAATTCACATGCCATAGCGCGAAGTTGTAATAGGTACATATGTCACGTGCTATCATATGAGATCATTTTTTCGTTTAGTTGCGTAACTGTGATTTGTTTCACAAAAAAATATTTAACAAATTAGGATCTACTAAATTTATTTATTTATACAAAATATTATTATTACTATTGATACAAATATCATATGATACGGTGTTTTGATGCAATTCTCGCATCGTTTTCGTCGTCTTCTCTGCTGATCAGATATAGATACGCGACTGAAATAGCCATTTCACGCTCATTTCCGACATTTTTATTTTATTTAAACAAAATTAAATGCGACCGAAATCTGTTAGGTAAATATAAATACGCCCGTCTATTTTCATAAACAAAAATAATTATTACTACGTGTTATTGTGTTTAAGGTTACATATACAAAAATTACAGCAAATGACAGCGTATGGCATGTCGTGTAGTCACATAGCAACAGTTTAAATGACAAAATTTACCAATTCGACATATGGCATTTCACTGTTGTGGGACATATCGTGTAATCGGCAAATGTTTGCCGTTATGTTCACGTGCCTATATGTACGTATGACAAAAAACCACGTGACAGTCACCGTTGGCATATGAACAAGATCAGTTCGTGATAGATTAGGCATGCCGTGTACTCGGAAAATTGTTATCACATGACACAGTACAACATACATATGTCACGCAAAATATTTTGACGCCAGAGTGTCATGCGTATATCAGTTTTGGTATGTCGTGCGCTCTTAGTTCCATAGCTATCAACTTACTCTATAATCGAAATAATGCATGATAATTCTCTTAACCTTCATCTCGTCTCGTCCTTGTGTAGAAAACTACACAAAAACAACCTTTTTTCTTACTTTTTTCAAAAACCACTAATTGATAACTTCTGAAATTGTCTGACTTTGTTAACAACCTTATATTACAATAAAAAAACGTTTTTCCCCATAAAAAAAGCTCATGACGGTTGTTATTGCTAAAATTACGTTGTCTACCTTCTTTTGTAGATTTCTACACATATGGAAACTTAGTGCATTTCATATAAAATTTCATTTGCATTGAATCTTTTCGCAAGTGAGCAATGTTCGAATATATATTGTGAATTCAATAGTAATAAAAAAGAACTACATATGTCGGCACCAAGATAGTTGGAAATGGAAGCATGTTTGAATGAAAGTGATGGTGATGATGATAGTGATATTTCTGGAGTCAGAGATGACGAATTTGTGCCAGAAGAAAATGTTTATGATAACGATGACTTACTATGTATATTCAGATGATAGAGATAGAAAAATACATCAGTTGTTGAAGGTGAAAATATGGATACATTGCTTGTTTCGAAAGATGGGATTGTGTGGCAACCACAACCAGTTGAGCATCAAACTAGAAGATTCGAATTGAAAATATGATTTCTCTTCGTCCTAAATATCAAAGATGCTTCTTTATTTTTCTTCCCACCACATATTGAAAGTATAACTTTGAAAGATTCTAATGTGTATTCACAAGCTAAATACGGTAAGGTTTTCAAAATAATCGTTTCGAATATGTTGCACAACACTGACAACAAAGTACTTGTTTCGTACATTGGAAGAAAAAACAAATGTACTGTATTGCAAAAGTACAATGTATAACTCTGTTGAAATTGGATCTGGTGAAAAACGCATAACAGAGTATTACAATAAAACAAAAGGATTGTTCATATACACTGCCATTTCAAATTTCAACTCAATATTTTTGTTTCTTTCGATTTACAATTATGTACCTACATATCTAGGCGATGTAGCTACAGTTGCCAAAATGGTTCCTTGCTACAGCTGTAAAAGAAAAACAAATGGATGGCCAATGGCTCTATTTGCAAAATACGGTTGATATTTCTGATATGAATTCATTAATTATTTTCAAGAAAGTGAAACTGAATTGGCAATCAACACAAAAAATAGCAATACGAAGGAAAATTAACTTTCACTTGCAAAACCACATATGGCAGCTAGAAGAAGAAGACCGGCATTATCAGCATCTTTGCTTGCAAAAGTTTCAGGAGAAAGTTTAGTATCTTTAGAATATACTTCCGCATCATCTTCATCATCTTAATTAAATCCATCAAAACGATCACGATGCAGTACAAGATGTCACGTTTACAATGAAGAAAATTCCACCAAAAATAATATATTATATGAGCCAATTTATTGTTTTTGCACTGTAAAAACCAGCATAAACGAAATGTTTGTATAAAATGCATTCAAGAAAACTAATTTGAATTTATTTTCACTTGTTTCTTTAGAATAAAATTAAAAAGACAATTTGTTTGGTTGATTTTAACCAAAAAAAAAATCAAATTCATGGAAAACACACTTAAATCCCATATGTGTAGAAAACTACACACAAGGGTAGACAACGTAATCTTTTTTGAGGATGAGATGAAGGTTAAGAGTTAATAATTTAAGTTCACCTAACTTAACATATTTCTCATCTTTTGGATTTACAGAACATCACATAATGAATCGATAACTTTTTGTAAGTAAAATTGATTAAAAATATTGCAAAAATGTACATTTAGAATCTTCGGTTCACTATCGTGTTCCATTTCTATTGACTAACATCGAATGAAATTTATTTGTGTCAAGTTTGATTTCTTAAAATAAATTACACCCATTTTCTTTTTCTCCTTTGTTTGTATACCGTTAACACCATCAGATCTAATACTCCTAAGTATCTTTTTGAAAAACTTTATAATAGCACAAGTTGTTGGCAGCTTTTTTGTTTACCAAATCTAAACACTCTGAGTAATTTTTACCAAAGACACCCAAAGATTTTAAATGTCAACCAACCAAGAAGAAGATAATGACACCCTGGCGCAGCTGTTGGGCAAAACTTAGGTTTTGTAAACAAAAATAATTTGCGGTGTTTTTGCAGGAAAACTAACAATATATAGTTCATATTGTACATGCGTACAATATACATATACCAACATCCAACATACTCGTAAATTGGTTTTCCTAGGTGAATATTATAAACCAAACTTTCTTGGGTCAAAGTTCTTTGAACGAATAGTTGGACATTGTGGTGTCGGTTCACCCCATCGTAGATTGCTTTAATAATTCTGTGCCATAAGGAATTGTACTCAGATAATTTATCACAAAGTTCTGCTGTCAATGGAGGCTGTTATGGAGAATTTCAGCAAAAAAATAAAAAAATAAAAAATCCCTTGGACATTATTAAACCCACCTAGTACAGTGAACTCTCGATAACTCGAACCTTTATAAATAGAAGAACGATAAGAGCTTTTTTAACTCTATAATTCGAGGTCAATTCTATTTGTTTGTCCTCAACTGTTCGTTGAATTGCGTATGTGATGAAAGAAGGGAATGAAAACCAAATGTTTAAGAGATGTCATTGCCCTGTGTATACATTCATAGATGTATAATTAAATAATAAAAATAAAAGTAAAATAATTACGCTTAGCGCACATATAATGTTTATAATGTTAAACACACTAACAACTAAGCCTATATAGAATTACGAAATCTGGATAGTTATCCAGTGTTAGGTCCTTAGCCTGGATAAAAAAATGTGCTACCAAACTATTTTTTGTCGATTTTTATCGAAAATGTTATCGAAATGTCAAATATGATATGTAAGTGGGACATTTGAAAATAATTGCGGCGACGAAAACATGGATTCCACAGAGAAAACGTAAAAAATTAACACAATGGAAGGGGATTCTACGGTTTCCGTGGCGCCAAGGTTTGAAAAAGCCATTTTGTAGATCTCGGTGAAATAAACACAAAGTATAAAGTAAAAACAATTATTAATCGCTTAGTTTAAGAGATATCGAGGCTTTAAAATTTGAGCAAAGACATATATGAACTTAATTTTTGAGCGCGATTTTTTTGGTTTAATTTTTTCAGAGTCTGATGCTCAAAAACTAAAAGTTTATAAAATTGCAAGTCATTGACGAGCGTTTTGTGTTTCTCATTTTTAATTAAGCCTATATAACACTTATGTAGATTAGAAAAACATCACGCCTATTTTAAACGTTTAACAACAAAATATCATAAACTGTTTCTTCTTTTCTTTGACAGCTGCAAAATCAGTGGATATACAGAAGCGTAAGTTAATGGTTCATGCATAGAGTATAAAAGCGGTTTACACCAAGAGGGTGCGAATTATTTACCTACATCTAAAATATTGGGGATTATTACAAATTTAAAGAAACAACAAAATTGCAGGTTAAGTAAATATCAATATATATGTATATAATTATATGTATATAATTTCAAATTAGCTACAGTAAAACTTGTGATTTGTGAATATTGGAATGCACTATTCGCAATTTTTTGCATGATCGGCAACCTTATTTTTTTTTATTATTTTTCGATCAATTTTGATATCGGAATAAAATCTTGGCTTATTAACCTCGACTTCACACAAATTTAAAACCTAGGCAAAGCACATGGTTAAACATAATCCTAACTAATATCCTATATTTTCTTTCTCTGCTTCTTTTTTTCTTATATTTACTTTCGTTTTATGCACTCGCTACTAGCTTAAGCTTTAAGCTTGGCTAAAGAGTGATTATTTTTTTCGGTAATTTTCTTTCTTTAATTTTTGGTATTTATGAAGAACACTTTTTAATTTTAAGTCTTTTCTGGATTGTTCTTATTATATTTGTATATGCAGTCGAACTTCGATAACTCGAATCATCACTTGCCACAAAAAAAATTCGAGTTATCAAGACTTCGAGGTATCAAGTAAAATACAAAATTGATATAAATATGTATTTATTTGCGAACATATGTATATAACACAAAAAACGTACATAATTATTATTTAAAATAGTCTGCTCTACATGACTGAAGTGTGGATTTTTTATTTTGATTTTCAAATTATAGGTAGATATACAGAATCGGTTGTTTTTTTCATTTGTCATTAAATATAAACGCAAAATGTTTAACGAATTTGCAACCAACTCGTTTGAAGGTGGTTGAATCAAATCATCCTCCAAATCTTCCTCCATTCATCGCTGTCGAGCTGTGCAGATTCCGATTCACATTCACATCTGAATCTTTTTTTAAAAACAAAAAAAACTAAGCTTTGAGTTCGTATCGACCAATATACCAGCCTTGTAGTGTGTGTTCTAACCCCTACTGACAAGAAATTCTACAATATTCTTACTCACACAGAACTAAATCACGATTTTCTACACTTATGTATACTAGGTCATAGCTCATAGGCCATACAAACACAGTGCACCGAAAGCGATGCATAATATGTAAAACGAACATGTAAAAACACGCAGAATTAGGGAATTTCCCTTCCCTTCCCTTATCGAAGGTGACGGCAAATAATCTCTGCGAGTTATCGAGACATTCGAGTTATAGAAGTTCGAGTTATCAAATAAAAATTAAATGTAAATTTCAGTCTTGGCGCTATTGCCAACCAATTTCATTCGAGTTATCAAATATTCGAGTTATCGAAGTTCGACTGTATTACCTTTAAAAAAAAGAAAAAAAAAATACAAAATACAATACAATACAATGCAATACAATACAATGTTATTAGACAAAAAGGTTTGTTAACAAAGTACTTACTCCAAATACAATAACTAATGTAAATTTAATTTTAACCATTTTTTTAAGTAAGTGGCTTCATTATATACATATCACCGAGCTCAAAGCAATATAAACAAATAATCTGCAATATTAATATTTTTATGATTTGTTAAACAAATAAACCAAGAAGAATTGAACTTTACAAATATGTACTTCAAACATACCATTTAAACCAATTAATCGTAATTTGTTAAGAAAATTTTGCTTTACTGAAAATAGTGTGATCGTGTTTTAATTATGTGAGCACAAGTGTATATGTCCCTATGGTAGTAAAATTATTAGCCTAAGTGCAGCAATACCTTAGTTTTCAAACCTTTTGTACTCACTTGAAATTTTTATTTTCCACTATTCACTTAACAAAGCAAGTGAGCAAATTGCTTTTTTTTATTATAATATATTCATAAATATGTAAAATACACATAAATTCTTTCTTATATCGTCTTTGCAATAGAAAACCCCTCCGATGATGAACCCATCATATAAAACTCAATAAAATACATGATATTAGATAATTAGGCAGTTAAGTTAGGTACATACTTAAAATAAAATACAGATAAATGTTGGGGCAATTAAAAACCAGAAAAACAAGTTCATGTACAATTAAAAACTGTTAACTTGCCTTTATTATGTGGGCATGGAACAAAGCCTCTTCACTATGTACTTATGGATTAAGCATTTATGTGGGATACTACTCGTATAGGCGGATCGCGTGCTAAATGCCGCAAAACAGTAACCATAATATGGCCTATAAAATTACAAAATTAACTTCTGTATTATACTAGCATTCCATATGACTACGAGTATACGCTTCTGTTGGCAGTTACTCAAGAGTTTCGACGAGAATAAGTGCTGCCATTCCTACTTCTCAGCGCAGCGGCAGGAAGCGAAGTAGCCCTGAAATTTTATTTGAAAATAAATTGTATCCTGTGCCAGTCTGTGGTTTTATTCGTTGTGAGGGTGAATTTTAAAAGATTCCTTCTGGTAAATTAAATTTAATGAAATCAGCGGAATTGAGCTGGCGTTTAAAAAAGGGCAGCACTCATGGGAGATTCAATTTGTAAAGGTTGCGTATAATGGAACGGTCTGCAGATATGATTTTAAATTGATTCGAGAAATTTTTCTGCCTGCACTTACCTATGAAGAGACATACATATATTTGTTTCTATAGTCAAGTTAGTTCCAAATGATCTCCCACACGCTATACCTACATATCCCGCAAAACAATTCCAAAATTATTATTTGTTCCCTTATGTCGAGTTTATTCTAAATTAACATCTAATTTAATTTAAGGTCAGATTTAATTCCTCTTAGTTAACAAGCCCATTACAGCTGTTATACACACCCGATTTGAGATTATCTGCTGGAGTGTTGTGTTTGTCACGCTGTCAAGTGGGGTTACATTTATTACAGCTGCCTAAAGTCAGCGATATGTTTTCATAGAGCTGCCTGCGTTGTGGGTGCGTGACATTTGTATTATTACATTTTTTTTTTTTTTTTTTTGGGATGAGATGTGTGCCATGTTTAATCTGTTTGTAGATTAGTCTTTACAATTGGATTTGTCACATGA
Source organism: Brachyopa scutellaris (assembly GCA_949775065.1). Taxonomy (NCBI): domain Eukaryota; kingdom Metazoa; phylum Arthropoda; class Insecta; order Diptera; family Syrphidae; genus Brachyopa; species Brachyopa scutellaris. Next base: position 25,314,935 of record OX459112.1, read on the forward strand.
AATGGATTTTAGATTTAAATTGTGACCCATAAGCGTGCTTAATTGTTTGTTTGGTTGGATAAAATGTATCTGGGGTTTGTATAAACACTTTGAATTTTATTTATATTCTTTTTTAGGAAATTCTTGCGTAGAAAAAATTAATGGCACGTGCCTCTGCAACTTATTCCTTATGCATAGAATTCAGGTAAGACATTTTAAGAATGTAAATACTGAACTCCTAGAGCGTGACTTGCAGAGAATCAACTGAAGTGAGATTTATCATGAAACCTCAACTGATATCCAGGTTGACATCCTTCAGAATCATAAATCATAACTGTTCAATTCCCACGTACCACTTAAAACTAAAATCTATAAAACACCCTTATAACTCTTGGTTTACGTCCGAAATCTTTGACCTAAAAAACAAACGAGATGTATCTTTTGAGAAATGGAAGAGATTTAAACTCCCAGAATCTTACGACACCTTCCGTGGACTCAGGCATCTGGTTAAGTCAAAGATTAAACACGCCAAAATTAAGTATTTTAAGAGGCACCACAATTGACCTCCGAAAAGTCTCTGGAAAAATCTGCGCGAATTAGGTACTGGACGTACAAGGAATGATGAGGTTAATAACTCTGATCCCTACCAGCTTAATAGAGAATTTGCGAAAGTACAAATGGCGGCTAATTCATGTTCTGAACCACCTCTTATTGTAGTGAATGGCTTCGTTGACCAAACTGATCTTGTCAGTGCTATTCTTAAAATTAAATCTTAAGGTATTGATGGAATTCACTTGAGCTTCATTAAAATCAGACAACCTTACCTTCTTCCGGCGATTGCTCATTTTTTTAATAATATTTTAATTTAATTACCTCCGCTTTTCCTGATGCGTAGACAATTTGCAAAAATTCTTCCAATTTTGAAAAAGAAAGCGTCTTTGAACAATCCGGCTGAATATATGGACCCATTGCCATCCTTCCTTTTTTGTCAAAGGTAATGGAAAAAATAATTCACCAACAGATGTCGGCCTTTCTCTAACGCAACAAATTACTTTATGTGAAACAATCCGAAAGTCATAGATGATATCCGTGCTGCAATAGATAGTTACCTAATAACTTCTGTGACCCTGCTGGACTTTTCTTAGGCATTTGACACGGTGGATCATTTGCAGCTGCTCTCAAAACTCGGACGATTATTCGGCTTTGCATGATCTTTCATCTGCAGCCAACCTCATCAAGACGTATCCGTGCAGAGAAAAACAATCTATTTCAGTTAACAATGCAATGTCTGATTTCTTTTCAACTTCAGCGGGTGCACCTCCAGGATCCATTTTGGGTCAATTGTAATGCACCATCTTTATTAATGACCTACCGACGATAGGTTAATATTGCTGCACATGTATGCAGATGATGTCCAAATATACTTAAGTTATAAACCTGGCTCAATTTAAAACGCGGTCTACAAACTCAATGTTTGGTCTGAAGACAATTCGTTGAGATTGAACCCTACTAAATCAAAATGTCTCACTATTAGTAGACGTGGCCTAAATGACTGTAGTCTACCTTATATACTCCCCCTTTGCAATGAACCAATTGAGTTTTTTAATAAAGCAAAGTTGGGATGGCCACATTTCTACTATAATTAGCAAAATCTATGCATCTCTTAGAAATATGTCTCTGTTGCACTGTTGCAGTGCTACACACCGTTGAATACGAGATTAATACTTGTAAAAACTCTTTTGATCCCAATTATTGCATATGGCTGTGAATTTTTTGTTTTAGTAGTGCGTTCATTAGACGTAAGCTCAACGTTGTATTATGCATTTAACAACATTACTCGCTACGTTTACGGACTGATACGGTACGACCATGTTTCACCTTATGCTAACAATATACTGGGATGTTCGCTAGATAAATATTTTGCGTACCTATTGCACAATCAAGTACCTACACAAAATAATTACCAGCAGACAGCCTCCATATTTATATGAAATACTAAAATTTTCACGCTTGCACCCTTAAACCTCACGAACTTGTTATCTGACAATTATGAGAACCAGTATTTAAATTTAAATACCTTCTCAAACCCAAACTGAACGTTGAAACTAAAATCATTTGTCGATCTTTCATTGATTGGTCATGATTAAGGAGGTGTTTTTGGTGCGGTTAGAATCCCACACTACTCTGGGTTTCCAACCCCACAGTGTCTTTCGAGATTTTCACCTTCGTTAAAAAAAAAAAAAAAAAAAAACGCTTGCACCCTAACTCTAAGTCTAATCCAACCGCGTGTCTCTTCTCGAAGTACAGAACAGCAATTTTTCGTTCATGCTAATGCTATACATCTTTGGAATTCGCTTCCTCTCAACATTAGGAGATCTTGCCGTACGAATAGTTTTAAGGAAACTCTCTTTCGGCATTTGGCAAATTAGCACAAGTTTAGTTTTTAATTTTTATATACACTAAGGGGGCGACTTAGTTGGGTTACCGTAAACGCCATTTTAATGTTTTTGGGAAATCACATTTAAAGGTTTGACAGCCTATTGCATGAAAACCAACCGCTGGGATTTTTTAATTTTTTGACATGATATTCATACGAAAATCCTCTTTCAAAAAATGTAAAAAGTTATCCTAAAACACTTTTAGTTTTTAAAATATTTAAAATTTATTACAAAATGAGTTTGCCGTATACGCCACTAAAATCAATATTTTCTTTTACTCATCCACATACATCAAAAATTCCAGATTTTCGCAAACGTTTTCTAAGGTACTGTTTCCACATTTCAGAATTCTTTTGATATTTTCTGGTATAGCTTTTTGGAGTTATATCACTTCCTATTGAAAAATATTTAATGTAAGTATATGGAACTAGTTCCTATGTAGATCTTATTTACAAGAAAAATCACACTCTGATGTTTGTGGCAAATTTGTTTCATAAACATAGTTAGGGTCATTTACGCTTTCATCTGACCCTACGAACATGCAACATCGACATTTAAGAAAAAGAAACTTAGGGTGATTTGAAATTTTTTACCAAAGTCTTGTTCCGATGAACTTGATGAAGCACTATTGTTTACGACAAAAGATGGGACATAGGAAGCAACTGAAATATTTTTCAAAGAGAACGTTATTTATACAGTAAAACTTAAGAATAGTGGAATCTGTGAATAAAGGAATCTTGCGAAACCTGGATAGTGGGCATTTTTGGATACCAATTTTGACTTTCTTCGTACAAACTCACTCTTATAATAGTGGAAACCTGTGAAATCTGAATAATGGAACATTTTCACTGAATTTTGTTGACATCAGACATCTGAGAGATGTTTTGCTAGCTGTGCAAGTGTTAAGCCTCTCGCTACTCGAAAAGCAGCTAGAAATGCACTTTGCTCAGTGTGCGAAGAGAGTCTGATAAGCAGCGGATCATCGGTGGACTTGGTTTTTAAGCGAAAGGCGTCGAAGTGTGGTGAAATTTGGTGATTTAACTTCTCAGCGATTATTTTTATCAAATCAATGGGATTTTCGTTTGATTTTCGTGGTATGCCGCGTACAATCACATCACAAAGCCGTTCTTTCCGTTGGAGGTTCGCTAATTCCTATTTTAATCTCCGATTGTAGTGTCGAAGCTCTAAGATGTCGCTCTCAAATTGCTGCACTTTGTTGTCAAGAGAGGTAATGACATCGCTAATTCTCTTGTTAAAATTACATTTAAATTCTGACAGCGACGATTTAAATTTTTGAATCAAGCTATCCTCCAGTTCCCGAAATTGATCCGACATGGGTGTTTTTTTGTCCAGACGTGTAGTGGATTGCAGTTGGGACTTCGATTAGTGTATGTTTGCGGGCGATTTGTCTGGAGTGGATGTAGATGTAGGGGCTACTGCAGATTTCTCCTTGAGCGATTGTAGACGTGTGGTCATAGTGCACTTATTAAGAAATAAGTCACAGAGATAAAAAGAATTTAACTATCGTTCTCTGAAGAAAACCACTTTGAGTAACAAAATGATAATTGTATTCTCTTGAGTACTATAATTTTAAACTTTTTTATTTAAAGGCGGTTAAATATTACTTTTGGATTCAGGAGCGAGTGAAAAACATGTTCATTCACTTGACATTCTCTCTTATTATTCGCTTCGTTTCTTTTTTCGAGAATTTTAACATTTCAATTTCAATTGTTTCTTTTCGTGTGTGTCTCATCCTGCTAGCGGCAACATTCAACAAGTACACATTCTGAACTCCGATATCGAAACTAATCGAAAAATATTAAAAGAAATTAGATAGTGGAAAAAATTCCGAATAGTAGAAATGTTGAGAATAGTAGAATAAAATATGCACCGAAGCATTGTACTATATGACGACAAAACCAAAATATTTTTCTTTCTAATGACGTATATACTTGTATACGATTAAATAGTTTTACCTGGCATTTTGTAGGCACATAAGTCAAAACAATACATGAACAAGCATTTGAAGTTTGATGGCGTACGTTGTAGGACAATAGGACGTACGTCAAAAAAATTCTTAAACAAAAAATTGCTTAAATTGTATCCAAAATTTGACAATACGTGAACTTGATGAAATTGATGGATATGGATATACGTCAAAACGGATAAAATACTAGGAAAGAGCTACCCCGAAAACATAAGACTGCATACCAAACTCAAAAAGTGAATTTGGCGTTTACGGTAACCCAATATTAGGGCGACGAATTAAGTATCGAAGTATAAGATGATATAGTCTTTTATAAATTATTTTTGCTTATAAAATAAATAAATACTAAATAGGTACTTAATACAGAAATGGAATAGAATTATTTTGAAAACGGAAGCAAAATACTTACGCGAACGAATGAAGTAGAGCAGAAAAGAAAAATATAACCAAGAAAATGAGTTCAAATAACCAATCGTGCTATGAAGACTAACTAGGGAAGCAAAAGCAAACCTCAGCGAGAGCTATGGCTTACAGGGGAGTATAGTACAAACTGTTTTCAAATTAAGAGAAATAATATGAACTCTTGAGCGCTTTTAAGGAAGTACAGTTTATATATGCACATTAATTACATAGCGCTAAATGTGCCAGAAAATAATAACATATCTTCCCTCAAGCAGGGCTGTAAGCTGATGGGCATGCACCCTAATGATAAGCACACTACTTATCCAAAATTCAGCCCTTTACTTCCATCTGTTTATACCCCTTATGATCCTTCAAAATCCCATAAGCGATAGCACTAAGTATTTTGAGGAAATTGGGACTCTTCATGAATCCTTTTCCTCACTCATGTTTCCTAACTTACTATTAATTACACTAGAAGTGTGCTAATGCAGAGGAAGACATTGTCCCCTTGTCGCATTATCCATTTCTCTATGACTGATGTTTATACACACCTTTTCATATTTACCATAACTTGCATGAGCATGAAAGTCATAAAAACAGATTAAATGATACATTGCCTATGGGTTACGTTATAGCCGCCACGTACATACGTGACAGTCATTACGCACCGGGTACGAGGTGTGTCCCAACATTTGGCGCAATCTAAATTCAAGGTACATAATGCATTTTAAAACTTTTCAAGAAAATACCACCCAAGGGATGCGTTTGGTTTAATGACGTTCTTATGGTTTTGTTGTTTCTAAGGTGAAACGTGATTCTCTTACTTTGAATTATTGTCCCTGTAGATAAAACAAAATGGAAATGGAAATCTGAATATGGTATATTTCTTGATTGCCATTGAATCTTATAACGTATGTATTTTGAAAATACTAAAAACAGTTCATTACAGGAAATTGTTTTTTGATCAGTGGTGTGGTTGTTAGTTAAGTGTTAATTAGAATCTTAGAAACACGTAACTTAACTTTCTTTTAAAATGACAATTTGTATGCGTCACACTAAAAACAAATCAAATTGTATTTTGAGTTATTATTACCGCATTAGCAATAACTGGTTAATACTATTAAGAACTTATTCTGTATTGCTGCATCGCATTTAAGCTCTAAGTTATGAATTTTTTATTCAATATAAAATGAATATTTATTAATTAATTTTAAATTATTGTTCACTCATATACAGTGCTGCCACTTTTTATTATTTTGACGGAATGAATTCAATGCATACATTAGGTTGATTCCATAATTCACTAATTGGAACAAACGCTGGTGTCGTTATTGGGCAAGTTTAAAAGAATCACAGTTTTGCTGTCAAATCGTTGGTTTTGGTCATTTTATAATTTTATTTTACATCCGCAAATAACATCCTTAAATTCCAACCGTCAAAATTAAAGGTATACCTACATACTTTCGTTGCCTTGATCTTTTCTTTTTAGAGCAGATAAAGCTAACCATCAATGGTGGCCGTAGTGGTAGTAGTCGTCGTGGTAGTCGTCGTCGCTTGTCACGCTTAAGGTTCACGGTTCAAATCCAGATGTCGCCGAAACATTTATTTCTCACGAAATAAAAATAAGTTGGACCAGTTTCAGAAGCTAATATCAAAAACCTACTGCGAAGGCATAACACTGGCAGTAGGATGGTATGGCTGAAGAAATTGATCGCACAAACTATAATTAATAGGAAATACAGTGGATTCCGCTTATTTAGGACCAGCGCTGCCACTTTGCTACGATCGTAGCAAAACTGCTACGCAATATTCAAAAAAGTCAAATTTGCTACGCTGCTACGCACTCTCCCTAAATACCCTTAGTTTTGCTACGCTTTTTTGAAACACGAACTGTCAACAAGAAATTGTGATTTTTAAACCTCTCACAATCACAATAAAAAATCAAAAAACATGAAACGAACATATTTTTAAACTATTCACTTCCAAGACACCAACTTATGTTACAGTTCTGTCGTGCCCTTCACAGGCACTATACATTTCTTCGGATGTGTTTGAATTCCACTGGAATCGAAATGGTTTTATTATACCAACTATGCAAGTCCTCCCAAAGCTGTTTATTTTTAATAAAGAACTAAGCGGTTTTTGATTTGTTGTCGATGAAAAACTGAATATTATGGACTTATTCAGTTTTGCTACGCAAAATTCAGTTTTGTTACGCAAATTTGCTACGGGAATGTTTTCCTTAGTGGCAGCACTGTTTGGGACACTTCGGTCAAGACCCATTTTGTCCCAACTAAGCAGCTGTCCCAATAATGCGATATGACGATCAAGTAAAAAACCAAACTGTTCTGTTCTGTTCCCTACCATTTGTCCCAGTTAAGCGGCTGTCCCGATTATCCGCCGTCCCAATAAAGCGGAATCCACTGTATCTTAAAAAAAACTTCTGTGAATCATAAGCAATAGCAAACCTTTCCATAATACACAACTCTCCAGTTATCCTAGGCACCACTCATAGAGTTAGTTGAAACCTAACATGTGAGTTTTCTATTACTATACGTCGATCTGTCTGTCTCTCGTTCTTGTCTTTCATGTGCTCGCGCTGTGTGTAAACATTATAAGGGTATTCATATCCCCTTTAGCGTGTGCAGATTATAAAAAAAAACCATAACTTAGCACTATTAACACTACTCCTTTGTAGAATCAAATAATAATAATTACCTACTGAATGTTAACAATAGGTTATTAAATCTTCCAACTGAATTTACAACTGTTTCTAAAGACATTAATTGTGGCTAATGCACTCAAATTGTTTACATGAGATTTTCATATATTCGAGTATCGTTACATTATTCAAAATTAAAACATCTGCAAGATATGAATCAAGAGTCCATGTGAATGCGCCTCCTTTCGGCCTAGTTCTAGGAAAACTCGTAATTTTCATGCTTTGCTTTGCATTTCATGGAAAATTTAATTAGAACATGGGGTGGGGACTGTATTTGCTGGTTCTTTTGGTAGAATAAAAAATGAGAAGCAAAACAGATTAACTTCCCTTGAAAAATTGTGTATTTAAAAAAAACATGTTCAAATTCTTTTGTTATGTATACAAATTACTTAAGTCCAATGGGAAATACAGTGTCTACATGTGTAGTACATATGGAAACCATCAAAATAAGGATTCCAACTAGAAAGAATTGTAATTAATTTTTGTTTATATGTACATAGCACACAAGACTTGGAATAACTGTTTGCAGCTTTCAGATTTAAAAATTGCCAGTAATCAAATGCGCTGTGTTTGGTTCATGTAAAACCCACTACCAATGCGACAAGTCAAAGGCAAGCCGAACGGACCATGCAATTTTTTTGTAAGCAAGTTTAAATAAAAAACGATCGACAGGATACCGAATTTTCAAAGCATACACTGTTTGAATAGGCAGATACATATGGTATGTACATAATGGACATTGTACATGGTGGCTTTCAGACTAATTTGGAGAGCAGTTTGTGACTGAGTGCGAGGCTTATGATAGCGCATTGTTTTCTTATGATTCGATGAACTCAAATTTCAAACACAAGGCTGTGTTTTAAATACGACTACAGTGAACTCTCTCATAACCGGACACTGACGGTACCGAGAAATTTGTCCGGTTATGAGAGGTGTTCGGTTATACGGGCAAAAATAAATTGACATCAACGAAACACAATTAATAGACCACATGGTATTAGTTTTATTGATGTGTAAACATCTAAGCGCGCGTTAGCAAAATTTCTAGTGGAGTAATTCCGCGTTTTCGGGGACGGAATTCCGAACGGTTACAATATTTGGAACTGAAATTTGCTAGCAGCGCGATGAAATATGGATATAGTGATTGCTTATGTCCCTGGTCAACTTTTATATATTACTTTTTATCCCGGAAAATTGCATGGTTTTCAGAAAATAGTGAAAATACTGCATATTGGGAGGGAAAATTATAGTTATACAGCCCTAACTCAATAATGGCTTATCGGATTGAAAAACAAAAAAATAGGTGAAATTAGTTAATTTGTCCCTCATTCATGTTCGAAACAATTATTCAAAGCATCGCCCACAATTTTCTTTCAGTGGTGACCACTGCCAGCAGTCGGGCAGCAGTGGGTATCGTTGCAATAGTGTCTGTTTGAGTATATGTGCGCGCTCTAACATGATCATATCATAATGCTTTGCATTTCAATGTTCTGCAATCATTATCACAATTTGCGGCTCTCCCACTCAAACAATCTTAACAAATGAGGTGTCAAAAGAAAGATGATTTTCTAGAGCAGTGATTTGGATTTTTAGCTTATAAATATTATTATTAATCTCGAATGTAGAAAACCTACAACCAATTTTAGAATAAAATGGCTACCTACTGGCCTTTAGTGTTCTAGTAGCACCTTGTTCAAAAAAATAAGAGCTACTTTTCGTGATAGAGATCTTGATAAATACTAAGATTAAGTGTAAACAAATTGTTTATATTTATAAAATCGGAGTGCACTTCGTCATTGCGAATTTGTGAATGTTACGTTGAAATAATGTTTTTCCGTAATAACTTATTCATATGCTTTTATTCAAAATTATTTATACTGATGAAGTGTTAGAATCATTGAAATCGGTGCAGCAATAAACTCTCAGGAGCAATGGAGTGGATTCGATGAGTATAATATATGTACATATATGCGATGGGCTTGAATTTTATCGAACATAGACTAGTTATAATTTACTTTCTTTCCAATAAAGTGGAGCTACACACCGCATCCGCGTGATGTTTACACATAGATTGGGACTGTTGGATACAGTCGCATCATTTTTTAGTGTTCCGTCCGTACCAAAACGGAACACTAATGGAATCAGTTCGGTGTCTGTCTGTCTGTCTGTCTGTCTGTCACAGGCCTTTTTCTCAGAGACTATTTGACGTAGACTGTTGAAATTTGGGACAGTTGTAGCAATTAGTGGCCTAAACACAGGCCAGAACTTGAAAAGTTGAATTTCGACTTTGGGGAGGTAGTTTCTTAACACTTTTTCACAAAATGTTACAACTTGCTGTCCCGAGCTTTTTCTCCGAAAATATCGCTCAGAAAAATCTGAATAAAATCACAAACATAGAGAATAAAGTGTAGATGGAACCATAATTATTACGACTGCCCTACTTTAACCGTTTTTTTTAAATTATTTTTTTAATTTCAACTACCCTACTGTTTACATATCCAGAAAAATGATCTAACCCTACAACAACGCCTAAAAGTAGATACATTTGTATGTGCGAGGGTAAAAATTGAATAATTGATGGCAAAAGTGTTATACCCGAGGCATATTTCTACCGTATAACTATTGACCTTAGACTTAAACCAATGATACATATAACACATAAAGGAAGCTTGATGGTTTCCTTTTATAATGTAGGTGTCTCTACTTTTACTATATTGGGAAAAATTGAATTTGTGTAAATTCTACGCAATTAATACAATTGAACGAATAACGAGACGAAAAATTAAATCTGATGCGTACATTTCTTGTAAATACATATGTATGTATGTACAATTGTACATACTTTATTTCTTGTTTTTTTTCTTTTATTTTATGTGTGTGTATAACTATTCTTCTGAGCAGATGAGAAAGGACATCAGAAACATTATGTACATACATGCATAGGTATGTAGGTAATTTGATCAAGTTTCTTACATTCGTGTTGGTATACATTTATGTAGGTACAAATTTGAATTTATTTTTCGCAAATTGTGCTCAATTTGTTTGTATTGAAATGTGCTGTGCACCATAAAACTATGTATGTATTTATGTACTTACTCGTGTCTGCAGATATACAAGTGCATATGTATATGTATATATTTATATATATATATGTGTTTGTATGTATGTACATATGTATACATACATATGTGAGTATCGAAGAAAGTATCATTGTATCTTTAGTAGAAATCGTATCGTAAAGAAAGGGTTCATATAGATCCATCAACATAAATCTATGAAATACATGCATATGTATGTAGTTAAAATAACTGATAGTACGGAACACTTATTGCGCAGGTATAACTTGCACTTGACCGGATTTTTTTATAAATGAACTCATTTTTACGTGATAAACACAAATTACCGAAAAAATCATATTTCTGTCAATGGAAATCAAGCTTGAAATTACACATGCATGCATAGATACACTTGACATGCAAACCTATTTAAAAAGGGCAACGGGATTTATAAATGCACATAATTATGAGAGAGTCCGGTTATGAGAGAGTTTTTTATATGAAAAATTGAGGTTTTATTTCCGTTCTTTGAAATCTGTCCGGTTATAAGAGGTGTCCGGTTATGAGAGGTGTCCGTTAGGAGAGAGTACACTGTATACTCATTATTTGATTGCTATAAAATTCCCAGTGTTTGCACAAACACATCAGCTTTGTGTCCCAGATTCCTTAGATGGGACAGAACTTCTGCATCTGAAAATGTAAGATCTTGCCAAAAGTAACGCCTAGTAAGCGAATGTGTAACCCATCGAAAATCTTATTTTAAATATTATTTTAAATATTAATTTAAATATTAATTTTACATCGATTCCATTACTTATTCGCTTACCAGGCGTTACTTTTAAAGGGTGATTTTTTAAGAGGTTGAGAACTTTTTTAAAAAAACAAACACAAAAAATTCGAAAAAATGAATGAAATATTTATTTGAATCGATAGTTTGAACCTTGCAATTTAATGTTTAAAGATAATTTCATGCAAATGTTGACCGCGGCTGCGTCTCAGGTAGCCCATCCGCTGAGTCCAATTTTGGCATACTCTTTCACACATATCGGCCGGTATCTCACGAATGAATGCATGGATGTTGGCTTCCAGTGCGTCAATCGAAGCGGGCTTGTCCCTATAGATATTAGCCTTGACATACCCCCACAAAAAATAATCTAATGGTGTCAAATCGCACGATCTAGGCGGCCAATTGACCGGCCCGAAACGTGAAATTAACTGTTCACCAAACTCGCCTCGCAATTGCGCCATTGTTTCGCGTGCTGTGTGGCATGTGGCACCGTCTTGTTGAAACCACATATCATGCAAGTCAAGAACTTCCATTTCGGGCAAAAAAAAGTGCTGTAACAAAGGCCTAACTGCTGGGAACGGCGCCGAATCGACATTTCGCGGTCTTCTGTCACACTAGCTGATACGGCCGCAATATTTTCTTCACTACGCACAGTACGTAAACGTGTTGGTGGTTTAATGTCCAACAAAGTAAATTTGGTGCGAAATTTGGTCACAATCTTCCGAATAGACTGCTCAGAAGGTCGAGAATGCCGATCATAAAATGGAAGCAGCGCGCGATGAACATTTCGAACCGAGCACGAATTTTGATAGTAAAATTCAATAATTTGCAAGCGTTGTTCATTTGTAAGACGATCCATGGTTAAATTGCAAACCAAACTGAAGCTGTTTGACAGTGACACAAGGTACTAAACACACGTCAGCTGTCAAAACCAGTGCTGCCAAAACCAAACCAGCTAAAAAATCACCCTTTATAAGATGTTTTTCTCTCAAAAGCATTCTTGGAATGAAAATACAGTTATTTGACTCAGACTAATACAATCATGACCAACTCCGTCAGGAATTTTTTCGATGCGACATCATTCGAAGTTTTTTATTGAGCGGTGCAGCACTTTTTTCGTATTAATAATTAATAATAATAACAATAATTTAAAAATGTACCTTAGTAACGCCAGGATGTAGTAGCTAATGTTTTCTATAACTAACTTTAACTGCTAAGTTAACTGATTCCTTATAAGGCAAATAGTAAGTGCTATATTTTAAGCAATAATTTAACGTTTAATAAAAGAAAACTATTTTTCACAATATCATATGTATTTTTTCAATCTACACAACAAAATTCCAACCAGTTGCGTTTCAAGTGCATATCATTTGACATGTCGTGCCACACCATTTGCGGGCGAATTTTTATGCTACTTTGTTACTACTGCTAAGTCACAACGGCATTCATTGTGTTTGGGCAGTAAGTCTTAATTTTCAGTTGGTTGATGAGCATAAATCATTATTCAGAGACCAGGTCGATTAAGTTGTTGTGTTGTTCCAACATCCATGCAAAGTGGGAGTCGGACAGAATCCCGAAAACCAAAATCCCGAAAGCCCAAAATCCCGAAAGCCCAAAATCCCGAAAATCCAAAATCACCAAAATCCACAATCCCAAAAGTCCAAAATCCCGAAAATCCAAAATCCCGAAAGGCCAAAATCCCGAAAGTGAAAATAAAGATTTATTTGTAGGAACAAAAGAATTAGAAGACAACTTATTTAATATATTAATTAAAATAACAAACTTTAAATAAATAGAACATAACAAAACAGTTCAAGTCTTAATGAGAAAAAACATTCAAGAAACGATCTATGACAAAGCAGTATCTAATACAAGTTCATATCGAACGCGATTTCCATTAAAACCTTATTTCAGAACGCTCGTTACGTTTCGCGTATTTTTTTTATATTTTGTTTCCCTTAGTAACGGAAAGTTTTCTTATTCTTTATTATTCTTATTATTTTCGATGTAAGTACATGTTTTAACACGAATTTGGTCTTCATCTAAAGGAGCGATCAGTATACGCCAATGTGTGAAACTAAAATCAATTAGCCGAAACTAAAATCTAATCTATCAGCTATCACACTGAATGAGATCAACACAACTGAATGCACATTACGAATTTTAAAATATTACAACACTAATGCCAACGGGAATGGACAAAAGTGTCCCAAAAACGAAATCCGGAAAAATTATATAAAATGCAATATTTGCGCAAATTTTTTTTTCGGGATTTTGGATTTTCGGGATTTTGGCTTTTCGGGATTCTGGATTTTCGGGATTTTGGCTTTTCGGGATTTTGGTTTTCGGGATTGTGACCCCAACCCAAGCAAAGTACCAAATTTAAATAAGATTTAAAATAGTTTCTGTACTCTGTGACGATAAAATAGTGAAGTGGCAAAATCCACAGGACATCATCAAAAACTATCCAAAACAATAACGACCCACGATTACATAAACCACGGGACAACATTTACTATTAGGTTTTGGCTTTCAAAGCAGCAGCATTTCCTCCAGGCATCAACTGAATAACCACTTAATGTCATTAGCGGGCCATCAAATGTCCTGAAGCAAAAATACAATTTCTATTGCATATGAAATGAAGCATGGCCTCATTGTTAACTGTAAACTGCATTACAGACTGCCAATTTTTCTGCCTTTTCACTTCCATTCAGTTCCTGTCCATACCACTTTAGAATTTATTCATAAAGGACTTATAAGGGTGAAGTTTCCTTAAGTGCAATAGAATGCAGATGGTGTCTTGCCATTTATATGTAATTTGAAAGCCAAGAAGGCGAATCCAAATGGTTGACCTCATTTAATTGGCATTGGACAAGAGAAAGTTTGTTTATAATCATTCAAAGTTCGACCTGGTTATTTGGTCATCATATCTCCTCTTCTTTATCGATTCGCCAAGAATAGAAGAAACATGCACACAATTTATTCAACAAAACTTATTTTCGACCATAGAAACAGAAAGTCTTTAATAGATACAATTCTCTATTAAATTAAATATACAATTCAAAACATCGTTAGAAAATTCAAATGAATTTTTTATATTCAAAGTTTTGCCATACAATTCAGTAATGTTGAATCCTTATTCAGTTTATCGTCGTAAAGGTGAACTTTGGTTGATTTAACAGACAAAGTAAAACGGAAATGACTTCTACACTTCGACAATCGTAGTCGTTGAAGGCGGACTATTTTTTTTTTTTTTGTTGCCTTTGCGAAAAGGAAGAAAAATCAGCACAGTTGGCCAGGACATCTAAAACAATACACCACACGGTTTATATGCAAGTTTTCATATACTGCAACCACATCATCAACAGGATCGTTGATTGTTCCCACAATGCAGATTGAAAAGTTTTTCCATTTTCCTAGACCACTTTACACTACAGAACTACCAGAGGCCAATGCACATCCTGTCAATGCTTTACTCTTTCGTAATTCTAGTGCAACTGGGGGAAAGTTCATTTAACTTCTGTACGTTCCTAGTTCATGGTGTAAAGGTAGCACAGCATTGTGCAAAACTTCCCAGAGGGGACAAATGATATGAAAATCTGGGTTTATGATGGAAAAAGAAAGAAGAAAAGAAATAGTAAGCCTATAACACTTTAATGTGTTCATTAGGAAAGTCACATAAATTTGTTAGGTGCTCGAGGATTTTTTGTTTGTTTTTGTTTCAACGAATCAATTTAAAGTTTTTTTTACGTCTCATGACCTTTTCATTCAGGTAATATATTCGTAGCATTATTTGGTTCTTCAATTGGATCGTCATTGCTTTTACTTGTATGTGAGCTAGTACTCAAGAAAGATTTGTTCATTCATTGCTACATACAATGGGTCAATCGACAATGGAAATCGTACCATTACTGTATACAGTCCTCGCGGCGTGGAGCTTAGTGCGTTGGACGAATGCTGCCCGAGTTAAATTTTCACGGTACCGCGGTTAGCAAAAAACTGTAGGTCATGCAAAAATAATACACGCATACACAAATTGTTGCAAGAAGCAGACCGTTGTTCATATTGAGCTCTAATCCACCTAAAGATAAAAGAAGAAGTAAAAAGTCCTGGGCCACCCATGTTGTCAAATAAATTTAAAATCCAAGATCTGTTGATACCTACTCACTACATATTATAAGCGTGTAAGATTCGATGGTCGCCGTGGACGTGGTGGTTAGTGCGTTGAACTGCTACGCAATGCTGCCCGGGTTCAACTCCTGGCCGGGTCTAACACCTAAAAAAGTTTTTTCACGGTGCCACCTCTTTCAAATGTCTGACAAGCATCAAAGAGTATTATTTGTCACGATTGAGCTTCTCAACTCGCCGTTCGGAGTCGGCAAAAAACTGTAGGTCCCTTCCATTCGTGCAAAAATATAACGCGCACACACAAATGGTTGCGAGAAGCAGGCCCAGGTTCACCTCGAGCTGTAGCGCCAACTAAGTAAGTAAGTGAGGGCGGAATCTGGGACTCGATTTTACACCCACTTCCAGATATCCGATTATGCTGTCTGTATGCTATGCGATATGCGATATTGCGTATCCGGTGACAACTCAATATAGCATATTTCATGATCTTGTAAATCTAATATGGCGGACGCCCCAAGATGGTGGATTACCGTTAACTTCCCTACCTCCTAAATATGGGTATCAAATGAAAGGACTTGGCAAGTAGAATACAATACCCTATAACGTCATTAAAAAGTCAATATGGCGGACGCCCACAAGATGGTGGATAGCCGTTATCTTTACTACCATCTTAATATGGGTATCAAATGAAAGGATTTGACAAGTAGAATAGGATTTGCTAAGTGATGTGATTCTAAATTCAATATGGTGGATGCCATAAGATGGCGGATTACTTTATTACTCATAACCCGCATGACATGGATATCAAATAGAAGACAATATAATATATTTTATGACGTTGTAAATCTAATATGGCAGACGCCATAAGATGGAGGATTGCCGTTATCTTCACGACCTCCTTAATATGGGTATCAAATGAAAGGACTTGGCAAGTAGAATACAATACCCTATAACGTCATTAAAAAGTCAATATGGCGGACGCCCACAAGATGGTGGATAGCCGTTATCTTTACTACCATCTTAATATGGGTATCAAATGAAAGGATTTGACAAGTAGAATAGGATTAGCTAATTGATGTGATTCTAAATTCAATATGGTGGATGCCATAAGATGGCGGATTACTTTTTTCTTCATAACCCGCATGACATGGATATCAAATAGAAGACAATATAATGTATTTTATGACGTTGTAAATCTAATATGGCAGACGCCATAAGATGGAGGATTGCCGTTATCTTCACGACCTCCTTAATATGGGTATCAATTTAAAGGGATTGACAAGCAGAATTAGACTAGCCAAGTGACGTCATTCTAAATTTAATATGTTGGGTGCCCCAAGATGGCGAATTACCTTTTTCTTCACAACCACCATGGCATGGGTAGCAAATGAAAGGGCGAGTAGAATCTGAAACATATTGAGTGCCCCAAGCTTTAATTAATAGTCACATATTGGTGACTCGGAAAAAAATATTTTTTTACTTTTTAGTTCATTAAAGCTTGTTTTTAAAAATATTTTTTTTATCTTTATATTTATTTTTTTACTGTTCCTGGCAGCACAGTTATTTTACAAGTCGGCCGCAGGTAGCAGTATTGTGATGTGTTTTTCTTTTTTAGTTGTCAAATTGTTTTTCCATAAGTATTTTAACTGTTTTTTTTTAACATACCTATGTATGTAGGTATTGATAATTAATATGAGTTAACTTTAAAAATAATCGAAAACGTGTTCATTTAGTAAGACAATGGTTATCCAAAATCCTCCGGGACCATTAACGTCAACAGCCACGCCAGAGCATGTGGCTCAAGTTCGGTTCAAAACTCGCCATACTCGAGTAAAGCTATAAGAATTATTAAAATTGAAAAAAGCTGGACACCCTTAAGTATTCTTATGTGCTAAGTGTATTGTAGCTATACCAGCAAAAATAATCTCAGCTCAAACTGACAACAAGTTTTAATTTAGTCGACTAATTGCTCATGTTTAATCCATCAAAAGATGAATTTAATCCATCAATTGTTAAACTAAAATCACTAACAACCTCGACTTACTTTGATTCTTTTACAAACGAGTCAAAGAGTGATTTATAAAGATCAGGTAACTGAGCAGCTTAAACTTTTCATCAAAGCACAACGCACTAAGTTCGTTCCCACTCCCATAGCATCATGCAGCACAGTTTTCAGTAAAACTACCTCTAATTACTAAAACTTAAACTCGTTTAAAACTATTTAAAACTTTTTTCCCGCTAAAATGACTTGCTTTTTGTTGTTCTCTCTTTTCAAACGCAAGGACATAAATACTTCTTTATCAGTTTGTGTTTCAGTTTCATTTTATCCTTCCGCAGCAATGGATAACAAAATGAATCCTTAAAAATGTTAACAACACGTCGCATGACCGTGATGTTTGCCATTTTCAGACGCCGCTGTCCTTTCATGGATTTATTTTAAGCAGAAGGACGAACAGTTTTGCAGCGAAAACTTTTATCATTTTTTTGTCTTCTGTTTTTTCTAAGGATTTTCTTAAACTAACATAACTGTGGACAGTGTATATAAAAAACAAACTCCTTCTTCTGCGGGTGCATTTTGCTTATTTCTCCAAGTTCTGCACGCGGTTATAGTACAGTTTTAGTTCGTACACTTTGTGCAACCTTCTTGTACGTGTTATTGATGATAGTACGGGTCAAGAAGGTGCACTTGCTGTAACTCCAAGGATTCCACTGATTACTATCGCATGTTGTCTGTACATACCTACCTACACGGCTACACGTAATCCGTGCTAAGGGTGCTTGAACATGTCTGGCGATTATCTGCACTTCACAACGTTGCGTTGGTCAAAAGGTTTGCTGCCATAAGAACGAAATTTTCTTAGAAGTGATATAACTAGGATAATGACAGCGACAAACTGCACATTTTAATCATTGCAATTAATATCATATGAGTTTGTTTTTTATATTTATAGAAGAGGGTGATTCCAAGTGACAGAGTCGATTTGAAGTTTGCACTTCTTTCTGACAATTGTCATTTAGACATTTCAAAGCAAACAATGCGTGCCATGGGCATTAACGTTAATTCTGTCATTTGTATTTGTTAATTAAATTTAAAGTTTAATCTAAGCCGTGTTTTTTTTAAACGAAGCTAGCCAGTAGTTGTTAGCAATAGCAAAGTCAAATTTCAAGCGTAAAATAAATACAACAACCAGCTGGCTACAACTCTTGATTTTATCCGCAGGCAAAAGCAGCTGGCTAGGAATTTTGCGATATCTCATGGCAAGGTGGTGCTGAAAGCGATTTATAGGGTTATTCTGCGGATCTAGCTATTTTATTTGAGATCAGTAAAATAACAGGTAAGCTGTACTTCGCCGATACTTTGGAGTAATTAGCTGAAATCACTGCGTTTGATAAACTGATAAACAAGAGAGCAAAGCTTAAGGAGTCTTCCAACGTGTTTTGAAGAAAACAACAAAAATCCATCAGAAAAAAAACAGTTTTCGCATTCCTTCTTTATTGCATTATATTTCGTAATGTCCTTAATTCATTAAAACAAAAATAAACCACATACAAGTCAAATTAATATCTTAAAAATACGCACTTATATTGTATCTTCATAAATTTATTAACTGGTTCCTCTGCGAACTGGTAACTAATTGTTGAATAGCTCTACGTATTCTTTTTTTTCCTGCAGAGGGCGTAAATCCACTTTTCCATTCGTCAATACTCACTTCTATACTCACTTTTTGTGCAGCTGTTTTGTGACTGCCAAATTGTCACATTTCTATTTCTTCTAACAGCACATAGCTGTTACCATCCCAGCTTTCATTTTCGAGTTATTTGGCTTAAAACACTTTTTTTTTTAATTTTTTTAATCAATTTAAGTGAAAATCGAATTTCCAAACAATAATATCCAACTTAACCGAGCTTAACTCAAACATTTTTAAATTCAAAATAATTAATTTTTAAGTTCTATGCATTACTGCAGTAAATAAATACATACTTTTATTTCCTTTTTAACCATTAAAAAAAAAAACAATACACACATATAAAAATGAGCTGTTCGTTTGATACCTCAGAGCTCATAAACTAACCATCTGATTGAGCTGAAACTTACACTATGTACTTTTTCTGATGTTTGAAGTGTTCGTACATCAAAAAATTTCAAGTTTTCCGGTAGACGGCGCTGGAACTCGAAAAATTTTAAATTCACCGTACGATTAAGCTGAAACTTACACAATATATTTGTAATGAATTGGGAAATGTTCGTACATCAAAAGTTCTCAAGTTTTCCGATAGATGGCGCTGAACACCAAAATTTCAGAACCATGCGATTGAGCTAAAACTTACAGAATATGTTTGTTATGAAGTGAGAAATATTTGTGAATCAAGAGTTTTCAAGTTCCCCAATAGATGGCCATGACAACCAAAATCTCAAAATTATTACTACAGCAATGCACGGTGACTGCTAACAGCTAACTTTTGATTTACATGCACTTCTCGCATCATAACACGAACACTTCAAACATCATAAAAAGTATATAGTTTAAGTTTCAGCTCAATCGGATGGTTAGTTTTAAGGTTTTTAGGTATCAAACGAGCAGCTCATTTTTATATACATATGTTTAAAGATTTCATATGCGTATGTAGATACTCGTTGTTCATATCAGCTATACAGTCTATTCAATAGCATTTTCGCTTGGTTTTTCACCTTAAAACTGCTCTACTTCCTATAGCGTGACATTGGGCATTCTCTTATAAGTAAAAGTTCACTTTCTTAGTCCTTTCAACTGAGTCCACCCGCTGCTTATAAAAGTTTTCCAAACTCCAATATTTTCGTTTGGCGAAAACCCTAAAATTACACAGTTGCAGTTATATGAAATGCAACAACCTACTGGACAAATATACTCTTCGGGCTTAAAATTGCAAGAGTACCATCACTTCCGGGGTAAAAAGAAAGCCGGACATCCCCGTTCCCTATAAGCACCTGATTTACTACCAACGGTCGGTGGTGTACAAAAATTGTATGTATCATCCTGCCTTTTCCGCCGACTAAATTTGGCAGCATTTTTTGTGAGTAATAATTATTGTAGGTACTGCGGCTTTTGTTAGTCACGCAAGCGAGTTGTTCTTTTACTGGCAATTGGATACTATGTACTTCCAACGATGTCAGGTAGCATGTAGCAATGTTGTGCAGACAAATTTTGTTGTCAGTTTATGTTTTTTGTTTGCAGAAGGTATTCCAAAAGCTTAATTCTCTGAATAGTAATGTATTGTGGGGACAATTCGCATGTGGTTGTTACGACGCTTTGAGAGGTCCTTAAAATCAATACACACTGTAATTGAATTTGATTCTTGTCCAATGCATTGCTAAAGTGCTCTTCATGTACGCTTCAAAAGGCTGATGTTAACATTTCGTTTTGGAGAATTTACAAGGATATGGTCCACATCCACATTGTCGAATGTTAAACAAGTCAAGTGGCTACCGGGCATTAAGTTGTATTGGAAACAGGAAGTGGTGTTTGATATTGGGTTAACTATCTCGATACATGGAGATGTTCGTGTACAGCCCAACAGCTTCGTTCTGAAGGGTTTTCAAAGGAAGACTTGTAATGCGGTAAAAGGGTTCACATCACGAAATTCATCGAAGCATATTAAATAAAAAAATTATTATCAACAATGGGAAGGAAATATAATCAGTGTTGTTAGGCAGTTAGTATTAATTTGCCAGATATTTTCTATAACAATATATCCTTGGAATAGAAGGCAAATAACATTGAGCTGAAAATGTACATCCCCAATGTATTGAAAAATGGAAACGTATCAAGTTTCGCGAAAAGTATAAGATTCAAGGCGATTATCATGTTAGAAGGAAGTCCTACTTAAAGTGTGATAATGGAAATCATTATGGAGATTTGCATATTTGATAGGGATTGTTTCCTTATATTTGTTTCAACTTGGATTGTCTAATTGAATTGACCCCAAGAAAAAACATATTTTTACTAAGCTCTTTCAAATCGTTTCCGGCAGAAAACTTTTCCAACAACCATGGCTGAACCTGGTATCAATCATTTTACTTGAGTCTGTGGACAAAAAAGTAAGACAGTTTTAAGCCTTATGTATGTACATATGTAGGTCAGTATGGATGGAACCTCATTTAAAATACTCGGAGACCGCGGTCACAGTCTCAGTTGTTAAAGGCCACAAGGAGGTGTACTCTCAACCCCACTGTGGTCACTCGTCATTGATGACTTACTGGACAAGCTAAGTAACCAAAGCAAAGTAACGTAAATGCACATTGAATTATAGTAGCATTGAACTTTTTTGAGCTTTTTGAAATTTTCTGGTAATAATCTTTTGGTTGTCTCTTAGAAGCGCCTTGAAGGAGCTCAATTACCCTTCTTCTTCAGCTGAAACGAGTGGAACCCATCTAAAGCTTTCAACATTATTTAGGTTTGACGGTATTTTCTGGAAAATATTTTTAATTTTCTCAAAACTTTTTATTAAAATGAATTTTTAAGTAATAAGATAAATAATTGTAAATTATCTATCTCTGTACTGTGCAATGACATCGCGAGCGAAAGCCAATGTAAACTGTTTTTCTATGATAAAACTAAATGTATCTGTATCTGTATTTTTCAATTTGCTGGAATACGTACATGCATATTTAACCCATTTAGACCCAAATATAAAATACAGTGATTTTTATTTAAAAACAATTTATTTTCTAGTTAATTTACAATCTTAAAGGCATTTTAGAAAAAATTATTACAATTTTTATTTGGAAACTCATGTGCCCACTGTATTAAAATGTGTACACGTAAAAGAAACTGCACATAAATGACAGCAGAACTAAATAATTTTACATTTATAAATTTAAAATTTTCAAACCATTAATATTTTAACTAAGAATTACAAAAATCTAAAAAAGTGGTTGTCCTCAATTGGGGACAGCGGTCATAGCAATAAAATTATCAAACCAACGCGGGTAGATATGTACAATGTACATACAAAAATCAGTGATTGATTGCAAAGGCAGGGATCCTTTTGGTGGCGGCAATGCTGTTAATATATATTTTTTATAAAGCGTAGCAACGCACGCAGGGTATCCGCTAGTGTAAGATATTTCCATGTTGACTCTCCCCACAGACTAGACGTTCTGTAATGCGTCTAGAAATAATGTAAGTATGCGACGCATGCGAATTACGTAGTGTGAGGAAGAAGCATATAATGTTTGCACAGATATGCATGCATATGTACAATAATGGTAATAATGGTATAAAAAGGCAAAAAAAGGCAAAATAAAATACATATATTTGGAATCAGGAGGACATGAAACGTGTTTGTGTAAAGTCGGTACTATCTTCCGAATAAGCAAAAAAAAGAGGCAAAGTAAGCAAAATCCTATCCTACCCTAGTTAAGCTATTATTGTCCCTTTCACCCACTGAGTTTAGACAAGATATCTCTTAACAACACAACTATTGAGTATTCCAATGAAATAAAATATATATGTATGTATGGTTCTCAATAAAAAACTAAATTGGAACTCACACGTTAAAACAAAATTACCAAAGCAACAAAATCCAAGTAGTATTGTGGAGCCAAACTAAAGAGAAATCCACCATCTCAAAGCTTCAAAAGCTACAAAAGCTGGCATGCCTCGGAAATACAGGCGCCCTTGCCCCAAAGCTGCTATAGAAGCGCTCATTGGCCTAACGCCACTCCAACTTTTCATAAAAAAGATGGCAAATAGCAGCACTGTCAGACTACTGCAAACAGGAGAGATAAACTACATAGATCACACAGATCAAGTAAATCTTCTCTCCCGAATTCCAGAGCTCGACATGATCTGCGCGGTCAATGACCGCTAACATAAAACTTAATGCTTCGGCAGGAGGTTCGATACAGTGATCCCAGGCCGTGAAGCATGGAACTATAAAAATCCTACCTGAGACCTAAAAGGTAACAAGTGGTATACGGATTATGCAAACACTAGAATATCAATACCAACGATACAAAATCCCAGTGTATTTCAAGCTTCATGCCATTCATGCCATTCAAGTGCGCGCCAACGTCATTCTCGAATCAGGAATAAAAGGGGTCCTCATCCATATACTCACGGATAGTCAAGCAGCTATAAAAGCACTAGGCTCAAACCTGATTGACTCCAAATCAGTTTTGAACTGCTTCAATACTCTCCAAGACCTCTTCCATAGAAACAAAGTCAAACGTTGGTGGGTGTGTCTCATATTGGGGAAATAATCAGGGTCAGGCTAAAAGTGCCATTAAACCCTTCCAAAATAAATCCATAAAAAACCTACTCCTCAGTAGAAAAGATATCAAGATTTCTAACAGGACATTGCCATTTTCGATATCACCTAAACAAAATAGGTCTCATTCAGGAAACTGAATGTCGTCTCTGCATGGAAGACGACGAAACTGCTGAACATATTTTATGTGCTTGCATGGCACTCTGTACCCTCAGGAGCAACATTACAATTCTTACTCCCATGGAAATTCGTAAAGTATTCATCAGCGAGATCCTCAACTTCATCAAAAGAGACTCTTCTGATTCCCTAAACTAACTTTGCGGTACAATAGATCTTTCAGGTTGCGGTGCCCTCCACAACTGGCGCGGCGGGTCAGAACCTCTAAAAAAAATAAAATACTTTACAAACAACGAAAGGTAGCACAGAATTTAGTTCAGTGAACTTTTGCTCACTCCGCTTAACTATTTTAGAAAAGAAATTGCCATTACCTTGGAATCATATTCACCTAACACCTTCCTGCTTCTTGCATAATTGCACATCGTTCTTCCTAAATCGCTGGTTATATCTGGTATGTGCTCCATCCACCATTCCACAGAGTGCTTCAAATTTATTTTATTCCCAACATCAGCAGTAAAACGACGATGCACTCAGCAGGTACCTACTCCTGGCGTAACTAGTGTTAAATACTCTATCGTCTATAAACTACCCCGAACCACTGTCATTTTACCACATAACTTATTGCCATAATTTACACAGTGTAGAGGAATCTAATTAAATTAATGATAACTCTGCGGATGTGTGCTATGCACCAACGCAATAAATTTCCCAATTCAAATATTCTGTCGGCACTTGGGTGTTCCCGAGTTTGGGAGCAAATTCCAAAAAGTCTAGTGACATTTCGGAACCGAACCAAACCGGTAAGTAAGGAGAATAAATGTTGGCAAAACCTGCGTAGGCAGGAGATACTAGATGAAATTGTTATTTGGAGTCTGAGGAAATTTGCAAATATTTACATAATCTGATTTTATAGTTTTGTTGACACTACGCGGTACAGTAAGCTTACTAATAAGCTGCCAATGTGTGGATTGCGTTCATCTAATTTGAATGCAAAACTGACTGGAATCGATTTAAGTATGTTGAGGTTAACATACATACATACATACATACGTAGGTTATTAGTCAATAATAATATAAATACAATATATACATTTATTGGGATCATAAGTGCGGATAGTTTATTTACGAGTATGTTAGAAAAAATAGCCATTTATATAGCCATTGGAATTTCAATAAGAGGAAAGGAAAATGTCCTTAGAGAGGTTATAATAAAATAATAAACAGAAATCCTGGTTGGGGTTGATGCGTAACTGCGTGAATAGATATTAGCAAGCATTGGGCATGGCACCTATGATTTACAAAATTATGTACATACATGACTATGACAGTGCTGCCAGTGTATAGTTTAGAATTTGCCACGGTGTTTCACAGAGTTACCTTTTCTAAGCATTTTTTCCCTACTTATTTATTTGGAGCAAAAATAACTTCGCTTATTAACTCTATCCTCTAATGAAAGGTTCCCAACCCTTAACCCATATGGAAATACCGACTGTTATAGGTTTGAAATTTTAAAATCTTTAATCAAAAAAAGCAATAGATACTAAAAGCAAGGGAAACAATAGTTTGTTTAATTTTTTTTTTGGAAAAAACTTTGGGAGTTGCCAAAAAAATGTGAAAAACTTCATCAAAATTTATATTTTGCAACAGCATTTATTTTAGAGTTGAAAAGGTGGGGTATAAAAGATGATTTTCATTTTAGTACCTTCTTCATTATTTCAATTTCAATAATTTTTTTGGAAATTGTATGCATACGCTAATGTGACCATTTCACCCGCTTTTGGCGGGTCTTACCCGCTTTTTCATCAAAAACCCACCACCACAACAATTTCCCCGCTTTCTGAGAAAATTTTCGAATTTTGTATTCATTACAGAACATTTTTTGAATATGTCTCTTTGTGCTGTCTAATTTAGCAATTTCAATGCTTCTGCTGATATGATAGGTGGAATATCTAAACTGCCGTAGACAACTTAAGTTCGCATCAGTGCGCGAAAATTGCAAATATCATGCGTCAAAGAAACAACCAACGTTATTATCGCTATCCGACGCACGGTACAAGTCCGTTCGCATACTTTTTGCACCAAATATCTATGTATGTGTTTTCTGTTTTCTGTGGGGGTCAAAATCTCTCAAAGTCAAAAAAATTATGAAAAAGTAAACGCACGCTGTTAAACAACCAAAAAAATTTAAAAATGTATGTGATTAGGCAGTTTTCATATGTTAGCCCAAAGAAATTTCTTGTGCCAAAATAAGATTTTGATGTTGATTTTCCATTTATTAAAAACCGATGACAATTCGAAGTTAAAATGTGAAACGTGTGGTGGTACAAATTTAAATATTGAGAAAAGCGGTACGGATAACATAATTGTTGTTCATTTCTAGTTTGTATTCCAATTCCACCAATGTATTGACTGCGCTGATCTCCTTTTGCGAAGCCCGCCAAACCCGCTAAAACACGCCCGCTTTTTGGCAAAAAATAAATGGTCACATTTAAGCATACCTTTACCTACCAATCTTTGTAGTATGTACATATTTTGAGTTAAAAAAAGGGAAAAGTAAGTATCTTTGGTAGTAGCTTTAAAAGTACGAAAATTACTAACTTCATCACTGGCTTGAGTTTGAGCTATGAGAATAGCATATTTTACTTGTATGGCTTCGAATTTATCTACTTCTAAATAAATATTTACGGACATTTACGGGAGGGACGCAAAAAAATCGTTGCGACTAAAAGGAATTTTCTAACTTAAGGCTCTGCCCACTTCTTATAAGACAGGTAATACGGACTATAAGACTCCGCTCCGAGATTTTAATATTGAATATTAGACTAATACGAGTATTCCCAGCCGACAGGAATAAGAAGGTCTTAATGTTAAATACATACGTACTGGAGATCTACACCAACCAAAAAGGCTTACGCCCCGGCGCTGTAGCCCATTTAGCCCTGAGGTTAGGGTGGCCCTGGGTATAAGAGTTGGTATCTTCTCAGGCCAGCTCATACTGAACTGATCCTTACGATTGCCAAATCACAGTAGTGTTTTCCAGGCGGAGGTTATGGCTCTTCGTGAATCCGCTTATTGGATATCGATAAAGTCGACGCACAATCACGACATTGTCATAAATCGATAGTCGAGCAGCCATTTAAGCACTCGAATCACCAATTATGTGAGCACCGTCATAAGTGCGTTGGACTACTATGCAATGCTGACCGGGTTAGATCCCAGCAAACACCTAAAAGTTGTTTCACGGGGCCACTTTTTTGAATGTCTGACAAGCGTATCATTTGTCAAGGAGCTTCTCAACTCGCCGTTCGGAGTCGGGAAAAAACTGAAGGTCCCTTCCATTTGTGCAAAAATATAACACGCACACATAAATTGTTGTGAGAAGTAGTCCCTGGTTCACCCCGAACCGATCTATAATCACTAATTATAAAATTGGTTAGGCAATATCGTGCATAACTGAACGAGATTTCGAGCAGATGTATTCTCACACTGTACTGGGTTCTTGGTCGAAGTGACATACTAGGTATGTAGGTAGGTAACTATGAATGAACCAGATGAACAAAGGTACAAAACAGAGAAATTCTACCACAAACAGTGAACCCAGATGAGGCACTAAATGTTCATTCAAGCACTGCAAAAGGTTAATGAAAGTTGGCGTAACATTGATACGTAAAGTCATACTAAACAGACTTCGTCTCACTTAAATTAGTGCAAGACTTATAGGTACCCTAGTTGAAGTATTGACAGGTTATTGTGCAATATGCAGACACGCCAGTAGATTGGGAATCATCGCCAACGACTTCTGTCGCAGCTGGATGGATGAGGAGGAGGAAGAATCCCCCTATTACCTTCCGTGCAGTTGCCCGGCGCTCCTATTTTTGTCCTCATTACGAAAAAAGGTTCTGGGAGAATATTCCTTGATAGACCTGCGAGATATTTCCTCAACGGATATCAATAAAATATGGACATTTATCAAACCTTTAAAATGGTTCGAAGAGCAACCATAAGATAAGAATCGGTGGATGGCTACCTAACCTAACCTAGCTTAAATGAATATACACCAAACCACTTGCACTTAATTATAGCGAGCTGAACTAAATTATGCTGTCAGTTCACCTATTGTTTTCAAATAATGTATCACTCACGCATATGTAAATATGTAAAGCTATTTAACACCAAAGTTGTAGGTTAATCCTTTCGCACTTCATGGTGTCCTTTTAAAAATACCAAAACGCTATAATTTCGTTTATGCATTTTACATATTTGCCCAAATTATATCCATCCACCACTTTTGTCATCAGCTTACAGAGGACAAGTTTAACTCATCTAAAATAGGACTACGAAAAATAGTTACCACTGGACGTAGTAATATCAAGAGTTTTATGAGCTCTAAAACAGAAAAGCATGGTAAAGTTTTGCAACGCTGCTGTGGTGTAAACATGTTTACTTATTCTCATGTCCTACGGTGTTCAGTCGTAAACTTGGACATATACGAGTACACATGGCCATGTACGGATTTAACTAATTTTTCATCCTGTCTATTTTGTTGAATCCAAAGTCATATGAAATGTTGCAGTTGAGTAAACCTAACTAATGCTCTGCTGGTATGCAGGATGCACAGGACACGTCTGCATTGGAAGCTGTGTGTGTGTTTCCTTTACGTTTAAGTGTCAGGTGTATTACTTAGTTACTTTCAACTGCTTTTCTGACATTAAAATATAAAGAATGATGATAGAACTCAGGAAGGAAATAGCATTTCTTACTTCCTTCCCTATGCAAGTGTTTTAATTGATCGCTTTAATTTATTATGTGTCAGAGAGCTTACTGAAGGTGAGAGGCAGTAGCAGACTTCGGGATCGGAATTCTCCGAAAAAGTGGTATATCTTCAAGTTGGCTTCCAATCAAAATAACTTACTTTTATAAGCTTTAAATCCATTTATCTATTTTTTGCTTTCGTTCACCTGTTCCCAATTGTTGGCTGTCTGACTTTATTTTTAATGATTGCTTTAATCCTTTCTTCCTATTTCAGTGAACTAATGGAAACAACTGATTTCAAGAAAGATCTCTCAATGTGCTTCAGGATATAATTATTTTTAAATTGAAAAGTCAATAAGCTAATAAACATTTGTGGATAAACTGAGTACGACTAATGAACAATTGAAGCGTTAATATGATAACCGCAGAAGTGCCCAGTGTATAAATAGAACCGCATACACATATTTAATGATTCACTACGCTATAGCCTCTGAAAAATAATTAAAACAAGTTTTTTATTTCAATGATTCTTAAATACTGATTTCAATGGATTATGTATATTCTTGAACAAAAATTAATTTTTAAAAAAAGGTTATAAAAAGAAGAGAGAAAAAAAGTACATGACGTCTCTTAGATATATACAAAAAGTTTAGAGTAATAATATGTACCAACTTAGACGATACCACAATAATTATATGAAGGCTATCTATCTGTCAGTTGGTGATGATAAGACGGTAATATTCAGCTACTTTGGAAATTATTCTGCAACAGCCTCTTCACTCCATATATAATGGAGTTGAATGACACCTTAAACATTACAATACGTAAAAAGAAAACAAAATTAAAAATAACTCAGTCCAAAATATGTACATAGTTTACTTTTTTTATTTTTAATGCATTCTTATTTAGGAATTCAATTATTTCTTATATGCTAGACAAAAAACGCTTAAAACTAGCATAACTAACTTACCTATCTTACTCTACCTTACAAGCCTCATGCGGGAGTTACATGCTGCAGCTATGTATACATAGATATGTACATACATATATACATACATACTCCACCAGCAGCAGCATCAACAACAAGTGGAGCCATTGTTGATAAAGTGCAGATGTCTTGCACTTGGCTAGTGCACTGTTTAGCTGTTTCTTTCCGTTGTTTGTGATTTATGTAAAACTGTTAAGTCTTGTGTGTTGATTTCTGTTTCAAGTAAAATGTCCGGTTGGTAATTACTAATTAGTCTGTGCAGTTGTCAAGTGTCGTACATTATGTGTTCGTACAATATTATAAATGTTTTGTGTTCATTTATTAATAATAAAGACATACTATAATAAATAATATAAAGTTCCGTTATTTATTGTTTTCCAAAGTTCCCAAAATTCGGAATCGTAACTCGGGCACTCCTAGCTAAACTTAATACATACTTGTGTCTGTGTCTATTAGTATCAAAAGGTCGCATTGGCATGTTACATGGAACTGAGAAAAACGCGGAAAACGTTTTATGACTAAACCGTTAAGCGGATCAAAGCATAATTTTTAAATGTTTTGCATACTGCTTTCGCAGAACTAATACTGGGATAAAAATATATATATTATACTTAGACTTTGGAAATGTTCCCTTTTGAAAATTACAACTGGAAATGCGATGTTTTGAAACTAAACTTGGGGAAAAGTGCCTTTTTGATAAATTATTACAACATTGTGTATAGTTTTATAACATTTTCTTAAAAACTTAAAGACATAAACATTATTAAACAAACAATTTTCAGCTCAGTAGAATGTTAATTCAAATCTTACTTTTACCGTCAAAATGGAATTGAGCCATTTTTTAAACGAACACAATTTTTTTTTAAAGGAAATGAGACCTTTTGGTACTAATAAATTGGTTAATGGGAAATGTTACCATTTGATGCATACATCATCATGGAAAAGATACCGATTTGAAAGTAATAGCTGTTTTCCGTTGCCGAAATCAGTGTGAAATGAAACCGTTTGTATTTACTTTCAAATACAAATGGGTGTACAGACATTTATATGCAGAATCGAATGACATTTCTAACTTTTTTTTTATAAAAGGTGGAGATGAGCCCTTTTGATAGTAATACTACGTGCTACGTCTTTCGACGTAACCTAACTTTTTCCAAAAAAAATCTGACCCGGCAGATGGACAATTAACTATATTTTAAAAATGTGTCGTGGAAATCACTAATTTCAAGTCTATTTATCTACTTATTTACGGTCAAGCCGTCCGCATATCATGTTTAAGCTCTATATGGCCTAAGGCTTTAATGTTTAAGGCTATTTCTTTTGAAAATTTGTCCCGGTGCTCGTAAGAGGTAAAACAATTTTTTCCTTCTTTTTTTTTTTTTTTTTTCAAAAACGGTTGAACGGAGATATATTCAAAGTCATTTAAAGTCTAGTCTTTTTTTAAATACATGATACAACTTAACCATAAGACTAGTGCTTTACTGACACTCGACTCATAAGTAATTTATCTAGCTTTGCGTTTACTAATTCCAAAACATTATGCAAATGATATAAAGAAAAATACCTAAATATATTGGTTTAAGCTATATTATCAGAAAACAAAATCAAATTGAACTAGTAATTGAAGCCTTTTTCTAAGTCTAGGGCACAGATAAATGCCGTGACTTGAAGCACTTCCTTTGTCATTATCCTGCTGTTTTTTGTTTTACTTACTTTTCAAAACATTTTTAATATCAATTTTCAATATTAACTTATGTACATACAAGACAAAAATGCTGAAATCTAATTAAAATCTAACTATTTTACTAGGCTTAATTCTATTATTACAAACTATTGCCTTTCGGCTTTTAACTTTTTTTTTTGTATTCTTAAAACTATAAAAACTTAACCTATGTACCTAAAAATATCCTAAGCTACTTAACATAAACATAAACAAAAAAAAGGTGGATTTATGTACCGGAGCAGCGTTCTACTCAGAAATACTAAATAAACGGGATTCCTTTAGACTACCGGATACATGCAGTGTTTTCCAAGCGGAATTACTAGCGATCGAAAAGTCCGCAATATTCATAAAAGGAAGCGACCTGCCTCCGTCGGAGATAGCCATTCTGGTGGATAGTTAGCCAGCTCTGAAAGCAATGGGATCAAACACAATAAAATCAAAGGCAGTTCAAAAATGTCGCAATGCACTAAATGTCATAAGGCACCACAATGTTAGACTGTACTGGGTACCCGGACATAGCAATATTGAAGGGAACGAGATAGCAGACGAACTAGCTAGAGCTGGATCAGCCATGCATGAGCAGTAGTGATGCTGACACCTCAATGCTGCCACCGATTCAGCAATTCAGCACAATCGACAATATAATCGAAAAAGAGACCAACGCTTTGTGGCTTACATGAACCGACTGCGTCACATCTCGTTCTTTATGGCCGAATCTTGATCTTAATAGGACAAAGACGATGTTACATCTGGATAAATCCTCCATACGCTTAATCACCGGAATAATCACAGGACACTGTGCCATAGGTCACATGACAAGCAAATGGCTACCTGAGTCCAACGATATCTGTAGAAGCTGCGGAGATAAGGAAGAAGAACGACGCCTCCGTACTTTAGGTCATAGATTCCTTGAAGACATAACAGAACTCGGAAATTCTAAGATATCGGATCTTCTACGATTCGCCAAGAGCAAAAACTGGTTTACGAGTTGGTAAAAAGAAGATTTACTCCCAAACTATGAGGGGATTCACAATGGACCTTCGGGACTCCGAGTAGAAATGATTGCTCGTTCAATCACACACCCTTAACCTAACCTAACCTAACATAGACTAATTGTAAGTGGTAAGCACTCGTTTTCTCATACCCCGAGTGGTCACCATCATGATTGCGTCTTCGAGCGCTTGACCATCGTCATTACGACGCCCCCTCGTGACACCGAGACCTAAGCGAGGCCACCAAAAATTGGCGTATTGATTTTCCATATCTATTATATCCCGGTCCGCAATTGCGGTACTTAAACGACGGAGCTCATGAGCATTGGCGTCGAATCCGCCGTGGATGAGCCGCTTATATCGCGCCATACCATCCCTTTTCTGAACTAACCGTTTAGCATCATAATCGAAAAATACCTCTGGTAGGATAAAGCCCGAAAGGAATGCTATATTGAACACCATGCAACCATATGCTATAATTGGTCTGATTAGGTCAACGTAACAAATGACCTTCACCCTGGAGTCAAGTTGACTGGTGTGAAACAGTCTTCTTGTCAGAGCAAAGGTCCTTTTAGCCACAGCGAGACCAGCATCTATATGTTTATCAAAATATTGATACTGGTCGAGGCAGATACCGAGATATCTAATCACACTTTTTACAGCCAGTTATTTCTGATATCCCTAGAAGCCCCAATCAATGGAGTTCTGAACAAAATTGTTTTCGACTTTTGGAAATTGATGTTCAACTTCCAACCGTCGCAATAATTCGATCGAAGTCATGCAGCGAAAGGGTATTAATGACCTCCATTTTTGAACCTGATCTCTACGCCACCAGATCTTCTGCGTACGCTATATATTTTAATATCAAAGATTTTACTAGAAGTTGCGTTGCCACATTTGACGACAAACTTCTTTGCCCTGAACATGTCGTAGATCATAAATAAAAGGGGTTTTTGCATAACCAACCTGGTCAGATTATACAAAAGCCCTTTCAACCATACGGATGATTTTAGTATCCTCAACCCACTTCAGCAGAGCTCTACTGAAATGTGGGATCGGCTACTGCGTCATTGTTATCACAATCCCCATCACTCACTCTTCGATCAGTATTCATGGGTAAACTTAACAAAATTGAATGATCTGACAACCATTTGGAAATAGCTTAAGACTTTGCATTTAATTCCCTTGACCTATATACGAAAAACTCTAAACTTCATCAAAAGGACAAAGTAGCTAATTCCGGATGCGGAGCCAAAACAAAAATTGGTAGAAAAGAGTGAAAGAACCTGTATGCTGCAGATTAATGTTCGATCAATAGAAAAACAGAATTGAGCTTGTTGATCATAAAAAGCCGGCTTCTTACCGATCCAATGCAAATAAATAACTCTTCAGTCAAGAATTTATTCCATACGAACGAGATTTCAGTATTTCTTTAAAACTTGAAAAACCTGATTCGCCACAGATAAATTTGCAATAAATCAAAAAGCAAAAATATGTCAACTCGTAAAAAAAACATTTACTCCATCCAACCTTTCCGGTAGTTGATACCGTCAGCATATTTGTGGTACATATTTCCTTTACATATAAATTTTTAATAAATAATAAACACCACACAGAATTTTGATTTCGTACTTTTTGTAGACTGCAGGGACTGGCTTTAAGAGATTCACTTTAAAAGGACAGATGCGAGGATAAATTCGCATATTGCACTGCTAGTTGATAGTGCACACAAAAAAAAGTGTTTCTATTAGCTTCCCTGTGAATTTCTTCACCGTTTTATCACTTTTATCTTTTATCTTGAAAACAAGTACAAGTGGACTTTTTGTTTTCGTTGCTATAACACTGTGCTTCGAATCAACACAAATTGGCACTAACGATTTTCCTTTAAGGCAACTGAATGCACAAAATAAAAACTAAATTGGTTTTTGGCTTTTTCGATTGCTATCAGATTCAGATTTTTATTTAATAATTGGTAGTTTTCAGTGAAAGCAAACAAGAGACAAGAGTGCTCTAGTTTTTAAGTCACCTAAGGCCACGTACAGTTTTAATGGGAGCCAATCGATTATTTTTATTTGGTAAACATTTAAGCTTTGTTTTGTTTTAAAAGGTGAGTATTTTTTTTTTTTGTGACGAAGGTGAAATACTCAAAAGATACGTACTATGGTGGTATTCGATTACCATAGTAATATGCGACTCGAACACCACTAAAAAAACCTCCCTTATCAGGACCAATCTAAGATCGACAAATGATTTTTCTTTCTTCATTAATAATCTAATTGGGGAAAGTTTTTATATTCAAAATAAATTCCCATAGCATAGAATGTTGTTGCGTACAATTAAGACGGCCTCTATCTCGGAGGTTGCATGTGATTACAGTCTTTGATTGTGCAATATACCGTACTTCGGTAACCGTTTTAATTTGTGGGTCACGCTGTAAGTCGTTGTTGCGTAATATAACATGGGACATTTACTATACCACGTAGGACTTTCGTTCTTAATAATTATCTGTTTATATAGCAAGATTTTGTTCTCCGTAGACAGCTCTGAACTGCGTCCTAGTAACCAGCACATTTTTCTATAATTTATGTTCAACTCTTCTCTTTTCTTTTTAATTTGTTCTTTTCACTTCAACTTAGCATCTAGGGTCATCCCAAGGTTCTTAGCTGTATTAGCATATGAAATGGTTTGGTTGCTAATAAATATGGGAAGATTGTTCATCTTTCTATTGATCAAGTTTATATGAGTTGATTTTTCCTCGTTCAGTTTTATACGCCATTATTGTGTCCAATCTTGAACTCTATTGACGACGCATTTGTCAGATACCAGGATGGAAGTGTCATCTGCGAAGGTAGCTATCATCGCGTTATTATCTAACGGAATATCTCTTGTATAAAATAGATACAGGGTTGGTCCAAGAACACTTCCTTGTGGAACATCTGCTTCAGTTATCATTAATTCTGAATAGTTTTGTCCATCAGGAACTGGGAACAGTCGATCCGTACTTAACCCTTAAATGTATCATTTTTCAAAACTTGAAAAAATAATAAATCACTTGTAAAAAAGCTATTGGGTGACAATTTTGGTGGTAAACAACATGTGCCTGACGTTTTACCGTTACAGTTTTCTACGACATAGACTTTAACGTTAAAAAAGCTTGTTTACTTCTAGAAGGCCCAGGCGTGAGTACGTTTTGTTTGTTCGTCAACTGATTGTAAGAAAATGCGTGGGCTGATATTTTTTCTCTAGATGGTGTTAGTTCAAATATATTAGAGTTATGGGCCAAAAATGGCCGAAAAATGTGAAAAAAATGATAAAAAAAAAACCGGCCAACTGCGAGTCAGACTCGCGCTCAAAGGGTTCCGTAGTTTTAAAACTAGTTATATTTTGTATAACTGTTTCGTTTCGTTAACACAAAAAACGAAAACAACCCACCTCTATATTCACTTGACAAATTTATAATAAGTAAAATTATTCACTATGAGAAATTGGATAAACATTAAAAACGCGGGTGAGTTTGTAGCGCGTCCATTATCGTTTTTGGATTATCGCTGTACTACTGAGTTTTGAGGTTTCGGGTGCATTACCTGGCAAAATCCGTATTTTTATTTATTGTATGACAGCACAGTTTTGGATAGCCTTTGATTTTCTCAAAATTATTTAATAGAATAGTGGTAATTTCTCTAAAATTGATCCAGTAGTTTACGAGTTAATCGGTTGAGAAATTGAATTATTCGACATAAAAATGAATTTTTCGACGTGAATAATTGTATAGTGTTGTTTCACAATATTTGTCCATGTATGTGGACCACCATAATGTATAAGTGTGCCAAATTTCAAGTTTTTTCGAAGAACGGTTCTTGAAGTTTTTTTTCGTGACAGATATTTTTGAGTTAGAGCGAACTTATATAATAGTTTCGTATTACCATATGGGTACGGAACCCTAAAAATGAGCATTTTTACGATTTTGAGGCCCTGGATGCAGTTGGGTCAGTTTGACTTTTTTCTCCTAATCAATATAACTTAGCTGAAGACCGAAAAAAAAATCCGTACGTTTAACCAAGATATAGCCATGAGAAAAAACCAAAAAGTGCTCAAAATAAGGTTTGAGCCAAAATATTCATGAGGCTACAAAATACGTTAGGCAAACTGGCGAAACGAATGATGCAGAGTTTCTAGTTTTGGTAAGTACTTTCAGAATTAATGCTCAAATCTTAGGCCTGAGATTAGTGGTTTCACTGTGTAATTCTCGCGGTTATTATTTATCAATCAGAAAAAGTAATCTGGATTACGATTACAAATTACTAACCAATAATCATCGAATATGATTATTTTTTTTTCATTAATTTCATTAATCTGTAATCATGATTAAAGATTACATTTTGCAATCATAATATTTAATATTAAGATTACATATTTTGATCATAATCTTTAATCATCAATCTGTTTACATTTTGCCCAACACTGGCTTAATAGTAATTTTGCAAAACGTAATTTTGATAGAAATCACAGGTTTTTATTTAAAAATGATGAAAATTCTAACGGGACCCAAATGAAAATTGTATCCTTGTATTCATCTAATGTCTCAAATGTGGGACTCGATACATGAACATCAATTTTTTG
Organism: Brachyopa scutellaris; assembly: GCA_949775065.1. Taxonomy (NCBI): domain Eukaryota; kingdom Metazoa; phylum Arthropoda; class Insecta; order Diptera; family Syrphidae; genus Brachyopa; species Brachyopa scutellaris. The sequence goes on from OX459112.1 coordinate 25,351,876, forward strand.
CTTACATGTAGGGTTACTATACGTCCCCCTTTTCCAGACCAAAATGCTATTTGTCCCTCCTTAACAAACCTCTGTCCCCCTTATTAACCCAGATTCTCCTACTGTCCCATATGTGGGACACCTATGCTTTTAATTTTTTTGTTATATTAGCAGACGAGATTCAAAAAATGTTTGAAATCTATTTAATTCCTTTGGATATGCTGCCTAGTAACCAACAGAAAAAACCAGCGATAGTTCCCTCATTTTATTTTTATTCACTTTTTTGAGTGAAGGAAAGTAAACTGATGGGACAGTGTATTCAAAAAGGTAAGTTTAACACAATTTTTACAAAAATAGTGTATACATAATATTTAAACAATTTAATGTTAGAGTATCAAGTTATTGATTTCGTTCGTAAGATTTATGAAAATCTTCTTGTATTTGGCAAAATAAAGATTTTTTTTATTGGTGTCCCATATATGGGACAGTAGGAGATTAGAGTTCATATCTGCTTTTTTTGTAGGTGCGTAAATTTTGACGAGATCATAGCTTTTTTGGAAGAAGACGAATCTATAATAATCCAGCACAGGCTACAATAGCCTTGGTACCGCCAAATAATGCGTGTGGAGAATTGATGGATGAAGATTCATGGGAGAAAAATTAATTGGCTATATCCAACTTACCACGCAGTCAACTACTTGCGGACGCTGAAGTTGCATATATGATGACGGATTTGATAATGACGACGACATTCCATTATTTGTAGCTGTTACCAAAAAAAGAAAATTAAATGCAATTGAAAATCCAACCTGGACCAAAAGAGATGTGCATGTTACTACAGGTGACGCGATATTTAGCAGTGTGCTCAATAATCAAACGCCAGTAGAGATATTTGAAAAATTTTTCGATGACAAATTCTACGAAATGGCAATATCTCTCACCAGTAGTTACGCCATGCAAAAGAACATAAGTTTAAATATTTCATTACACGAAATGAAACTTTTTTTTCGGAATACTGTTGCTTAGAGGATATGATGTGCTGGTGAAAACATATCGTTGTATGTACCGAACATCTATAAGGGGGAAAAGTGGTTAAGTCCGCTTGTGTCGTATCTTCTCGATGTAACCTTCAACAATTGTTGGCAGTTACAGAAACAAAGTGGCGGTAATAAGTATGCGTCTACTTGCCTTTCGACGAAGAATTGCTGTATTGTTATTAGAGTCTAATTGTCATTATAAGAAAAGAGGTCCTTCACGTCCATCTGCATTGGAAAATTTGGACTTAAGATTCGACCACATAGATCATAGACCATTACGTGGTAGAGCAAGGAAACCAAACTCGCTGTAGAGTATGCCATCTGAAGTCACCAACTCGATGCGAAAAATGCGACATAAGACTTTATGAACGATGCTTTAAAATATTTCATATTAAAGAAAATTTAATATTGAAATGTTTATTTTCTTTGAACTCCTACTGTCCCTTATAGGGAACACCCCATAATTCGGGACCCAAAGGTCCAATATTTTTTTTTGTATTTTTTAAATGTTATGTAGACCAATATTTGGTACATAAATAAAATTCATCAATTTCTGATAAAAAAAAAGTTTCAGGAGAATCTGGGTTAAGTGAAATTCAAAAAGAGAAAACATTAAATTTAAAACTATTAAAATATTTTCATTAAATATTTTTAAAAAGATTCTCTGTAAACACATCCCTTTGAAGTTCAAAATCCTTTCAAAACTGAACCTACATATCACTTCACGCGCAAAAGTTTTCCTTCATCTGTCAATATATGATTTGTGCTGCTATCTGTCCTGTCAGTTTTTGTTTACAAATTATTTACAAATTATTTTCGTTAGCGTTTAAAAGAACCTAAAATGTCTGCAAAAGCGAATAAAAAAAGAAAGTGAGCTGGAAAAAGTGTTTCGAGTGCTTAACAAAAAGCAAAGAAGGTCCTGAATATGCGACATGTTTAATTTGCTTTAACTTTTTTACTTCACTTTTTTTACGCTGGTGTTATATTTTTCAAAACCATATTTTGTCTCGCGATTTTGTCTCCCCCTTTTCGTAATTTTCAATCTGGTTACCCTACTTACATGCCAATGCATTTAAGGTTTAACTCTTTAGAATTGTATAGTATTGACTTGGTAAGTCCCTATGTAACTAGACCTTTATGCCAAACCTTGTCAAAGGCCTGAGCTACATCTAGAAATATTTAAATTTATAAGTGATATGTTTATAAACTATATGAAAGAGCTCTGTAATTCCCTTGTTTTCCTTTGAAGTCCAGGAATTATTACTAAATAGACCAATTAGAAACTTTTCAAGCTCGAAGTGTTTTATAATGTTTTCGTGAGATGAGAAATTAAGTTATCCTGTAGTTAAACGAAAATTTTTATCCAAATACATTCAATATCAAGTTGCCTACGAATATACTTTGAAGAAATTAAAGAGAGGCTGGTATTGGGGGGAAAATCGATTTTGAGATAGATGAAGTAGACCCAAATCAACTGTTAATAGGTTTGTTAATAGGTATACTCAAAAAATAGCTGTTACTAATCGTTCGTTCCATTAAACAAGCAGAGCTGTTTTCTACGATTCTTTTGAGTTTTATCGAACTGAGCAGTCTGCTATTTCATAAATAAAATCGAAGGCTTCGGGGCTAGATAAAATTCATCCATAAAAACATTTTGACACTAAACACTCGTAAATCCAATTTTATTATAATAATCTATGTATATAGTCATAGCTTATTTGTTGCTCGTTTCCCAACCATTGGACTTGGCAATTCGGCCTTCGAATATATGTATGCAGAAAGTTAAAAATCTTGGCTTATGGTTCGGTTGCTCACTAGATTGCAATACCCACATTCCCACAGTAAAATGTAATATCTATGAACTCGCAGAAACCTATCTTTCGCCAAAAATTTCACTCCCCTGAATGCAAGATTGATGTAAGTAAGATCTCTACTCACTCTAATTATTATCTCATATGGCTTCGGAATTTACGATGGATACGAGTAAGTGCAATATAGCAGCCCTTAATAACATGGTTTACTCGTAAGTCGCTCTGATCGCCTCTCGGCATTTCAAAAAAAGATACTCAGATGTATGTAGATATGTACATATGCACTTTAGAAAAGTATATTGAATTTTGTACACTTAAGTTTCTGCACAAAGTTATAACCACCAAATAACCATCGTACTTATTTAATAAGCTAATTTTTTCGCAGTAAAATTGATCTTAAAGCCTGATATCGCCCCGTCTCTCATATCATGTTTCAGAATGATCATTTTTCGTCCGTGCGGTCACTGCGTTATAATCCCTAATTCCTTCCTGCTAGTTTTAAGATAATCTTGTTACTATTAAAAATAAAAACATACATATATTTACTGTTAAGTGCACTCAGAAAAAAAAACATTGTTGAAGCAAGAATTTTCAATTGTTAAAAAATTGTAAGCTGAAAGTTCTTGCCAGTAAATATAAGTTCTTGTGGCAACAAATGTATTTTTAAAATATTTGGTTTGAAGTTGTTGTATCAAAAATCTCATACTCAGGACAAATATTTGTAAGTGTTAACAAATAATCAAAAGCGAAAAATTGTTAGATTAAAAAGTAAAGTGTTTTCCCAAGTATTTTATTTTTAAATATTTCTATATTTTGAGATTGGATACTCGAATCAAGAATGTTTTTTTTGAAACAACAATCAACATTTTTAAATTTTCAAGAATTAAAATTCTTTTCATAACAATATCATACTTAAGGCAAAAGAAATACATTGTTGTTTGACAATAACTGTGGAAAATGCTTAGCATAACAATTTGTTCTCCATCCAAATATTTTAAACTGTTGACTTACCAACAATGAAAATAGTTGGATCAAAAAAAAATTCTTGGTGAAAAAGAATGTCTCTTCACATTGATGTTTAAGAATTATATTATCAAATCAAAAATTAATTTTTTAGGTAACAAAATAAATTCTTGATTTCTCAACAAATCATATCTTAGCGCAACAATTTGTTGTCGAGTTAAGAATGAACTATTCTTGTCGTCGGAAATTATAACTACTTTTCTTTGCGTTTTCTTACATTGCGTTGTGAATCTTTCGTGAGTGAAGGGAGTAAGTAAGTAAGTGAGTGAATGTAAAATAATAACAACTTCAACTGAAAAATGCAAATGGATAATAGTGGACGTTTAGACATTCGTTGGGGAATTTCCATGGATGGAATCAGTGCATTGGAGGAGTGTAATTATAATTATTAAAGTTAATTTGTTTTTGTATGTACATATACATTATGTGATGAATCAGAATATTTGAGTATTCATAAAATAAAATTATTAAAACGAATGTGGTCAGTTTTGAATTTTTTAATTTTAAGCTCTTGATTTTCAGTCTTAGCAAGGAAAAACCTCACAATTTCTGCCAAAAATAAATTTCTTAAGGCAACAATTGACGTTTTTAAATTCTTAACTATTCTTTATTCTTGGTGCAAGCATTTCATTGTTAATTCTTTTTAACAAGACCTCATTTGGCACAACAATTTAAGTTCTCAAATGTAAGAACTTTTTTTTCTTGATGTAAGAACTTTGTTTCTTGATGTAAGATTTTTTATTCTTATGTAGTTATTAATACCGCGAATTCTTGAATTAACAATTTTAGTTGTGGAGTAGATTTTAACCAACGTTTATTCTTGTGACAAAGTATAAAATTGTTGTGATTACAATTTTTTTTTCTGAGCGTGAAGACTCCAAACGGCGAGTTGAGAAGCTCCTTGACAAATGATACTGTTGGATTGCTTGTCGGACATTCGAAAGAGGTGGCACCTTGAAAAAACTTTTTAGATGTTTGCTGGGATTGAGCCCAGATTACATTGCATAGTAGATAGTAGTCCAAGGTACTTACCACTACACCACGGTGCTCACCCTATGGAAAACTTGCATCTAAAACATTCGAAATGTTAACCTTTTTCCTGAAAGGTAAAAAAATTCAACTCAAGCGGTTATGCCTTGCGACCATATAAATAGCGATACAATTACTCCATTATACGTTGCACTTATTTCTGAAGTCCCAATTGGTATCTTCCCCTACATTAATATATTAGCAAGGCTATCCTCCTTAACTAGTTCCAACTGTCTAATTGCTAAAAACGTTTCTACCAAAAAAATTTAAAAATGCAAAATAAAACTAGTTTTAAAAATTAAAAACTTAAATCAATTTTAATCTCTTAAGCAAATTAATTACGAGCTCTGATAAGAACTATTTAGCGTGAATCATTTAACTGAAACCGTAGTCAAGTTTCAAGTTTCTCATTTATTTATTTGATTAATTCTCCGTATTCTTTTACCCGTAGTCCAGTATGACTATGAATTTCATTATCCATCGATGATTATTAATTAATAATTGCCTATTTATTTATTCGATAGCAAGTAGTCACGCGATTACGTGTCGCTCTCGCTATATGTTAACAACAAACACGATATACATATATTATGTCAGTCTTCCACATTGTTAATTTTTGAAGTTGGTAATTGTATGAAGGTGGTCGTTTCGGTATTTACAGCGTATGGATCCATTCAAATATTTGGGACAGCTCTGAAAGAAAAAAAAAAAAAAAAAATATAAAGAATATTTAACATTTGAAATATGTACTAGTGTTTACTGGATCTAATGGGGCAATGTATATGAACATACCTATACTTCTGAAGATGAACTTTGGCTCACTTGGCAATTAAAAAGCATTTCTTTGTGAGCAAAACATCCACGAGTAGATAGATACACAAAATTCATTGTAATAAAGAATCTATAGAAACAGATTAAATAGATAAGGGTTTGTTTTATCCAGGGGACTGGCAGTGGCCTTCTTTTAGAACGCGTTTTAAATAGAAACTTACACTTTAATAGGGTAATGCAGGACAAGCAAGGAATCCTGTGTCAGTTTTCATTGGAAAAGAGATTCTTTTTTAAGTTGAAGAAAATCAACTCGGTATTTTAAGAAAATTCAAAGAATATGAAGGATCCGAATCTATTCTGATTTACTTCTATGAAGTTTTAAGGCCTGGTCAAACAGAACGCGTTTTCCAACGCCGCGTTAAGATTATTTTCTGTATTTTACTGAAATTCAAAAGCCTAGTCAAACAGGAAAAAACAGAAAAAATTATTTTACGTCGCGTAAAGATTATTTTTTGTATTGTACTGAAATAAACAAACCCAGTCAAACAGAGCGCGTTTGATTTCAGCGTTGATTTTTGAACGCGGCGGTGAAAAGTGGAGTTGTATAAAAATACGGATTATTTATTTTTAAAGCGTCGTTCAAGGGAAAATATGGAAACATTTGTTGAAAATATGCGAAATTATACATGTATGTACAGCACGAGTGATAAAAATAGTAAAAATATCATTTTTGGAATTTTGATAATAAAATTAATACCTATGAGTAGGTACATATTGTTTACCTTAAACCAATTGGTTGTCTTTCTCTTGTTGAAATGGGTTACCTCCAGTTTGTAACTTGTCTGGAAACGTAGTTTTTCTGAACAATCTTGAGACATGCGGAAATATAAAAAAAAGGCCAGTCTTCGTGCGACTCCAGCTTTCGAAACAACTGGTGGTGTTTTCCTGCTTTAACTTTCTTTATACTCGACTATGGCAAAGCCCCAAAGGAAGGGTTATGAATCTCACACACTGTGTTTATATGTTAGGATGTCCACTCGTATGGCTAAACTACTCAACCGATTTCAACAAATGGTATCGTTGCATTCGTCTTGCTCCGCAGTGTCTTAGGTTATACGAGGTCACAGAATATGTGGCAGACATCCCAAGATGGCGAATTACCGTTATCTTCACGACCTCCTTAATATGGGGATCAGATAAAAGGGTTTCGTGAGTAGAATATGACGGACCTTTTTGTTCACAAACCTATCGATATTGGTATACTTATATAATTGAGCTCATGTGTAAAAAATATATGTACATATATACACCATACACGCGTAAACAAGTAAATACTTACGAGTAATACAAAAATTGCATTTCTATTTAATTTCACATCATAATTTCAGTAATAAATAATTTTCACGCGGCGTAAAATAATGTAACCGCGGCGTTAGAAAACGCGTTCTGTTTGACGAAGCCTTTAGCTAGAATACGAGGGTCCTATTGACGTCAACGTTTTGGTACATTCGCTTTGGATATTCGAGAACTAGCAATGATATTTTCAAGAAAAACCTTAAACCATAAGGGTTTTTTTTCTTTCATATTTCGAAAATACAATGTGTTGAAAATTTATTGACCCGAGGAAAAATTAAAATATTGAATATTTACAGAGTTATCGCACATATAGTCGAGCGCATATAGTAAAGTGAAATTTTAAACGCGATTATCTCGAATCTGTATTTTCAAAAAACTGCTTTAAATAAACAACTTTTTGAGGACGAAAAATGTCGAAAAAACAGTAAAAAATTTGAACATTTGATTAAAGAGCGTACATAATTTTTAATTTTATACTTTTTTATGATTTTATAGGTTTTTCCTTCCCATGCATGTGTTAGAAATAGAAAGTAATTTTTTTTTGGTAAAAAGATAATTAGAGAAAGACTGACAGAGGCAGCACTTTTGGACCTCGCGTCAAAGACACCTGAAGAGAAATTGAACTGAGCCGCCATTTTGCGAATAAAAATAAATAAAAATCTGTTTTTATATTTTCATAGTTCGAATAAAATGATGTTACAACTTCAAAATGATTCAATTATTTTATCACCTTTAAAAACACGGTTAAAAAATGAGTTATTTTGAAGCGTTCTTAAGACCTCTAAGTTGGTAATGGTTTTTTTTTTAAATTTCTAGACAATTAATCGTTAAGCTACGAATTCTATGAATAGTTTATAAATTTTATCTGATGACCGTAAATGTGCAGCAAATTGCTTTCGGTTAGATTTGGAATAGAATCCAAATTTTTTTTAATATCAAACTTATTTGATAAAAGGAGAATGACGAAGAGTGAATACAAATGCAAACCGATAAGACAAATGCATAACTTTGTTTCCCTATGCAGCAGCAAATACTAATGTACGAGTAAATGCAATGCGAATACTTTTCTGACAGCCTGTCCCGCATAATATTAAGCCTACCAACGTAGCAAACATGGATAGCATGCATATAATGGGTACTGATACAATGTATGCGCGATGAAGGAGGATTAAGGTTGTACATGTACGTATCTGCAAAGCAGTGATAGCAAAAAAGGACGTAGGGCGTACTCTTTCAAAGTTTAATGCCGCAGCAAAGACGGAGGCTCTTAATGTGCATTTGACTTCCACTTAACGTGTTTTTTGTTCTTCTCCTTCTTCTTTTTTTTTTGTACTGATGAGGATGAGAATATCAAGTTGAAAGGAGTTTCTGAGAATACCCAGGCAGGTACATGTAATGGATAATTATGTACAGCTGGGCTAAGTGGTGTGAAGAAAGTGAAACTTCTGTGCATTTGCAACCTTGGATGGAATGTCATGGTTTCCTGTGTGTTGAATGGAAGATACGAGTGCATAGGAAACAACTGCAAGCAAAGAACATAATTAATTGTTATGAATGCAAGAAACTGACAAGCAGACAGGATATAAGGTTGTGAATCCAGCAATTATTTTTGAAAGCGCCTACCGGAAGGTCTATTGAAATTTATGTTTTTTGTTGTTTTACATTAAAATTGAGAAACAATGCATAGGTTTGCTTTTTTAAATTAACCTCGGAAATGTTCAAATACAATTTTTGAATGAAGCTGTAAATTTGATTTAGGTTTGATTAGGTTGTGATGCTGACCACTAGGCACCATGGTGGGCCCATCATCACGGTCCACTGGAATCATCTATTGATGGTACCTAAACTGAAACATTCTCGTCTAATCATTTGATTTCACTGCAACATTTTAAAATTTGAGATTGTGACGAATTTGGCCCGCCCGTATCAAAAAAGTAACTCCCTAAAACTTTTTGTGCGAGCGAGCAATGGCATGACATTCACAAAGGATATGTTCAACATCCTCCGCTGAGCCCAAGTTATTGCAGTATCTGCATTCGTCCGTACTAGAATATCCCATTCTTTTGGAATGCTTTCTCAGGAGACACTGTCCGGAAAGTATTCCTATTAAAGTTCTTAACTTTGCACTATTCAGTCCAAGTATAACTTTGGTCTTTTTGTGATCTAAAGCCGGCCAAATAGCCTTGGACACCATATTACCCTCTATTCCTGACCGTCTATTGCCTGCCATAGGTACTAATGATAGTATTCTTTATTTTTGCCCTGGTACCTTATGATGGTAGTGCTAAGTTCACTATGTCGGTTATAGATGCTAGCTTTCTTGCTATCTCATCCGCGAGTTAATTTCCTTCTACACCAGAGTGTCCTGGTACCCAACATAGTTTAACCCTGTAATGTCTGCTTAGGGTTTTGAGCGCAGAGCGGCAACCTTCTACAATTGCCCACTTAATGATATACGATTCGGGTGCTCTGAGCGCGGCCTGACTGGATTTAGATGCTGAAAGGTGATATCATTATCTGATATCAGCTTGGTCATAACAGCTCTGCCGCTCTCTGTACCGCCAAAACCTCTGCCTGAAAGATACTACAGTCGTCCGGAAGTCTAAAAGGCATATCTAGCTCCAGTTCTCTTGAATAAATTCCAGAACCGGTACCATTGTCGGTGAAGATCGCAATATGTTTTTTCCGTGTAGGCGCAATGCTGCCCCAACCTTCTCTCTCCCAAAAGTGGGAGAATGTCATCCGTTCTATAGACTTTGTCAATTTGAAGTGCATTAAAAATAGCGCTATGACCGTAGCTTCTATTCTTGAAGTAGTCTAAGTCTTAGCAAGTCTGATCGCACTCTTGCTTGCCGAGCACATTATATGCAGAACAAGTGGTATGAGATACAGAAAAGTGTCTAGTGCTGTCGTGGGTGTTGTGCGCATGGCAATTAATTTTGATTTTGATTTAGCATAGATTCAATGAAATCAACAAAATTAGTGCGCAGCTGGAAAGATTTTGAATTCATTAAAAAGGAATCATTTTGAAACGTCTTTATCTTTAATTGGGTACCAAAACCAATGCTAAGAAAAGTAGTTACTATCGACTTGGAGGTTCCTTTCCAACTCAATGGAGAAGATTATTGGCTGAATACCTACAACGCCATCACAATATTCCAAAACAAAAACATACTACAGATCAATCAAATATTTCGGCTCCGCTGGAATAATTAAAAACAAAAATATAATTAAAAACAAAAATGCAACCAGTTTATGTAGTCGTTAGGGCAGGAGTGCGCATTTTGTACTTCCGGCTTAAATTCTGACAAATTTACAACATATAACAAACAAAAGAGCCTATTATTTGGTAGCTCTATATTTTAGGAACAAATTATACAAAAATATTTTATATTTTTTTCAATATTTCATATGTTTTGATCAAAAAACCAAAGTAAGTCAAGTTTTTCGCTCAAACCAAGTTCTTCGGTAGCCTTTCATGGACTGCTTCCATTTTAAATCAGCTCCCTAGCCTCGCAAATTTGCTTTTGGGTTATCAATTTCCTTTCCGTTTGTTTTTGGTAGATACAAGGCATTTTTCTGGAAAAACAAAAACAGAAAGATAGTTTAGCTACGAGCTACGACCTACGGCTATGATGTGCTCATTCCATCTTACGACAGAAGGTAATAGCCCAAAAATTGTTAAGATTATAAAAAATTAAATTCTTGGTAAGAAAGCACTACGCACTCTTACCCACAGAACGACTGCGCACTCTTTCCCTCGACGCTACTTTTTTTTATTGTATTGAAAATCTAAGAACGAATAATATTATCCACTAAAATTGTATCTTAAATCAAACACACATAATACACTGTTTATGCCTACATGCTACTTATGAAGTATTGAGTTGCCTCGCTTTCCTGACACACTTTTAAAAATTAACTTTTTTTTAACAATATCCGGCTTTTTTTTTCTTGTTCATTTTCCTTGTACTGTTAATTGGAAAACGTTCGTAGAAGTTGTTCTTCAATGGCGGTTAGTGAAGCACACATTTTCTCATTTAGCGATTTCTGCTAATTCTTTCATAGCTAGAGAAAATGGCACTGCGTACTCTTACCCGCTGCGCACTCTTACCCCAAACGACTGTACATTGTTTATATTTTCGCCAAACGATTTTATTCGAATAAAATATGTTAACTGTTTTCGATCAAAGTCTTAGATTTTTGCTCATGCAACTCACATTCTATATTTTCTCCTTCATGTTGCTTGTGCCTGAATATTGGTACCATATGACAAACAAGAAACAATAAAAAGTTATGTGACAAATGGAAGAATACAGCGGTTTCGGTGTACCTGTGGAGACTACCTGTCTCCAAGCAATCGGAAACGTGAGTGAATTTCTTAAAATATCAAAGCAAACGGTTTTTTTTTCAATTAAATTAGCTTTAACTGAAAAAGGACACACGTACGAAGAGAACCATCCGGAGAAGGCGATTGTGGTTGACTTTTTCGGGTGGCTTCGTGGGATCATTCGTTTCCAGTGGTTGATTGAGCAGAGCCATCGAAAAAGTTTCAAACTCAAAATCAGTAGAATCTTTGACGGGCTGAGGAATCGTCCGTCACACAAATGATTCATAGATTTGTATCTATCCGAAGAGGTGTGGATACATTATTATTCATGAGGGACTTACCAAATGGAATTGTTAAAGCTAAGCGGTGATAAAGACGCTGAATGAAAATTTGCATGTCAAGGTATCGAAACTTGAACAATTTAGTCGTTATTTTATATGAAATAATTTTTTGTTGATTGACGAAATAATTAAATGAGGTTGAGGATCATTGACTACGCTTACAAGAACGTGCTGCATGCAATCATTTGACTTAATGAATTTGAGTACTTATAACACGAGTTTATAAATTGCTTTATTCCATGTCTCCACAGAAATAGTCTACCAAAAATGATTGTAATAAAATATTGACCTAACGAACTGAAATGAACATCTGTTGCTATCTGGAAATCGATAAATTACGAAGCTTTTGAATTTGAATCGCTTAAACATTTAATTAAGAATGCAAATACAGAACGAAATGTGAAACAACAAACAGAAAAACAGCAAAAAAAACTTCAAAGATGATGGAGAGCTGAATTGAATAATACCTACACATTCGCAAAACACCAAAGAAAAGAGCTTAACAGAAATTGTTGTTTATTGAATGTAATTGAATTGTAAATAAATAAAGTGCAAGTGATAATTTTTCTTTAATTTACACTTTTTTCGAATTTCATGACACTCAAAATGACGGAAGCAATTTTGTCAATAACGAGAGTCGTACCTATGTACATACGTAGGTGGGTGGCTGTACCGCCGTAATGGTAGTCTTCATCGATTGTCACGCTGAATGTCCACGGATATATCTTCAAAATGAATATCTTTCGAAATGAAAGAAGTCGATTGATTTCAGAAGCTTGGCATGACACTGGCAGAGTGAATGGTCATATGGTTGAAGAAATTGATCGCTCTTAAACATTCAGGAACCGAGTCCGAAATGATGAAGAATATTTAAAACAAAAACAGCCGGTCAAGTGCAAGTCGTATAGTATAGCGGAATAGTGCTCCGTACTATCAGTTATTTTTTCATACATACTCGTATATGTGTAACAGATTTACGAGTACGTTGATGGATGCACAAAAATGTAAGCAACTTGATAATAAAATTACCATTTTGATCCCTTTTCTCATCTGCTCAGAAAAATAAATATACATCCACACAAAACAGCAAATAAAGAATGTACAAAATTTACGCATGTGAATCAGATTTCATTCTTCATTTCGTTATTCGTTGAATTGTATTAAACGCGTGGAATTTTGCGATTTGTCTCAGTCTCGTGTCTGTACACAAATTCAGTTTTTCCCAACGTAGTAAAAAAAGACACACCTATAATATAAATATAGGAAACCATCAAGATTCAATATTTATGTTAATTAAAATCAATGGTTTAAGTATAAGCTCAATGTTGATTTTTGAGACATATTTCTACGACCAACCATTCAATTTTTAAACTCACATATATAATGTCCCTATACGTGTTCACTTTTATTTGATTGTGATAGGGTTACCTCACTCCTGTAAATGTTAACAGTTGGGTAGTTGAAATTAAAAAATAAAATAAATATTTGGCTTCAGCAGTCCTAGGTAGAACCAAGCCTAGCTTCCCGCAACCATTTGTGTTTGCGCGTTATATTCTTGCACGAATGGAAGGGACCTACAGTTTTTTGCCGACTCCGAACGGCGAATTGAGAAGCTTTTCATGAGAAATGATACTCTTGGATGCTTGTAAGGCATTCGGAAGAGGTGGGCACTGTGAAAAACTTTTTAGGTGTTTGCGGCGGGATTCGAACCCAAGACCGCTGGCTCAGTAGTCCGACTCACCAACCACTTGCGCTACGGTGTTGAAATTAAAAATAAAAAATAAAAAGACAAAGACCTCCGCTGCACGGAAGTGCATAAGGAACATTAATATGTCATTGTAGTTATTTTTTTAAAATCATTTATTAAAATAATCGTAAAAGATTTTGAGAAAAATTGAGATCAGGGCTATACTCTCAACATCATCGTTTCATTTCATCTTGTGTCGTACTTTTCAGTTAGTTTTGGCCACAGTCGGCAGTTTCCCTACTTTCCTTGCCAACTCATCGGCAAACTCGTTGCTTTTACAACAAACTGACCAGGCACCCAACATAGTCATACCTGTTTCTGCATAATGCCACACTTCCTTCGTTGCATCATCAGGACCACTGGAGTCCTAAGTATAGCTAACAGTCCCCTTTTCTTTAACAGTTTTAGATCCGTCCGCGAAGACTGCTGTGTCTGTATGCCGAGTAACCTGTTGGCTTTGCCATAGCCGGGTAAAATAGAAAAGAAACAAAAAACAACAACAAAACCAAAGGAAACAACTTTCCTTTCTATCATCACGATGCAAAATAGAACAAAAAGAAAGAAGAAAAAAAAAAAAAAAAAAAGAAGTGCCCCCGCCAGAAGACGAACCGGCAACCTATGAGATGAGAAGCCGACATACCATACACTGAGCTACTGCTCAACTTGAAACATGAGTATATAATATATATATGGTATATATTTCTCTGGTAACACTTTTTTAGCGCACATTTTTCATTACAAACATCAAGCGGTTAGACATATTAATGTCAAAAAACTGGGGTGAAATCGGCTAACGCGATAATTGACTGTCGCTTTTTTGATTGTCGTTTTTGATTATCAACTATTCTTTGCTCTGTGTAAATCGATCGCAAAAAAATGTTGATTTATTGGCATCACTTCTAAGTCTGTCAAGAATTAAATGTCATTTTCGAATTGTATTGTTTTGAATTTGAAAGCTAAATTTAACAAAATTTGTTTACAAACATGTAAGTACATAATTTATATCTCAAATAATACTAAAAATACTATAATAACAATTTTGTTTTTCGTAGGTCTAATTCAACAAAACAACAAATCGCAATTCTTTCCGAATTCATGCAGAAACTTATTTTGTTAAACGAAAAGTTTTCAAAAATCTAAAATATTATGAGCACTAAGAAATAGTTTTAAAGGATATCCATATAGACTCGAACATACAAAGGTTCAAGTCAAGGTAGTTCCAAAATATTCGCTCTTTTTTGCAGATTTGTATTTATATGTCCGACCTTTTTATAATTATTTTCACTCCTCACTCTCCTCGTCCTCGCGTGTTGGAAAATTGCAAATAATGTAAACATTGCACTTGAACTAATTGCTTTATAGAATATATGTCAATCCTCAAAACACGTTTTTTTTTTAATATATTAACCAATTGGAAGTCGACCGCACCAAAATCCTTATTGAAAATGAAATAAATGTATGAAAACGACACCTAAATAGCTGTCACCTAAAATCAACGCCAAAAAACGATTGTCGACTTGATAATCACCTTACACAGAGCAAAAGTGTCGATTTTGATTATCAACTATCAACTATCGCGTTAGCCGATTCCACCCCTGTACAACGTAATTTTGGTTCAATCTACACTTTATTCTCAATGTTTAAGATCTTATTTTTTTTATGACGGTAATTTTTAATTTTTTTTTTTTGAAAAAGTGTGGAAATAAGTAACACAAAAAATATTTCTTACAGTTTTGAATTTGTGCTTTATCGAGCTTTCATTTGACATCCCACACGATTACCTCAAAATTTGTTTTTTTACTTCCCAATTTAAACTCCCAAAATCGAAATTCAACTTTTTAAGTTCAGGTCTGTGTTTCGGCCACTTATTGTTAGAACTTTTCCGAATTAGTCAAATAGTCTCTGAGAAAAAGGCCTGTGACAGACAGACAGACAAACAGACAGACAGACAGACAGACACCGAACTGATTCCATTTGTGTTCCGTTTTTCGATACGGAACACTTAAAAGATGTACTGAATAAATAAAGTTTGTATTAAATACACTTTTGTGGAGGATTGGATTCCATAAACTCTAAAGAGATGAGGTATTTCGAGTAAATGTCACCAGTTTTGCCAGATATTTTTCTACCATAGTTCCTATTTGTTTCGAAATAGCTGAGCTGTACAAATTTACCTACGTTTTGGTCGAAGATTCGAAAAATATATCCTTTGCTTGTAATCTTATACCTTTAGTTGAACATTTAAGGACCCGACATCTACCTTATTTGATAAGATGGACATAATTCATCGACTGTTTTCAAAAGGTTTCATAAATACATGCTCGTATAAGAAATTTACCATTACTACATAGGAATTACAACAATTACTCATAATATGTAATTATAAATTTAAATGCTAGGGCTAAAATATTTTTTGGATCGATTTATTCCTGCCAACATATGTATTTGGTACACTCGTTCGATATTATAATTGTTCTAGTACTTTTTTTTATTCATTCTATTTACTAATACATAAATGTAATTGAATTATATGTTATGAAAGTAAAAATAAATTATTGAATTAAAAAAAATAGCATAAACTGAGCATATTTGTTTCCTAGTCTATAGAATGCTAAATACTGCTAGTAATTCCTCTAAATTACAGCAAAATCCCTGGTTCGGTCAACTCCGACTGCCAACTTATTCTGCAGAAAATTACCATTTACTTTCCTAACAGCCGATTTAGTTTATATTGATACTATCGGAAATAGCGATAATATCAAGACTGTCTGGTCCTTAACATTTTATCAGTAAATAGTATCATTTCGCTTAACACCTATATTTCCTGCCTCATCTTGTGTTATACCCTAAAAATAAGGCTACTATACTTCCCGAGTTGTTAAACAAAAAGTTAACTTGCAGTTTTGTCTTACAATATACCAAATGTTTCCACAGTATTTTAGTCCTTTAGAGAGAAATTTTAAAAAATCACCTTCAACAATTAGGCTAGGAGGGAAATACACCACATTAACCGCGTGCTTATTAATTACTATCAATTTAAAAAGGAAAAAAATAATATTAATTAATTAATTTATCTATATTATGTATTTAAGTCCTTCATAAATTCATACGAGAGCATTCAACCAGAAAATACAATTTTCTTTATTTAATATCTGGCATAGGACGAGTTTATGGAATCTCTTTTCACTAAGACAAGTTTTAGAAGTAAACCACTCATTGACATTGCAAATATATGAACATTAACCTTATATTATACAAGTTATAACTAATTTATAAAATCGAAATAAATTGTTTTGTTTCTTCCAAATAGTCTTTTTTTATAATTTCATTTAAATTTATTACATCTCGTACACAAATAATATAACTTCCTGCTGCAACACAATCAACACACCAAACCAAACAGCAATCAAAATTGAACTAACTTCTCATTGAGTGAAGCATAGAAGGAAAAAGGAATAAGGAAAATGTATAGATACAGATACTCGAGTGAAATACTATCATTTTGAGTAGAAACTCAAAACATAAACGATACAGCGCCTCTATGTGACAAATAGAATTTTGCTAGAAAGTCGAAACGTATTCGTATGAGTCTTTCAACTACTCAGCAACAAGTGGGTTTTCAACACATGAAAATTACCAAAACAACACTGGCTACTGGAGACAAGTTGACAGGTTTATTCGATTATTTTTTGGAATACTGAGCTGTTTCATACGATTAACTAAATATGTATAAGATGTTTCGAAAAAGGGCTTTTAATTTTAAATTATTAAACTGGAAGTCCTCTGAGCCATATTTTCATTTCCATAGTGCCCTAGAGTTTGACAGGCCTTTAGATTTAAGACGAATACGTTGTCCATCCATTTGAATTATTATCGGTTCTTCATAAAGTAATGTATTTAAGTAGCTCAAAAATTTGACATTGTTGAGGATTTATTTTAATTATATCTACTCAATTCTATTATTAGTATTTGTCAGTGTTATTGAGCACACTTATGATAGAACAGGCAGATTACGAGTATGTCATTGAAAAATGCAGAAATAGTTTACTTTTCGTAAATTGCATTATCCGCGTTTTATTCAATAATTTTTTTTTCTAGTACCGTTCCAGGTATTTATATATCAATCTGAATACCACGATTATATTTTGAAAGCTCTTTAAATTTTCAGCTTAAGTGAATAATTATCAACTATGCACATTTTGTACTTGTCGACACACAATAAATTTTTGCCCACAGGCCAGAATTAATTAAACGAACCTGATACATACATATTATAACCTGCAAGTGGGTTGATTTTTTTTAAATGGAGTTGCTGCATATCATATTAGACATAATCTGAAAATAATTAATCACATGTATCGTTTGTCAGAACTTAATCTACTTCAAAAATCAATTACACCACATAATGCACCCACACGTGAGTTTGTAATGTATTTTGTATTAATCTCGAAAATGTGTTACATGTCGATATTTGACAAATCAATATCACTAGTTAATTACTTACTTGAAATTGTATGCCATCAGATGATAAGTCTTTGCCACTCCATATGAACGGTGTTGATATTTAACTAGTTATTAAAAAAGGTTGTCGACGGAAAGAGTTTGTGTACATTTTTTTATTGACACTTTTATTGCAAAAGGCTCAAAATGATGGTTCCATTCATGTTAAAATTCCTTTACGAGTCTCAAACACAGCTCCATATTATGTGAACAGTAAAATATTGAAATAATAACTTCTTTGTGGCGTTACTTAATGAGCTCACGACATTTTGGAGCATTCCCCGTTCTATGTTGACGGTCTTGGGTATTCTCCTCCAGTTCGATAGAATAAGTTTGCTATCCTTGCCTAGTTCTTAAAATAAAAACCCTTCTAGTTGAACCTGAGCGAAAAAATTTCCAAAACTTTGGAACGAATTAAACAGGAAACCAGGTGATTTACTCGTAAGAAAGGAAAAGCAAAAAATATTAAAAATAATTTAAAAGAAACTTTTGTCAGAGGAATTGAGAGTAACAAAACAGATATTACATATGTTACATATATGATATGTATTTCACCTAAAATAAGATATTGCCCAAAAACTTCTGAAGCAATGTGAGCCTCTTTCTTTCTGATCTAACATTGTAGGACATAGGGTTTCCAAGACACTTTGGCCGGCACTGGACTGTAAAAGGACCAGTGAATTCCTTACACTTGGCAGGGCACAAATGAGAACAGCTTTAGGAATAATATCCAGTCATTGCCTTCTGGACTCATAGACATAGATATCTGCAGATACTGTAATGATATAGGTGCAGCAGTGGATATCGCAAATATTCTGTGTGAATGTCAGGGCATAGCACACAGTCGCAGGAACATTTTAGGCTCCTACCTCCTTAGTAACCTGGAAGAGGTAGACGGAATCAACCATAGACGCGTCCTAAAATTTTGCAGGGTAATAAAAAAAAAAGCTTTGAAGAAATTGTGGCGGCTTAGGTGCCATCATTGGATGAATTCTAGGGGGTCGCGATGGGCCTACTCTGGTGCCTGATGTTTTGGAATGGCTCAGCCTCTCAGCCCCTCAAGCGTTGGGGATGAAGTTCTCAGGGCTCCCTGAAATTACGTCAAAAGAAATTACGCCAAAAACTGGTTTGGAAAAAGAGCGAAAATAATTGTGGCGTAAAGTGTTTGGCAAAAACGCCAAAAACAAAAAAGGAAAATTCCCCAGAATGCAAGAAAATTACGCCACACTTTTGGGAAAAAAGCCAAAGAGTAAAACGGAAATTACGCCAGAAAAAGTTTACCTTTTTTGGTTCAATTTCCAAATTTGATTTGGAAATAAGACCAGAAAAAAACTAATTTTTTCCGGCTGCATTTCCAAGTTAAGTTCTTTTGGGTTATGAGTTTGACTGAATATGCCGGTGGCGGAGGCAAGGCAGGGGGCGCCCCTCGCAATGCCAATTTGTAGAATTTGTACTTTAGAATTTGGCCACCTTCAGATAATAGTATAATTTACTGATCACGCGTGAACTACAGTATTTTTGAAGTGACTTTTAGTATTTTTTCTTCAACAATGCTCTTGAAATTAAGTATGTATGTTTGTAACAGCATGTGAAGTTATGTTATTTTGCGACAAAACATAACATAGAATACAACTTTCTGGCGCTTTTTGATGTGTAAACATCTAATTTATTTCGGCGTAATTTCAGAGAGCCGTTCTTAGAGATAGGTAGGGTAGGTAGAAGTGGTAGTTTGGGTGAAAGAAAGCGCAAAGAGGGCGACCGACGCGACGTTTTGATACCATAACCTTATCTGACCCATTTATACGAATGCGTTTTAAGATATTTATGTCCACCCTGTGGAGTTTAGGAAGAGAATCAGTTTTCTAATCCTTTTCTCAGATATCTATTAGAGGTCTTCTAAGAAGAGTTTGCTAAGCGACTCTTTTCAATTTTTATCGTTGCAGCTCCGGCATAAATCGTTGTTGGTTCCCAACAACAATTGCCACAGCACTTCATCGATGGCCAGGTGTTCCGTCCATTGGAGCTAACTATCGTTAGTACGATTATTGGACAACATAACAACAATAGCTAGTCCCAGGAAACAGAAACACAATACGATTTAAACATCACTAAACACCGAAGAATTACGAAAAACACCAAGAACAAATTCGTGGCACTGCACATGCACAGCATCGAGGAATGATAGTTGAAATGTCAACGAACTGACAAGCAAGTGCATAGACATATATCTATATTCGTCCTTGTCTGGTGGCTAGTCTTATATGGGGCATTAATCATACCATCATATCGAAATGTATCATTGTATTTAAACTCTCTTTTTAACATGTATGAAAGTTAATTGTATTATGTCAAACACAGTGTCATTTTATTTGTATTGAAATGTAACTAGCTTATGTATCTTGAGGTCAACGACCGATGTACTTATGTAAATATTAACAGCTGGTCTAACCGAGGTTGCCTCTTAAGTGAATTTGAATTTCTAAGACACTTCTTATCGAGCATCTGTTAGCGAATTACCAAGTGAATTAAAGAAGAATTATTATAACGTTTTTAAATCGAATATTGGTTTTATTTCCGTTGGTATTTCAGTAATATTAACATTAATTATTTTGGATACATCAAATCCAAACAATCGTTGTGAGGGATCCCTTTTTTGGCAGCATGGTCTCCTATTGGCAAGTGCCCTGTACTAACTGCCACTACTCTTGCGATGCCTATATGAGTTCTTTGTAGCAGCTCATTTACTTTTGGCCATATCTTTCTGGGTATGATACAGTTTGTCAGACCGGTTCACCATGTGACTTTTAAATAAAATATAAATCTGTCTGCCAAAATTATGTGCCGACATCTTTTTTAAAGACGATGAGTACTCCTTAAAACGTATTACTAAGGCTAACTCAATTGACTTAATGGTAAACGTAAAAGGCGCAACTAAATTATGTAGTTTGAAAACTTTGTTAATTTGGTAGTTAATAAGCATTATTCGTTAAATAATTTAGTGGGAGGTTTCCTCTAACTTTTGAAGGATTAAATATTTAATCAACATCAATCAAAATCAGAAATTTTACTTGATGTCCGTAATATCATAAAGCTTCGTCAGAATGTTAGGAAACTTTTAAACAAATCTAAAAATAAATTTTTCAAAAATTATGTTCATATCCGTAGAGTATTTGAAGTTAAACTGACATTGAAAGTTTAAATACAAGGCAAGGATAACGTAGAAAAAGTTGGTTGAGATGTTGTCAGATCAGTGTCTTACCACTTAATTAACATAACGCAATATGTATCTGTCTATTTACATACATATAGTATGTCAGAATATTAATTTCAGCATCACAAAACTTGACCAAAACAGTCTTCAAACCACCCCGACAAAAAGGGTTGGGTTAAGACTTCAACGATTTCCCACCGAAACTTCTCATTTCCCTCAACCAAATTATGTCTTCTTGGCAAAACAAGTTGTCTTGACATAGCTGAAAATTTCACTTTGTCTGGGTTATGGGTTGGTTCATTGGATAAAAAACTAAAAATTCCATAAACCACAAACTAGGGGTGTAAGATAGTCATCCTTAGAGATGATAACATGCAACTGCACAGCATGTAACCATAATTGAATTGTTATGGTTGATCAGAAAATCTTTAATGGCCAAGGGGTCGGGCTGTTCATATTATGATTATGAAGTTTGTTTATAAGGGGGTGGGTTTTTTCTGTTAAAGGGTTGGGCGTTGTATATTTGTGTTAATCCTTTGTGATTTATGCTTCATGCATTCTGTTCAAGTAATAATCCAATCCAACAT
Organism: Brachyopa scutellaris; assembly: GCA_949775065.1. Classification (NCBI taxonomy): domain Eukaryota; kingdom Metazoa; phylum Arthropoda; class Insecta; order Diptera; family Syrphidae; genus Brachyopa; species Brachyopa scutellaris. Next base: position 25,373,598 of record OX459112.1, read on the forward strand.
TTGGTTGCTTTTGAAGTTAATAGAATGAGTAAATTAAATTTTGGAAGGAACTGAGATGTAAAGGGCACTGACGAAGGTATATTCTTCCATATCTTTGATGGAAGCTGTAGTTGCAGATGGTAGTTTATAGTGGATTAGTTAGAGTATAAAATAAGAGATTGTGTTGTTCTCGTAGAAGTATGAAATTTCTATTTAGGGGTTTCATGGGTTTCACGACATTAAACTTTTTTGTCTTATTAAACATCTCTAGAATATTGTCCAACATATTCAAGTCGATCGGAGTAATAGTTTCGGAGATAAAGCCTTGGGAAGTTGCGCGCTCAACGCCAGTTGGGCTCAGTTTTATTGTCACTTAAAATTTAAAATGCGTTTTTCTCGAAACATTTTTAAAGTCGGTTGTCAAGATTTCTCGAAAACTACTGAACCGATCTTGATGAAATTTTACACACGTCTTCGCGATATTATTGACAAGGACTTATATGAAGGATTTTTTTATTTAATGCAACTATTTTTAAAAAGAAATGTAGAGCAAATTTTACCGAAATTTTAAATTTTTTGTTACAATGTGTGCAAAAAATTCAATTTTCTTAATACAAGCAAACCTAAACAAACTAAGACTAAAGAAAACTATGAAACTTAGACTAAGACTTAAAACTAATAATTACAAATTACAATTACACTCAGGACGTAGGGGTGTAGAGGGTATTTCTAAGGGAGGATATACTGGAATGAAAGTCAAGCGCCAACAAGAAAGTGCGAGTTGTTGGCGTAACATTCTCGAGATTGGTTCAAAATGGCCATATTTGGTGCAGTGGAGAGGAAGACGAAATAGTGGGACAGACCTAAGATTACATGGGTTGGTATAGACTGTAGAGGGAAATCATTTCTAGTAGTGCGGGGGATTCGATTGTACCTATTAATAGTTGGTGGACGAAAAGTATGTCTGCTACTTCGCGACGTTTTGCAAGGGTTTTTCTAGTTTAAGGTATTAACTAAAATACGTATTCCTTTTTTTTTTTATTTCAGTTGATCCTGTCATGAGTTCTGCTGTCAACGCGCAAGCACCTCTATTCCGAGTGGTCACCGGAAATGACGTCGCAATGGCAAAGTTTTAAATATTTTTCTACAAAAATTTCAGAAATTCTTTGTCAAATTTCATTTTTTATATAAAAAAAATTGTTAAAAGTAAACCGCTTTTTACCCGAGAAAACCCATGTAACCCGTTAAGAAAATTCAAGAGAAGAAAACATCTCACCCCATAAGAGGGTGCAACATGCAATACCACATTTAATAAACAATACAAAAGTTTCAACGCGCTTAGGGCATGTTTACTTCACTTTTCTTTGCTCAAAAATAAAGTATTCATATATGGTATGTTGCAAATTAACAGACGAGTACCTATTTACTTAGTTCCTTACCTACAGCACAGAATGAAGATAAATAAAGAAATCCTTATTTTTTCATAGCACATTCATTGCTGCATTCATATTGACACTTTTATACGTATATTTGTGTTAAATGTAAAAAATAAATAGAGCAGAGAATTGGTGTGGGAGACAACTTGACCCAGAGATTGAGTTTTCAGCAGCCAATCATTTTAACCGAAAAAAAAATTCGAAAAAATCCACGAATTAGCTCGTTGAGGGTAAACAAGATAAGTACCTTACCCATGTAACCTGATTAATAATCAGTTTACCTGGAAAAGGACAGCTTTATAGAAGGTAATATCGCATAAGCCTGCTAAAGCTGATGTGCTAATGTAAAGTCGACTTGCATTGTCTATAAAATTGGTTTTCGCCAAAACCTAAGTCAAGATTTCTCTGCACCTGAATATACTCCGCCGTCGACTCCACTTAACTGAATCGACGGTTTGCCACAAATTTTATTTCACTTAAGGGGGTATTCTAGTCCAGAAAAAAAATCGTATTATTTTTATATAGATATATTTTTAAAGATTAGACCTTCAAAAATGTATCCACCATATCCTACAGAAAGTCTCTTATACACCATGAATTCTCAGAAAGTCTCTACGTGAAGGTCGTTGAAACGTATTTCTTTAAACGCGTTTTTCTCTAAACTACTTTTTCCACACGTCTGACATGATTTATCAAGTTTTACTGAACCGATTAATTTGAAATTTGGCGTGGATTTTCTTTATATCGCAGGAACTAGAATTATGTAAAAATTTTGTTTTTAACTATTTTTAAAAAATTAAAAACTTTGAAAAAAGGGCAAAAAATCCCTTTTTTTCAAATAGCCACCATTTTTTATTACCGTAGTTCAGGCGTTAGCGACATTCCTACTGATTAAGAATCTTTATATTTTTTTTTTTTTCACCAAGGGTTGGAATTATGTCAACAAGGACGCACCCTTATTTTTGACCGCCCCACTTTACCAGCCTGTAATTTTTTAAATTTTCTAAAAAAAAAGAATGTTTTAATTTTTGTTGTATTGTTAAAATATAAATATCTAATAAAAGGCTGACTAGTAAAAATATACTTAGTTTTTTTTTATCGAATTTTTAAAAACACCCGAAATTCGTACCGCTGGACTAGAATACCCCTTTAAGCTGTATTTTCACTTATACGGATTTCGGATAACTGGAAAACCGTTGCAACTTAACCGAAGTTCGGATAACTGAAAAACAATTTGATCTGAAAATGTAAGAAGCATTAACATTAAACATTTGGCAACATTTTTATTGAAATAATAATAATAATAAAAATGTTTTAATAAACGTGACGCAAAAAGAAAACTACACCTGAAGAACGCACATAATATGTAACATATGGTATATAAATAAAGAAAAACATAAAAATTAACCCTAAATGCTTACCAGCTAATTCTGGCCCATTCAATAACTTTGTTTCAGTTATGCGGAGCTGAATTAGTATAATTTATTAGTTTTGGACGTAAAATTTATATATTTCAGTTGACCGAGTTTTTCAGTTAAGTGGCAAGTGGGTTTCAGTTAAGCGGAGTTTTTCATATGAAATTAATTAAAAAATGCTACGTGCTAAATTTAGTGTTTCAAATAACCGATTTTCAGTAAAGCGTAGTTTAGATAAGCGGAGTCGACGTATTTAAAATTTCCTAGCATTTTTGGTTGAAATTTCCATTGACAATCGTAAGAAAATCTGCATCATTTAAGGGGGTATTCTAGTCTAGTCTATTTCTTTCATATTTTTAAAGTTTATACCTTCAAAAATATATCCTCCAAACGTTTACTGAATTATCCTACAGAAAGTCCCTTATACACAATGAAGGTCGTTGTAACGTATTTCTTTAAACGCGTTTTTCTCGGAACTACGTTTTCCAGCACGTCTGACGTTCAGACGATAGCGACATTCTAATCACTAAAAGGGTTGGAATCATGTCAAGAAGGACGCACCCTTATTTTTCACCACCTCATTTTGCCAGCCTGAAATTTTTTTTAAATTTAAAATTTTTTTTTTTGTATTGTTATATAGTAAAAAAAACTGGTAGGTAAAAAGATTCTTAGTTTTTTTTTTATCGAATTTTAAGAAAACACCCAAAAAAGCAAATAAAATAACTTTCCAGCTTCGTACACATATCACTCTCTGCAATTCCTGTTGACAGAGTGACGACGCGAAATATTTCTAGTACGTTGTTTTTAAATCAGTTTTGAAAACTCGCAGATACTTTAAAATGTCAAACAGATGACTTCAATTTAAAACACAACATTTAGTCATTCTATTTGACTAATGTAAAAATCTCTCTCTCTCTCTTTCTTCCGCATCAATCAATTGATTATGGAAATGAAGATGTTTATTTTACGTCCTTGATATTGTGTGAAGGATAACAGTGTCTGATTTCGTTTGACGTAGTTTAAATTGATTTTTCTACCACCGCACGACGAATTATTTTATTCAATTAGCTCTTCAGATTCCCAGAGGAAAACTCTAGAAGTTGACTAATTGTTTGTTTAGACAAATGCGAGTACCATCGTTCATCTACAAACAAAAACTTCAATTTCAAAAAGCAGTTCGATATTAATGAAAACAAACAACTATTTGTTTATGTTTGTGTAGGTAATAATATTTTAATTTGATGATTAAAAAAGTAATTTATGTGTGTGAAATAAAATGTTACTAAAGTAAGTAAATTACAGTAAAATACGCACATCATAAAGCAGTGACATCTTTATAGTTGAGCCCCCAATTATAAAAAAAAAAAAACGTTCTCATACGTACTGTCTCTATGTCTTTGCATTAACGCATTGTTGGTATGGTACTGTGTGCATTTCTAAATTATTTTATTTGATCCTAATGGAATCGTTAACTTTAAGTTTAATCTATTTTACTCTTCGCATCAAAGCGAAAACTATTAGGAAATATAAACTTTTTATGATTTCAAAAACACAATAAATATCTCAATTCAGTCAAGAAGTTCATTAAAAAAGAAGAAAATAAAAAACTTTTTATTAGACAAGAGATATTAAAATAAAATTACACGCCTATAGGAAGCGCCCTCAGTCAGTCAGCACCAGACCATATGTTAACGTTAAGCTAATACGGCATCTGCTGCGTCGTATTCAAATGTATATGTGTATGAATATCTGTTTGATTGCATCCCATAAAATAGGCGTTTAATGTATAGGTAGCATACAGGCGAAGCGATAGATAGAAAACACACCTAATGTTCAAATCAATATTAAATTATTGCTGAACAGCACTTTGCAGTTGACTACCTTTTTTTTGCAAGCTTCATATTCTGTGGCAGAAAGGAAAAATAGCACAAGTCGACTTGTGTCCAAATTGAGTTATCGAATTCATCGGATGCGCCATTCTTTTGTCATAATTTTTTTTTGTTTCTCTATCTCTAACGGTTGCCGAGTTATAGACCAGGAAAAAACAACATTAGTAATTTTCCCGCAAATATGAACATATATGGAAAAATAGCATAAGGCTAGGTTTCTACTTGTCAATGATTAATAAGCAGTTTTTCATTATTTCCATTTGCCAATTTTCTAATTGACGTAAAAATACGTCGTTTGTCAATTTCAAATCGACAAGTGGAAACCTAGCATAAGTAAAGATTTTCCGTAATCTTTGGACAAATGCTCTTAGGCTCCAACATCTAATGAAGTAAACGCAAGCATACGTAATCTGTTGATCGTGGATATGACACAGTTGGTGAGGGTTTTCCATTAAAGATTGGCTTTTAAGACAGTGTGTTGGAGGATTCTGCCCTTCGCAAGTCCAAGACTATTCATACTCAGCATTGAATTACATATGTGTTATATGTATGTGTATATGTGTATACTCGGTAAAATACTTAGGAATAATACTCGACAATAGACTTAGCTTTAAGCCTCACATCGACTATTCGGGCAAAAAGGCGTCAAAGCTTCAGGCAGCACTTTCTGGTGCTAGAAGAAGGTTGTAAGCTCAGTCCTGTTATACGACGCCCCAGTTTGCGTGAGGGCCCAAGCGATAAACGAAACAAGGTGAAAATTAACGTCAACATATCGACTTAGCACACTAAGGGTAATCAGTTGGTTCAAAACGATTTATGGACGAAGCAGCCTTTGTCATTGCAGGAATGATCCCCATCGATATCCTTGCGGAGGAAATCCAAAGAGTCTATAATAGTGAAACTTCTAGTAACCAACAGGCGACGGTCATCAAAAGGATCAAAGAAGAAGAAAGAGTGATTTCAATGAGCACAGATGGACCTATAGATTGTTTCCAACCATAGACGTTTGGACAAACTGAAGGCACGGGAACTGTTACTACCACCTTACGTAGATTCTATTTGGTCACAGTGGGTATCGAAAATACTTACACCGTTTTGGGCACAATAGCTCAACATTTTTCCCAATTTGCCCAGACCAGAAAGAAGACACAGAGCACGCTATATTCCACTGCATATGCTTTCTGGGAATGACATACGAAGTCCACAGACAATAAAAGACCAATTACTGCGGTCCAAAGAAAATCAGTTGGAGATTTACACATTCATAACAATTGTGGTCGACGTGGCCGTGGTGATTAGTGCGTTGGACTACTACGCATGCTGACCGGGTTCAATCCCAGCAAAACAACAAAGTCCTTAAAGTTTTTTTTCGGTACCACCTCTTTGGAATGTCTGACAAGCAATCAAAGAGTATCATTTGTCATGAGAAGCTTCTCAACTCGCCGTTCGGAGTCGGCAAAAAACTGTAGGTCCCTTCTATTTCGTGGAAAAAATAACACGCATACAGAAATGGTTGCGAGAAGCTAGGCTTGGTTCTGTATAGGGCTGTTGTAGCCGTATATTTATTTATTACTAGCTGTCCCGCCCAGCTTCGCCCGTGTCTAAAAACTGTAGTGTTACTTACAATACATACATTGTCATTTTGTTCGAAGAATCAAAGACAGTGCGAACGCACCCCAAGGTTTGCAGTCTATCAATATATATAATCCACAAGTGTGGATTCTGAGTATTTGTAGTTTGAATAAATGACATTTCGCAAGAAAGTGGCATTTGTTAGAATGTTTTTATTTTTGCATTAATTCAAATAATATTGCGAATAAATTAATTTAAAAATCAGCCTATAATAGGCACAGGATGTTAGTGAACTTGAATACGAAGTTTCAATTCATTGCGTGCATTAGTTTTTGTGTTTGTCTAACCGTAAGATTGACAGGTAAGAGCGTCACATTGAGATTTATATATTTAATAAGATTTTTAACAAATGTGCAAAAAGACCTGCGAAGACTCAAAAAAAATAAGACGTGCAGATGCAGCAAATATACAAAGGTGATATAGCATAGATTGCTTACTAGCCCCGCGAAGTAATACCTAACGGCAGTCCCGCGGGGAGAGTGATCAAAGTGTGTACTTTTGGGATTAAGATGATGTCCTTCAGTTTTATTTAATGAAATTAAATAAAAATAGTGGGGAAAAGAATTTCAGTATTCATATAAAAATGTTCTTTTCACTGCAGCATATGAAAGAATACACCTAATATACAAGTATGTTTGTATACACATACGTTACGCAACCAACCAACCTAGCTATTAGCTTGTTGGAACCTCTTTATCAAAGGAGTAAAAGATTTATAACTGGTGAGCTTATTTTTTTTCCTTGTACATAAAGCATGGCTATTCTTTTAGATTTTTCTATTTGTTTTCATTTTTACTTTTTATTCAGCCAGACTTGGATTTTATGAGCAGAAAGTATGTATAAAGTAAACTAAGATCAAAGGAGACTCGCATACTTTACCCTCTCCTCTGACCATTTACGACTATGTTAAGTTCATTTTAATGGAACTCTGACAGAAAAAGCATCCCAATGGTTAGAACATGAAAAATGAGAAAAATGAACACGAAAAAGAAGCTTGTATGGTAAAGGCTAGAGATTTCTTTTTTCTCAAAACCGTGCACCAGATTACTAGCTTCCTCAATGAAACTTAAAAAAAGGAACTGCACAATTCCTTTTTTGTCTAAGTTTAAAAGTGTATTAGAATATTACCATGACCTTGAACTATTTTATTCAAAGTTTCCATCTGTGTTTATTCAATTCAATTCAATTTCAATTTATTTTCTTTATCAATTCATTATATAAAAATTCAAAAGACAATAATCAGCAATATGTAGTACAAAGTGAAATAATAAAGAAACTGCAATCTATAGTTCAGAAGGAACTAGAGGCGAAAGCAGGAAGCCTAGCATAGTTATAAGCAATATAAAATTAAGAATAAAATATAGTGGGGTCAAAACAAGGTTTATATACTTAAATGCTTTCATTTACATCTTTTTTTTTTATTCATATGGTACATGATATAATAGAAAAAAGTCAAAATTAAATTACACAGCTACACTTACTAAGTCAGAGATATCTTTATAATTTTTGTCTAAAAGCCATAGTTTTACTTTTTTTAGAAAAATGGATTCGTTTCTTATGATTCTAATGTTATTTGGTAAGCTGTTGAAAATTCTAGGAGCAATTGCAGTAAAAAAATTAAAAAAAATTTGCAAATTGTGCTGTGGTACTAATGCAAGGTTTAAATTATTTATTCTAAGGTTATAGCTAGAAGAGCATCTGTTTAATTGATATCCAGATCTGGCGAAAAATATCTTTAAAACTTTATAAAAATACAAGTGTTTCAGAGGAAGTATTTTAAGGCTTTGGAAAAGTATTAAACTACTATGATAACGACTTTTTTTACAAATAAGATGAATAACATGTTTTTGAGAAATAAGAAGTGGGTACACTTTGTTGTTGTGTGTACCACCCCAGGAAACTATGCCGTATTCAAGCTTAGAATGTACTAACCCATAATAAATATACTTAAGAAGATCCCGCGAGCAATAAGACTTTAAAAAGTATATTTGCCTTGTGGCAGCCCTAAGATACTTCTTAAGTGCACTGGTATGACCATACCAACTCATCCTCCAGTCAAGTAGAACACCAAGATACTTAAATGATTTAACACTCTCAATACTGAAACATTTATCAGAACATGTACGTGACACAAAAAAATGTCTGTGAGCCTGCTTCCGATTTACAAATTTCCCTACTGTGTTTATATTTGTTGCAGTTTGCACAATGAAAAATGAATGTTTCAAAATCAACTTCCTTTCTATTATAGACAAGTGCAACCTGTACCATATCCTTTCGATATAGGTACTGGATCAAATCCCAACCATATTTTGCTTTGTTTTTGCCAGATCTTGTGAATTGCGTGAATTATTTGAGAGCAGTGGACAAACGACAACTTTGGGACGACTCAACTTTTTTTCTTTTTCACAATTATGAATAAACAAAAAAAATGTATTATATTCCATTACAATTCAAATGGAAACATTAAAATGAGATTAACAATCCGCTGACTATTCAAAGGATTAGAAAGGCAACTCCAAAGTTTGTTAAGTAGCAAAATTGTCTACAATTTTTCCTTTCTTTGTAAAAAATACGTTGCGTTCGAAAGACTGTCTGCAATTTAATTTCCAAAACCGTAACGGTTTTGCCGGAAAAAAGAAATAAAAATAAATTATTAAAATCCCAATGGACTTAACAGCAATTTTTTCGCGCAAAGTCCTCTAATGAATAACAAAGTGTTTTCAGAAATCTGAAGGGGATTGCATTTCCCTAAATGTTTGCCAACTCGACGGAAAGTTAAATTAACGAATACTTTTGCATTTTGAGTTTTTTTTCTCTCAAACGGTTAAAGTAGGTACGAAAAAAATTAAAATAAACCGTTCGTTACTTTCAGTTTTAGAGGGTTGGATAGGGTGCATTATGCGGATTAATTCAAATTGGCTATATGGCATCTGGTGATGCTTTGTTCGGGAAAATGCCTTTCTTCGGTTGCAAGGATCGGAGTGCAAAGCCCTGTTACTCTGTTTTATTAATGGAAAGCTATCAGCACTAAGAAGTTATTGAATGCGATAGAACTTGTGCCGCTTGACTACTTGACTTAATAATACTCGTCTGTGTTCTGTGATATTGACTATTTACTTAATTGGACAAAAGGCAGTATTCGGGTTGAATATTGGAAATTTCAAGGGATAGGTACATAAGTTTCGGACAAGATAAAACTCAATTTTGGAATCTGTAACGAATGTTCTTTCTTTGCTTTCGGCAGCTCATGACAAAAAAGTCTCTTTCTCTGATTAGTCTTAGTTATAGTGCAGAATATTCACAGAAAAGCTTCCAAAAAAATGACTTTCAAAAAAAGAGTTACTAGAGTCTTTTTGTGATGAGCGGATATTTTCAATACTAGTGTCACTTACAATACATCATACATTGTCATTTAGTTCGAAGAATCACAGCAAACTACCAACAAATGCAATCCAAAAAAGAGGAGTGCATTGTATTTGTATTTTGAATAAGTGACATTTAGCCATAAAGTGGGCACCGTAGCGCAAGTGGTTAGTGCGTCGGACTACTGTGCCAGCGGTCTTGGGTTCGAATCCCGCCGCAAACACCTAAAAGTTTTTCACGGTGCCCACCTCTTTCGAATGTCTGACAAGCATCAAAGAGTATCATTTGTCACGATTGAGCTTCTCAACTCGCCGTTCGGAGTCGGCAAAAAACTGTAGGTCCCTTCCATTCGTGCAAAAATATAACACGCACACACAAATGGTTGCGAGAAGCAGGCCCAGGTTCACCTCGAGCTGTAGCGCCAACTAAGTAAGTAAGTAAGCCATAAAGTGGCATTCGTTAGTGTTTCTATTTTTGAATTAATTTAAATAAATTAATTAATTAAAATCGGACCTTACTCCGCACATGATGTTAAAGAACGGAAATACGAAGTTTTACATAATTGTGTGCATTCGTTTTTTTGTTTATTGTGGTGGAAGATTGACAGGTAAAAGCGTGACATTGAGATTTATATACAAGGTGGCGCAAAATTAATCACCCTATCGGAAGATGTTATAATTTTGGCAAATGGCGTCGTACGTTAAACATATTTGACATTTGTGAACTAGACAGCTGCAGTATAGAACAGACAAGCAATGGAGCGCTATACTCCGCACACAGCACGAGCCACAATGGATATTCTGAAGGAAGCGTTTCCTGATCGCGTAATCTCCCGTTTTGGTGATTTGGCATGGCCAGCAACATCACCCAATTTAACCATCCCAGACTTCTTTCTTTGGGGCTGGGCTTATGAAGTCGCGGGTTCATGCCAACAAGCCTCAGACAATCGCAGCCCTTAAGGAGAATATTCGACGGGAATGCGAACAGTTATCACCAGAAATCATGCGGAAAGTCATGGAAAATGCGATAAAACGGGCACAAATGTGTATCACCACTGGCGGCAGCCACTTGACGGATATTTTATTTTCCACTTAACAGAATAAATTGTTAAAATATTTTTTTTTAGTAAAAAAGTAATTTAAAAACAAAATTGGATAGTTAATTTTGCGCCACCCTGTATTAGTATGATATGATATGGTTTCTGTTAGATTCTTATCATATTCTTTTGGAAATTTGAACAAATTATCTGTTTTTTAATGAATTGATCAAACCCCAATTTGCTGCAATTGGCCTGAACCATTGGAAACTGATATGCTATAGTTAACCATGTTTATATTAGACTTCAAATCTCAGCTCATTTATTACAAAGTAAATTTCAACACCTGACACCAACCAATTGAAAGATAATACTAAAAGTGATGCAACTACTCGTAGGCACTCGTATACGGGTACATCTAGTTGACAGACACTACTCCCAATGTAGACATCCTTTGATGAATAAATAACCCCAAATTCGCCCATGGATGAATATGAGTTTAGACTGCAATCTTACAAAGATAAGGCACTGATTGAAGATGACCTTTCAAAGAAACGTCATGGTACTTCAAAATAATCACCAGGCGTGTGCTAGTTCAAATATGATATGTATGAATGTGTACGATGTTGATTTTCCACACCTCATTGTCTCAGGTACGGATTTGATTTCGTTCCGCACAATGGCAATTTTCAAATTGCCATGGGCATTTTCACGATAAATCTTTACTCACCCGGGTGGGGGAAGGGCGGGTCCGGTCATTCGGATATGTTTATGTTTGACCTAAATTGTTAAATGTAATGTGGAATACCTGCTACCCATTTGACGGAAGTTAATTGTTGAACCGCAGGTTGTTATTATTGTTGTTGCACACGTGAATTCAAATGAATATTAAATCTTTGAGTTTGCCTCTGGTGAGTGAAAATCTTAATAGATGATGGCCCTGTTAGAGAAACCAAGAACGTTTAGAAAATTAAAATACAAATTTGTAATTCGAATGAATTCACTCAGTTTCTCATCTAGGGGTTAAGAAATGATGATGATTTTAAATCAAATTATTTGGTATTTGAACATTTTTAGTTTTTTTTTTATAACACATCACTTTTGCTTACTACCCTTTAGTATTAAAAAAAAGTCAGACCTTATATAGAGTCCAGTAAACACCCAGAAGGTTTTTCACTGTGCCACCTCTTCTGAATATCTTACAAGCATTCAAGAGTATTATATGTCTCAACTTTACAAAAATACAGCATGCGAACACAAATGGTTGTGAGAAGCTAGGTTAAGTTCTGCAGAGAACTGCTGACGCCTTATATGGAATTATACACATGCATATCAATGGAGAATCCTTCGATAAATATGGAATATCCATCCATCCACTTAAAATCCTCAGTGACTGTTTTCCAAGTGGGAGTAATTGCAATACTCACGGATACAAAGGAACTCTTAAACCTGGAAGTGCATGCTTATTTTTTATGAACCAATAGCTTCGAAAGTTTATTGTTAAATATAATACAATAAATAAACACAGCTTTGGATTTACCCTTAGGCCAACTAGGCCCAGGCCTAGGGCATCACGACAGATGGGGCACCACAAAAACCGCAAACGAAACGAAGCAATTGAAATAGAATTTACTTGACGATTCTCCAATATTTGTAAAATACAAATATACATAATTGTACATCTCATTGTTACCTACTCTTCGTAATTTAAAACACGACAACACTTTACCAAATTCTACTACATATTATGCTTGTGGTTTAAAGTGATATGTTACAAAGTTTTCAAAAAGTCAATAAAGTTGTATAAAGTGAAGTCGTAACACTACTGACGTGTGCGAATTTATATAAATCGTTGTCCGATCAGCTGGAGAACATGCGTGAACATTTCGATATTATTAAAATACGCTCTAAGGTACTTCAACCCGATGGCAGCTACATAGTTACACGAAAACGTATTCCAAAAAAATATGGATAACGACAGTAATACTCCCGAACTTCATCTGAGCCCAAAGGAAACATTTTGAATAAACGCTTCTTATGTGATAATCAATTGCAAATACAAATTAATCCAGAGGTAAGATTTATAGGGAAATTTCTAAACGATTGGATTTTCTTTGCAATACCAATGAAGAAGTCGAAATTAAAGCCTGTGTCCAGTGCGGCGTTTGGTATTAAAATATCCGGAAGATCTAAGTACAGAACTTGCCGATGAACTTTTTCAATTCCATCGTTATATTTTGCATAACGCTTATTCTTAAGTTTGATGGTGACAAATTTTTCTGCGGACAGATCAGTCTCCCAATTAAAGCGCTTAGAAAGTCCTCGAAGAACCATGATGAAGCATGAAAGGCTTGATGCATTATCTATTCTTTGCATTAAAAGTGATTTGCTACGAACAATAAATTTTGACGATGCCGGCAAAGATTGCGCTATATAGGTACTAACAAATCTAGAAAATAATATTTCAAATAATAAAGTAAAGAATCGATAAACATTTTCATATACATAGCACAAGCATGTTCATAATGTATCATTTTGAATAACATTTGTTTTTGCTGTGTTGAATTCACTACATCATGTCTTTCATTATTTACCAGGTAACGTAAAAGGAAATATAGAATAGGGCACCTTTTAAATCCGGCGCTGCATAAACATGTATTTAGTTCTTTTAGCATAAGGAAAAATAACAATGAATATTGTTTTTTATAATCCTTGACGAAACATGTCCTTCCATGGCTAAATGCCAACAGTAGAGACACGTGCATACATCATATCTACTTGAAGAGTCGAGCTACGTAAATAACAACTCAACACCCGTGCAAGATCGTACACGTTTAACCTGCTCTGGGTACCTGGTTACGCCGATATACTGCTGAACGAAAGAGCCGACGAACTGGGAAGAGCGGGGTTAGAAGACATGCATACCTTCACGGTTACCATTATAGGTACAGCTACAAAAGTAGTAAAAACTGTTTAAAGCCTTCATACAGAATCAAATCCAAAATGACAAAAGCATGATAGAGAATCCGAGCTAGCAGATACCATGAAAAGGACTTAGTCTTAGCCCGATAAAATAGAAATAATGATTGGTCTTGAACTGTCCACATCATCGTGAAATAACACACAAAGACTGAACCTAGTGAAACATAGGTCATCTGGGCATGTGGGCTCTCAGTGCCTTTTCCAAAGGCCCTATTTATATGCTCGATAATAATACACAAGGATCTTGGAAGACACGTCCAGCGTGAGAGATCTATCGACTTTATGAGAACCATGAAGTTCACATGTCACAAAGAGAGTTTTCACGAATCTATAAACTCCTTTTGACTTTCTATCGCCTCGTAACAACCGTTTCACAATACAGTTTCCGGGGGGGATCACAATGGACCCAACATACAACCTACATGAAGAAGCACACAACCCACCAACCGACCAACCAAAAGCTGCATCGTCACATTTTCAACGCTATTTTCCAGCAAATCTTTCCTTTGGATGTCATGTTTTCACCTTAATGGTGCTAAATGTTCTACAACTGACACACAACACAAGCACACTTAGGTATATAGAAGTAGACACTAAAGTAAAGTGCACTCCGTTGCTCAGGTGTGCAAACAGAAATGTCATTCATTAAAGTTTCTTCTTCTGTCCATCATCGTGGGTAGAAGAAACAAAAACAAATTTCCAGGCTATCCATTCGGTAAACAAAGGAACAAACAAAGTTTTACGAGTTATTAGAGTATACTGTTATAGTACACTGACACCGAAATATATTTACATAAGTTTGAGATACGCTTATCAATTAAAACCTTATTGTGCTTGGCTTTGTCCAAAGTCTAAACAAGAAGTGACGTTGTTCTAGTGTCATTATCACAATTTGCATTGGTACCTAGTATTTTATTACGGCAAATGGTAGCTCTGAATTGAGTCGTTTGTCCAATTTGGTTCGGCCAAATTTATTAACTGTTATTTCTATTAACGGCATACAGATACAATTAAGTGCGTCTGTCACTAAACTAGCGGAGTGTTATCGAAAAAGCCGATTAATCAGCGACGACACCAACGTCAAATTTCAAACTTGAAAACAGGCCAATAGACTGATTGTAGATGTTCCACAATTTCTTCGAAATATTCATTTGAAAAAAGACCAAGTGATAACCAACAGTGAGGGTATGAAACAATTTATTTCTTACAAAATAAATGTCCGCTATCTTTCAGTAATGTGGAACTTATTTTTTTTTATCTTAAAAAGGAATTAATTATATATTTGAGTTTTATTTTGAATGGCAATTGTTTCATAATCTGAGCAGTTATATGACCATAGCCTGGTGACTTCCTATTAGATAGTTTTTGTACGCAGGCAATGATCTCTCTAAACCAGTGTTTCCCAAAGTGGGGTACGCGTACCCCATGGGGGACGGGAAGGGTTCGGTGGGGGTACGCGCTGCACTGGGCTTTGGCTGCCCCTGGTGCAAGAAGCAGCAACGGACTTTTCGAATATAGAAAAATAATAAAATAACTTCATTACTTGTTAATATTGCGTATGTGTGATTCCGTACATTCCCCGCTACATGGCCCCAACAACAGTGTCACACAAAAAACTTCACTTATGGAATTTAGTGTTTTGACGGGTAGGTAGTTTAATAAATGAGCATACTTTAAAACTTTTGTAAAGCATGATTAAAAATAAAACATTGCAAAATTATGAATTAGTTGGAAAATCGCACTAATTGTCAATCTGCGGTTAAAAAAATAGGTAAAAAAATCATATTTTCCCTTTTTACCTGTTGTGGTTTTCACAAGTATCATAAAATCTGTGAACTTTTCAACATACTTCTTAAAGACATTTTTTTACAATTGTTACGTTCATAAAAAAAAATAATAAAATGGTATCTATGTTTATTATCCATTTTTTGTAAAAAAAACAACGTGAAAGTCATAAATTTGCATTGGCAAGATAAATGAAACTGACTTAAAAATAAAATATCTGGAATTCCAAAAAAGATATCAATTTTATTTAAACTCAGTTAAAAAGAGTATTATTTCTTCTAAAATTAAAGTCCTAAATGAAGTTTCTGTAGTAAGTATTAGCGGAGATATTTGTGTTAGTAGGGGTCAAGGTATACCCAAAAAGGTGTTTTTTTAAATTCTCGATAAATAATGTCCACATTGGAGATAGCCCCAAGCTGTAGGGCATTTTTTTTCTGGGATTATACCCAAGAATAATTTCCTGTAATCTTGACATTTAACTTGAGTACAGGGTGTACACTGTATATACATTATATGCATTTTTTCTTTTATTTTTTGACGAGAGGTCCTCAGTGTTATGAACATTATAAAAGGGGTACATAGATGTAAAACTTTGGGAAACACTGCGTCTAAACGGAATGTAAGGTATTTAAAACGTTCCCATCTAATTTGTCTAGAGGTTCCAGGTTTGCGTTCGCCACTACAGGTCCGCATGCCGTGTACTTGCTTCAATTTTTTCGAGCTACATTAAATGTCGAAGAATTTGAAAAAAAAAATGTCCACAAAACTTCACATGACTTTTGGGACAGAATCAACATGAAAATATGTGAAGTTCAAATGCCTGGTACTGACTATATTTTTGCTTCTTCACATGTACAATAAATGTGAACATTTACATATTAAGTGGTGTTTGCATGTCGTATACTTTAAGCTTAATACTGGCAGTTTTACTTTTTTTTTTTTTTTTGCTGAAACATTTTTACTAATTCAATCTTCAATAATAACTTCACATACATACAAGACAAAACTACTTAAATCTAACAATTATTATCCTTATCCTATCTATCGTACGCCTTAGCTAATCTTCCATTTATTGAATTCTAAGAAAACTTTTAAACTTGGATTTTATATCAATATTTTTTATTATAATATGTGACTGAAGGAATTGATCGCTCAATTACTGTAAATCATAAACCCCTTGAGAATGAAAAAATACTGTGAATCATCAAGCACCTACAAAAAATGACCCATAGAAAAACTTCATGTCCTCGCGCGACAGACTGTGACTTACGTTTTTTCGACTTTCGCTTTCATTGCCGGAATCAATTACGGTACAATTCCTGCGGTAATATGAAAGCAAAGTTGTAAAAGAATGCAATAATTTTGCAATGCATTCTTTCAAAATCATTCCATGAATTCAATTTTTGATAGCATTCATTGACTTCATTTTGAGACTTCAAAAAAAAAATGAATGCAATCACCATTCATTAAGCATTAAAAAGATTGCATTCCATTTTTCTACCATTCAATTGAATGCAATGATTGAATGCAATCACTTGTGACTTCAATTGAATGCTTTGCATTCTTTTGCATTCATTTGCACTATTCGCATTCATTTTCATTCTTTTGCATTCTTTTGCACTCATTGCATTAATTTGCATTCATTTGCACTCTTTTGGATTCATTTTAATTAATTTGGTACTGAACGATGGCAAATTAGAAACCATACGAAAGACCTTATATTTATATACACATGTACACATGTATATTTTTATTTTCTTTATTCCTGGAAATATTGTATTGTATTGAATGCACTTCAAAATGATTGCATTAGGTATCTTATAACTCTGTATAAAAGAATATGGAACCATTCGCATTTGATCGGTCTTTTTTATCATCGTCGAATTTTAATATTAAAATATCTCCTTTTTGTTAATCTTTAAAATTTGATTTCTAAACACTTTAGGTACTGTACTCCTGTTTTCGTTACAATCATTTCAAAATGTTTTTTTTTTTAATTACAATCGTAGTAATCCCAAATTAAGGAATGAATGAAATACAAATGACTTAACTTCCGAATGCAAACAATCGCAGTTCTTTGACTTCATAGCAATGGCAAATTTACAGTCTCTAATCCTTTGTCTCCATTTTGTTTTGTAGGGTGAAAAATCATTCCGAAAATTCCATCTGATTGGATGTATCTTGAAAATTAATGAAATTGTCCATTGAAACGAAAATACTGAAGCTGAATGGCATATGTAAATAATGAAACAGATTTTATTGTTCTAGAAGTGCAGTCATTTACACAGAGTCGTTTGTGAAACTAAGCTATTGAAACAACTGAATGGAATAAAGGAAATGTTTCCTAGACTTCTGATTGAATCCTTATATAAGGGTCTCGTAGGTCTGCTCAATGTGTATTCTAAGAATTTCATTTTAATAATATTTATGTGGTATGCGTATGACGATTAGATATCAATTATACTTTCGAATAATAAACGTAGGAATCTGCTTTATAAATTTCTATCTAGAGTTTTAAAGTTGTATGAATAGGACATGTAAATAACCACATTAATTAAAATATGTGCATTCCCAAGGTTCTTCAATATTATTTTATTTAAGCGTGCTTAGTGATGTTCAAAATGTTCTTAAGAAAATGTATTCAAATTCCATGAATAACCAACTTCTGGAAAACTCTCACTGCCAGTGCCTTACTGAAGGACGAGAGTTTATCAAACGTTTTCCTTTTGGGCAGGATTGAATTCAATTAATTTCGTTTTCATTTTCTATTTGAGCTCTATTTAAATTATAAAATTAATTACATTTATGCTTTATAATTTTTCTTTATTTATTAAATTTAAAACCACATGACATGATCAATCCAATGGAAAGATAGAGAAGCATTTGGGATAAGTATAATATTATTTATGTGTATATATGTATAGGTATACATTGGAAACGTCCATCCAAACGCATAAGCTGAAATAAGGGAAAACAAAAGTTTGCTCATCACATTACCTGTTATTGGAATTGTTCATAATCTCTTCCTGGTTGTCTTTGTTTGGATGTTATATCCCATGAGTTATATATTAAGATGTTCCATTGCCCCTAAACAAAACAAGACAGCAGTAGATTGACAAGGGTATTACTGTGACTTACGTTTGTCTCGTTGGGTAAATCTATTTGCGATGAGAATTATAATAACAT
This sequence comes from Brachyopa scutellaris, assembly GCA_949775065.1. Lineage (NCBI taxonomy): Eukaryota > Metazoa > Arthropoda > Insecta > Diptera > Syrphidae > Brachyopa > Brachyopa scutellaris. Next base: position 25,392,301 of record OX459112.1, read on the forward strand.
AAATTACTGAAAGATTTTGTCCAAATCGTATCCTGTAAGTATAAAAAAAATGATGCAACTGTATCCAACAGTCCCGAGCTATGTGTAAACATCACGCGGATGGGGTGTGAGCTCCACTTCATTTGAAAGAATGTAAATTAGTATAACAAGTCTATGTTCGATAAAATTCAAGCTCATCGCATATATTATACTCATCGAATCCACTCCATTGCTCCTGAGAGTTTATTGCTACACACTTCATCAGTATAAATAATTTTGAAAAAAACATATGAATAAAGTTATTATGGAAAAACATTATTTCAACGTAACATTCACAAATGAGGTGTCTAAAAAAAATAATGCCTTTGAGCAATGACGAAATGCACTCTGATTTTATAAATATAAACAATTTGTTCACACTTAATCTTAATATTTATCAGGATCTCTATCACGAAAAGTAGCTCTTATTTTTTTCGAATAAGATGCCACTATGACACTAGAGGGTAGAGGCCAGTAGGTAGCCATTTTATTCGTAAATAGGTTGTAGGTTTTCTACATGCAAGATTGTTAATAATTTTTATAAATTAAAAATCCAAATCACTGCTCTAGAAAAACCTCCTTCTTTTGACACCTCACTTGTTAAGATTGGTTGAGTTGGAGAGCCGCAAATGGTAATAATGATTGCAGCATTATGCAAAGCATTATGATCATTTTAGAGCGCGCACATCTACTCACACACACACTATTGCAACGATACCCACTGCTGCCCGACTGCTGGCAGTGGTCACCACTGAAAGAAAATTGTGGGCGATGCTTTAAATAATTGTTTTGAACATTGCTCAGCTTCAGGACAACGCAGGAGGATGTTTTATATCTCAAATGAATCAGGGACAAATTTACTAATTTCATCTATTTTTTTGTTTTTCAATCCGATAAGCCTCAATAATGGCTTGTATAAATATAATTTTCCCTCCCAATATGCAGTATTTTCACTATTTTCTGAAAACCATGCCATTTTCCGGGATAACAAGTAATAAATAAAAGTTGTCCCTGACATAAGCAATCCATATGTCCAAATTTCATCGCGCTGCTATGAAATTTAAGTTCCAAATTTCGTAACCGTTCGGAATTCCGTCCCCGAAAACGCAGAATTACTCCCCCGAAATCACGGAATTACTCCACTAGAAATTTTTCTAACGCGCGCTTAGATGTTTACACATCAAAAAGAAACCTTGCCATAATCGTATAAGTTCTACTAAGTGTAAATAAAACTTGCTGCAAATTGTATGCAAAGGCAAAAAAACACTGATAGCAATACTAAACGGATATTTTGGACACCATCCATTCAGCAAAGTCTAAAACCATTATACCGACAAATATTTCACAAACGTCATACACAAATATGTTTCCCGGTCCCCATTGGTGAGGATAGCGATAATTCAGTGACTAAGAGAGAGGAATGAAACTCCTTAATCCAGCCATGTGCATTCTGTTGCATAAAAGAAAATATAACTCTGGAAGGATCAATAAAAGGAGTTTGGGAAACAAAACACAACCATGCTTTTGGCCTAAAAAAGTGTTTTTTTCGTAATAATTATACGAAAGGCACCAAATTACCAAAGTTTACTTCAATTCGAATTAGATATATTCCTATATGTGTACACAAATGTACATATATACAATATGTATATGTACATATATTGTTTTGCCGGCTTAGACCGGCGTTTTTCACAATCTACTTGAAAGCACCATGGTGGAGTGGTAAGTGCGTTGGACTACTACGCAATACTGCCCGGGTTCAATTCCAGCCCGGGTCCAACACTTAAAAGATTATTCACGGTGCCATCTCCTTCGAATGTCTAACAAGCAATCAAAGAGTATCGTTTGTCAATTAGCATCTCAACTCGCCGCTCGGAGTCGGCAAAAAACTGTGCAAAAATTTAACACGAGTTAAATATATTGCTTTTCAATAATAAGAAAAGAAAGCACTTAATTTGGACTTTTTAGTGTTCCGTCCGTACCAAAGCGGAACACTAATGGAATCAGTTCGGTGTCTGTCTGTCTGTCTGTCTGTCTGTCACAGGCCTTTTTTTCGATAATATTCTTTATTGACTTTTAAGTTCGCCGTCCAAGCATCGCTGCAACTTATCGCTCTTAGAATAATCGAATTACTTGTCGTCGCGTTGACATTGACGAGGTGCCTATATCCCGCTTTTCCGCTGATGTTGCATTTTCATCGCTTCCGTTCGATATGGAGCGATGACCACTGTTGAACTCTGAAATGGCTGATTCATGGTTGGCGTTGCTGGTCATCTGGGTTGTCGCAGATGTTGCATATGTAACTCAATCACACACAAATGGTTGCGAGAAGCAGACCCAGGTTCACCCCGAGCTGTAGCGCTACCTAAATATAAGTAAGGGCGAGTTCGTAAACGCAAGACTTGCAAAGCAAAATATCTGCAAAGCAAATGTTGCAAAGTAGTTGCAACGTCAAAAGCATATATTTGCCTTATGCAAAATCAAATGTAGTGCGAAGCGAGCAACATTTATTTGATAGTTGCGTAGATGCTCTTGCTTTGGCGTAGACTACTACATTTTCGAACACTCTGCTTTGCATATTTTGCGCAACATATGCGTTTAAGAATTCGCCCTTAGTCTTCTGCTGCAAAAAAGTGAAAAAACTTATCAAGGAAAAGGATGAACTGAAGTACATATGTATGTATGTATTTGTTTGTTGTTTTAAGAACAAAAAATAATTCCCACGGAGATAAACGAAAGTATGGTAGGTTCATATGGACGTACATATGTACTTATTATTTAAGAACGTAAGAAAATTTAATATTTATGTACATACATATACATATATGTTAAATGGGAAAGGGAATAATACTACTTTTGTGGGAAATAAGAACTTAATTTTGAACTAAATAAATATTAATATTTATATATATATATATACTTAACCCTAGAAGCATAATCTACGTCAATTTGACGTGTGCTCTCGGAATTATTAGATAGTTGTCACGCTTTAGCCGATACGTAGATCGGGATGTACCTTGAAGAATTCTCATTTGTCGCTCAGAGCTTGCATGGATTAATGTTTCATTGAGGTAAGCCACGTTAAAATTGAGATATAGCTATGGTTTACGTCGCGAAGACGTTTGTTCCAGCTGCATATAATTTTTTTTTTTGTTATTTTATTAAAAATATATACATATGTATACCTTAAACCTAAATTTAAAGTAAAAAATGTGTTAAAGTACAAACTTATTATTTTTTGAAGTCCGAAGAAAATACTTTGTTTTTTTGGTGATCTTAAATGATATTTTAGTTTGCTTTGTTATATAAAAAATAAATAAAAGTTCAATAAAAAATAAATATGTTTCATTTATAAATATACTAGTGGTTACCCGGTGTGCTTCGCTACACCCATTGAAAACAGTGTTTATGTCATAAATGTAATGAAATTTTTTCGAGTGACTTTTTGTGAATAGTAATTACTCTGGTGGAGAATTAAATGCCGACAACTCTATTTGGATTTAAGAAAACTGTTCGAACAATAATATCCTTAAAACTCAAAACTTATTATCCGATTGAGCTGAAACTTAGACAATATATTTGTTATGAAGCGAGAAGTGCACTTAAATTAAAAGTTAGCTGTTAGCTGTCACCATGCATTGCTGTAGTAATAATTTTGAGATTTTGGTTTTCATGACCATCTATCGGGAAACTTGAAAACTTTTGATTTGCAAATATTTCTCACTTCTTAACAAATATATTCTGTAAGTTTCAGCTCAATCGGATGGTTTTGAATTTTTGGTGTTCCAGCGCCATCTATGGAAAAATTTGAGAACTTTTTATGTACGAACATTTCTCAATTCATTACTAATCTACTGTGTAAGTTTCAGCTCGATCGTACGGTGAATTTAAAAATATTTGAGTTCCAGTGCCATCTAGCGGAAAACTTGATTTTTTTTTGATGCACGAACACTTCAAACATCAGAACAAGTATAAAGTGTAAGTTTCAGCTCAATCGGATGGTTAGTTTATGAGTTCTGAGGTATCAAACGAACAGCTCATTTTTATATATAAAGATAAATTTATCTTACAGTTATTTTAGACATTCATATTTATAAACCAAATACGCAATCCCCTCACATACGCGAGGGATACGTTCCGAAAAACCACCGCGTATGTCGAATTCGGGTATGTTGAAACTAGAAAATGTATGAAAATATGTATGTTCTACATACGAGTATGTATGTACATATAGAGATGGGTTCCAAGACAAGCAATTTTTTGAATGTTTGTTTGGAAGCTTGTGATGATCAATTTGATGAAAACATCTTAATTATGTTGCCATTGCGACTTCTATTTTCAAAAATTACCTGGTCAAAGATATAAGAGCGAACGCGAGTTTTTTATGAATCGCGTAAAAGCACCGTGTATGTTGAGGGAATATCGGAAAAACTGAATCGCGTATAAGCGAAATCGCGTATAAGCGAAATCGCGTATAAGCGAAATCGCGTATGCTAAGACCGCGTATGTGGGCGGTTCAGTGTAGTTAATATAGCCGATTATAAAGTAGACGTAAATTTGGCGTATGATTATCCTTAACGTACATAAAAATATGATTATGTTTCTAGGGTTAATAAATATTTAAATATTCATGTTAATGCGTACAGTAGTATGATTGCTTAGAATTTCAAAGGGGTATCCTTCTGTAAAACTTGCTTGCATCCCGCTACGATTCTTTCTCTGCCACTGAGATCAAGCGCCGGTATAATTTATTAATCAAATGTTTTGACCGTTTCTCTAGAATATTTTCATTATATGATAAAAATTCCGATGACGTTATGACTGTGTACTTTACAGAAAAAAAAAAATTCAAAACATTACATCCTGACATAGATACACAGATCTACATACAAATTTCACTACTGAGTAGAAACAATAAAAAAATATTGACAAATTGCTCATAAAATTCAGAGACGCCTTTGGCGACATGCAACTCCTTTCAAGGATGAATAAACATGCTCAACCAGTCTATCAACAAAAATAAAAAACAAAAAACCAAATAAAAAGTCCCCGATGTCAACTAAGAAGACTGACTCAACGATGCCATTGAACTTGTTAAAAAAAAACTTGGCAATGCATCATCGAGTATCAAATTTGAGATCAAACTTCCCAATCATTCGCTTTCAAAATTTCTCATCTTTCAAGATTTCCTTTCGACAGAGGAATTTGGTTCCATAACAAAGATAATCACCAGACATGTCCAAGTACTCTTCATACGGATTAAGTAAACGAAAAGGAAGAGGTGCAAATAACACTTGCGATAATAATAATGATTAGGGCCTTTCCATCTCAAGTGAATTGAGAAAGAAAGCATGTTGCTGAGAATAGAAGGGTGGAAAAAATAATGCTTTCGGTTTATTTTTTTTTCAAAAATCGATTCGATTTATGGATATTTTGCGTTATTGGACAGCGCATGAATCAAATCTGGTTATGGAAATCTTTTCAAAAGATAAGTCCATTGCTGACAACTGCCATTTGATCAAAGTCTAGCGTAGTTCAAACTCTGCCTGAAGTCCCAATTAAGCCAGCACGTCTCATGCTTCATGTATTCCGCAAAATACAGGGTAGGCCATTTAAAGTGCATTTGTTTTAAAAAAAAAAATTAGAAAAAAACAATTTTTTGTTGTTCATTTGGATAATCATTTATTTGAGTTTAAGGAGATTTGTTCCAGCTACATTTTGAAAATGATATCGCGCAAATGGCGACCTTTAGTCTTTAGGCTTGTTTGCGTATACCTTGGACTTCAAATAACCGCACAGATAAAAGTCTGGTGGCGTTAAATCGGATGATCTGGGTGGCCAGTCAAAATCGTCAATTTTCGCTAAAAGTCACGCTGGGAACAATGTTCGCAATAAATTGATTGTTTGTTTAGCTGTGTGGAATGTAGCGCCGTCTTTTTGAAGCCATTTTCACGAACAAGGGGCATCACAAAATCCGTTATCATGGCTCGAATAACACTCGCTATTGATGTTTACGGTAGCTCCATCGTCTTCGAAAAAATACTGCCCGATGATCGTCTTGTTCGTTGTCTGAGTGCGTTGCTGGCATTACTAAGACTACCGGAGCTAAGACTTTTGCGTATAAACGCCTTGTAGTGTTACTAGCTGATGTATCCGCTTCGCTGCGCATACAAACATATTCTCTTTGTATGTAGATACATAATGTGTATTTGTAATAAATTGTCTACTGGAAGGAGACTTCCAGCTAAATGCTACACTTGTCCTTGTACCTTAAAAGTTGGCATAAATATTTGCTTCACAATAAGCTTAGCACCAAATGACTGAATGAGTTGCTTGGATAAAGGGATTTTCCATAGACTATTAAAGAAAAAAGTGGCTCAGGTGGGTTAGCAATTTCTTCCAATCTAACTTTTCCGCTTTCTTAAATATTACAGGTACAGCACATTATAACCGCCAAAACGTTAAAACATAATACATACATTTATCTGTATCTATTCCAAGCCGTGCATCTAATTATTATCATACAACAAATTGCAACAAGATTTATTCAGTTATTGGATTAGAGTTGATCGAACAATTACAATACATATACGTTAGCACGAAGCAATCCCAATCACTTTCTACTCGCATCTATCGCATACACGCATACCCGCTGCCGCTGATGCGTTGACGGTGGCAATGGTCTCCACTGATCGTTGTCGCGAAAGCATACAAACAATATTTCTTTATGTTATTACTTTTCTCACAGAAAATGTACAAAGAAGATATATATATCAAAATCTTTGTTGTGAAATAATTTAAACAAATATGTAAATTTTATTTTAATACGTTATTTAAGAACCAATATAGAGCGAGATGAATGCCCAACAGTCGATCTTTCAGCGCTGCCTAAACTTATAGGTTTAGGGTTGTCACTTGTCAGATGCTTCCACTTTAAATGGCCTGCCCTGTACATTGAAATTTCCCTGAAATTTACTGAGTATTTTACTAAATAACTTAAGACTTCCACTGAAACAGGCCTGCTTTGGCCATCTACATCTCTGGAGACATCACAAAAACATGATAAGTCCATTTCTGATCATCTGATAAAAATTGCAACTGAAAAATTGCGATTCGATCATTATCTTAAGAGTGAATGTTGATAATTCGGTAAAAACAAAATTGTATTACAATTTAAAAAAAAAAACATCTAAATATTATTAAAGCCTTTCTGATGGTTTTGAATGGGAGAACTTTAAACTAGAAAGTGCAATTTTTGAAAAAAGCCCTGATTCCCATAGTTTCCTGAGCAGATACACTCTTGGCCTAAAATTCGCAAATTCTTCAATTTTTGTCTGAAGTTTAAATTGTATTATTACTAAGTGGAAGTGGATGTTATTGCTACCGACTACAGTAAGGCGTTTGATAAATCTGTACTATTTTCCTCAAACAAAGCCCTCAGTTTTCCACCATTTTTCATTTCATGGCTGTGATCTTACCTAAAGAAACTTTAGCTCCAAAATTACCTTTATTCATTCTATACATGGTGCGACAAAAACTTTTTAGAACTAACCGCTCAGAACCTATTACTTTCGTAACGAGCCTGTTCCCTCATTTTTTTTCCATACGCGATATTGGTATTGTTTGTGACATGGAGCTTAACTTGCGCTCTCACATTGATCAAATAATACACGGGGCCAATTCTTCTCTCTGTTCCATAAAATGCTGGTCCAAAGAATTCTCGAACTCTTACGTTACAAAATCTCTTTACATAACCTTTGTCCGACCCCTCCTTGAACACGCCTGCCAAGTTTGGTTACCATTTCACGTCACTCACTTCCTTAGAATCGAAGCTGTGCAGCACAGGTTTATCCGTTTTGCCTTCTGCGATCTCCCTTGGGCCGACAACTTAATCTTACCACCGTACGAAGATCGGCTGTCATCATTATATTTAAATCGCTAGCGCAAGAGCTTGTGATTCCTCCTGAGGGTTTATTCCTGCACCGATTTCAATTATTCTTACACTGATCGAAAGCTCATCACCAACACTTTTGAAAAAACCCATACGAGTAAAGTTATTACGAAAAAAATATCATTACCTATATCTACGGGTATAGGGTTTCTACATGCGAGATTCCTCGCACCAGTCCACTAGTAATTGATTAAATTGCTAGCTTTGTGCTCTTCGTGCACCAACTTATAATAGGCACAATCGATTTCGGCACACTACTAGAAATGATTTCCCTTTACACCAACCCACATAACCTTAGGTCTATACCGCTCTTTCGTATTCCTCACCACCGCACCAACTACGGCCATTTCGAACCAATCTCCAGAATATCACGTTTGGCCAACAACGCACAGAACACCCTTGACTTTAATTCCAGTATAGTCGTTCGGGGCAAGAGTGCGCATTTCGGACTTCGGGCTTGAGTTCTGAAAAATGTACAACTGATAACAAACAGGGTAAGAGTGGGCTGCTTCCATGTTAAATCAGCTCTATAGCCCCACAGATTTGCTTTTGGATTATCAATTTCCTTTCTGTTTGTCTTTTGCAGATACGAGGTATTTTTCTGGAAAACAAAAACAGAAACCTACGACTATTACATGCTCGTTGCATCTTATGAAAAAAGATAATAGCCCAAAAATTGTTATTATCCTAATTTTATTCCAATCAGCGTATAAAAAGTTAAATATTGGGTAAGAAAGCACTGCGCACTCTTTCCCTAGACGGTACTTTTTTTTTCATTGTATAGAAAATCTAAGAACGAATAATATAAACCACTAAAATTTTATCCTAAATCAAACACACGTATACACTGTTTATACTTACATACTACTTATGAGGTATCGAGTTGCCACGCTTTCCTGACACACTTTTAAAAATATACTTTTTATTTAACAAAATCCGGCTTTTTTTTTCTTGTTGTTTTTCTTTGTACTGTCAATTGGAAAATTTTCGAAGTTTTTCTTCAATGGGGGTTAGTGAAGCATACATTTTGTCATCTAGCGATTTCAATTTGAATTCAATTTCAATTTCAATTCAATTTCAATTTCAATTTCAATTTCAATTTCAATTTCAATTCAATTTCAATTTCAATTCAATTTCAATTTCAATTTCAATTTCAATTCAATTTCAATTCAATTTCAATTTCAATTTCAATTTCAATTTATTTGTAATAAAAAGGTATGTACATTAAGACAAGTCTTTTATAGTACTTAGCGTTAACTAACTTAGAATACAGATTCATTGATGTAGCTATATATAATAAAGAGATATGATATGACTTAAATTAAGATAAAACTAAATTAGTTATTAAGATACAAGTAGAGCTCACTTTCAGTGAGAAATAACTTCACATCGAATATGTGCATTTATTTCCCACTAGAGGTGAAGTTATTTCCCATATGAAGTTATTGCCCGTGAAGTTATTTCCCTGCACCTATTGTATCCCCTTCAATCTGGATTTAGACCTAAACATAGCTGTTCTACGGCTTAGAAGATATTAGACGTGACTTTGATACGCTTCTTTGTCTCCTTGATTTCTCAAAGGCTTTTGATAAGGTAAACCATGAAATTCTTTGTTGGAAACTAAAACATCTTTTTGGTTTCAGCGAAACAGCCGTGAAACTCCTACGAAGTTTTCTCTCTGATAGGTCACAAAGAGTTGTTAATAGTGAAAAGATCTCAGAGGTTAAACCTTTAACTCAAGGTGTTCCGCAAGGATCTATCCTAGGACCTATATTGTTCTGCATATTTATAAACGATTTGCCTTCTGTTTGCAGACATGTTTCCATACACTTATATGCTGATGACGTACAACTTCATTTGGCCCAGCCCATGAGTAGTATGGTTGAACTCGTCACCAGTTTGAATGAAGATTTGTCTCAACTCCATTCTTGGTCGATGATGAATGGATTGCTGCTAAGCCAATTTCAAACAAGATATTCGACCTCAATCTTGTACCAGACGTATGGCTATCAGAGTGCAAATTAAAGCTTGTAGAATCTGTTACCTCTCTTGGCTTTATCATAGATCGCAACTTGTCTGGATATAATCACACCAACGTTGACACGGATGTCTTCGAAAGGTCTGGTAACTGCTGACTTTACCCCCACTGAAACTAGACGGAAACTTATAAGAACGTTAGTCGTTCCTATTATTACTTATGTTGAAGTTATCTATGGTGGTCTTGACTCCTTGTCTCAGCAGAAACTGCAAGTAGCCTTTAACGATGCAGTACCTTATATATACGGCCTTCGTAGATATGATCACATTTCAGAACATTCTAGGAGGTTACTGGGCTGCACTCTGAAACAATATATCGATGCCAGAAATTGCCTATTTCTTTATAATATCATCAAAAGTAAATCTCCTACATATCTTTTCAACAAGCTGCATTTCGGCCGTTCATTAAGGACCTTAAACCTAACTCTACCCTGCTTCAATTACCTTAACTCCTCTCGCGTGTTTTTCGTTCATGCCATTGGATTGGATTATGGAACTCACTTCCCTTGAATATCAGGGGTATCTCAAACGCTGTGAGCTTTAAAGACGCAATCTTTTCACACTTCTCTTCTGCAATATAACCCTTAATTTCTATTCTTTACCATTTCACAATATTCTTATTTATTATTCAGTTTTTTTTCTTCTTAATGAATGAGCATTGAGCCAAAGCAGAAATACTTGAGCCGAATTACCCAATTGAGTAGCAAAACGCTGCTCCTGACCTACAGTATATCCTTCCTTAGAAATTCTCTCTGCACCTCTACGTCCCAAGTATTATTTTAAGTCTACCTCTCTTCTTCACGACTTCTTTCCTTATAAATTAGTTTACATTTGTAAATGTTAGTCTATGTTTCTAAGTTTAAAGTATCTTAGTTTGTTTAAGTTTTTTTGTTTGCTTGCTTGCTTGTATTAAGCTAAATAAATAAATAAACAAAATTTTTTACTGGTATGATCATAATCTGGAGGTAAATTAGAATAAAGAAAATATTTACTACATATGTGGGTAGAAGTAGACAGAGGATCCAAATTTTTACCCCGAACTGTAACGTCGTCGTCGAAGCAAAAATACTTACGAATATTTTTAGTGTTTACACAATTTCTTTAAAAAAAAATTGACTTTGACCGAAAGTACTTTAGTCACTCGACCTGGTGACAGCATTTCGAGTTTAAAAATACTTCACCGTCAACAATTACTTCGCGCCAAGCAGCTAAATTCCGGGCAATCTTGTTTCAGTATTGTAGAAGCACTTTTGTCTGCCTCCTAGACACCGTCAACCGGTCTAATATAATATTTCCAAAATAAGAAATTAATCATAACATATTTCGAATAAAACCAAAATGTGAAAAAATCCCACAGTTTAGATAAAAATATTTAAATACGCTCATTTACTCGCACATCATTCGACACTTATTACCACAAGATACGAAATCACAAATTCTTTGTAAAGTCTGACTAACTGGTCACGATGAAATCCCCTGAGAATAAAACGAGATACATGAAAACGGTTTGTACTAATTGAGTAGTTGATCATAAACACGATATATACCCAAGGAGTTAACATTTGAAACATCTCAAACGTAAATCGGCGTCGAAGCAGCGCGCGCCTCAAGCACAAATAAGCTAATTTCTACGTGTTTTTATATTTACAAAAAAAAAGCAAAAAAAAAAAAAACTTGTTATGCTTATGAATAAAATTTATACAAGTTGCTGTTATTTTTAGCACAATCTACGAGTATATGAAAAACGTGTTGCTTCCTCTTGTAAATAAAGATTACAGTGGAATACCCATCAGTGTTACTCACTCGACAGTGCAAGTCGCCAGTCTGAACGTGCAAAGTGGTAAACAAGTTTCCAATCGAACTGTTTGCCGATGCTATTTTCAAAACTCTAGCTCATTCTCAGTCTCAAGCAGAGTCTCGCACATTAAAGTTCAATTACGAAGCCAGTGTTTCTTGTTCCGCTTTTGGTATTTTATTCATATTTTGTTAACAATGAAGTTGGCAGAAAGTCGTAAATACAAGTTGACGGTCGTGTTGTTGGTCGTTTCAGTATTAGTTGTTCAAATCGACGCACGTGAGTGTTTAACCACATACCATGAAAATATTTAAATAATATTTTAATTTTTTAATTATTTTGTTTTTATTTTTGTAGAAAGTGCATGTACAACACTACGTTCTGAGCCGGGAGTATGTGTGCCGATATTGACTTGTGAAACTATAACACAGCTGATCAACTTATCGCGAGTACCTCTACCACCTTCGATTGTTGAACTCGTGCAGCGGGCTCACTGTGGTACATTCAACGATGTAGTAAGTTACCAAGAAGTTCCACCGTAAAGGGATTTGGTCAGTTTGACTTTTAAATTCTAGCACCATGTATGCTGCGAACCAAATCGTGTCACTGGTGGAGGATCATCGACAGCGACATCACAAGACACGAATGCCGTTGGCTCTACGGTGAGAATACGTCCGAGTGATACGGAAACAGATGAAGACACTCAGTCTGGTATGCGCATTCTGGAAGTGTTAAAGTGTGGCAAAAGTGATGCTGACCGAGTTGCCAATGGAGTGGATGCCAATCTATCAGAATACCCATGGATGGCGTTATTAGTGTACTCTGACCGATTGGATCGAACACTAGACTGTGGTGGATCGTTGATCACCGATCAATATGTCCTAACGGCCGCTCATTGTATTCGCACAAGTAAAAAATTGTAAGACAGCATTTATTTTGCCCCTCAAGTTTTTGAAAATTCAAGTTTTTATTTAAAACAGAGTTAGTGTTCGTTTGGGTGAACACGACACTACACAAACAGAAGATTGCATAGGCAATGGCAGAGCACGAAAGTGTGCCCCACCTATACAGGAAATAGACGTTGAAGAAGCAATATATCATAAAGACTATAGTGCAAGCAAGTTTTCCAACGACATTGGACTCATTCGCCTGGTTAGCAAGGCAACCTTCCGCAGTAAGTGTATAAATTAATTCTTTTTTTGTTTATTTATTTTTTTTGTTTTTAATATTTTCCTATTTACTTCTAGGTAACGTACAGCCAATCTGTCTGCCAATAACACCAGCATCAAAAGCGGTTAATTTGGAACGAATGATAATTGCAGGATGGGGTCGAATCGAAAATGGCGTGAAAGCTAATATTCTACAGAAGGCAGTGGTACCAGTACGGGATAACGATTATTGCCAAAAAGTACATGCACTCATCCGAATCACTGACGGACAATTGTGCGCTGGAGGTGAAAACGAGATTGATACGTGCAAGGGCGATTCTGGTGGACCGATATTTTACACTGGACGTTATCGCAGAGGTGCACGATATATCCAGTATGGCGTTGTTTCAGCTGGTAGCTCCCTTTGTGGTGCCAATTATCCAGGCGTTTACGTGAGGGTGACTTCATATCTACCCTGGATAGCTGCTAACCTTAAGGCTTAAAAGTTAAAATTATAGAAAATAAACAAAAGTCATAACTTATAATAATTAAATGTATTTAGATATTAGTATTTTATAATGAAACTAATAAAATGGTTGAGCTAATGATCAACATATTTTTTCTTTTTTTTTTTGCGTTTTGTAGCTCGACCAGAGTACCATTGAATGAGCGAAGAGGGCACTGTGTCACGATGTGGTTTATGGTTTGTTGCCATTCTCCGCACTCGCAGCCGTTCGATGTAGGAGCACCCCATCGTGTTTTGTTCTTATACGATTGAGTCTGGACCATCAGAAGGTTGGCGTTCATTTGATTACTCCAGATATTAAACGCATGGATGTGTTAAGTTGGCTGTCGATTTGATTGGTATGGACGCTCTTAAGGTATTGTTACTGGTGCACAATGTCCGTTAGCATTATAAAACAACCCAAGAGTAGCTGGCTGTACTGTACGAATATTCTTAGATGAGGCTTACCAGGTGATTGAGGCTAATTTGTGAGGTAGATTATTTCTGGTTTTCAGTTCGCCAGAAGTTGCTCTTAGATACTGCGGTCTTTTATTGAAGGGTAAAAGAGCGCCAATGAATTCTATTTCTAACTCCTTGTTAGCTCATTTTTTATTATCAAGAAACATACTGATTCAGTTTTGCTCAACGTTGGTGTTTATCTTCAGTTTTTGAAGTAGTGACTTAGAATTTGTATTCGTATCAGTGTTACCGTTGTGCGAATAAAGTCGCATTTTGGGACTTTTTTGACTCTCACATGACCTCACATGTCCTGAAACTTTGATATGCCTTTTTTTAAAATACCCCAAATTTGCGACTTTTCACAAAAATATGAAGACTTTTTATATTTTGTTTTTAGAGACTTTTTTTGTCGAAAAGCATTTATTTTTATTTATATTTCTTAAACATATCTATTTTACTAATATTACTTGATCATAACTACTAGTATTTCCTTTTTTTGTCTTATATTCAAAAAAAACATAAAAAAAAATGTCCAAATTCCATCCCGCCTTTTTTGTCATAAAAGTTAACAGTTTTATAAGCTTGATAGTGCAAAAGAAGAGCCTGTTTCTGAGCTTAGGGTTAGTAAATTAAGTGTCTTAAGGATTATTCTGGTTAATAAAACATTAAATTTAAGGTAATTATTGTTTAAAATTAATAAAAATATTTCCTTTATAGTTTTATTAATGGTGCTAATAATGGGTAAGAAACATTTACAGCTTTCCTAATGTTGGCAGCGTGCCAATCATTGGTGGTAGTGCCAATTACCCGGTTATTGGCACTGTGCCAATATTGGGTTATAATGCCAGTAACTGGCATAAATTCCACTGTCCATCATTGGTAAATTAAAAATAGGCTTTTTGCTGTACCTCTTCTCATTTTTTAATCGTCAATTTTCAACTATTATTGCGATGAATTTTGATAAGTAAAATCTAGGAGGACGACATACACTCGCACAATGTGTTGAAAAAGTGAAAATGCAAACGGTGAAAATATCGCGGAGTCGTTTCATAAAGTTTTTGGTCATCTTCAAGTGCCTTCTTTCACAGCTACAGTGAATTTAGTAAATAAATTTAGACGTCTCTGAGAGTTTAGAGCTGTGAAGACTCAAACTCGTAATCGTCCGGGAAGGTCGCCACCGTAGCTGAGAGTGTGTATTGTATTGTATTGTATTGTATTTAGAAGGGGGTTATCCCATAGAGACAACAAGCACGTAGACCTGTAGGCCCATTGTACTTTGGTGAAGCACGACCCCATTCGCTGAGTTAGCGATTTGTTGCTAAGCTATGCATCGATCTAAATCTGCCCGTCGCTTTCGCAAAGTGAAGCAATAGGGCAAGATTGAGCTCTAGTAGATCAATGTCCCGTAGGACGTAGTTGCTTAGAGTGGCCTTTCTGATCCGAGCAAAGGCCGGACACCCACTAATGAAGTGCTCAGCCATCTTGTCTTCTTCCAGGCACATCTCGCAAAGGCCCGAGCTTCTGATTTCAATTTTTTTCAGGTGCTCGTTTAAGGGAGTGAACCCAGGGTCCAGTCCTGTGAGGATTTTGAGGTCATTTCTACTAAAGTGTAACAGAAACTTAGTTCTGTTTGCCCTGGGCGCGACTACTAACATTTTGGCCTATCGGCATGACCTAAGCTCGTGCCAATGGTTATAGTGTTGTAGTAGCAGCAGTTCAAGAAGCTTGTTTTTAGCATAAACTGAACTGCAGCCAACAGCAGGCTAAGGACCGATAAAAGGGGTCGCTGATCCAGCTCTAGCTAGAGCATCAGCTTTATCGTTTCCCGGGATATCAGAAGGTCCTGGGACCCAGACTAGTGTGATCTTATTACATCGCCCAAGTTGGTTCAGTTTTTTGACAGCTTCCACAACAATTTTGGAGTTGATCAACGCTGCTGAAGAGGCTTTAATAGCTGCTTGGCGATCAGAGCAGATGTAGATGAACTTGCCTTTCCATGAGTAGATACCTGCTCCAGAGAGCAGCTGAGAGTGTGACTGACGATCACAGGAATTGGGCCTATCCACAACCATATTGCACCGCATTTTGCAAAAAGGTCTTAGCCTACATGCTTATAAGGTCCAGTTGACACAAGAATTGAAGCCAGAAGACCACGCGCATCGCCGTACTTTCGCTATTGATTTAAAATGGCACCTATTGTTGGATGACTCTATGCAAGTTAAATATGTTAATTTTAAATTATATTATTTGTTTTATAATTTGGTATGCCCAAATAACTAAAATGCGGTAATAATATGCTAAAATATCTGTGTGTCAATGATTGGAACATAGAGGGCCATTGACTGGAAAGCAGTGCCAGTAATTGGTGAATATTTACTTTTCTGTTATTTTCTTGTTTTTTGTTTATGATTTAAAAGAAATTTTATGTTTTTTTTATTTTTTATTGTTTAAAATCCATAAGCAAATGTAAATAAATTATATTGAAACTTTTGGGGAGTTTCATTTATTTTATAAATTGAAGTAAAACCGTGAGTTTGCTTAAGGTGCCAATAATTGGGTGATTTACCCTATGTATGTTATGCTAGTATTTCAAACTTCGAAGTAGGTACTCAACGAAACCCTAGAATGGTCAGCGTGATAACGCAGATAAATATAAAAATAATTCTGCAGATATTTTAATTATTATACTAACGTAGAGAATTTCCTAATCTGCCAGTAGTCAGAACACCAGCTATTTATTTCTTTGATAAAAATTTCAAATTGTAGGAGAGTAATATCAAAACTATTTCATCAGCAAGTGTGAGATTTTCGGGAGCAAAACAATTTTATCATTTTCAGTGTGTGAAAAAACAAAAGAATTTCAGAGTTTCTAGAATGCGAAATTTGTTGTATTTCAAATCTTAAAAAACATGTTTTTATATGATCCTAAGCACATATGTATGTAGGTAAAAACCTACATAGGTATAAATAAATTTCGACCGTTGTTGTTTATCAATCATTACAATAAAATCATTTAATTCACTGCAAATAAACTGAGATATGTATAGTGACAGCGTAATTAAGCGTGGCGGGTATTTTGAAAACAAAAAAGCATGATTATTAATAGTACATTTTAAGCTCCACATGATGCCGCTGGAAACCAAATGCACAGAGCAGCAATCATTGGAAATTAAAAAAATTGTATCGTATGTACGAGGACATAATATGTATGTACCTGTGCCGCTTTTATATGGAGGCAGGTGAGGTACGTGCCTCAGGGCCCACGGTCCAAGGGGGCCTACTGAGCCCTTACGTAAACAAAATTTAAAATAAGTCAAATAAAATAAAAACAAATTAAAAATCAATGTCATAAAATCGGTATTGAGAAAAATTTGTATAATTAGCTTTCTTTCACAAAATCACATTAAATAGGAGTCATTCGGTGCTTGAGTTCGACAAATGTTTTGATTAGTTTGTATATTCAAATCTAAGTTCATACTTTCAATTGACAGTAGGGCCAGTGAACTCAAACGCTCTTGATGTATTGAATTTCGCAAATAATTTTTGATATTAAGTACATATGTATTTTAATATGGAAAAAGTGCGCTCACCATAAACATAATACATATGTGAAAACACAAATGTATTCGGGTAAAATTTACAAAAATAGGCAAATATCGCTATCAGGGAAAATGGGAGTTCAGATTTGTTAAGATCCTTTCGGTGAATTAACGCAATATTCTTACATGCGTTTTCGATTTTAACACTTTCCATTGAATTTAGATCTATGTAACAAGAAAGAGAAGTTTTCATCCAGTTTGCATTAAATATCGTGGCGTTTGTGCATTGAACTGTATTTCCATGTGGCGTGTTGGTAAAATGTGTTCAATATTTTGAAATTAATTCAATGAAGATATGATCATATTCTAATTTTAACTTTTCAAGATACAAAATTAACAATTTGAAAAACTTAATGACAACAGAAAGCGTTATGTCTGGTTTCTGTAATGTAACGTTAACTCTGTTTAGCTAACGGAGTATTTCTTTTCAAAGAAAAAGCATTAAATTTTTAAGGAATCGAGAAATTTTTTTAATAAATCCAGTTGCCCTTGATTTGCTTTCGTTATCTTGTGTACCTTGTACACAAGGTACCTTGTACCTCTAATACATTCACAAACCCAGAATGCAATGCGCTAATGGCTTCTTTTTTGGCTAATCATCTCGTTCTAGTAGCTCTTTGAAGCATAATTTCATCCTTCTCGGGATACTGGGAGCTCAGTTCGTTTCAATGTTTCAATGGGCAAAAATAAGAGCTGCACGCCACAGATGCGTTGGGCCATTGCAAAGATTAGAAATATCGAGAAGTTATCTTTTTTATAAATCGGGAAAAGGCTGAATTGAAACAATGGTCTTTAATGCAGTAAGCTACAATGAGAAATATCAAACTAAGGAAAAGGTAGCAAGACGCAAAAGACCGCGTAAGACTAATGAGCCTGACGATTGAAGAATCGTTCGAGTTGCTAAAAAAAATCCATTTATGTATGAGTTCTAAACAAATGCAAAATTAAGTTTTTGGTGAGGATTCAAATGCCCTTTCAGCACGCTCCATACGGGAACGATTAAATGAAAGTCAACTTTTTGAAAGGGCGATAAGAAAAATTCCATTGCTTTCACTAAAAAGTCGAAAAGCGAGGTAAGCTTTTGATAAAAAACATAAGGACTGGACGATTTCTGAATGTGAACAAATATTATGGAGCAATGAAACAAATATTAATAGAGTGCCGTTAGCTGATAAGAGATATGTCTGGCGCCCAAAAAATGAGGCATTTAATCCGAAATGCACGACGTCGGTAACTCTTAGACATGGAGGAGGAGGTGTGATGCTATGGGGCTAATGTCCCATTGGTATGATAAGAATTCTGTCGATGTTTTAGAGTGGCCATCATGCAGTCCAAAATTGGCAAGCATAACATGTGACATTTGAACGAATTATTTGAAGTCGCAAAAAAATACAATAATATTTTTTGCTACCATCGTTCTTAATTAGTTCGAACCGAAATAATGTAAATTAGAAAGAGAAAAGACAAAGGCACTTTTTTGGAACATCTCAAAAGTGTTGCTGCGTTATGGACTTGTGATATGTGCTAACAGTTAACAAGTGTCAAACAACGATTGCGTTCAGTATACATACGTAGTGACTGCGTGGTGAAAGCATACGACATACGTATACATACAGTTAAAAAAAAATGTAAGGGGCCTACAAAAAAATATTGCCTCAGGGCCTACCGAAACCTTAAAGCGGCACTGGCTATGTACATATATGCTATGAGCACGTCACGTATATACAGATAACGCGCAGTCAACAAACAAGCAGCAGATCATCACGATGGGATGTTCACGCAATCAATTTTACACGTTATCAGGCTGGACCTGGTAATCAATAGATAATCAAATCGTCAAATATACTATTCATTCTTATCTATCATATTTGTATGTACATACAATACAATATATGTATGTATACTATACCTATATATATATTGTTTATCTCGTCGATTTTGTCGATTCAAATCAGAATATTATTATTATGTATTACTACATATGTATTACAATTTGATTTTTATGTAAGTAAATTACATTGGAAAATAAATAAATGAAAGAAGCGCCAGCTGCGAGGGCTTTCGGCCCAAGAAATCAGAACATATGTTTTAGCTTATAACTAAAAAATTAAAAGATCTGCATCCATCGATGAGAACGTTAACTTAGATTCGAATAGCTTTTAGTCAAGAATATACGAGTATCTACTGGACGACAGCCGATTTTTCAGGACGAACTTTCATCTTAACATAATGAAGTTTTTTGTGGGAAACCTTCAAGTGAAACTCTCTTTTAAACTATATGCGTCCCAAGTTATGACACCTACATACATGCATATACATAATATGTAGTTAAATATGTATGTATAGGTGTGAATTGATTGTAACAGAAGGGAAATAAAAATATGTAATTGAAAAATGGACTACTTATGCAGTATAGAAAATAGAAATACATACTGAACAGTACCCCGCCAAAAACTTAGAAACACTGCCATGGTTTAAATCTTTTTTTTGCAAAATATGGTTTAATACAAAATAATAAACCACAACCTTGTGATATATTTACTTTTCCATTTTCTTCCGGAAGCGTTCCCCCACAAATTTTAAATAACAAATCAGAGAAAAGTTGTGCGTTCGGATGTGCCTCGTGGCACTACTGATAACGTTTGCCTAAAGTCTTGGCAAAATAGCACTGTAAACCAAACATCCCAGATGACTTCCATATAGCAAATACATATGTGCATACATATATGAACCAAAACTAACTCTTAAAACAACAGAAGTTCACTTTGGGTAGAATATTTGTTTTTGATCGTTTTTTTTTTTTAGTTCATTAATAATATTTATAAACTGAAAATGCAATTCACTGCTCTAGAAAATTCTCTTTCTTTTGACACCTCATTTGTTAAGATTGGTTGAGTGTGAGAGCCGCAAATGGTGATAATGATTGTAGCACATTGAAGTACAAAGCATATGATCATGTTAGAGCGCGAGTTATGATTCCGAATATTAAATGATTAACAAACAATGTCTTTTTTATAAATGAATGGTTTTATTGATTTATTATATATTAAATACATTTATTATGAACAAATAAGACGATAAGCAACCAAGACGACACGTGACGATCTACACTCACTAATAGTAATTACCAACTAACTCTGGCCACTCGTTTTACATAGAACACAATCAAAAACAACAAATGTGGACAGTTAGACAAAGCAGTAACAAAGTGCAAGACATCAACACTTGATGCTGCTGGTGAAGTAGGTTCATATGTACAAGCCTAGGTACATAGCTGCAGCATGTAACTCGCGCACATATACTCACACACACGCTATTGCAACGATACCCACTGCTGCACGACTGCTGGCGGTGGTCTCCGCTGAAGGAAAATTGTGGGCGATGTTTTGAATAATTGTTTTGAACATTGCTCAGCTTCAGGATAACTTCAGCGACAGATTTACTAATTTCACCTATTTTTTTGATTTTCAATCCGATAAGCCATTATTGAGTTAGGGCTGTATAATGATAATATTCCTCTCCGATATACAGTTATTTTGACTATTATGTAAAAACCAGTAGCCTGAGAAAAAAAAGACATAGCTTGTGATCATCCCGAGTACTCAAGAAGCAAAAAAAGTTTCATTGAAATCTGGCCAGCGGTTTTCACGCCATTAGGTAACCAACAAAAAACCTCTACAGTTTTATAATATTTATAGATGGCGCTCTTTGCCAAACTTAAAAAACCTTTAAATATTATAAATTCAAGAAATGCTAACATTCTTCATTGGGCCGGCAATTTCCCAGACTTAAACTCTATCGAAATTCGTTGGGCTAACTTAAAATCAAATGTTTATTCTCGAAGGAATTCAATGCTGAAAGAAAATAATGAGGATGTGTTGAAAGATTGACAGCGGCATCAAAGATGTCATGAAAGCATGAATTGCGAGTATGCCTAACAGAGTTCACCGTGTCTTCAAAAAAACAAAGGAAATTTAACAAAATAAAGTTTACTTACATTTACTAATTACAAAACAAATTAAAAAACCACATAAAAGATCTAAAAAAAAAACATTGTTTTGATGTGGAAATTATACATATAAGAGTTAAGACAACATTCAAATTGTAGCATTTCAATCGTATTTCTAATTTTTTGGCGGGGTACTGTACATACAACATACATACAGCCAATTCCACTTGAATAAAACACACTACTTACTTACTTACTTACTTACTTATACTTACACACTACTACACTGGCCAAAATTTGATTGAAAAAGGAGTGTAGATATAATATAATGGAAACTGAAACTACGTTTACCGGCCGTCGATCAAACGATTTAATTTTAAGGTTTAAAATTTGTTACCTTACCACAAAGAGGTTGTGGGTTTTATTTCCACTCAGGACTTGCATACTTAGGGGCAGTTCGGCAGTTCAATAGAAAAATAGACCAGAATTGAGTCCTAATGCTTCGACAGACTAGAAGGGACTCAAAAAAAAGGTGTGTTGTGTCAATCAGAATACCACCTAAAAAAGGTGTTTTTTTTTTATTATGAAGAAGTAAACAAAAAATTTATCACAATAGCTCAACCATTAATTTAATAACTGTAACGTTGTAACATTGTAATTGTAATTGCAATTGTAACATTTAAGGAGTTAGGTTAGCAGCTATCCAAGGTAGATACGAGGTCACATTCAAGAAAAAGCTTGGATAATCGGAAATACAAAAGGCGTGGCCACCCAAAATAACGCCATACTGTATATATCGTGCACCTCTGCCATAACGGTTAGGATAAAATAGCGGTCCACCGGAATCGCCGTTACACGAATTACTCGTATTTCCACCTCCAGCGCACAACTGTTCATTTTGCATAAATTCTTTGGTTCGATATAATTGTTGACAATAATTGTTATCCCTGAGCGGTAACAGTGCCTTCTGTAGAACATTAGCTTTCACTCCATTTTCCATTCCACCCCATCCTGCGATTATGATTCTCAAGAAAGCAATCGCTCTTGATTGTGGTGTTATAGGCAGACAGATTGGCTTTACGTTCTCTTTCAATAGAAGTAAATATAAAAATATTAAATAAAAAACAAACATGTGACATGAATAAGTCTAATAAGGCTCTATTTCACTCCCAACAATATTTAACTCTCTCGTAAGTGTGGACCATCAGAATACCACAGACTGCTGTGCAGTTGCGCATTAAAACCGTATTAGTGGGCATTATCTTGAAATTAATTTATTTTCAAATAAACTAATATTTTAAACTGTAAACCTGTTGAATACGATCAGAATTATCGATTGAGACAATAACTTTGTTTTTAAGTTGCAATTGCAACACGCAACTATGTATATCTTTTGTTTGTTGTTATGCTCATAGTATAAGAGCCATTTTATAGACGTATTCACGTCCAAAACTATTACTTTTTGCATTCAATTGTACACTTACCGCAGAAGGTTGCTTTGCTAACCAGGCGAATGAGTCCAATGTCGTTGGAAAACTTGGTTGGACTATTACGATTATAGTCTTTATGATATATTGCTTCTTCAACGTCTATTTCCTGTATAGGTGGGGCACACTTTCGTGCTCTGCCATTGCCTATGCAATCTTCTGTTTGTGTAGTGTCGTGTTCACCCAAACGAACACTAACTCTGTTTTAAATAAAAACTTGAATTTTCAAAAACTTAAGGGGCAAAATAAATAGTGTCTTACAATGTCTTATTTGCGCGAATACAGTGAGCGGCCGTTAGGACATATTGATCGGTGATCAACGATCCACCACAGTTTAGGGTTCGATTTACTCCGTCAGAGTACACTAATAACGCCATCCATGGGTATTCTGATAGATTGGCATCCACTCCATTGGCAACTCGGTCAGCATCACTTTTGCCACACTTTAACACTTCCAGAATGCGCATACCAGACTGAGTGTCTTCATCTGTTTCCGTATTACTCGGACGTATTCTCACCGTAGAGCCAACGGCATTCGTGTCTTGTGATGTCGCTGTCGATGATCCTCCACCAGTGACACTATTTGGTTCGCAGCATACATGGTGCTAGAATTGAAAAGTCAAATTCAGCAAACCCCTTTACAGTGGAACTTCTTGGTAACTTACTACATCGTTGAAGGTACCACAGTGAGCCTGCTGCACGAGTTCAACAATCGAAGGCGGTAGAGGCGATAAGTTGATCAGCTGTACTATAGTTTCACAAGTCAATGCTGGAACACACACCCCTGGCTCGAAATTTGGAGTTGTACATGCAGTTTCTACCAAAAAAAATTAAGATTTTAAAGTACTCAAATTTTTGCAAGTTTTGAGCCTTACGTGCATCGACATCCACCACTACTGCCACTGCAATCAGAAAGATGATTGCAAGCTTAAATTCACCATATCCCATCAACATTTTTAAAAATCAAGACAAAAAACGGGACGAACAGTGGCACGGCTATTAGACTTCAGCATACAAGGCTTTAAATAAGACTGAGAACTGAATGTGCGACCGTCTTTAAAGAAATACTGTTTCTTTTTTTTTCCTTGACTCGTTGCTGGTTAAAAATATGTTTGTAATTCGGCCTTTATCTTTAAAAACAGTCATCCATGATACATAGCAAGTTTGACAAAACAAAAACTTGCTGTTCTCGGTATTCTCTGTTTCGATAACACTCTTTTTTTCTCATTTGTTTGACGTATATACATACAAATAAGTGGTAGTTCGACTATCGCATCGGTGATGATGACGTTCGCGAGTTTTGCGTCATTGAATACGGCTTACAATGACTCGAAAAAACGCCTATCTAATCCAGCTTCTCCTACGGGTCTTCGAGCACGAAAAAAACCTTCGACTGTATCGACATTTCCTGTCTGTTCTGTGCTGTCCGGGCAATTTAGATGGAATGTCACTATGCCATGAACGATCAAACTAAATAAAATAAAAAGGATACATAAAGCTTGTGTCTTGTATTTTTGCCAAAATTTTGCAGGTGCGTCCGACGATCAAGTGAAATAATAGTCATATAGTCATATTGTCTTGACATGATTGAGTACAGAGAGGGCAAAAGTACCGTTAGGTGCATTTCACCAAGCCTGAATTAAATATTACTTTGCTCAGTACTATTAATATAACCAATCTCTTTCCTAAATTCGAATTGTTTGTTGATTCTAGCAAATTAAAAAAAAGAATTAATAATTAAAGACTTTGAAAGTATTTTGGGAAATTTCTCCTCACGGCATAAGGCAATTCGGATAAATATGAGTAGGTATTGGGGCGGTTTAGCCTGGGGACCATTTTTATTACGATTCCGTTAAACAGCCATTTTAATTCGTCAATTTTGGGTGAAATCAGTGATTTTGAAATTTTTAATTACCCCGGTTTTTTTTTTGTTTGCATTAAGCGTGGGCGAGGGAGAGGGAAGATATGCGACGGAGAGGGGGGAGGAGAGGGGGGGTACACTCTAAGTACTCTCTGATACACACTAAGTACACACTAAGTACACTAAGTACACACTAAGTACTCTCTGATACACACTAAGTACACACTAAGTACACACTAAGTACACTAAGTACACACTAAGTACACATCAATTACATTCCATGACACTAATTGCTCCGAATTGCCAGATTTCAGCAAAAAAATGTAACCCTATATCTTCTTGATGACGTCACTTCCTGGCTCCCTGTGCCAGAATCGGCAATTAAAAACAAAAATGTAACCCGACACATTCATAATGTAAACAAACAACAACCGTCTTCCCTCCTCCCCCCCCCCTCTCCCTCGCCCACGCTTAGTGTTAACAAAAAAAAACCGGGGTTATTAAAAACCGGAAGCGGCAAACATCAAACACATTCCATGACACTTTAATGGGCAATTAAAAATGTTCTCACGCTTATGTAAACAAAAATGTAACCCGATACCCCTCATAATGTAAACAACCAACAGCCTTCTTCTCGCTCCCCCTCTCCATCGCCCACGCTTATGTATAGCTATCTCGCTCACTCTCATACAAATATCTTCCCTCTCGCTCTGGCTCAGAATTCCCATGCTCAAGTATCCTAGTACCTACTAATATGTTTTGATTTGTGAATAGTTTGAGCTTCATGTACTTCTACATCGATTTTGGACACAAAAATATGGCTTAAACAAACGCTTATAAGTCTTACTCAGATAATCGATTAGTTATATATATATATTTTTTTTATAATCTACACACGCAAAAGGGGATATGAATACCCTTATAATGTTTACACACAACGCTAGCACACGAAGAACAAGAACGAGAGACAGACAGATCGACGTAATGATAGGAAACGCAGATATTAGGTTTCAACTAACTCTATGGGTGGTGTCCAGGAGGAGAGTTTTGTATATTATTGAAAGTTTTGCGCTTGCATATGATTCACAGAAGTTTTTTCCAGATGTTTTCAATTATTGTTTGTGTGATCGATTACTTCAGCCATACCACCATTCCCTACTGCCAATGTTAAGCATTTGCAGTAGGTTTTGTCATTAACTTCTGAAACTGATCAACTTATTTTTATTTCGTGAGAAATAATTGTTTCGGCGACATGTGGATATGAACCGTGAACCTTCAGCTTGACAAGCGACGACGACGACCACTACGCCACAAGTCACCCACTTGGATGCCTTGCCTGCGGAGAGAACGGCACTTACCACTTAGTCTTTCGCCCGGTTCCTGAAAGTCTGAAAATTAATTTTCGAAAAGTAGCTTACATTTAAAGTAGTTAACATTTAAAGATTTGTCCACACATGAGTTTGCATGTTGATTGAATTGCAGTATGCATAGATAAATAGTTTATTATCATATTATATTATTGTATAAGCTTTTTATTTTTTTATCTTACTCTTTATTATTTTATTTTTTATCTGAATAATACTACCGGAGTTTATCATCATGTCTTAGATTATTGCCAATATTCGCAGTCGATGCTGCAAGGTGGCCATTTATTTATTTAAAATAATGTTACTGGATTGTAAATTAAGGGTTAGTGTGTGTTATTATTTGAATAAAAGGGGCGTTCAACCTTTCGTTGAGTGTGAGTGTAATTGATCATAGGGCATACGTGTACAACTGGCAAATACAAGTATCCCCAGACATTTAGTAATCTGAAACCCTAACACGAGTCCTACCTATTGAGTGAGCAACTCATCAAAAGATACAATAATGTCATAATAACCCAGAGAATTGGGAGCTATCTCAACAATTAACGTACATGCTTGAATCAGTAATTGGGGTTATGAAAAATAGTATTGTTGCGAATTACTTTAACCCTGAACGAGCATTGCATCACCGATTGCCTGAACAACATTGGAATAATAGCAGAGTGACGTCTCTCTGACAGCTGTCATAGGAACGTGTTCCTTCTTCCTTCTTTTTGGTTTCATCTAGCTAGCGAGAGGTTTGGTAAAATAAATTGTACGAATTCTAATCGAAATAAATAAACGAAATCTTAACAAATTTTGTAACATTGGTGTCAGAAGTGGGATTCGGTTAAAGTTACAATTATAACCATGGACGAATTTAAGAGCCAGTTGGACACCATCCTAGCTACAATGACTCAGTTGAACCAGACGGTTGAGAAGCAGTCCAAGGATCTCGAATCGCTCCGCAATATGCAAAAACAGACGGCAGAGGAACTTCGAACAATGGGTGCTGCTACTTTTGCTGAAAAGGTGATGGAAAGCTCAACTCCTCGGAATATACATCAGGAACCTTCACCGATGGGTGCACTTACTCCTGTCAAAATCGCCGAAGAGCCTCAAAGACCTATAACCGAGAGTAATATTCCACAGCCAGAGGTTCCGATAAAGTTAAAACCTCAACAATTCGATGGATTGAATTCAAGCTGGGAGAGCTATAAAATTCAGTTCAATATGGTGGCCTCATCTAACGAATGGACAGATCGACAAAAGGCACGTGTTTTGGGTTCCATGCTACGAGGAGATGCCGTAGCCGTACTTGCCAATCTAAGCGAAACCGATCGTGAAAACTACTCTGTTCTGATAGAAGCATTGGACCTAAGATTTCTCGGTCAGGTGAAACAGATCTCCCATGCGCAGTTGCGTGCAAGGGTACAGCGGCCGAAAGAGGAACTGGCTGCTTTTGCTACTGATGTGGAGCGTTTGTCTCGTACTGTATTTAGGGAGTGTCCCCGTGAGGCACAGGAAAAAATAGCCACGATGCAGTTTATCGACGGAATTTCGGACAGGTACGTTCAAGACATGGTGAGAATTGCAGAACCCACAACACTTTCAGTTGCCTTGACAAAGGCCATTTCGTTGGAAGCCGCTCGCATGAGCACACTATCAATCCACACCACACGTGCGGCAGAAGTATGCGCCGATACACCCAGAAGATCACAGTGGAACAAACGGAAATGGAGACCTCAGAGGGACGAACACCCGAAAGTTAAATTTGATGAGGTTGAGCAACTCCACAATTCTTCGGGAAACGAGTAGGTGTCAGTGGTAAAGGGCAACCACTGGCAGTAAATCCAAGCCCAACTTTTTATTTCAATGCTTACAGCAGCGATCGTCCTGGTGGATTTAAAGTTTCGGCTATCGTTGGCGGAATTAAATGTGATCTTTTGATCGATACAGGATCTTCCATAACGCTCGTGCACCGCAGACTTGTTCCAGATAATATTCGTTTGCAACCAAGCAATGTAAAAATAAACACACTTAGTGGAGAGACGGATATAATTGGTGAGTGGAATACGTACATTCGAGCGGATAAGCTTTATCGTCGTCTTACGGTAATGGTGGTAGATTTTCGTCTCCCAGGTAATGGCCATGGAATCATTGGAACTGATTTTCTGGTCCCCTTGAAATGTAAAATTTATTTCGCAACTAATGTTCTTCTTGCAGGAAGATGTAAAGTTGCACTTATTCCGGAACGCTGTACGTTTACCACTGCCATAGGGAAAGTTATTAACCCAATTCCCGAGACACATATTGTTGGACAACTATCCACCACGACGGATGTGACTGTACCCTCCTATCATGAGCGCTTTATTTATGCTGTAGCCAGCATTTCTCTATCAGGAGAAGTCCTAATTGAACCGTCCTACGATTGGTTGCCGGATGGAATTCTGGTCGCAAAATCACTAAGCAACCTAGTAGATGGTGGAGCGTTCGTGCGTGTGGCGAATATTTCGGATTTTCCAGTGACGGTTCCTAAGAAAACCAAGCTGGCTGCCGTCGAACAATTCTCTGGAAGTATAGGAACAAGTATAGCGGAAGATCGTCGCGTTGATGCCCCTGACCTGCCTAATTATTTACATGACCTGTACAAATCATCGTGTCTAAACCTAAGTGAACAGGAAAGAAAAGATCTGAGGCTACTTTTATTGGATTTCAAGGATGTCTTCTCAAAGTCTAACAGTGACATAGGTCGAACTCCTCTCACAAAGCACCGAATTAACGTGGGCGATTCGAAACCTTTAAAGCAGCCCCCACGCCGACTTCCATTGGCGAAACAAGAGGAGTGTCGGCGCATTATAAGAGAAATGTTAGAAAGTGATATAATTGAGCCATCCGAAAGCCCATGGGCATCACCCATAGTACTCGTCCAAAAAAAGAATGGTAGTACGAGGTTTTGCGTCGATTACCGACGGCTAAACAATGTGACGATTAAGGACTCCTTCCCATTGCCTAGAATCGACGACACAATTGATGCCGTAACCGGATCCAGCTGGTTTAGTACCCTAGATTGTCAGTCGGGGTATTGGCAAGTAGAAATGGAGCCACAAGACAAAGAAAAGACCGCGTTTGTCACGAGGGATGGCCTTTGGAATTTTAAGGTTATGAGTTTTGGACTCACAAATGCTCCAGCGACGTTCGAACGTCTCATGTCACGACTACTTCAGGGTTTGCCTCTAAGCGTTGCCTTGGTGTACCTCGACGATGTCCTTGTACATGCAAAGAGCTTCAGGGAAATGATGCGAAATCTACGAATAGTTTTGCAGCGATTTAAAGACGCCAACTTGAAGATTTCTCCGGCCAAATGTAAACTTTTTCAAAAGGAAGTTCCATTTTTGGGACACATCATATCTGCTGAAGGGGTACGACCAAATCCGAGTAAGACCGAAGCCATACGGAACTGGCCACCACCAAAGGACTTAAAGGAGTTACGCAGTTTCGTGGGAGTCTGCACTTATTACCGACAGTTCGTGCCAAACTTTGCACAAGTGGCACGTCCTCTACATCGCTTGACGGAGAAAAATACCCCTTTTAAATGGAGTGAAGAAGCTAATGATGCTTTCGAGAAGCTGAAGATAAGTTTGACTACGCCACCTTTATTGTCCTATCCTAACCCAAATGAAGAGTTCATTTTGGACACCGATGCCAGCAACGAAGGAATAGGAAGCGTACTCTCCCAGATACAGAACGGTGTTGAAGTCGTGGTCGCTTACTTTAGCAAGTCTTTAAGCAAAGCTGAGCGTAACTATTGTACCACCAGAAAGGAGCTACTTGCTGTTCTGAAAGCTATGGAACATTTTCACACTTATTTATTCGGCCGCAAGTTTCTAGTTCGCACCGACCATGCCGCACTCAATTGGTTAATTAACTTCAAGAATCCGGAGGGACAGCTTGCTCGCTGGATAGAACGACTGCAGCAGTACGATTTCGTAGTGCAACATCGTGCTGGGCGTATGCATTCAAACGCTGATGCCCTGTCAAGACGTCCTTGTGGTGAAGATGGCTGTAATCACTGCGATGGAAAAGATTTAAAATCTCATATGGAGCAGGTAAATGTTTTGACTCCTACTAATTGTGATATTAGTCTTCCAGATTTAATAGAACGTCAGAAAACCGACAACGTCACACAGCAAATTAGATCGTGGGTAATCGCGCGCAAGCGACCAGAATGGCCAGATGTTTCAGGTGGTTCGAGCGAGCTCAAAGCTTACTGGGCACAATTCGCGGCTCTTGAAATAGTAAACGACGTCTTATGCAAACGGTGGGTTCCACTTACAGTACAGAAGAACACTCAATGGTTGCCAATTATTCCTACTTCGATGCGAGCTGACGTACTTAGCATGTTCCATAACTCCGTGTGGGCTGGTCATTTCGGAGTTAACAAGACTTTTGACAAACTCAGACGACGATGTTACTGGGTTGGTGCGAGAACGGATGTTGCGGATTACTGCGCTGAGTGCGATATATGTGCTGCGAGAAAGGGACCTAAGGCTAGAACTAGGGCGCAGTTAAAACTGTATCTCTCTGGCGAACCGTTTCAGCGTGTAGCAATCGACATTTTGGGACCTTTACCGACAACAACAAATGGCAACAAATATGTTCTAGTCTTCATGGACTATTTCTCCAAATGGGCTGAATTGCTTCCCTTACCGGATCAAACGGCAGATACGGTAGCAAGGGCGCTGGTTTCGCAAGTGTTTTGTCGTTTTGGAGTTCCGCGTGAATTACATTCTGATCAAGGACGCAACTTCGAGTCTGATGTATTCAAAAGCGTAATGAATCTTCTTGGAATTCACAAAACTCGAACAACACCGTTGCATCCTCAATCCGACGGACTTGCGGAAAGAATTAACAAGACGGTGCTGGATTTCTTAGCCAAATTTATCGATGAGCGTCAAACAAATTGGGACGAATTATTACCTCTCTTTGCTATGGCCTATAGAGCGGCCTCTCAAGAGTCCATCAAGGAGTGTCCCTACAAAATGGTTTTTGGACGGGATATGCGGCTTCCCCCTGATTTGCTATTCGGTTTGGTTCCGGAAACTGATACCTCCGTCGTTGGTTATGCAAAAGACCTCAAGGAAAGACTCAACGAAATACACGAGAAGGCTCGGGCCGAAATGATAAAAGCTGCTTATCGAATGAAGAATAGGTACGACTTATCATCAAATAGTCAACGCTTTCAAGAAAGTAATTTGGTATGGTTTCATAATCCTAAGCGAAAAGTTGGAAGATCCCCCAAACTGCAGTCCGATTGGGAAGGACCTTACAGGATTATGGCCGTGCTGACAGACGTCACCTTTAAGATTCAACGCACTCCGAGGACGAAGCCGAAGATTGTGCACATTGACAGGCTGTCTATCTATCGGGGTAAAGATACGACGACGTGGATTCGAGCTAATATCCAAGAAACCGGGACGGTATCTGTCTAAGTTGGGGAGAATGTTGCGAATTACTTTAACCCTGAACGAGCATTGCATCACCGATTGCCTGAACAACATTGGAATAATAGCAGAGTGACGTCTCTCTGACAGCTGTCATAGGAACGTGTTCCTTCTTCCTTCTTTTTGGTTTCATCTAGCTAGCGAGAGGTTTGGTAAAATAAATTGTACGAATTCTAATCGAAATAAATAAACGAAATCTTAACAAATTTTGTAACAGTATTTTCTTTTTTATGTTGAGTCTATTTTACTAGAGTTTAGGCCTTGTCCTCGATCAGTCACCATATTGTTCTTGGGGAAATCCTGACTCTAGACTAAAAGTTATAAAAAGACTTGTCCGCCCACCACAGCGTTTTCTAAGTAGGTACCTTTGAACTCTGAGATCCGAAGTTGCTTAAATAATGTCTAAGTTCGATTAATGGCGACCAAAGGCGACGAGCTTTTTACTTTTCGTTGACAAAAAATGAATTGAAAAACCATTTCAAAGTTCTCGGAAACAATCAACAACAGCGCGCGACAGAAAAACGAAGTAGCTTCAGTTTTGTCGCACTTTAGGCGAGTAACTTGTCGCTAGGTTGGCGTCAATTTCGCTTCGAATAGACCCTGCAGCTATTTATTACAGTGGTCGCCTTTCATAATTTCGTTTTATATTGCAAAGATTTCATTCGATCAACACTAGCAATGTAAACAAATTCTTATCGTTATAGGTATTTCAAATACAATTTCGGTTTTTACAGATTCCGTTACGAAATTTAATTCAATTCTAAGACATGTAGCTTTTGCGAAAATAGCTTATTAGTAAAATTGTTTATAGGTGACCGCTTGAATCCTTATCTCTTTGTAATTCTATTTTTAGTGTTGACAGATTCCACTTACTGCATTCCCGGAAACATTTATTGAAATTAAATTCAATACTGCCACAGTCAGTTTATTTATGTACATATTACTTTTAATCAGGCAGACTGAATGGTATTATTTCGCTATTAAAATGAATTATCTATGGTTAATAACATTTACAGTAAATGTCGCGCTAATCCGAATCACTAATTATTGCAATGCGGTCTTTTTCTTGTTTATTTGTTTAATAATTGAAGCGTTTTTGTCATATTGTAATGTATCTTATAATTGTGTACCTTGAAAATATTTGAAGGTTGTGAACCCCGAAAACGGATTTACAGAGCAACAGCGAATTTAGGATTAAGGTGTTACGTTGAAGTTGTGTTGCTCCCTATTAA
Source organism: Brachyopa scutellaris (assembly GCA_949775065.1). Taxonomy (NCBI): domain Eukaryota; kingdom Metazoa; phylum Arthropoda; class Insecta; order Diptera; family Syrphidae; genus Brachyopa; species Brachyopa scutellaris. The sequence continues at coordinate 25,425,192 of OX459112.1, forward strand.
AAACTACTGGTTATTTTTTTGTATGTTTCATTCTTGAAAAAAGTTGTTCACATATGTATGTATCTATATGTACGTGCTTTTAAACAATGATGACATGAATAACGCATGACTGTGCAGTGCGGGATATGATTGATAAAAGTCCAACAAAAGAAACGTTATCAAAGTTCTCTTTAAGTTGGATGTCAGATTGCAACATTTGGAAATTTGCTGACAGCATAACTATATGACCGTAAATGAGTCGCAAAATAAAAAAATTCTGATTATTTGTCCGAAAATCCTGAAATTTATTTTCGAATTCTTTATCAAATCGAAAATTAAGTAAGCCCGCATATTTTGCCCCATTTTTAGTTTTCCGTACCCATCTGGTAATACGGAACCATTGTAAGTTCGCTCTAACTCTGAAATGTCTGTTACCATAAATAACATCAAGAACGGTTTTAGCTAGGAACTTGAATTTTTACACAGTTATACATTATGATGGTACACATATTTGAGACAACTTATCACTCAAAAACACTGTGAAACAACAATACAAAATTTGAATTTCTGTAAAATATATTATGTGGGACATCATTTGAAAGGCCTTGACGAAAGATATTTTTCTCAATTTTATCCGTTAGAAACTTTGGGAGTTATTGCCAAAAATGTGTGAAAAAATAGCATCCCTGCCCCTCCTCCCCCTATCGCCGTAACTACTGAAGTCAAAAATGTGGAAAAATCATGGTTTGTAGATATTTGGCTAAATATTTAACGAAAACTATGTATTAGGGTGTGTCATTTAGTATGGCAAAAAAAAAAGTTGCATTGGGATGCTAGGTGTCAGAATATGTGAAAAAGGTTCCAAGTTTAATGTACTTTTGGCTCCCTCAAATTTGCTGAAGTTTCGCAAAAAACGGTTTTCAGTGCTATGTTCGCCCATTGCTCGAATATGGTTTAGTGTTAATTTTTGTTAAACAAATTACTTAAAATTAATTAACATAATGTTAACTTGGAAATAAAATTAAAAAACATCTTTATTACATATTTTTATATTCAACGGGTTAGCTCGCCTTGCTTCGCCCCCCGCCACTGTTAAGGCAAAACAAATTGTATTGTATGGAGATGAGTGCCGAATTATTTTTCCGAATTTACCCACTCTTAGTGAATATCTATGTTATTATAGGAATGTATGTACTGTCCAAATTTCAGCCCTTTAGGTCCAGCGGTTTGGCCTGTGCGTTGTCCGTCAGTCAGTCAGTGAATTGTTTTTTATATTATATAGAGCTGTTGCCCGCCCGGCGTTCGCCGTACACTTTTTTAAAATTTGAATTTGCTTATACAATCATATTTATCGTAGTAGGCCGGTCACAAAACATAACCCTACTTCTTCAATTTCTTCGAAACTTCAAGGTCATTGTTGGAGCCAAAAGTACTTTCCAAAATGAGAACTATAGATGCAGTAATTAATTTTAATCGTGAATGCAACTTTTGAGAACTATTAGACATGAAAATTCTAAAGTTGAAAAATATGAGACCCTACTACGAGGGCGGTCAGATAAGTACCTAGCCTACAAAAGAAAAACAAACATTTTGGAAAAGTGGCGATTTATTTCTCAACATAGTCTCCTTTTAGCTCGATACACTTGATCCAGCGATGCTCCAACTTCTTTAACCCATAAAAAAAAAAAGGTTTTCTCGAGATCTGCAAAGAACCTCCTCATACCAAAATGAACTTTTCATACTAAAATTCGCCAACAAGCTGTCACGTGACACGTGGTCAAAACAAAACTACGAGTCCGATTCGGCTGAAATTTTGACAGTAACCGTCTAAGAGAATGTACTAGAGACTAGACGATAGTCAATCTGTCTTGCGATACTGGCACCATCGGGCTGTGAGGCTAAGTACTTATCGGACCACTCACGTATGTATAGCGAATCTCATACAGTACAGTACAGTAGTACAGTACAGTACAGTACAGTACAGTGTACAGTTTTTGAAAAATTCAAGCCCAAAACTTTAAATTTCACAATCGATTTACTCGTAAATTGCTGGACAAGTTGCAAATAAAAAATTAAGTTTAAAAAACTAAGACCCGACTATGGGGAAAACTAACTAAGAAGTAGGAAACAAGATGAAAGACCTAAAATATACTTACACTTGCAGCAAAGTGTAATGTCAATCTAAAACAATTTAATTCTCTTCAAATTTAATGCAAATTTGGCAGTACTTTTGTCTTCCAAACTCTGTGAATTTTTATGTATAGTTCAGTGAAATGAAAAGGTTTCTTAAATTAATGCTTGAAATATTGAAATTCTTGTTACAATAATTCAAAGTAAAATTGTATTATAGATATTTAGTGAAAGTGGCTTCCTTTGAGTCGGTAAAGGCATTTTTTTTAATAATAAAGTTAAAAAAAATTATTTTATTTTTGAAAAAATGTCTGCACTATTATTTTTTTCAAAATACTCCCATTTTTTGACTGCAGTACTACCTTATAATATTTCTCTCCGACTTCAGTGCTTGAAATCGAGAAGCGATATTCTGTTCTCAGAATCGTAAGAAGAGAAATTTGAAATTTATGTGCCAAAGGAACAATTTCAGAATAATTCGTTTTGATTCTGGATACTCCCGGACGTCCAATGGAAAATGACATAAGTTATATCATACGAGGGTCGTTCAATAAGTCCTTAGAAAAAGATAGAAAAACAAATTATTTTCGGAATTTATTTTTTATTTTCCAATATGATCTCCTTTTAGCTCTATACACTTTTCCAAGCGTTTTTCCAACCGTTTTAAGCCGTCCAAAAAGTAGGATTTTGGAAGGTCCTCAAAATAGGCATCTGTTTGGGCGATGGCCTCCTCGTTCGATGTAAACCGTTGTCCGCCGAGCCACTTTTTCAAGTTTGGAAATAAAAAAAAATCACTGGGCGCGTGAAAACGGTGAATGTTGTAATAATTCGAACCTTAGTTCCATAATTTTGGGTATCGAAACTGCGCAGGTATGTACCCGTGCATTGTCGTGATGGAAGTGGATATTTTTCTTTTTCAAATGAGGACGTTTTTTTTTTATTTCTTCGCTCAACTGGTGCAATAACGATGCATAGTATGCTCCTGTTATTGTTAGTCCTTTTTTAAAGTAATCGGTGTAGATGATTCCGCATGCATCCCAAAAAACCGTTGCCATCACCTTGCCGGCCGATTCACGGTCTTCGCCTTTTTTGGAGCCCGTTCACCTTCAAAAACTCACTGCTTTGACTGTTCCTTTGTTTCCGGAGTATAGTAGTGTATCCATGTTTCGTCCACAGTTATGTATCGACGTAGAAATTCGTCAGGATTGTGACGGAAAAGCGCCAAAACAGCCTCAGAGTCGACCACACGATTGCGTTTATTCTCCACTGAGAGCAAACGCGGCACCCATCTTGCCGAAACGCCCAATTTTTCATGCAAAATTGAAAACACTGTACCTTGTGATATGCCTGTGGCCTCAATTATTTCGCGCACTTTGATTCGTCGATCACTTAAAACCATATCGTGGATTTTGTCGATCATTTCGGGGGTAGTCACTTTCACTGGACGTCCCGAACGTTATTCATCTTTTGTAGATGAACAACCACGTTTAAACTCATTTACCCAACTGTAAACAGTTGCAAGCACAGAAGCAGATGTGCCGTGAACTTCATCCAACTCAGCTTTGATCTGTTTCGGTGTTAAACCTTTTAAATATAAGTGTTTAATCACCGCTCGAAACTCACTTTTTTCCATATTTTTTGAATAAACAAAGGTTTGTTGCTTTAAAAGGCAATGAAAATAAAACCATGCGATGGAAACTTTAACGGCTGTCTAGGGAGTAATGATGCTTACTGAAAACAACGTCTTCCCGATACTACGAAAGGAATCTCTTGGATTTTCTAAGGACTTAATGAACGACCCTCGTATGTTAGTTATATAATTTATACATATGTAGCTTTCTTTCCTAAATTTGTCTTAAAATTGAGCTAAGCAATTAATTATAAGATATTATATCTTAATTTGTTTAAGCACCCGATGAAATTAAATAAATAAATAAATAAATAAATGCGAAGGATTCATTGATATGGTTCATAATTTGTTTGCATTCAGAAGTAAGTTGCGGCTCATACATAGTATAGACAAGAGCCCGCAGTCATTTTTGGTTGTGAAACCAAATGACATGCATATTAATCTGCAGTCTCGATGAAAGAGATCTCAAATCCAACCGTCTGGCAGCATATGGTGGCAGCTAAAGAGAGTAACAGTGCATCAAAAATGCACTTTTTTCCGAAAACGGAATAATAGGGGTAACCACTTGAATTTAGTTCTAAATAACAGTATAGAACCCCCTGAGTAGGGATACATAGATCCAAGACGTTTTTCTTGTCGCCATGTCCTTGCCAGACGCTCTCAAAGTTAGGAAAAATTCCCCATTTTGAATAGTTTAGGTAACCACTTAATTTCTGATACAGCATAGCTGAGGACACCCTCAGCACAAATGTAACGGTCAAAGACGTTTTTCTTGTCGCCAAAGCATTGCCAGACGCAATCAAAATATCGAAAAAATACCAATTTGGAATAATTGTGGTAACCACTTAATTTTTTCTGAAAAGCAGAGTAAAGAACCCCCTGAATACAAATATGACAGTCCAAGACGTTTTCAGTGTCGCCAAGTCCTTGCCAGACGCTCTCAAACTATCGAAAACCGTTAAAATGCACTTAGTTTATCTGCCCTCACAAAACATAGGACCAGAACTTGGATAATTGAAGTAACCACACAAAACATTCCCAAAACATAGAATACAACTCCTGGCATACAACTACATAAGTCCAAGACGTTTTCCTTATCGCCAAGTCCTTGCCAGACGCTCTCAAACTATCGAAAACCGTTAAAAATTTATTATGTCATGTTTATTAACTTTTCATTAAAAAAAATGTCCAGTATTATATTCCTCTTCATACTTCTTCATTTTCTGATTCATCAGAGGAATCGAGATAAGAGTCATCTTCTTCGGTTTCAGAAATATTGACATCAGTTTTCAGTACATCATGTATGCTGTCAGGCGCAACTTTTCCCTCAAACCATTGGATTTTAAGCATATTTTGTGATAGTACCCAACCATTTTCCTGCGGTGTAAATGCGAGTTGCTCATTTCTTACTGCATTCTTCCATACGCTGCAAATATAATTTGTTCTGCATATCTGTTGCAGTAAAGTTGATTTATTTGGAGGTAGAAGACTTCCTTCAAAACCTGCAATAAACAACTAAGAATTAAAATAAATACTGATGAATTATATTACCTCTTAGATTGATTATGTCTAAGCGAAGGTAAAATAAAACAAACGTGGGTAGGTCAAAGTTAAAGAAGAAATTTATTTGGAGAACAATTAAATTATATTTATACAAATGCGAACGATATGAAAGTTATTAATCGAATGAAAAAAGCTGAACGAAAATTCAAGAATAAAATTAATAAAAAGTAAAGGCATATTATGTTTAAGCAAATATGCACAGTGTGCTCTCTCAATAATACAAATAGTATACATTCACATTGGAATTTATTTTCAACACCCTTCCTCAATGTGAACCTGTATACAATGTCAATTATAATTTACTTTAATTAATTTAAATTCATTAATTTTACAAAATGACTATGCTTTAGTTTCGACAGATTTTTAGTAAGTACATCTGCTATCATATTATTCGTTGAAACGTATTTCAACTCAACGTCACCACTTTGAACAACCTCTCGAACGAAATGATGTCTGATGTCAATATGCTTTGACCTGGCATGGTAGACAGGATTCTTAGCCAGATTCTGTGCGCTGAGATTGTCACTATATAGTACTGTCGGTGTACCAGATTCACCACAGCCGATCTCAATGATGAGACGCCTAAGATGCAGCGCTTCCTTTGTAGCTGAAGACAAGGCCATGTATTCAGCCTCTGTGCTGCTTAAAGCCACACAATCCTGTTTTTGTGACTTCCATGAAATGGGGCCGCCTGCTAGGAAGAACACGTACCCGGTGTATGATCTGCGATTGCTCACATCGCCACCCCAGTCCGCATCCACGTAGCCTTCAAGCGCCTGACCACATGCACGATAGTTTAACTTTATGTCTATCGTAGCTGCTAGGTAACGCATAACATGCTTCACACCTGTGATATGTTCACTATGCGGGTTGTTGTTTCTTTGTGCCAGCTTCACAACTGAATGGTATATATCTGGCCTTGACGTCAATGCTAACCACATCAACTCACCAATTACAGATTGATATGCTGAAGGATCTTCTGTCACGCAATTTTCATTATCGCATGCCACTTGGAAGCCTGCATCTAATGGCGTTGCTGCAGACCTGCACTCTTCCATGTTGTGACGCTGTAACATATCTTTTATATACAGTGTCTGGTTCATCGTTATATCGCCTATGTCGCCATCACGCTTAATCTGCATGCCCAAAAACATCTCCAATGGACCCTTGTCGACACATTCGAACTTCATTGCAATCATTGACTTGATTTGCATAAGGTCCATCTCGCTCTGGCACGCTATGAGTAAATCATCCACATAAATTAGTACCAGACAAAGATTACCTTTAATGTCTTGCTTATACAGGCATGGTTCATTTTGGCACGGAGTAAACCCAATATCGCATAGCGCTGCGCTCAATTTGGAATTCCACTCTCTTCCTGCTTGCTTCAAGCCGTATATCGCCTTGTTGAGTTTTAACACCTTCTGTGCACATGTGTTGTTTACGTATCCCTCAGGCTGCTTCATGTAAACCACGTCGTTTAACTCGCTATTGAGATATGCCGTGCAGACGTCCATTTGGTGTAGGTGGAGCTTCAACTCAACAGATAGAGCCAAAATTAAGCGTATCGATTCATACCGACACACTGGCGAGAAGGTTTCGGTATAATTAACACCGAACTTCTGCGAACAGCCCTTCGCAACTAAACGCGACTTGTAGCGCTCAACACTGCCACTGCTGTCTCTCTTGATGGTGTAAACCCATTTGCAGCCAATCGCCTGTTGGCCCTTTGGTAGATCTGCCAATGTCCATGTGCCATTTGCCACCAGCGCCTCATATTCTTTGTCCATTGCCGCTTGCCAATATGAAGAGTGTTTACATCTTTTTGCCTCCTTGAAAGTCTGCGGCAACGGAATCTCCTCTGCATGCATCGCGTTTAAGACATTGTATACCTTTTTTGGACGCCCTGGTTTGCCTGTTCGAACCAACTTCGGCCTACCTGGACCGATGTTAACAACCTGCTCCTCGGGCTGGTTCGGCTCATCTGCGCTGGCGTAGTCTTCGCTCTCGGATTCACTGTCGCTGGATCTTCCTTCTTGCTTCACATCATCACCACGTTTCAAGTCAAGCATACCTGGTGGTGAGTTTTCTGCTAGTATGTCAAACATTATCTTGTCGGGCATCTGTACGGCATCGCAAGGTTCATCAAAAAGAACGTCACGTTTTTCAACAATCTGATGTTTTTCTTTGTCGTACAGTCTATAGGCTTTCGATACTAACGAATATCCCACCAGACGGTACTCCTTACCCTTCGCTTGAAATTTGCTGTGACGTGTTTTATCTAAGCCTATGGCCACCGATCCAAATATACGCATATTTCGCACATTGGGCTTCTTGCCGCTCCATGCCTCAAACGGGGTCATACCAACCAAGGCTGTAGTGGGCGATCTGTTTCGTATATAGCACGCTGTCTGCACTGCCTCAGCCCATAAAAACTCTGCCATATTAGAGTGCAAAAGCATACTCCTCGCCATCTCAACAAGAGTGCGATTTACCCTTTCTGCCACGCCATTCTGTTGTGGACTATAAGGGACCGTAAGTTGGCGTACTATACCATGCTGCTGCAAAAAATCATTAAAACGCTTGTTGATATACTCACGTCCGTTGTCGCTGCGTATGGCCTTGATCTTGCACCCGGTCTGGCGCTCTGCCATATTCTTGAACAACACGAATTTCTCAAATACCTCGTCCTTTGCCTTGAGGAAATATGTAAATATGCGCCGAGACATGTCATCGATGAATGTTAAAAAATAAGCCGACCCACCAAGCGATCGCTTCTCAAATGGCCCACATACATCTGTATGTACAAGCTCCAATTGTCGCTTTGATCGATTTTCCGAGGCAGCTGGAAACGGTTGTGTATGAATTTTACTCTTCATGCATGTCCTGCACTGTAAACTCTCAGAGAAATTCACATTTTCTATACCAACCACCATCATATTTTTGGCAAGATTCGTCAAACTGGCATAGTTTAAATGACCAAATCTGTTATGCCACACTGCTGCGCTTGGCTGCGCCACGGCAAAACATGAGTTGCGTTTGCCTTCGAACACAAAAAGCTTATTCTTTTTCTGCGCTTTCAATATCTGCGCACCCTGTTGGCTTATAACGGCATGCTTGTTGTCGAAGAGCACTGTGCAACCCCGCTCGACTGCTCGACTGACCGAAACAAAGTTACCCCTCATCCCAGGAACATACAACACGCTTTCTAGCTTTAATTCGCACAAGTCAGTTTGAAGTATGACGTCGCCTCTACCTTCGGCTCGTATAACTTTGTTGTCAGCCAACACAACGTCTTCTACCTGTGGAACGTAATTCGTAAGGAGGCCACGCACACAACACATATGCATAGTCGCCCCGCTATCTAAGCACCAACTTGAGCTTTGCAGATCGTCCTTGTCAGCAGCTGCACGAACAGTAAAGGATCGTTGCTGATGAGTTTTCGGCGATTCTTCTTTGCCCTTGTTTTTGCACTGATTCTTGTAGTGCCCATGCTTACCGCATTTGAAACACACCATGTCTTTTCTGTCTTTTTTATGTATTTGCTTTGTATTAACATGGAATGCTTGCTGCTCGCTGCTATATGACGGTTTTTCTTTACTCCCTTTGCGCTCCCCTACCTCTAGCAATTTAATCTTTAATATTTCCAGAGAGGGTAAACTGTCGCGCGTTTCCATGGCCATGACAAAATTTTCATATTGCTTTGGCAAACTTGATAATAGTATTATTACCATCAATTCATCGCTTAGCTTAATATCTACTTCTGCAAGTTTGTCAATCGTCGTGCAAAACGTATTGATATAGCTGGACATAACTGCTCCATCTGCCATCTGCAAGCCAAGCAACTTCTTGTATAGCGATACCTTTCTTACTGGCCCGCTTGGTTGATGCACATCTTTGAGCTTCTTCCAGGCACTCGCTGCAGTCTTACTTTGTTTGAGATAGCACAACTGTGATGGTTTCACACTCAAAGTAATTAATGCCAATGCCTTTTGATCGAGTACATCCCAATTCACCGGGTCTTCCAATGGCCGCACTCCATCCATCACCTTCCACACCTCTGCGTGTACCAACACGCTGCGCATTTGTATGCTCCAGATATCATAATTGCGTTCATCTAGCTTCTCAATCTGATATATGGAACTCATGGTGACTGCGTGCAATACCACCTATGTAACTCACGTAATTTAATTTTTTTAAAAAAAAAACTCTTAAAAAACTTGTGACCATCGTCCTGGGCCCATAACCTGATGAATTATATTACCTCTTAGATTGATTATGTCTAAGCGAAGGTAAAATAAAACAAACGTGGGTAGGTCAAAGTTAAAGAAGAAATTTATTTGGAGAACAATTAAATTATATTTATACAAATGCGAACGATATGAAAGTTATTAATCGAATGAAAAAAGCTGAACGAAAATTCAAGAATAAAATTAATAAAAAGTAAAGGCATATTATGTTTAAGCAAATATGCACAGTGTGCTCTCTCAATAATACAAATAGTATACATTCACATTGGAATTTATTTTCAACTTTTTAAAATATAAATTACTTTTTATATTTTTGAAAATCTTCGTTGATGTAGGTTTGCAGGTTTTATAGTATATCTCATACCGGGCTTCATCTACAGACAATGCTCCAGTTTTGTATATAGCACAAACGAAAGTTTCAATTTTTTTTATATCCTCATCGTCAATATTTGTTTTACTCCCAAGCTTAGAAAAAGTTAGTTGTAGGTCCGGTCTGTTTTGAAGAATGCAATAAGGCTTAATTTTCCCTTTTTTGAAAAAGGATGGAGTATAATCACAACCAGTAAAGCTATGAAAGCCAGGTAAAGCAGCACAAAGCATTGGTCTCAAACTTTCAGAAATTGAGTTGACATTTATGTATCTCAGCGAATTTTTGGATAATGTACCAACTTCTATCCATAATTTAATGTCGTTCAGGTATGGTAGATTGTAGAGAGCAATAACAAGAACATCCGTATCTGGAGATTTCACGATAACAGAGGAACCCGCTGGCAAAAATGACAAATGCAACATCATACGAGTGTCTGCCTCTTCTTGAAAACTCTTTAGTTCTGGAACTTCTTCCCGAACAACAATACTATTTTCAGCCTTAAAAAGAAAACATTTTTCTTCATTTGTAACAATAATCTGTTTTTCGCTTATAATAGAACTATACTCTTTTTCATTCCATTCTTCCACAAAGAACTCATTAAGTCTCTTTTTAAATGAGCTGTTTCGTAAACATTTAATAAAATCAACTGGGCGTCTTTGATGTCTTTTCAATATACTATATTCAACTTGTGCTTTTGAAATATTTCGCCTATCCCGCTCAATATCTTTTATCGAAGGCGATATTATTCTATCGAATACTATGTGAATAGTTTTTGCTTTCATAGAGCAGATCTTTTTTAAAACACTTAGAGCAAATTTTTCGAAAGTTAAAGGTAACTCTCCTAAAGTGTGCAACAGAAAGAAACCATCGACAATAATAGCTTCGATCTGATTTGGAAAATCGCTACCTGCAGCTTTCTCTAAGTGTTTGAGGAAAGTTGATTTGTCGGTTTTAACTAGCGATCCATCTAAATGACCGAACGCCTGTGGTATAGGTGTTAGTGGGTATTTGAAGATTTCTTTCATATCCACAGAATTCTGTGCAGCTATAAATAAAATTCTTCCAATAAGATTTCTCTCCATTTTTAACTCCGAGATTTTTACACTGCCGGAATTCTTTGGTGTTTTATATTCAGAAGCAAAGTTTCTAATCTCTGTTCTCGAAATTGATTTTTCGAACCTTTTTGCATCTTTTTGGCACTCGTTTATAAATGTGTCTCTTTTGTAGACTCCACTTTCTCGTATAGTAAGTAAACATTTTTCAGTTTGCTTAGAAACGCATTTCCCTGTACAGATATTAAAAAGGGTATCACCATTAGCGTCATTTGTAAATGGATTATAATATTTTTCAATTTCTTCTTTCACATTTCTAAAGTTTTCTGAAAATCTTCGTATTTCGCCAGGCTTTAAATCACGAGTTACATCATCTTTTCGTGACATTCCCAGAAAAGAGTACAGCGAAGATATATTTGCAGTTCTATCCGTATGTGTTTTCGCCCATTTTTGTCGTGCTGATATCGAATTTGTGAATGATGAAACTCCAGTCAACCTGTTTGCAGCATCTGCATTGATTGTCTGTTCTAATGTTAGGTCAACAGCTGACATTGAAAAATTTTTAGTGGTTCTTTTAATACCAAATCCACATTTTTTTATACATGCAAATAGATCTGGATGGGTATGATTTATATTAGATAAATTATCGACTAGTTTTACGCTCCATCTTGCATAGTTACAGTGGTTTAAGCAGAAAAAATACGCAGCGAGTTGATTTAAGCTGTGACAGCATACATGATGTACTGAAAACTGATGTCAATATTTCTGAAACCGAAGAAGATGACTCTTATTTCGATTCCTCTGATGAATCAGAAAATTAAGAAGTATGAAGAGGAATATAATACTGGACATTTTTTTTAATGAAAAGTTAATAAACATGACATAATAAATTTTTAACGGTTTTCGATAGTTTGAGAGCGTCTGGCAAGGACTTGGCGACAAGGAAAACGTCTTGGACTTATGTAGTTGTATGCCAGGAGTTGTATTCTATGTTTTGGGAATGTTTTGTGTGGTTACTTCAATTATCCAAGTTCTGGTCCTATGTTTTGTGAGGGCAGATAAACTAAGTGCATTTTAACGGTTTTCGATAGTTTGAGAGCGTCTGGCAAGGACTTGGCGACACGGAAAACGTCTTGGACTGTCATATTTGTATTCAGGGGGTTCTTTACTCTGCTTTTCAGAAAAAATTAAGTGGTTACCACAATTATTCCAAATTGGTATTTTTTCGATATTTTGATTGCGTCTGGCAATGCTTTGGCGACAAGAAAAACGTCTTGTACCGTTACATTTGTGCTGAGGGTGTCCTCAGCTATGCTGTATCAGAAATTTGAGTGGTTACCTAAACTATTCAAAATGGGGAATTTTTCTTAACTTTGAGAGCGTCTGGCAAGGATATGGCGACAAGAAAAACGTCTTGGATCTATGTATCCCTACTCAGGGGGTTCTATACTGTTATTTAGAACTAAATTCAAGTGGTTACCCCTATTATTCCGTTTTCGGAAAAAAGTGCATTTTTGATGCACTGTTACTCTCTTAAGCTGCCACCATATGCTGCCAGACGGTTGGATTTGAGATCTCTTTCATCGAGACTGCAGATTAATATGCATGTCATTTGGTTACCTTTCACAACCAAAAATGACTGCGGGCTCTTAGACTAAAAGGTGCTGCCAGATAGACTAAATATATTCAAAGAAAAATTATAAAATATAAGATAAAGTCAAAACCTAAAAGAGTATCGGTTTAAGATTGTTTTAAAGTCCACATGCCAATCATTGGAGGGGTGCCAACAATAGGCTGATTTACCCTACATAGTATGTCTGTGGCCAAAAGGAAAAACAACATAAGTCGACTTCTGTCGAAAAAAAATTTTTTTACACCAACGGATGCGCAATATTAGATTCTATTTGCCATATTTTTTTTCTTATTTTTATCTCAACTGTTTGCTGGGAAGCGCTGCGAAATTACGCCCCAGGAAATAAGGCCCCAGAAAAAAAAATTAAGCCCCAAAATTATACTCGTAGTTTGAATTTTTTTCGGGCCTTATTTCATTATTTATTATTTTTCTAAGAAATAAGAAAAAATACAAACAGCTACATGGTAACGTGAAATAGTGCCCTACGAAATAAGCCCACATGTGGCCTTATTTTTATTTTTAATTTTTTAGTTTTATTTAGTTTTATTAGTTTTATTTTCTTAAATTCTCAAAAACTAAAATTTTATAAGTTTCTTTTCTCAAATTCTCATATAGTAAAATTTTTTATGTTTCTTTTATTATTACCTATGCACTTCATAAAAAATAAAATTTTAAGAAAAGAGACTTATAAAATTTTAGTTTTTGAGAATTTGAGAAAATAAAACTAACAAAATCGCGCGATTTGTATGCATACTGATTACCAGGGTTCGGATTTTGTTGACCAAAAAAAGCCAAAAAAGGCAAAATAATACCGCAGAAAAAGGCAAAAAAAGGCATTTAATAATAAAGGTTTTTATGCATTATTATTAACATTTTAACCCAAAACATTTAGAAGTTCTCTGGTATGTAACAATCGTCTGCGATTATCTCTCAGGAAAGCCTTGAATAAATTAAAGGACCTTACAACATGGGCAGAGCCTAGTGGAGCCAAGATAAGAGATGTCACGTCCTTGACTTCCTTGACCTTGAGTCCGTTGAAAGTCTTTAACACCCCTTCTTCTAAAATAAATAATAAACTGTGCACTAAGATCAAGTGCTCAAATTAAAATATGTACATGTAAACTCTTAAATATGCGGTCTTTCGGGTCAACTAAAAATCTTTTTCCAATTTCACCACAAACTCTGTCTTGGGGCATTTTCGCTTCCAATGACAAGCAACAAAATATTTTGGGAGCAGCACGCATTTATGCACACGCAATATTCAACAGACCAGCACTAAGTGACCAGTATAATAATGTCACAGAATATGAATCTAGAATCTAGATGAAAAGGCGCACAGTTACGAAAAAAATACTTTCCCGATGTCTACGGATTTTTGTCAGATGACAAGAAGAAGCACATGTATATTGAGTTGATACAAATGTGTTTAGTGTTGTATTGGTGTGTAGGGATTTTTTTTATGAGCGCTAGTGAAAACAACGCGTGCCGTTATGTGCATGTTCATACAAGAGAAAAACCTGCTCTCATACGTGTGGACACTGAAATTTCTTTCGTGTGAGCAAGGATAAATCGTATAATTAAGAAGAAAGTGCACAGCTATTTGGACAAATACAGTAGAATCCGCTTAAGACGCTCACGCTTAAGACGCTATCCCGCTTTTAACGCTCTTTTTCTCCGGCCCCTTCATTCATACTAGAATTCGTATGAAAAAAAAATCCGGTTAATACGCTCTATTTCCCGCTTAATACACTCACACAGCGACACAATACACTTCGCCAAAATTCGTATTTTCTTGTTTTTTGGATGTTTTTCCCACGGTCACCGCTTCTCTTATAGGTTTTTTTTTTGTTTTTCGCAAACAAACCATATAAGACGTGTCTTTTTTGTGGTCGTTACTTCTGTCATCGTTCGGCTCCATTTACTACATATAATCATCATGTAAAGAAATTTAGCAAGACGTGATCAAAAACTGTTTGAGTAAGGCTGGCTTCTGTTGGGCAGATGATCCTAGCCCAGATGACTCTGGTCCCAGCAATTTAGAAGAACTCATCAGTGATAGCGCTTCAATGGTTGAACCAGGAGGAGGAGCTGAAGAAGAATCACTACCGAAACCTTCGGTGGCCAGTTCAAATGCACATGCATGTAAGTACCCATACAAAAGTAATGTACTAATATATACATACATACGTATAATTTCAACTTTTGTCATAAAAAAACCTTTTTTTAACTGGATGTTATTTTTTTAGTTTTTCCCACTTAACACGCTATCCCGCTTAAGACGCTATTTTCTTTCGGTCCCTTGAAGAGCGTCTTAAGCGGATTCTACTGTAGTACCAAAAAGGCAAAAAAAAGGCAATATGAGTAAAAAAGGCAAAAAAGGCAAAAAAAGGCAATGTCAACAAAATCCGTTCCCTGCTGATTACTTAACCCTTAAATGCATACGGTATCAAATTTGATACCATTCAACTTATCGGTTATTATAGAGCACATGTTCTCTTTTTTCGTCTGGGGATATTTGAGTCACCTTTTCCTATATTTGTTCAACAACCCAGAATAAAAATAATTGTCAGTTCTTAAAAGTGTTGCAGTCTATTGCTGTTTAAATTTTTCGTCGGGAGTACGACAAAAAAGTGATTTTTGTGAAGAATCATTAAAAATAATTTCCGTTAGATTCGTGTTTTTTTATGACAAAAAAAATATATGTTACTAGCTGACCCGGCGAACTTCGTACCGCCTCAAAATCAATAAATGTTGTGTAAACATCTTAGCTGTATTAAACTAAATTTTTTTTCGTAAGGTAAAATAAATGGATCGTTAAGCAATGCAACTCGCTTGTTTGTCGTCGATGATTTGAGGCAAGCGTTTATTTCATTGGCAGTGGTCAATCTTGCAATAATTGGTAGTGTTTGGTGGAAATCGTTAGACAGTAGAACCATTGCGCCTCCTAAACGTATTGAGTCATTGCGCAGATCTTTCATAGTTGTGAGTGATTTCAATGCGCGTTTGTGCGCCATTGTGGATGCATCCCAGATGACGACTTTTTAGTTTCAGAAAATATGAAGTGTATGTAAGTAAGCAATGTCGTGTTCTACTTGTCAAATCCTTTCATTTGATACCTATATTAAGGAGATATTAAGGACAACGGAAATCCGCCATCTTGGGGGTGATGTGAATTTAGAATGACTTCATATCGTATTGTATTCTACTTGCCAAGCCCTTTCATATTCGGTTCGATAGAGAGGAAATACGAAATTAACGGTTGCAGGAAAATGGAATATAAAAAAAATGTGTGTATACCGAAGTCACAAACCACTGGAGGACGGTTGACTCGCACGACCATACAACTCAAAATGGTTTGAATCGAATCTATTGAATTGATGCAACAATCCTTAGGTTGCGAGTAATTTTTGTCGCTAAAAATGTGGTCATTTTATTTTACTCTGCGTGCGATATCTATGTAACTATATTATCTGTGCTTCAACCGTGTGCATATGAATATAAGCAAAGCATACTTGATTGAAATGTGAAATTCGAAATTTATAAAGTTAAGAATTTGAAAAGGGAAGCCGATAGGAATCGTGTTATAAGGAGCCCACGCCACTGATAGATAGACTGACAGACAGATAGAGAGATAGATAGAAAGATAGATACATAGATAGACAGACAGACAGATAGAAAACAAAAAATGGAAATTGAAGTTGGAAAAAAGAACAGCAGTGATTCCTTCCTACTATGTATGTACTTCCTTTCTATTATACCCGAATAACTACATATGTATGTGCGCGGGCAAATTTTGAAAAGATAGGTGGAGCGAAGCGCACCGGGTTACGGCTATTTTAACATATAATTTAGTGAACTATTGGAAAATCGGAATGGGCGTTTTACAAAGAATCTTTGTATGTATTTTGTTTATGGAAAGCCCCAAACTTGACTCGCATAGCAAAATACTGCTCTGGCAACTGCTTTAAATAAATTGTGTTTTGCGGAAAATTTGCTGTTGTTTTTTTTCCTAGAAAGTTATTCCATACAACATTTTATACTAGCCTTTACTTTAGTTTTTCTTTCTTGTAGATATTCAATAAACGAGAAACTCCAAGATATTCGTAAGAGTTCACAATTTCAATTTCTTCATTATTAAGAAACCATTTTTCTGCAGTCATGTTCTTCCTGCCTTTTGAATCTTTAACTGGGTAGGTGGGGTGCTAACAGCACCCCAAGCCCTTATTTTTCAAAAAATATTATACTTTGCGACTGACAACACACGTTGTCGGTATAGTAACTTCGTGTTGTTTTCTATTATACAGATTCAGATGGTTTTAAAAAAGTTTAGTTGCACAAGTAAGCCGTGACAGACTCTTCAAGCTGCAAGGGTGCCGCCAACACCCAACCTACCCAGTTATGTAATTTTTTTTTTCTGGGTGAATATGTGCAGGTAATTTGAAAATGTCATTTGGAAAAGATTAGGATCGCATTTAACTGTTATAATATAAGTGAAGATTCAAGTGAAGAGCCGGACTTAATTGATACGGATGATGGCGAATATGTTAAACCAAAAAAAAGGTTTCAAAAATTAGTACGGAAAGCACTATTTTGGAAAAGATGACTAAAAACTCTATAAAGGGGTCTTAAAGTTAATTCTTTTAACATTGTTCTACCCTAGAACGATATTATAATGACAATTCCCCCATAGAACCACTTACCAGAGGAAAGATAAACGTAATAAAGTGAAATCATGATGGGGTGTTGTTAGCACCCCACTACCTACTTACGTTACTACACTGAACCAAAAAGGTACGTAAATACAATAAAAAAGTTAATTGGGACAAGAACATTTTTATTAATATTCGTCCAACAAACGCGTTTATTGTGCCAATAAAAGCGTTTTATTAATTTAATAAACGTTTATTAATACTATTAAGAGTTTGTTAAAACTGTTTATAATTTTTTTAAATTTTTAATAAACTTGTTCGTTGTGCCAATGAAATCAAACCTCTTTTCAAGTACAAGTTCGTTGAGCCAATAAACAATTTTATAGTTTGAACGAAATGCATTCATTGGGACAACGAAACATTTTATTGAATTGATAAAACATTTGTTGAGCCAATAAACTTTTTGTTCGATTTAATAAAAATAGTTTATTGATATAATAAACTCCTCCAAAGCCCTAAAATAGTGGTTCTTCTAGCTTCTCGAAACTTTATACTTACTTTTTTTACCTTTTCCGGGATTGCTCATCTGAAAATTAAGATGAATAAAAAAAATTATATATTTTCAATCAATTTATTTTTTTTATTCATTATTCGAACACAATAAATGGGTTTTTGCACAGCTATGTTTTCTTTTGGTTTTTTCTTTACAATAAAGAGTTTCACTTAAATTAAACAGGAAGAGAAAATTTGAGATAAAAATGAAAAAAATGTCTTTAAACATACACATAACGACACAGTTTTTGAATAGAAAAAACTTAAAATACATACTACCACTACTTACTTATATTGTTGAAGCTGAGAACATCTTCTCGTATTACCACGATACAAAGTGATTTTCTGCTGTCCGGTTCAGGAACTGGATGTGGTCTTCAACAGCCTCGAATGCATTTGCAACGAATAAAATCATTTCCTGGGAGTCTTTTACCGTATATCTTATCCTGCGTCTATTGCCTTCGTTGTCCACTTTCACTTTAAAATGCTAATAAACATACAAATAGCGGGAAATAAAAAAATCGCTTTAAAGTCAACCACCATTTAGTTCATTAATTTATATTAATTATACGTAGACTTACCTGAATATTTTGTTCGTTTTTTTAACTAATTTAACACTTTTTAGTCAGTCCTTTTTTGATTTTCGTTTTCGTTTAGATAATAAGTCTATTTTGTCACTTTTTCCACAGAATTCTTACATAACTACTTTTCGATTTAGTTTTATCCAAAGATGCTTACTGGTTCACGGAAAACACTAGAATGACTAAATGGCACAGTTGCAAAAGCGTTAGTTCGCTTATATAGGTACAGTTTCTTGCAAAAATCAAAAGGTTATTGTGACAGTAAACTGTTTGTAGATTTGATAACTGTTTTATTAATTTAATAAAATTGTTTATTAATACAAGCAATGAGTGCATAATTTCAATGAACATTTTTATGAAAATTTAATAAACTGGTTTATTATCTCAACGAATGCATTTATTAAGCAGAACGAAACCCAGACTCTTCACCTAACAAAAGATTTGCTTGGCACAATGTATGAATTTATTTATTATTAATTTTTCGAAATCGTTTTTTAATAAATTGTGTTTTATTGGCCCAACGAACTATTTATTAAATGGGTAGTATCAAAATAATAATATTTCGTACTATTAACAAAAGTTTTATTGAGACAGTAAAAAATGAGTTGATAAACGGCGTTTATTGATATTACGAACGATATTTTTTTCAGTGTATTACTCACCTACCTACTTAAAGGTTAAAAACCATTATTTTTAATTTTTCATGATTTATTTCAAGATTCTAAAGCTTGCAATAAATAATTAAATTAGCTGTTGATCATCTTTTATAGAACTTTACTATTTTCGGCTAATATTATTATGTAATCGGCATAAAGCAAAACTCTTATTGAGATTCCTTCAATATAAAGTCTTCCTTCAATGGACTCATGCAAATCATTTAACATCAATGCAAAAAAAAGTGAACTCAAAAGACACCCCTGTTTAACACTCATATTGGTTTCAAAATATTCCGACCTTCTTTCTCCATCCCATACTGCAGTACACATTTTAGACAACATTCAAAATTTTTTGCGATATAACCCTATTATTTAATCTAAAGAATAAAGATTCGCGCGATATCTAATCAAAAGCCGCCCGAAAATCAACAATTTGATTAAAATAACCAATTGTTAGCAAGCAAATCAATTCCAGACAAATCATTGCCTCGCTTAAAGTAAATACTTAAGTGGATTAACGTCACTTCAATTACACTTCTTCCATAACCTCAATTGGAACGAGTACATCCTAAGCAACAAACTTCACATTTCGTGAATGGCTTACTAAAATGGGAATCCGTGCTCTCAAGATGTGTACTCCCATCGCAATCATTTTATAGAACGAGACAATAAGATATTCAATGGTTAAGTGTTAAACACGATAGAATGAGTAGGTATCCATTTCGAAAATGTGTAGATACAATGAATCTTTATTAATACTTTAAATCACCACGTACGAAATGGTAGGTAATGGACTCAATCAAGTATTTACGACCTACTACTAAGTACACCACTTTCTTTAACTTTACATTTGTTAGTCAATTTAAAAACTTAAGATTCAAGTTAAGTCTCTTTAAATAATAAGACCATTCGCATTTTCTTGTTATACGAAATAAATGAAACGGAAACAGGAATCATTTTTCTCCTTGAACATGAACACCAATTGAGAAATGCATAACAAAAAACGATAGGACATGGAATGGCCACTACAAACTCAAAGCGATTTTTTCAATTGCGCACTGCATTTGCATAAAAGATAAAGAATGTTAGAAATGTTACAAAAGAGCACTGAAGTTCATTTTCTTTTGACTCTTTAAGCTTGCTTTGCCCGGAACATTTTTCTTCAAATTACTTGTCCTCAACTGTGGGTTATAATCGAACTAAAAGGAAAGAGTTCAGAAGTCATTATACTGGGCAATTGGACAAGTACCCCACGCGCAGAGCGAAGGCATTTTTTTTAGCTATTAAAAGGTAAATCGACTGACAAAGTGACAATCCCTTTGCATAAATTAATTGGAAACAGCTCCCATTATAATGTAAAAGTCGAAGCTACTTGAATTAAAAACAGGAGTTAGTGTCCTAGTTCTTATCATATATTCGTATGTATATTGTATACGTTCAGGTACACATCATATGCACATCATGCTAAGTTTGTAGGTTCGTTTCCCAATCAGAACTTCTTGGCTTAGGGCTCAGACGGGCTGGAGAGCATAGAAAGGCAAATATGTTTGAATAATTCTGGCAGGTCCGTAGTATTCCGACGAGGATTTGATTCTCAGGAGCTAAAGAAGTACTAACCAGTGTTACCGCTGAGAATTTTCAAAAAGTCGCACAGACTTAAAAAAAAGTTGCAAAGAAAGTCTCAAAGACTTTTAAAAAGTCTCAACATATAAATTGAAATGTTCTCGGCTGTGATACGTTTTTTGGGGGGTATTCAGTATGTCAGGTGTTTTATTTACAAACAAGTCGCAGAGAACCATAAAAAGTCTCAATGTTTATATGAAAAGTCGCAAATTTTAAATTTTCTGGAAAAGTCGTATCAAAGTCGCAGGCCAGTCAAAAACTGCGACTTTAGTCGCAAAACGGTAACGCTGGTATTAACTGTCGAAATGTCTCTCTCTTTTATTGATAAAATCAGAACGGTTACAGTTCTAGGTAGTTATTTTTAGTCCCTGTAGCTTTTTATTATTGTAGAAAAATACACCAAGACGCTCTTTGCATGAATATAAATTATTGTATTAAAGTGTATGTACATATATGTATAAACATATAAAGCTAATACAAAATCACTAGGGATTAGGTATATGCGCTGAAAATCGAATGACAAAACAGATGTTAGTCCTTTCATAACAGTTGCGGCTTGGCTGTTTTATCCTTTAATTAATTTTTTCACGAACATGGTTTTGGAAATTGGTATGCATGTTGGATTGCGTGAAGTAGGGTAATTTAATACCTACCTCCTTCAATATTGTTTTTCCTTTTTCGGTTGAAATGGTTTTGTTCGAATTTGATTGCAAGTATACTGACACTGCCATACATATTTGACCTAAAAGCCCATCAACGGCATCAACACACACGAATCGAAAATAAAGAAACATTACCTGCAGCATATTTGACTTCCTTTTGCGTTTTTTTTTATGACTGAATTTAATTTTGAAAACGAATTGACCAACTGACTGCCTAAATAAATATTCGGTGTTAAAACACAGTGTTTGCATATCCAGTCAGCCAAAAACGTGCACAACACGTTAGTGTGAGTACTTACTCACAAACGAGTACGAGTACATACGTAGGTACATTTGTTCTCTGTGCGTCCATTCGAGCCAATGCTTTTGTCCAATACGAATACCCCATTGTTAATCCGAAATCAAGTTTTCTATGAGGCCTCTATATGCAAACACGAATTCAATCAGCTTCATTCTTCATCCCAATGGATGCTGTTTGGCTGAAGGATATTCGCTCTTTTGTTGTTTCTGTTTTTAATTCGGTTGCAGTATAAATATGTACAAGGAACAACATGGCCAGGAGGAAATAACTATGTTGATGCACAGTGGTGACCATGCCATCTCATCCACGCGGAGAAGGTAGGAGGAGTGGTATGAGTTGATGGTATGAGTTGAATTGATTCAAAGAATCGTTTTAGTCAATAGCTTGTTTGAGAAATGAAACTACATAAATATATGTATGTATGTTCATACGAGAGTAGTTACGGTCCTAGGTCTCCGATAGGTCTCTTTTTAATTTGTTCGTTTGTTGCAATCAGTGCCGGATTAACCCTAACTGTACCAGGTTATATTTCTTACACAAACTACCGCGTTGTGACTCTCAGTCACATGTGTAATGTTTAAGAATGCTAATATAAAAAAATTGTTGGTACATGCAAATAAATAGAAAGTAGGAACTCTATTAAACATTTAATTACTTATTTATACATTTTCAACAAAACTTACATTTTCTGATAGTGCGTATTGCAGACATTTAGACCACACTCCTTAGAATTCTGTTTCTTCGCACGCCGTTGTTTTTAATGGACACATGTGGCATCGACTACGAATATTATATGCTGTCGATCTCGATGGTGACGGCGGCGTGGCGTATTGGTATCACTATTTGCTGATGTTGTTGCAATGGTCAGAAATGAGTTCACAATGTGTACATTTGCTCTGCTAAGATATCGTCGACTTCTTCGTTGAATGTTAGATAAAACCATATCCTAAACCAACCCTTTTAGAAAAGTTTGCGGCGAATATTTTCCATTGGCCTCATGCCTTCAGGGTAAAAACAAAGCCACACAACTGTTAAAGCAACCCCGCAAAATTAGGTTAGGTTGAGAGGGCTTGTTAGGTTGAGCAATCAGAGTGGGTCCATCGCGACCCTTCAACCTAACCTTGCGGGGTAGCTTCAACAGTTGTGTGGCTTAGTTTTAACTCCATTCCAGGATGGATTTCCTTGAAGCATATAATTACCTTGCAAAATTTTAGAACGAGTAGTTGATTAGGGCTGTCTCTTCTAGAACAATAAAGAAGTATCTTCCTAAAGTGTTCCTAAGATAGCGTACTGTGCTTTGACATTTGCAAAGCATATGCGCGATATCCTCTGGTATACCTATATTATTGCAGTACATCTCTGCAAATGTATGTGCCTGTGACTTCGTTTACCCAAGTAGCAATACCCAGATAGTACAGACTATACTTCAGACCGCGGTGTAGTGGTAAGTGCGTTTGACTACTACGCAATGCTTGCCCGGGTTCAATCCCAGCAAACACGTAAAAGTTTTTTCACTGTTTCACCTCTTTCGAATGTATGATACTCGTAAGCATTCAAAGAGTATCATTTGTCATGAGTAGCTTCTCAACTCGCCGTTGGGAGTCGGCAAAAAACTGTAGATCGTGCAAAAATATAACACACAAACACGCAAATGGTTGCGAGAAGTAGGCGCTGGTACAACCAGAACTGTAGCGCAACCTAAAGAAAGAAGATACTTCACATAATCATTTCTGTATGTTCAATTATTTTTAGAGCAATTTGAAAGCTACCTCGCAAACATCCACCAAATTCTAATTTTGCATTACTGGCCATCTATTTGTTTCTCGTTTTACCAAGTATACATGCGGATGAACTTTTTTATGGGCAGATTACCCTCACTCACTATGTAGTTACTATGATACACGTCTTTTAGGAAACCAAATACACGTACAGCCACATTTTGAAAACGCATGCTATGTTTTGAAATTCTGGCTACATTAAAAATTACTGTGTGTCTGTAAGTCACAACGTGGTAGTTAACGTTAGTATTTTTAGGATGATAAAAAACAATTCAAACCAAGAACTAAAAATTAATTTAAATTAGCGCGTTTTATTAAGAACTGTTTAAACGTAGAATACACAAGCCCAAAAGTAGATTACCGACGTTATTAATAGAAATACGACCGAAATAATTTCGAATGTGACTCAAAGTCACAACGTGGTAGGATTAGGGTTAAACCTTGTTGAGTCATCTATATATAGACAAGGTGTAATCCCACTTTCAAAACCTCTCATAACATATTTAAATTTTACCTGCTTAGGTACTAAATATGTATATAGGTAAACCAATTTGGACTGTACATTACATATTGTTCCATTGCGAGAGGCCCCAACACAAATTGGAGCCCATTTGCAGCTGCCTACCTTGCCCAATGCGTAATCCGTAATTTGATGTATGTACATACATACATATATAATACATATGTAGTGTTAACATATTATGTACTTGAGTCATGCGAGTAAAACCAATGGAAAACAACATTTGACTTTCCTTCATAGATCCTTTCCTTTAAAATGATCATTTGAACAGTGTAAACAATAAATCCGCAGAAAATTCAAAAGGGGTCCATCGCCATAAAATACGCAGCCGAAAAACGTAAAGGTTAACTAAACTCTACTACAAAAAAAAAGTTTGTCGATCCGTCTTATTTCTTTTTTCAATTATGAAGAAGCACTGAAAAGATTAAATTTAAAACATGCCATCTGTTTCTTGGCTGGCGCTTGAAAAGAGTTTAAAGTGAATACAATTGCTAAATGTCGGAAGAAAGTAATCAGGACTCCTGGTCATAAGGAGGAAAAGGACTGTGTTCCTTTGCTTCTAATTCGGGATAGAATTTTGTCAGAAAGGTTGGACATTACAGCAATGCTTAACCAGATGTTTCCAGACGAGAGCTTCGGCAGCGATGAGATCTCTGAATGGATCTATAAGTATCTGCAAAATGTAGAGGCGCGAGAAAAAGAAGTTTCTGTTGAAAGTGCGGAAATTGATATTATTGATACACAACCCAAGGTAAAATTAGAAAACGCAATAAAATTCTTCACCACATGCTTGTAGTGAACAAAACAAATTGACCTCAACGTTGAAGAAATGATGCAACTCCAGAAGATGCGCGATAAGGCTATTGCGAAGCGATCTTCTGCAAAAAAAACTGCAAACCTAAATTTAATTTTTTTTTTCGAGAGTGGAGTGTAAATACCAAGATTAGTTTTTTTTTTTACAGATGTTTGTTCTTTTAACCCTTTACGGCGCAAGATCGTAGAAACATCAAAGTACTAGTTGATTTGATAGCTTTTCGAATTTAATGAAACACGTATTTCTTAAGGTGTGTCCAGACCGAACCTTTTGGTGTGTACGCTAATGAAACATTTCTGAAATGTTTTTGAAAAGATTCTGAAATGTTTTTTTATTTCCCATTCGAAATTGAAAATTATTTTTGTTTCTCATGCGGAAAGTCTGGATTTTTGTGAAGATAAACATAAAAATGTCAAGAAAGCCGTGGAGTAATGAGAATAAAATTATTTTTAATAATTTTCTGACACAATTCGTGCTCTGCTTAGCCTATGTATACAGAAGAAATCGGTTATAACAATACATCGATGTTGGCTGTAAAGGCCGTATCTCTAAAAACAGTGTGCTTTGGATGGCTCTCAATAACCATTTTTTACCATTGCTATAATCAGGTTTTTCGACTGTATGTCGAAACACATGAGTTGATTAAAATTTGTTTATGTGCACAGATGGACAAATTACTTTTAAATTGTGGTAGGAAATGTTCACGCTGTGGGTTGGATGCGAGAGACAAACTAATTTGGAATATTGTTTGATTGATTAACAATATATTAACTTTAAATAATTGCCAAATTAAATATGCTACAAAGAACTAAGCAATAGCATCATAATCTTCAAGAATAGTTTCAAATTGAATTGTAGACATACTTACGAGACTATAAAATAAATAAAAAAAACATGAACGTAGCCTTATTTTTAAACAAACGAGAAGGGCCCAATTGTTTGTGTACACCGAACTACTCATAAAATCATGTAGAAGCTACTGGGCTCAAGCTATTCTGAAGGTACTGCTATATCAGGTATTATTATAATCGATTTCTACTGTATACAAACGCAGAGCTCGAAATGTATCAGAAAATTAATTAAAATAATTTTATCCTCATTACTCCACGCCTTTCTTGGCGCTTTCATTGTTATCTTCACAAAAAACAAACTTCTTGCCTGAGAAACAAAAAAAATTTTCCGTTGCGAATGGAAAAAAAAAAACATTTCAAAAACATTTCAGAAATGTTTTATCAGCGTACACACCAAAAGAAACATTTCAGAAACATTTTTGAAATGTTTCTGATATGTTTCTGAATCAAATGGGAAACAATCGGGAAACATTTTTTAAGCAATGTTTCTGAAATGTTTCGTTCGGTCTGGACAAGCCTTTAGAATTACAAAATTTTATTTATTTTTTGAAAAAATACTTAAAAAAAGGGTTTTTGACACTTTCAGTCACAATGTATTTTAACGTATCCCTATGATGTATGGAATATTTTGAAGCAATTATTTTGCTTATTGTAGCATAATGCACCGAACTTACTGAAATTTTTACCCTAAAATATGCACTGGGTATCACTTTTGAGTATTTTTTCAATTGCATACCCATATTCACACATGTGTTTCTTTCCAAGTTTCGCGACAAGTGAACTGCAACTCAGAGACGAGCACCTAACGCAATCTCTTTCAGCTGAAACTTACTAAAAAATAAAAGAACGGTATATAACAATACTGTAACATTGAGTTATAATAGACTTAAAAACAGTTTTTCGTTTTCGTGAGCTTTAAACGGTATGTAGCATTACTGCATCATGGCGCTGTAAAGGGTTAAGTCAGCATTGGAAAGTCCTGAAATCGTTAAAATTTGTATTCGAGTTGACAAGCTGCCAACTGAATTGTAATTTGATAAGAATTTTACCAAAGTTTTGCGTTTCGTACAATATAGTGAAATTGCAGTCCTTCCTTCTGGTCGTTTTATTACAAAAAAAAAAAAACAAATATGTATGTACTAACTAACGCATTGCTTTCAAGCCAAATCACGTCCGCCCAATTTAAGTGCGCTTTTAATTTGTTTTTAAAATCCCAATTTACCATCCACTTAAGTAAAGAAGTACCTTCATTCGTATATAAACAAAAAAACAGATAATATAAATAAGAATGGATGTTGTTGCAGAAGGTTAAGAGAAAAAACTGTTGCTTTTATGCAGGTAGAACGATTTACTTAAGTTCTTAGTTCAAAGCTTGTGCGGTTTGGTTCTTAAGTCACATCACGTAAAGGAAACAACTAATGGTTCTGGTAAGGGATTGTTTACTTACAGTCTCTACATACATACATATAAGGAATATAGAATAGAAATTGATTCCGGGTAAAAATGAGGAAAACGCTTGCAATGCCCCTTAGGGTAATGTAGGTAAGTACTCTCACCGCGCAAGGAATAAACAAAGAAAACTGTTTAACAAGAGGAGAAGAACGAGTCAAAAAAAAAAAGAAGAAGGTGAGTACAGGTGAGTTGCTTTTAAAATACTTAAGGGAGTTTCATTTCTGATGTAGTACATTTATGTACGCGTATACCAGCTACATTCATACGAATACATGAGTACTTTAAATTCTCACTGGTGAAAGTTTAAAGACAAGTTACTTCACATGTAACTGTATATATTACTAACATTCCTGATTCAGTACAACAATATTATGTAGCTGTTTCGATTTACATATTGTTTCCAATGAATTTGAATGAAGGTCGCCAGAGAGAAAAGAAAAAAAAATATACTTTCTGTTATTCGTAGTCACCTTATAGTCGACTTTAAACTTATAGCCAGCTCAAGATTTAAATTGAGTCAAACGTCACTTTAAATAATTAGAGTCGGCTATAAATTTCTCATATAATATTTTGACGTTTGGGTTTGTTCGTTCAAATCACTTTACAAAAACATACCAAAGTCGATACTAACTAATACACAGGCAAAAATGTGTTTATGAATAACGAAAAGTTATAGCCGGCTTTTTATTTTAAATTTTTTTACGTAGTCCTTTTTTTAGTAATTGGTGCCCCCTGATTCCAAATCTGTTATCAAACATTTTTTTACTCCCCCCGTTACACAGTTACGTCCAAAAATTAAATGTTCGATTAATCGAACGTTGGCGCTTATCCCATATACCAAAATCCCATACAAATGAATGAATGAATGAATGAATTGATTGCAAAAGATAGCTTTACCTTTTGGCTATAAGACCTCATCATTATATTTTTTTTTTCTGTAATTATATATTTTTTAATATAATTTACTATACTCTGTTCCACAAAAATTGTCAGTTCGCTGTGTACACGGTTGCCACTTTTGGCCGAATTCGGCCAAATCTGGCTGATGTTTTTAATCTTGGCTAACTGGCCAATTTTATTAACTTTGGCCATTTTTTGAGAAAAGTGAAACTACCATTATTTGAATGAATAATTTATTCATAATGCATTACATGCAATAAAATAATAAAATTGAATTCTAATGTGATTGGACCTAAAACATTGTTAGTTAAGTGTGTACCTAACTCTTTCTTTGTGGAACACACTGATTGTCGCTGTCATTTTCTATTTGGCTCTTACATTTTCTTTCTTCGTTATTCTTGGTGCCGATTGTTTCGAGAACTCCATCAAAATGGATAAGTAAGAATATTCTCGTAAAAATAAATTTAGAATCCTACAATATGTTCATATATTTTTCTTAGATTTGTAATCAGAAAGAAACCCCGAATTGAAGCAAAAGATAATCATAATGCTTTTTGCTTAAAAATAGCCTTTGCAATGCAATGCTTTTGTGATTCGCTCTTTGTGTTGTACCAATTGAGACGTTTTCAGTAAGCTCTTGACTAAAAACTATGCTGGCCAATTTTTTCGCGTTTTGGCCGATTTTTTGCCCGGTTTTGGCCAATACATTTTTGGCTGAGTGGCAACACTGGCTGTGTATATAGAAAGTATCAACATCAAACATTGTTACCATTATTAAGTTTATGCTAATCGTTAATGCTTTTTCTGTGGTTTTTGTCAGAGAGCTTTGGGATTTTGGGCTTTTGAGAGCCAATAAAATTAATTTGAGTATGTGAGGGTATTGTGGGCACCGTAGCGCAAGTGGTTCGTGCGTCGGACTATTGAGCCAGCGGTCTTGGGTTCGAATCCCGCCGCAAGCACCTAAAATGTTTTTCACAGTGCCCACCTCTTCCGAATGCCGGACAAACATTCAAGAGTATCATTTGTCATGTAAAGCTTCCCAACTCGCCGTTCGGAGTCGGCAGAAAACTGTAGGTCCCTTATATTCGTGCAAAAATATAACGCGCACACACAAATGGTTGCGGGAAGCTAGGCTTGGTTCTACCTAGGACTGCTGAAGCCAAATATTATGTGAGGGTATTGCCACATGGCTTTTGTTTTTTCAACTTTCTTGTTTTTCTGGTGAAACCGCTAAAATGAATTTTAACGCTTTTTCGATTTTTGTGATTTATAATGAAGGTTATTTGCGCGAGATGAGTTTTGGGCGTGGAAACGAATAGTGACATTTTTTTTTGTTTTTAGCATATATCTCGTAAGCTTATCGTTTCTGATATATAACATTGAAACACCAAAATACTCGAAAACATGCCCTTTACAACATGCCAACATTTCATAAAAATCGAGCTGGTGTCCACTTTGTACACAATTATTCTTTTTTCCGTTCAACAAATTGTGTTTTTTTCAAATTAGCAGATGGTAGCCCTATGGGTATTGCTCTCCGATTTGTAACCCAGTGAGAGCTTAAAAGAGGGACAGATTTATGAAAGCTATTCCCTGTACTGACAATTTTTGTGGAACAGAGTGTAGAAAGGCTTAATATGTTGGAATCCAATCATCGGACAACTATCTGAGAAAATTATTTTACACAACCAAATGTACAAAACAATCGGAAATTAGCGATTTCTTTTCTCGACAGTTTCATTAAGCATTTGAAGTTATCTTTTTTTAATAAAGTGTTTCTTTTTCGACTTTTTTCGTTTTTTTTTGTACTATCGGATATAACAATGAACCGGTTATAACGATGAAACTGTAAGGTCCCTTCGACATCGTTATAACCAATTTCTACTGTACTCGTATGTAAAGTTTTCATCTACTAAAATTTTTGATTTCTTCCACATATATGAGATGAGCCAGTACGCGGTAGAGCGTGTACCTACACTTGAATGTACGAGTATATCATCAAAACTCATACGGTACGGTACATATTATAAAGTTACTTTAACCTGAAGCAAGGAACTACAGAAGATTACCACTCATCTGCTTATTTGTTTAGTATAATTAAAATAACAATTCGGTGAATAAATGAAGTGAACCATAATTATGTCTGTCGCTCTTCATATACGAGTAGGTACATACATAGTACATACTAAAAACATTGCGTTTCCATGTATCCTATGGAAAACAGGATATCTACTCTAAGATTGTGCATGAGTTACCTCGTCCTATACACCGGTTGCCCTGCCCTGTGAACGCATCGTCGCCATCATTAACCAGTCCTTACACTACTGTTATGCAACTATAGGTTAGGTTGGAGTTGGAATGTATCCTTTTATGGTAATTTCTTTGCTGCAATGTGAAGGTGATAGAGAGAAGAAAAACAAGGCAACGTTAAAGCCTTATTTATGTTATGTAGGCAGGCATTCGTATTTAAGTCGAAAGAATGCGTTTGTGACTGCAGAAGGATAGACGAACACACACTAGGAAAACTTTAATCCTCAATGTTGTTTCTATTCGGAGGTTTTTTTCTTGACTTTATGTAATAAAGTCCGTCACAGCAGGTCTTCGGTTCTCTTCATTAACATTCGCGTTGGAATAGCATGCAAAGTATACCTTAAAATTCATGTAAAGCCTTCTTCTGGTGTTGCTTTGTCGCATTTGGTATTGTTTTTTTGTTCTGTTTTCTGTGAAATTAGAGCGAAAACAGAATGTAATCAGAAAATGCTATAATCGTATGAATTTTCCGACGATTGTGGGATTGGAAGGAACTTATAGAAAACGTCTAATTAGCGCACAGCAAAGGGTGTACGAATTATTTAAAGGTGTCACATGAAATTAAATCTTTTAAGTCGTATATTCAAGAGAGGTTCTCATTATTTAAACATGTTTATGCCAACTTTAAAAATATATAACCAACTTTAAATGTTGCAAAGACAGTTAAGACCTTAAATTATATATATGTATACATATATGTATATGTATGTATATAAAAATGAATTGGTGTCTGTTTGTACAATCATAACTCGGCTGAACATTATCCGATTTGCATGGGGATTTTTTGTTTTGTTCGTATTAAACCAGGTAAACACACAACGGAGCCGAAAATTTTAAAATTTTAATGAAAAATTGGAAAATTCAGAAAAAATCATTTCATTTTAATCGTAATATTAGGCTTGTTTTTTTTAAGCCTATATAGAATAAACATGTTTCAGCAACATGTTTTCAATATAAAATATAACAAAACCTTAGCCTGGATAATAATCGAGGCTAAGGTTTTGTTGTATTATGTATTGAAATTTTTATTTTTATTCTATATAGGCTAAAAAAAACACGCCTATTATAGTTGAAATGGTTTGCAAAAGTTCAAAATTTGGAAAATTTTCCCGGAAAATAATTTTTTTCATTTCGGCAGTGAAAATAATTGCCAGAACCCAGAAATCCAAATTTGGAAAATGCATTACTATTTTGAGATTCTATTCCTTCGAAATAACTGCTATTTTCTATACGTTTTCAAATTTCACTACATACGAGTATAAAGGCCGTTTTCGAAAACGTCATCTGCATCAAATTGCTTTTCTCCAAATGTTCTTAAACGCAAACTGCACATACCAAACCCTTTGTGTTGCAAATGTTGATCGTCATTTGTCGATCAATTTGACGGTCAAATGACGTTTTCGAAAATGGCCTAAGGGTGATAGCTGTTTTTCAGTTTTAAATCGACGAAAGTATTTTCTTCTATGTTCAACGAAGTATTTGCTCAGTGACCAAGTGAAATTCAATGGATTGGTGTTGAATTTTGTGCTTTTTCCAGAACATTGTGATTCCCAAAACTAAGGTTATCAGCACGTCGGATCTGGAGTTGCATCAATACAAATTACATTTATTCATCCACTGTTTTCCTGCGATTTGGTAATTTAGAATATTCATTAATTTTGTGGATAACGATTTTTAATAAGGTATTTTGTCAACGACCAATTTGTGTTTAATGCAATTGATTGACGGTTTAGTGTAATAATGCCACCGATAAGACGATCAAACATTAGAGCTCGCAACGAAAATATGAGACGGGTGGCGAATCAACGTGCGAATGAAACGGATGAACAGCTTGCACATCACAATGAACACGCCCGTTTACGAATGGATAACATGAAGTCGCTGTTATTCAAGAACGCGGTGATAAGCCCCACCTTTAAGGTAATGTCGTCAGACGAACCTTCCCATATATCCAATGTGGATCAGTTGTCCCATTCCATTCCATTCCAATTGTTCCAGTCCACAAACAACGTTGTTTATAAGTCAGGATTTAGTCAGGATTGTCAGGATTTAGATGAAGCGAATTTTCCAGGCGACATTTTTTCAATTCTCTTTTGTTCTCGTATGGATTGTACATACGAGACGATTTTTTCCGGACGACAAACAACAACAAACAGCCCTGTCTAGCTCAATTCGCATATGTTACTATGGTAACCACACAAGCAAATGTCAAAAACTGGAAAGAAAACAAGAGAACAGAGAAATCGCCTGGAATTCCAGCGACCCAAACGACATTTTCGTTCCCCGCTCTTTTCAACCCCTTCATCCACAAACAGAGGCGACAAACTGGAAAAATCGCTTCATCTAAATCCTGACATTTAGATGAAGCGATTTTTCCAGTTTGTCGCCTCTGTTTGTGGATGAAGGGGTTGAAAAGAGCGGGGAACGAAAATGTCGTTTGGGTCGCTGGAATTCCAGGCGATTTCTCTGTTCTCTTTTGTTTTCTTTCCAGTTTTTGACATTTGCTTGTGTGGTTACCATAGTAACATATGTGAATTGAGCTAGACACGGCTGTTTGTTGTTGTTTGTTGTCCCGAATAAATAGTCTCGTATGTACAATCCATACGAGAACAAAAGAGAATTGAAAAAATGTCGCCTGAAAAATTCGCTTCATCTAAATCCTGACTAACAAAGCGTTGCAGTGACCTGAAATATGTGAAATCCATTTTCCATGTAAATAAAATGCATTGGATCCAATTTAATTCCAAAAGAACTTCATACTTTTAGTAGAGAAGCTCGACTTTCGAAAGGGACATTAATAATTTAATCAATTTTAGGCGGAACAATGTTCGCCGGTTCATCCATAATAGCATACATAGATGTGCTACGTGAGTGACGCGACCTTTTGCATGCACGAACGAAGCTGCAATAAAAATAATTATAGTTTTCTGTTATCTACAGTACAGCTGAACAAGAAAGAATTGAGTGTTTTTTATTTATTCGAGTGAGGTAAATATACTCAATTTTTTGTTGTTCCTTTATAAAATTAACGTAGATACTAGTGCCATCGCATGGGAGTTAGATGTACTTAACTGTTAACATTTCGAGTAGTACCTACATATTTTAACATTTTAGTGTATACGTCAGCTGTCTAGAATTTAAATGAGAGTCGGTTCAATTTTAGTCACGTTTTAAATATAAAAGCAACAGGTGCTTTTGAAGGACACATGAGTTACCATTCTTTTAAAAAATACTAAATTTAAATGAGAACGTATGTGGAAGCCTCCTCTTTCTTATGAAAGAAACCATTACCGTCTGAGGTACAACCTCCGACGAGGTAAGACGTGCCTAATAAAAACCTAAACTAAATTCCATTAAAGAAGCTGTTTAATTTTTTTTCGCAAATGAAATGGGACAATTTGCAATCCCAATCCGAAAAACCAACGGGGGTAGAATCCTCAGTCCTCACCCCAACTGCTATAAGTCAAATACCTAGGAGTGTACTTTGCAGGTAAGCTCAACTGAAAAAAGCACACAGAAGAGGCAAACAAAAGGAAACAAAGCGACTCGTGCACTCATGATATGTAAAAGCATAGCCGGCAAATCATGGGGCTGTCGTCGACCTCATATTCTCAGATGGATGTATATTGGCATGGTGAGACCTGTGATCACCTACGGGGCAATATCATGGGCAAAAAGAACCAGTCTGACAATTACGAGAAATACACTAAATAAAGTGCAGAGACTAGCATATGTATGCATGACGGGTGCAATGAGAACTTTTCCAACTGCAGCACTGGAGGTACTATTGGAGCTTACTCCATTGCACCTGGTGGTAAATGAAACCGCTAATCGGACGTTTCTAAGAACAGCCAAAGAAGGAATAGGAAGAGGAAAATGCATTAGCCAAAAAAATTGTGCAAAAATGACTAATAAACTTCCCTTTCTGGCATTCCCTGGAGACGATGGCATCAGGACATTTAACTGCTTAAAGAACTTCGACATTAAACTCAGTAACAAGAAAGACTGGAGCAACGAATCTAGAATCTACAGGCTGAGTCCTCATATTATTAAATGGTACACGAATGGTTCAAGAACTGAGAAAGGAACTGGGACAGGAGTGTTTGGGCCCGGAACTAAACTATTCGAACCCATGGGCAGCTACAACAATATTTTACAAGCTGAAATATGTGCTATCAACAGATGTGCCCAACTCAATCTTGAAAAATCCTACAGCAGACGCGACATAGCAATAATGTCAGATAGTCAAGCAGCTATCAAAGCAATCGAGGCTCACATCATAAAATCTAGAATCGTTTGGGAATGCCCAGATAAAGTAAATCGATTGGGCGAACGAAACAACGTGACCATCTACTGGGTACCAGGACACCTGGGGATAGAAGGTAATGAAGAGACGGACAAACTTGGCAGGAAATCGGCTGCCAAACGCTTTGTGGGCACTGAACCCTTCTGCGGCATAGGAGCTCCGATTACTGGAGAAGACAAACAGGACTATGTCCTGGAAAAAAACTCATGATCTAATACAGGCGAAGAAACTTATGAGTAATTACAACTTGTTAACTCAAGCGACATCTCAGGAAGCTAGGTCAATCAGATGAAGATCCATGCAGATTTTGCAAGGAGTACAGTGAAACTTCAGAACACATACTGGTGGATTGTGGGGTACTAATCCAGAAAATATTCACGTGCTTGGATAAATACCAAATTACAGCAGAGGATCTACCACTCATAGCCATCAATCTCCTACTGCGATTTCTCAGGGAAAGGTGCTGTGACCTATGGAATTCTCACCTAGGTGTGAGCGAAGCTCTCTCCAACCAATTCCAATAGGAATAATGACGGGAGGGATGTTCCTTCCTCCAAGACTTGTAGGGGGCACAATAGATCTTAAGGTCGCGGTGCATCTCACTTCTCACCCTTCAATAATGTGGAAAATATAACACGAAGGGTAAAATAATATAATTTTTTTTTTTAAAGAATGAGAAAAGATACCATTTTAAAATCACTTTCTCAGTAGCATTAACAGTTTAAATGTCGCCTGTGTAAAGAATTCGGAATTTCTACAATTGTTTGTACATATTTGTATGCACTGCACTTTTAATATTGTGTCATAGCGCATAAACCTTTTTACTACGTTTTTATTAGGTCGCTTTGTTGTATGTCCTAGTATTCGTTAATTTTGCAATTGATTTTACACTATCTTCCCGATGAGCTAGAGACCTT
The DNA here is from genome assembly GCA_949775065.1 of Brachyopa scutellaris. Classification (NCBI taxonomy): domain Eukaryota; kingdom Metazoa; phylum Arthropoda; class Insecta; order Diptera; family Syrphidae; genus Brachyopa; species Brachyopa scutellaris. Next base: position 25,460,671 of record OX459112.1, read on the forward strand.
CAACTTTAAAAATAGCTCAGAACTGGATGACAATTCAATATTAACTCACTTTCTTGTCTGTCTGCTCATAAGGCTTCCGTAAGGAGCTTCAAACACATATAAAACCTGAAGATATGCAGCGTTCCTCTGGTGTTTTTATTTCTGTGATTATACTTAAAAGAAAACTTTACATTGCATACTTTTAAGCTATAACCACATATGTAGTTAGCGTACATAATGATAATTTTTTGGATTTTGTATTTTAATCTCTGAGCTAATTATAAAAAAAAATATTTATAAAAATACATTTTTCACATACATATCTACCACGAAATTTTTAATATTGTATGTACTACGATTTTAAACGGAGTAAAAAAGAATAAAATAATTTCTCCTAGCCCCATGTAGATAGTCTTGAAAACTTGTGATTGTGAATATTTAATAACTATGAAAATAGGTACCTGGAGGATTTAAAACGTGGGGCGCAATATAATAGTAAAGAGTGTAGAGCAGCTGCCATTGAGAAAACGCAACAGTTCATATCATTTGCAGTGCAATAAAGTTTTTAATGACTTAGGTGAACTACTCATGCAACAATTATTGCTATTGCATGGGCGCCCAACGTTTTTCGGTACAAACTAACACACAAAAAGAAATTAAACAATTGTTTTGTAAAAAATGCGAAATTATATGCCATTTTATTCACTGATTGATACAATGTTTCTTGTATCACTATTTTTTTTTTTTTTTACTTATTTTGCCTGTATTGTTTGCAACAAATTATTATTTTCCTGTCTTGTTTGTATATATTTTACAATATGGTTTTAATAAATAAACACAGATATACTGATGTATGTATGTATGTATGTATGCATGTATATAAATATTTAAGTTTTTTTTTTTTGTTTTAATTTTATTTTGTTTGTTTTAGCTTTTACAATAAATAATACAATCTAGTCTTTCGATTTTTTTTATTTTGTTTTACATAATTTATTTAAGCTGAATAAACAAATTAGTTTTGAGTGCCCCTCCATCCAGCCATTAAATATACAACCGCAGTTAAACGAAATAAATAAAACTTATACAAAACAAAATACATTATAGCTAAGACAATTTTTTTTTAAATAAACAACTGTGATTTTCATTTCACAACTTTGATTTCAATTTGCTTTTGTTTTTTTTTTGCGCGCCCCTTATTATTGTGCTGTTGCGCATTTAATGGTAAACTTTAATATTTATATAGGGTAGGTATGACATATCATCAAAATATTATTTTTGTTTTATTTTTATTTTACACGGTTCTAGCTAAGGTTAATATAAATACATAATTATATTAATTATGTAGGTATTATTGTTTTTATATAATGTATTTTTTTATTTATTTTAGTAAACATATTTATTTTATTTATTTTTCTGTAAATATTACAACAATTATCACGCCGTATTTTGTTTTATTGAGTTTTTGCCCGTATTGATGTATGTAATTACAATTTTAATTATATGTATTTTTCTTTAATTTTGAAATGTAAACTTTATATTAATCATTTTTTTAAAACAATTTTATTTTTACGAAAATACTGTTGCGTTGGTCCGTAATACCAAATGATGTTGCAATTACAACGATAAAATAAATACATACATATGTAAGTAATGATTATACATATGTATCTCTATAATTAAAAATAAATTTGGGTTTTAATCAGAAATCTAAATAAACAATTTCACATCATATTTTTTGATCGAAGAAATCTTGACCTTGATTTAGAGTTAAAGGTGGATTTTGAAAATTGAAGTTGTAAACATAATATTAAATCTGCGATCAACTGCTAAAGGTCTAAAATAGACAAACCAGCAAGATTGTCATCCGGTGACGCAAAAATATGTACATAATGTACAATGTATGTTGCTTAGAATTGAGATAAGAGTTGAAGTTTAAATAAATCTTTCAAAAACAAACCTTAAGTTTTCTACATGTTCAAGGCACATAGACGAAATCGACGTTGAATGTAAGAAGGTATAAAACGACCTCGAAATAAACATTTTTAAGCATTACGTAATATTGGATTTCGAAAAGTGTTGGCACTAATAAATATTTGTTAATCGCAAGGGATACATATTGCACCTTCAGGTGGAATGGAGTGAAGACCGAACAATTATGTTCTTTTTCTAGATCCCTGAGCTTTACAGTTGAATCGATGATTAGCTTTGATTTCGCTAGCAACATTAAAATTAATTTGGTGCTGCTACCTTAACTAGACTGTTACAAAACATTTAAAATTTTACTCAAACATTGGTTGATAGCCACTGTCCTTGCCAGTTACTATATGGGTGCTAAAATGCTCGTGGAACTGAAAAAAAAAAATGTTAACTCCATTTTGCAATCGTCACTAGGTACCTACATATATTAGGCAAGGACATATTCCATGGTTTGTGGTTCCTCAGCCACTCAGTGAATGACTCCATAACATATATTTTAATGTTTGGTGATCAAAGAAGTTAGAGGCATGAAAAACCCTTTTAAGTCCTTCTACGTCATTCTCATTACAAACATTTAGAAGGTCAAGTTCATCAGTGATGAACTGCAAATAATGCAAATGATTTTTTGATAAACGTAAATACATTCAGATATACGTTAAACACATATAAAGTTGATTGTTCTTCAATTTCTGTTAATAAAGTGTTCAATATTGATTGAAAATTAACGGTATTGAGCATGGTTGTACGCAGTTTATCAGCATTTTGAAGCCAATTCTTATTAATTTCTCTTTATTCTGATAAACATTTAATTACAACAACAACAAAATTAAAAGTTCTATGCTGCGACCAACGCGACCAGCATACACATACGAGTACACATAAATATTGTAATGGTTTCGAATATGTAAACGTTGAGATAAGCGACCAATGATTAGGATATTATGAGGATATGTGATGTTTGAGGTTTAGTACATTCATAGGTTTTTTGAGCATTAGTATACATTTAAATAAGAATTAAACAAATTAAAAAAAACAAAATACTTTTATTTGTTTATAAAATTTAAATATATGTACCTATATATATAATAATCAAAACGATGAAATGAAACAAACGCTATTAATGGCACAAGTATTAAAATTAAATAAATATATTGCATTTTTACTCATAATTTTGTTTAAGAAACAATAGAAAATAAATATTTATACAAAAAATAGTAACTAGAAGTTATCAGAATAACAAATAAAAAAAAAAAAAAACAAAAATATAGATACATATTTATTTAAATTCGTAAAGTTGTTTTTTTTTTTTGTTAAATGCACATTCATTGTTTAACAAAAGAAAATCATACAAGAATCAGTCTCGAGTGGTAGTGTAAAACTTCAAATAGATGCATTTTTTTTAATAAACTTATTCAATAATTTTAGACTGAAGAATGTGATAGCATGAGAAACCAAAAAAAAAGTATCAAAAAGAAATTAAAAAATGTCACCGTTTGTTTGATAGCCTGAACAAGTAAAGTTCATTCCAATTGGCAGCGTGGTAATTAAATAATCTCGAAGAAAAGGTAAATTAATAAAAATACAATTGAACGATTGCTCTAGCCATGGCTGTAACACACCGGAATCTGTCAATAAGCAAAAGACACAAAAACGATCATGTTGGTCATACAGAGAAAAAACGACTTGAAGAACAAGGGGTGCAAGTTCAATGACAAAAAGCCGTATGTGATTTACTGTGGGGTTTAATTCAAGGTAGATATTACAACATTTGTTTTAAGAATTTTTAAATAGAATGCGTATCTTTCGTTCTAATAAGGATTACCACATATGCTTTACATAATTACATAGGCATGGATTCTTATTTTGCATTTCAAAAAGATAATTAATTCGTTTTGACTAACACAACATAAAATCAAACTGATCAAGGATGCATACTCTGTTAGTAACAGGTAAGTGAAAATCTGAGAACAAACTTCTTCGCCTAAAGACAAATTTGACCAAAAAGATCTGGATCGAAATATGTTACATTATTTAATTTACACATTGTTGTCGGCTTGTGCCTAGTTCTACATTAACAGACGTATAATCGCTACCAAATCTATTTTATTCCTCACAAACGGTGTCCATCTAAATTGAATTTATTTTACAAAAAGCGGACATTAGAAAAATATAAATAAATAAATATATATATCTATGTATGTATTGTATAATGTATATATTTTTTGAAGGAAACACAAATTTAATAAATATTTATCTAACGTTGATTGATTTTTGTGTTGGAAGAAGACGATCTACTGCGGACATTGAAGCTTATCTAAAGGTTAACTTTTTCTTTGTTTATCTGTTTCTATTCTACAACGAGCGCAAAAATTAAATTCAAACGGTATTGAAACTTTACAAAAATTGATTGTTTATTTGGTGTTCGCATTGGAAATCTTATCAGTGAGTGTAGTCTGGAATTGTTCGTGTTTTCTTGTTCTTTTCTTTGATAATATCGTAATACATTCGCTAGCAAATATGTATGTGCGTGGGTATTTACTTTTGTATTTTGGTTTCAAATATTCGTTAGGTTCTTAATGGTCTTAAAAGCTAATAGCAATGTATACGTTAGGTTATTCTTTTTTTTTTTAAAGTGAAAATACTTAGATGTAGATTGGATTCTCCTGACCAGTCAGGAGTCTAAACATTGAAGTCGGCATTGTTTTCATTAAAATCTAAAAGTAATAATATGTAGTTAGAAATTAAGGAAAATAGTTAAATTTAATAATATTTACCTCGCCAACAGATGTCGCTAACAAATTAACAATTTTCTCATGAGGTACAGCCACAACACTTTGATTATTGATTTCAATTATTCTATGACCCACTCGCACACCACCGCGTTCAGCAATTCCACCACGTAACAGACTACAAATCTGAAAAGAAATCACAATTTTTGCTAATTTTTTTCAGGTAGAATTCGAAACGTACCACTCCATTTTGTACACTAAATCCTAATTGATATTTGGTATTCGGTCGTTTAATTTTAACCTCAACTACCGGCGGACAAGGCACAACCGTAAATTTAACAGCAGTTTGATTCTTCGCGTTGCGTATGTAAGTCTGGCAGGTCGACAATGGTAGCCCGACCAAACTCATTCCGTTGATTGCAATAAGCTGATCACCGATATTCAATTGACCACATCTTGCTGCAGCGCCAGCTGACATTAAATTTGCAATTACCACGGTGGGCAGCATGGAGCCCCAACCACTTTCCACAATCACTACACCAAGTATTTCTCCCTTCGCTTTTGGTACTACCACCTCTTTCTGTAATTCCTTCTTTGCAAAGATCTCCAGTTCATCACCGAAGATCTCCTGACTATTGAGCACTTCTTGGTAATCCATTTCTTTAACAAAACTATGATCCTCAATTCCATTCGCCTTCAGGAACTCCATGTATGCCACCTGGAATGCCTGACCGATCGATTGCGCTATAAACTGTGCTTCATCACTCTCAAAGACGTGACAAATCATCTTTGGTGTCCGATTTGGTTTCGGGCCTTCATCAGTGTCCGACGGAACGAACCTGCGTCGTGCCATTAAAACTACTAAGTCGCCAATGTCGGCAATATAGGAGATTGTACGTAAAGCATGATCCATCATGATCTCCTTGAGATCAGTGTTTAGGACCATGATTTTCTCGGTTGATATAAATAAATCGACCTCGGTGGATGGTTGACTTTCACCTTCGGGTGCCTTAAAGAGAAAATGGGGTTTTTAAAAATTATGTCCAACTTGAACTTGGTTTCGTAATGAAGGTGTCAAATATAACGCAGCACTTACCAAAGCCTGTTAGTATGCATGCAAACAAAGAGTGGGAATGAAGTTAGTAAATGTTTCTTTGTATCGATGCTGATAAAAATGAGTATGAAAAAGGTAAAGACGGGTATCAAACCTACCTTTATCCTAGAAACGGCTTCTTCAGCCTGCATCATTCGAGTGGATTTGGTTGGCTGTCCCTCGCAAACTAGTTGCGTTGATCCCAAATATCTTGCCCGGAAAAGGACGCCCTCAATAAGTACTGCGGGATCCAGCAAAGCTGTAAGATGAGAAAGAAATTAATTATAATTGTCTGATTTGCCATCCATCAATAACATATAAGTACAAACATTATGTACATTCACGACGTGAAAAATCAAGTAAAATAATAATAAAAAAAAAACATCAAAACAACAACCATTTACGGGACTTACATGTGTTTTGAGTGCAAAAGTTTTGTTTGGTTAGAGGACATTTGATTGTTTTATTTGCATATTTTGTTATTCAATTGCAAGGGCATGAAAGCGTGGAATATATTTAAGAAATATAGAAAAAGAACCCATTAAACATAGTTTTCACTTATAACGAACAACTAACTAGGGATCTAAACACATAATATAGTTCTAAAGCAGACAAGCTAACCTTCTTTGTTGCGAGTTTTCGCCTTCTTATCACTATTTGTAGAGTCCTTCAAAGATTTAATGGAACCTGTGGGGCTTTTGGAGTATACTAGCTTTTCCGGTGAAGTAATGGTGATGTCGCCTGTGCCAATTATTTGACAGTGATCTGGTGAGGTTGGTGTAAGTGCTGTTCCAATACCCTGACGTATGGTGGCGGAAGAAAACGTTTGGGGCTTAATACTTGTCGAGTTATTTAGCATTGTTATGTCCGACGTGGTTGGAGATTGGGTCGCTGAGTTTTTTGACCAGAGTTGCTACAAAAAATAATCATTATCAATACAAATTCGACCTCTTCTATCTTTTAACAAACCTTGTCATCATAAAAACCCTGATCATCGAGTCGTTGCTGCCCCAAAAGTCGATCAGTTTCTAAGTCTGTATCGTGTTCCTCTTCTTCGGCAGTGCCTTGACCCTTATGCATAACATCGACGGAAGAATTCTCATGAGAGTTGGTTCGTGGAACCCATATTGGTGACTCACGTCCAGCGGGTAAAACCTCATCACAAAATTTTGCCTTTTCTGGAAGAGTTTTCGCTCGTTGCAAAGCCGAACGAATGTCTTTCATAGCCTCTTGAATATCCTGCGACTCTGCATCGGTTATCGCATGTCGATGTGGAACTGGTGCCGGCGGTGGTGGAGGAGTATTCTGTGTCATACCTAAAATATACGCAAACATAAATATTATCCAACATACTCTTGGAAACCGTATTGGAAACTAACTTATTGCATAGACATCATCATAGTTATGTGCATCTTTATTATTGTCGCCATTATTCGCAGTTGCATTGCAACAGCCACTGTCACTAGTTGCCATATCATTTGCTAACTGTTTTACATCATTTTCGGATACCTCTTGACAGTTATTTAGGACACCGTTGCTATCGACCTGCTCTAATGTGCTGACACTTAGATTATTGCATTCTAAGAATTTCTTATCAATAACAACAGAGATGTTGTTCTCTGTATCGGAAGCATGACCACTAGACAGTCCATCTTCTAGAACTGGCATACTCGTATACAACTTTCCAAAATCAGTTTGACAATTGATGTCATTCGAAAGGCTGTCCAAATCTCCGCAATTTGAATCGTAATCAGTTGTTTCCGGTGAAAGGGTAAAATTACGTGAATGCCGACGCAAATTCGTTTCTAATTCTGTATCAGCTAGTTCACCTGAACTACGACTATTTGAGTCAATATAGAGCTCTATATCGTTCTGTTCGTTGTAGTTCTCAAAGTGCTACAATGGTAGACAATTAAAAATAATGGTAATTATTATTAGAAATAGACAATCTTACTTGTTTTTTAGGTGAACGATGAACCATGTACAGCTCTTCTTTTGGAATTCTAGCTAGTCGTTGACCAATGTAGGCCTGTTCTGCTTTTTTATCCTCTTCCCGTTCATAGTCTTGGTGTGTGTCCTATGATAAGACAAAGTAATATATTTACATAGATGATGACAACAATTTCGGCAGCATGAAATGATTTCAAAACGTTCCAACTAATACTATATTATCATTTAGAAAAACATTTTTGATACATTTTTTAGGCTTCACTTCATATAAAGATCAGCTGCAGAATGAAACTTTAAAATACAGTTAAAGCAAGCATATTGAATCAAGCTACTGACTACTGATAAATTTCCCGTAGATAACAAGAGAGTCGCTATAGTCGTTTCGTGAAATTTGAGTAATTTCCGCGTGGCGGCCCGATCACGATGTGATAGAAAGATATAGAATTTATTTTTCCAAGAACATAAATCAATAGTGCCAACTGCATTTGTTTGTGCTTCACAGATCTTAATTCCCACGGCGAAATTATACATTTTTGTACGGATTTGTAGTCAGTTTACGGAAACCAAAAGAGACTCAATTCTTTTGATAAAATTGAGGATCTCTCAAATTAAAATTTCTCTAAAGAAATGTTGTCTCCTTATGGCGAATGGAGTCTTGCATTCAAGTCTTGAAAGACGTCATTCAGTTTCCTGAATAAAACCTAGTGTGTGTAAGTTATATCTAACCAGCTAGAAACCGAACCAGTCTTGTGATATCATCCCTTTTTGTTGAATAGTCACATTTGAAAACGATTCGAAAGTTTTGCCATTATTTAATCATCTTTATTCAATTGTCTACTTGATTTTCACTAAAATTTGATATCACATTTACAGTTAATAATATAATGAACAAATTATTCTATACACAAAAAGGCTCAATAAAACAAGAACAATAATACACAACGCGCGATATGTTAATAACGGAATCAAACAGATTGATTGAGTCAGCATCCGAGCAAAACTACTGGATGAAACATTCTACATTTTCTCATCGCCAATAACATCATAGAGTGAAAACACATCCAACTCAAATCCCCTCATGTATTAAACGGACGCAAACACAAAAAAAAAAAAAAAAAAGATGAATACAAAACTTTGATCAACAAATCGCCTACTCCAAATACTTTTGCGTCGCTTACATTGCACTTGTTAAGTTCTTGAATTTGAGAAAACCTATCGTGATATGAACCACTTTGCACAAACAGCTATAAGGTTTTCCTGAAAGAACAATCGATTGCTTTATGAAAGGAGGGAATGAGTACTCGTTATTTCAAAATTTATATTAAAGCTGTAAATGTAATATCAATCGAAAAACTGGTCAATGCTAACGAAGCTACAACACATCGAATGCAACCAAATACGATACTGCATTAAGTGATAGATGCCCGAAGACTAATTATTATGTCTTAATCCAAAGCATATAACCTGGAATCACAATATGAAAATGATGCCTCTATTTCTCCGACAGTGTTACCGATTACTTTACTGATGTGTTTATAACTTCTCTATTTGGAACAAAGATATTATCTAGTGCATGTGAATTAATTCAACATACCAAAGAGCACTATCAAATACATAAAACATCACATTTATGGTATCTAAATCCAATTAATATACAAGGAAAATTTACAACTCTATTAAGAACTTTACGCTTGGATTTGTTAATGTCTTTTTATGTAAACACAGACTGATGATGGTGTATACGCACAGAACATTAACTTCCGGTGACTCACGACGTTCTATTGAATGGTTTACTCGATAACATCATATACCTTGGCCAGCCTTGTCACGATTATTGAATAAATTAAATAGGAACTAAGCTTATGGCAGGGTTTCGATTGATATAGTACATACATATATATAAAGGGTAAACTTACACAACTGCCAAGATCATCGCTTTCGGTAAATTCAGCAAATTGCTTCTCGTCTGTATTGGCTCCTTTGAAGAACTCTTCGAGAACCTTTCTTGTTTCGGAAAACTCATACAAATAATCAAATGTTGGAGTCTTAGGCCGTGACTCATCAACAGCGTTTGACTCGGTTCGATTACCAACACCACCACCGCCATCATCAATGTCAATGAGATTCTCTGTCCGATGATTAGCTTCTTTCGTATCCAATGTGGCAGTGGAAGAGTGTTGCGAGACCCGTTGTGGAAAGCCAGGAGGACGCGTAGGAAAAACACCGGAAGTAGCGCTTGCCATTTTAAAACCTCCCGCCTGAAGACTGTATCCTTGCTGTTGATTTCCAATCCGTCTGGGTGATCCTTCATACTCGGCTATCGGTAACTGACCAATCATTTTGGTTACTTTCAAGACATCATCGGCATTGCCCCCCCTTGCTTGTGACTTTATCCAATTCGTATCGATATCGTCGAAAACAACGATCTCCCCATCACGCACACAGTGACCACCTGCTTTGCCGACATCTGTAGGCGATCCAGGACTGGCCAAACCTTGTGGGACCATACTATCAATGTGGCTAACTGGACTTCGACCAACACGAATCTGATGCTGACGTCCATGATGCTGCGAGTATTGCATTTCAGTTAGATCTGGCGAGTTCAGCACAGTGCTGGCTGGAGTGGTGTTAGGACTTCGAGTACGCATTTCCCAAACGTAACGTTCTTGAGGCTTTTCAAACTTCTCAAAATCTGCATCTACAACAGCGCCCATGTTGTTATACGGTCGTCCTTGTATAACGGAGCTGCCCTTTTCGGTGCCGTCTGAGTTCATCACTGTTTTGTATCCTTGAATGCTTGATTTATTGAAATCGTGAGTGGTGAGCACTCACTAAACTCAAAACATGTAGGTACTTGGCTGTCGGGTGTCCTTTCGTCTCTAGAGCACACTACAACATCAATCAATTCCCGTGCTATTGAGGATACATGAAAAAAAGAAACAATTCTGAATTAAAATTACACTACTTGTGCTGTTTTTGTTTTCTTAGAGAAAAGGCATACAGGGCCAAGGCAATTGGGTGGTGTTCACGCCCTCTCGCTGATGAGCAACACAGGGAACGATGAATCTCCAACAGAACAAAACGCTGTTCAAAATTCAAAGCAAATATTTTTCTAAATATTACAAAGCACTTTGTGATTACACTCAGCTCAGCTTTTCGGCGACAGTGAAAACTTTTCGTCCTTTGTGGACAGAAACTTTTCGTAATGAAAAAAATCAATAATCCAACCGTGTCTACAAAAACACAGCCGGGAAGGATTTCGGGTGAAGAAAGAATTTTTGTTGAGATTAGACGATAACTTACCTCGTACATACTGCACAAGGTGCTGAAATGTATTTGGTAGAATTTTTTTCAATTGGAAAATGCACAGAATTGGAAATTTTCTACAACACGAAAAATAGATTTCTTCCGAATCCCAGTGAACTGACGACATGAAAATTTATTTGACATTTCCTAATGTTTTTTTTATCGTTCTTCTGCGCCTGTTGACAGTTGTGTGAAGAAGAGGTGAATAAGATAATACAGGTATGTTCTTTGATTTAGGTGTAGTTATGAAAATAATAAAAAACCTCGATGTACGTCGCCTTGAATTGAGCTGACCGCTTTTATACTTGCTAAAGGTGGGTATCCACAGGCATGCAAGAATGCGCAAATTTTCGGTTTGCGAACATTTTTTGCGCAAATTATTTTGCTATCCACTAGCATGCATGCATGCGCGTTCCTTATATGACTCACCCTTATCCCACCACAATTCGGGCAAACTTTCATAAATGTCACTAAATTCATACCAAAACAAATGACGTAAGCAACAGAATTTGCGCAATCATTGCTATCCACAGGCGGGCATGCATGCGCAAACACGTGATTCTGACGTTTATTGACATTCACATTATATTCAGGAGGGGAATAGTAAAATTTCAGTTGAAATCGCACTAAATCCACTTTTTATGGACGATAATAATTGCGTGTTTACTAGCAAATGTAAAATGTCCCTAAATTAAGCTCCAAAATCAACTTTGATATTCATCATTAAAATTTTCTGCTTTGTTTTGGGTCTCAAACGAAAAATGTCAAAGATCAACCAGGAAAAATCTCAGAATTTTCATTCCTTCTTTCGTTACTTCATTCCCCTCTCGTTTCTATGCCCCTCCCCATATCAGTCAAAAAGACGAAAGACGAAACGAACGAAAAAGAGTGGTGTAATCAGCGTCATTTTTTGAAAATATTTTACGTATCTGTCACTGAACGCACCCTGATATCTTAACTCACCTCGGTCACCAGCATTTTACGTTTAGGTAATGTCAAAAGCAGCTGTGCAAAGACAACATTTTAATAAATTCTTGATTTGTATCGCAAATGTAGTGGAAAAACAAATTACCATTGCGCAATGCGGAATAGTTAAATAGTGAAAATTGACAATAGGCAGACCAAAATGAATATAAATGCACAATATTTTGAAGGATGCGGTAAAGAAGGCCTGATACGCTGTATTTTCCTTAGTGAATTCCATCCCACGGCCGGATGTAAAATAAGTTGCCAGGTTTGAATTATTTTATCTAAATTATAGTAAGAAAATCTATGTTCGGACTTATATTTCACCTCAAGGTACCCGAGAATTATGTTTCGCAAAAAATATTCGATGCGATTAACGTGTACATCATTCCTAAGCCACAGCTTCAGCGTTGCATTCTCACTGTGAATGCGTTGCGCTTGAAAATCGTTGGTTACCCTGTTCGCATTGATGATCCGAAGTATGCTAGGAATGCCTTTCATTTTAATCTATGTTTTGTGTGTGATGCTTGGGCAAGATCAGTCCAGTATGAGCCTGTGGTCAAGAAACTCTCCGAGTACTTGGTAAGTGCTTCGCCAAAAAGATGTCATCTCAATGTGCTGATTTTATTTTGTTGCAGATAATGATGGAAGAAGAAACATGCTTTTTATCGAAGGAAGATGATAATAAACAGAAACTTCAAAAGCTATTCGAAACTGTAATAAATGACTTGAATAAAAACAAAGTGACAACAATAGTTGGTAAGACTGCTTGAACGAATTTACAACTGAATTTACAGGCTATAGTCATTACAATCTGTGAGCACCGTGGTGTAGTGATAAGTGCGTTGAACTACTACGCAACGCTGTCGGGTTCAATCCCAGCAAAACACCTAAAAGTTTTATCACGGTGCCACCTCTTTCGAATGTCAATGAGCTTCTCAACGGAATCGGCCAAAAATTATAGGTCCCTTCCATTCGTGCCAAAATATAACACGCATACACAAATGGTAGCGAGAAGTAGGCCCTGTTTATCCCCAAACTGTAGCGCTACGTAAAGAATGAAAGAAAGAAAGAAGTCATTACAATCTAAATCCCTTTATTTCGGATACAAAGTTGTGCGGCTAGCGGCTACCTTTCCACTAGTGTAAATGGAAAAGTAATTGTGTCTTCCAATTGGATCTTTTAATGGATATTCTCTTAGGAGCTCCGCCAACAACATTTTAAACCAAAATTCATATAAGCTTTCATTATTTTTATAAATCATTTCGCTATATAATATGTAGGTCCTACATGAACGTATGTGTAATCAAATAATTCAATATATTTTTTAGAAGGAGATACGACAATCTATTTAAAAATTGTAACCCATAAACCAGACCCACCACCGGTAAAAGACCACATGGTACCACTGTTAATGCTTGAATACAAAAATACACCTCTCGAAAGTTGGGATCTAACCACACAACAGGTACAAATTATTAATTGTTGAAGCTTTAAATATAAAAGCTTTATATAAAAACATTATCTATTTACTTCTCCCTTAGATATTACCCTACATAAATGGCATTAACCACATCGCACGCATTGCGGCGGAAGCGGATGTGGAAACGAATCTCGTCAAATCATGCGTTCGAAATCTCGCTTATTATGGTGTTGTCCAGTTGTTGCCAATTTTAAAATACAGCAACGTTTACATGTGTACTCAGCATCTGAAAACTCTTATCCAGAGTTCAGACTTGACAAAGGCATGTCGCGAGTATGTCTCCCTAAATCCGGAAAAAGAGAAACTTAAACCGTCAATACAGAAAATATTCCAATTCTACGCTTCTATGACACATGGCATAACTCTGCGAGCGATTTGCCAGCGGCTATGTCCACAGAATCATAATATAGATGAAAGGAAACTGGTGGTGTTCGGATTACAACACAATTTTATACGATGCATTCAGAAATACCCGGTATTTACTGGTTCAGTGCCATCGGGACGACAGAAATTATACACCGGTCTCTGTAATTTCGATGAAATCTGCTGTAAAACTGGAATGTCTCCATTTAATATTGAAAAGGACATAGATAAGGATACTAATGTAACTGTCATATGGAAATAATAAATTTAGTCCTTTTTTGTAATTTTATATAACGGAAATTAAAAAAAAAATATTTACTATAAGCATGACAAGCAAACTGGATACAATGCCCTGTGAAGACTAATCATTTTCATATACCTATTATAACCACAAAAGGAAAAAGACTTTCAAGCATGCCGAAAATATAACTGCGAATTCATTTCCTCTGGATTACCTACATACTGGCTATCTGATTCTAACAAAATACCAGACCTTATTAAAGGTATAAAACGTCGAATGTAATCATGACTTATCGTCAGACCATACCCCAGTGATCTTGTCACTAAGTGAAACAGAAGTGCAGAAAAAAATTAATACAAAACCTTATAACAAAAGAACAAACGACTGAATTCAGAGAAAAACCTTAGATCTCCAAGAAGTAGAGTAATTCATTGCTGATATTCAACAGGTTCCAGAAGAAAGTACGGCAGCTAACTTGAACAGAAGGTAACCTGAAATAAAATACACTGTAAATATTAAGGAGTTGATACTAGAAAAAAGAAGGACTCGACGAAATTGGCAGACTACGAGGTTCTCTGACAATAAAGCAGTGTTTAACCATCTTAACAATGAACTTAAAAAACGAATCTGTAAATTCAAAAATGATTCACTGAGTAGATTCTTGAAAAGCCTAACGACGGACGCGTCAACCGAATACTACATATGGAAAGCAGCCAGTCGCCTGAAACGACAGCACTTACAAAACCTACCCGAAACTGAAGGGTTACGTCTTTGCAGGACATCCTTCAAATGTTTTCAAGTCATTCCCATCAAGTGCAATTGCAGAAAACTTTCAGTTTGTTGATAGAGCGATGAATGTGAAATTTCTATCGTCACACTAAATGAAGTAAGAAGCATCATGTCAACATAAGTTATCTTTTAAAAAAAAAACAAAAGGGTACGATCTAATAACTGCTCATGTCAAGCCACCAATAGCCTTCAAGAAACTCCAATATATTATAAATGCACGCCTTAAGCTCCGATATGTACCACATCATTGGAAAATACCAGAAGTCATTGTTACACCTAAACCAAGATAAGTCACCATCAAAAGAAGCATCTTACAGGCCAATATAGCTTATACCAATTATGGCAAAAGTTTTCGAAATATTGCTTCTGAAGAGGTTAAGTAAAATTATAAAAGAAAGAAGATTTTTTATAAATCATCAGTTTGGAATTAGAAATAAACATTCCAAGATAGCCCGAGTGAATTACAGATATGGTGGAAAAGACACTGGAAGAAAAAGAAGTGTGTTCGGCTGTATTTTTAGATGTTGTTCAAGACTTTCACAAGGTTTGGCATGAGGGACTTGAGTACAAAGTGCATAGGGATTTACCTAGACAGTATTACGAAATATTGAAATTATACATTTTAGATCGACTCTCAAGAGTACGATGCGAACAAAAATATTCGGAACTGAAGAAAATCGAAGCCGGTGTTCCACAAGGAATTGTCTTAGGAACTACCTTGTATTTGTTATACAACAGGGATATTCCGGTAGATGGGAATGGCTTCATGGCTCGCTACCTTTGCAGATGATACTGCAATATTGGTGCCTGATTAATGCATTGGTAAGGCCGCAGAAATGACGCAGCAATGGCGTATCAAATTTAATGAGTCAAAATCAACTCGTACAAACTTTACAAATAAAAAATTTAACAATGCTCCAATATTCATTAACAATCTAGTTGCACCATCCAATTATGGGGCTGCGCAAAGAAAACAAATACAGAAACCATTCAAAAATTCCAAAATAAAGTCCTTCGTGGAATGTAAATGTCCCTTGGTACATGAGAAATCTTGAAAATAACATCAACTCCGAGATGGAGACCGTCTGAAATGTCACAGACAATATTCGGAAATTGAGAAGAACAAAGCCCCACGAGCGGATGTTCTTAAAACTATGGGAAAGTATATACATATGTTAGAGCCTTAAACTTCCCCCAATGCGATTTGAATTCAAAAAAGAACAAATCATTTGTCCATCTTTCAATGATTGGTTTTGATTTCCAGGTGTTTATAGTGCAGTAAGAATCCCACTCGCTTCGTACCGGTAAACTACCGAATATATTTTCAAGATAAATTATGTGCCTATACATTTGAACCAATATAAAAGTACAAACAGTGAGCCCATACAAACGTGAACCAAAGTCGGCACGCGCCTTCTACCAAAATCTTCTTTTTGCGGTAAAAAAAATCGATGTTTGCTAGTTTCTTAAGATGTTTCTAATTGCAAGCATTTAACTTTCAAAACAAAATTACTTCACTTTGTTTAGTTGCTATCAAAAATACAAACTATCTAAAACGCACCAATTCCTCTCGAACATGTTGTGCCGAGTTGCTTCTCGACAAGTTCGAAAAACTTTAATTTTTTCTTTATGAATGTGATTCGTTTCGAGCCCAAACAAAGTCTGAAGAACTTTACAAAACAATCAGTCAGTCATACGCGAGCCGTTTGTCAGTGCGGTGCACATCGGTGGCCATAGGTGTACGCAGATATATTTTTGCCGGTTATAGATACTTTTTTTTTTATTACTTTCTGTTGTTCACAAAACAGTGAATAAGTAAAATTTACTTTGTATTTGTGTTCACTGTGTGTATCTCGTTCTCGATTCTGTGTGCTTGTGGTTGGATTATTTTCTTTTTGTGTGAATCATCTAGGAAAAATCGCTGACGGCCAGATTGTCTGTCTTTATTCTATTAAATGCAGTTCCAGCAGCATTTTTTATATTTTGTTATTGTGTTCATTGGTCGTGCTTAAAGTGGTAGAATTTGTGTATATTAAGTGAAATGCCGAATCGCAAATATATTCCGATTTAAAGATACAAATACCAGCACACACGCTTGATCGGCTAAACGCTGGCTGGCCAAGGCCCAGTCCCATCCCAATTCCCAATCCATCGCGAATGATAATAAAGAGTGTCGTCAACGCTCTGTCTATGTATTCGTTTGGTTGCGTAGTTGTGTGAATGACGGAGTATAGTGTAAACAGCAGGATATAAATGACAGCGAGAGGCGAAAATGAAATGAAGTGTAAAAGTATGGTGAAGTGGGTGCAATCTTTATACATGTAGTTTACAATCGATATAAAGTGTGGATTTCGTATATCCCTTTGTGAGTGTGTATGCTAAATAGTGATAAAAATATCACTACATATTACGAGCGCATTATTAATGGTGAAGCATTTTTTTTTTGAACTGATTGCTGGCACCGCTTTTAAGTTGGCAACTTCCACCTGTGTTTTTTTGGAGAGCTTCTGTCATCGCACTTAAGGTATGTATGTGCCTTTTATCTGTGTTTACATATTGTCTGCTTAAGTGGAGACTTTATTAAAACTGGCTGACATACCTATACCTGGCATAAGCAGCCACTGCCGTCTTACCACGGTTCATGCGGTGTTGTCTACCTGGCAAGATAGTTGGCAATCACTATAAATTCCATCCACCACTGTTCGTTGTTGTTTTGTGTAGCTAAACCTGATAAAAAACAGGTATGTCTCGCGCTAAAATGCTGCTCTAATGGCGTCAATGAATATCTGTGCACATAGAATTTTGTAGGTACTGCACCAATGAATAATTGAGTATCTTTGTACATATTTATCTCATTTATATGATTCTGCTGGATGCCCTTGTTCACTCAACTGTTAGTCATACGGGTTTCAGGCATACATACATATGTACATACATAAATACATATGGTATGGATGTAATGATAGTGTAATCGTTTAAAGGAAATCATAAACAACTGCAACAGGAGCGGCTCACTACTGGTACAAAGAACCTGTTTGGTTTGGTTACGTAAGAAAAAGCCGAAGTAAAAGAGTTGGAAGTTTCAATTCAGGATCGAAGTTAAGCTTAATTAGGTAAGGTATACAAACAATTTTCATGATTCAGGTTATCCGAAACCGGTTTCAAGTTTCTTTTCGTAGCAAAATACTACTAAGATACTTGGACTTTTTATGCAACATTTAAGTATGAATTCACTTCATATTGTAATTATGTTTGATATGACAAGAGACAACTCTAAAACTCTTGCATGTCAAATCTTCTGTGGAACTCCTACACTCTCACCTTTATTCAGATGACAGAAACAGGCGAAAAGCATTTACAATTATTATTGTGGGATGGTAGCGGTATGTAATGAACATAAATGGGATTGCCTCTTAATGATGTTCATCGTTTATTACTCAGTGGAGGTTTCATTGACCTAAATGATGGATAGGTAGGTACATATGTACATATATATCTATGTATACCGTATAAGAACGCCATTGGAGCGAAACGCAAAATTTGTACCAATTTACTTTTGGGCAAATTAATGATTTGTAAAAGTCATGACAATTTTTTGGAGTTCCTTTTTTTGCGAAGTGATAGCGTGGACATTTATGCAAAACATCTATTTGTTTGCTTCTTTTTCTTCTCATGTTTCTTTATACTTTTGTGATGAGCCTTACCTATTAGAAACTCGCTCAGTATCGCAGCTATCCGCCACTTTAATTAAAAACCAGTCGAGGTGATGGTGGGCAATTTTTCAAACTGCTACAAAACAGGATTTCAAAATGTCTTTTTAATTGTGTTGCTTGGAATTCTTTTAGGGATCCCTACTCTGGATATGGATTATTAGAAATTTAAAATGTGCGATATCGCGAAATGATTTGGTGTCCGTTCGTACGCGCATAATTCGGCTGAACATCATCCGATTTGCATAAGGATTTTGTTGGATTCGTATTGAACCAGGTAAACACACTGCGGAGCCGAAAATTTAAAATTTCGACCGGAAAAGTCGGAATATTGTGAAAACCTAAAATTGCATACTTTCAGGGGCGGATGGTGGCGATATCTGAAAACAACATTTTGTATTGGACGGAGAAAATAATACGTTTGCTCCCGTACTTTCCGCACTAAATTTTAGAGATTCTCAAATTTTAAGGAGTGTGGGTAAAAATCTGTCAGAAAGAGGGAAAGTGTGCAAAAGTAAAGGAACGCATTGAACAACAAAGAAAAAAAAAAAAAACGAAAAATGTATGACGTTTGACAGATTTGACAGTTTCATAATGCTGCTCAAAGAAATTTTTTGGGCTAAAATTTGCAGTATGGGGAATTTTTTCACTCTCTTGTTGGCGCTCTCTTCTGCGAAAAACTACGAAAAATCTTCGTACGGGAACAGGACTCGATTGATTTTCGTAGTTTTTCGTAGTTTTGCGCTGTTTTAGACAGGTACGGGAACACACCTATTGATTCTAAGGAATGACAAACACTACGGAATTGACAATAGGCTAATTTTGTCCCTCACGAAAGTGAGATCGCTAACATATAACGTTAGGTTCACTCTCAGACTCACATTTGACAGCTGAGTAATATATTCGATCTTTCCACATTGACGATTTATACGAAAGGGTTGTGTCTCGATATAGTGCGTAAATTATTGTTGTTTTTTCACTTTTAAAGCAGTGAAAGTATTTTGTTTTGTGATCAACGAAGTAAATAAAGGTATTTACTCAGTGACCAAGTGAAATTCAATGGATTGGTATTGAATTTTGTCCTTTTTTCAGAACACTGTGATTTTAAAAAGCACGGTTATCGGCATACCGAATCTAGAGTTGCATCAACACAAATTCCCTTTATTCATCCACAGTTTTTCTGTGATTTGATTATTTAAATTATTCATTCATTTTATGAAGAACGAATTTGAATAAGGTATTTTGTCAATGACTAATTTGTGTTTAACGCAATCGATTGACGGTTGTGACATTTTTCATTCAGGACTTTTTTGTGTTAGTGTAATAATGCCGCCGATAAGACGATCAAACATTGGAGCTCGCAATAAAAATACGAGACGGGTGGCTTATCTACGTCCGAATGAAACGTATGAACAGCCGAATGACCAAAGCCTCTTGCAAAAAGCAAACCACATTATGCTATCAGTAACCACATTTAACGAAAGTTAATCAATTTTTGCCATCACGTAGATAGAATAAATAAACAAATATCGCTACCTAGCTACATATGTACATACAGTCGTGGCGAACTAATTAAGAACGATGGTACCAAAAAATGTTATTCGATTTTTTTTTTGCTTAGAGTTGAAAGATATTGTAACTTGTTACATATGTATTTTATTAATTTAATGTATAAGTAAGAAAAACAAGTAACAAAAAACTAAAAATATAAATTATAAACAAAAAAAATTATTCAAATTCAATTACGTGTTTCGAAATGGTTGGCGAACTAATTAAGAACGGTATGAAATTGTTGGCTTATTTGCGGGTTTGTCATGTCCTGGCTCAATATTTCGTAAGAAACCCTTTATTTGCGATCAAAGCCTTACAACTCCGTGGCATAGAAACAATAAGATCACTGCATTTCTAGGTGATATGTTGGCCCACGCCGCGGTCGTCTTTCCGAGTTCAGATAATTCGTTTAAATTTCCAACTTTATGCTTGCCAATTTCAGTTTTAAGTTCATACCACGAGTTTTTTGATGACCTTTATAAAACATCGACAGAATTCTTATCGAACCAATGTTCTGTTGCCGTATGGTTTGGATCATTGTCTTGCATAACTCTCCAAGTAACGGGCCGTTCTTCCTTGGTACAGGGTCACATGACATTTCCTTATATATGTATGTATTGCTCCGGAGTCATTATACCTTCTATTCGATACAAAGGCCCGGTTCCTTTGAATAGCATACATCCCCAAAACATAACACTCCCTCCTCCGTGCTTAGGAGTAACCGCCGTGCCGTATTATGTTCCTCATTTTTTAGGTGCCGGACATATCTTTTACCATCTGATCCCACTCTATTAAGCTTTGCATCATCGCTCTATAATATTTTTTTCCAGTCAGAAATCGTCCAGTCCTTATGTTTCTTCGCAAAAGCTAACCTTGCTATTCGACTTTTTAGTGAAAGAAATAGTTTTTTTTATCGCTCTTCCAAAAAGTTGGCTTTCATTCAATCCTTCCCGTATCGAGTGTTCTGAAAGGGCTTTCTGATCCTCGCCAAAAACTTCCATTTGAATTTGTATAGAACTCATAAATGGATTTTTTTTGCAACTCGAACGATTATTCGATCCTCACCCCCATTAGTCTTACGCGGTCTTTTGCGTCTTGCCACATTTTCGGTAGTTTGATGTTTCTCACTGTAGCTTACACCATCGAAGACAATTATTGTTTTTGAGTAATTCAGCCTTTTCCCGATTGCTTAAAACGATAACATCCCGATATTTCTCATCTTTACAATGGCCTCCGGCATATGTGGCGTACGTCTCTTATTTTTGCCTATTTTTCGTTAAATCAAACTCTTATTTCTGTTAAATTTTTTTCACAAAATAACTACTCTTTCTATAGTCGTTCTTAATTAGTTCGCCAACCATTTCGAAACACGTAATTGAATTTGAATAATTTTTTTTGTTTATAAGTTACTAGCCGCAGTACACCTATCTTTTCAAAATTTGCCCGACCGTCGATGTCCGCGCACGTAGTCATTCGGGTATGATAGAAAGGAAGTATAGTAGGAAGCAATCACTGCTGTTATACATATTTTTCAACTTCAATTTCCATTTTTTTGAAGTGAATTCTTCTTTAGCGACGTATTTATTTTGAAAACTTGTTACGATAAATGTGTTTGAATCTTTGTCTGTCTATCTATCTATCTTTCTATCTATCTATCTATCTACCTGTCTGTCTGTCTGTCTATCTATCTGCCTGTCTATGTATCTGTTTGTCTGTCCATCTGTCTGTCTGTCCATCTGTCTGTCTGTCTGTCTGTCTGTGTGTCATTCTGTATGTCATCCTGTCTGCCTTTCTGCCTGTCTGTCTTTCTGTCTGTCTGTCTGTCTGTCTGTCTGGCTAACTGTCTGACTGTCTATCAATCCGTCTGTCTATATTAACTGACCAAAAGGATTCATATTCAAATTTCATCTGAAGTTACGAAATTTTGTATGACAGGTACCGAAACCACCAGTTTTTGAGTAATTGCACTGATGCTATGTTGTATTCTATATTAAGAAAACCGTACTCTGAAAATGTTACCAAAATCGGTTTGGTAGTTTCCGAGTCTATTAAAGACAAACAAACAAACATACATACATTCATTTTTATATAATAGATATTTTTAGTTTGTTGTTACTTGGTTTTCTTACTTATACATTAAATTAACAAAATACATAACAAGTTACAATATCTTTCAACACTAAGCAAAAAAAAATCGAATACCATTTTTTGGTACCATCGTTCTTCATTAGTTCGCCACGACTGTACATTATGTGTTTAGTAAACATACTTCATTAAGGTCATTATTTAAGTTCCATTAGAACTCATATTGGATGGGTATCCCTTGCTCCACATTTATAAAAATCTAATTTTTCAGTACCTATCCACGGTTTCTTTTTTTGTGACCTCATTTTATACCTACATATATTTCATATTTCAGTCACCAACTGTACCTAAGTGTAACACAATGTGATTTAAAAACTTATCAAAACGCATGCGTCATTACATACATAATAATGTGTTTACGTTCAAATTCTATACCTCGAAATCAATTTGTGAAACTAAAAACGTGCATGAATGAATTTTTTTTCTAATGATGACTCATTTTCCATACTGTCGACACTAATGTCTAGTATGGCTAGGTCTCTCGTAATTTTGTTTCGGGGTGAAGACTGAAGAGAACCTTATTCTAGTGAATAACATTAGTAGTCACTTATGCATGTCCGATCCGAATAGATACATTTGTTCCTGTGTATATTTATTGTATACTCGGACAAATGTTTCTATAATATTTTCCGATTAAAACTAATCGTCACTGTGTCAGTGCAAATTGTTGAAATTGATTGCCCTCTAGCTAAGGGGAATCATTGTGGCGCATTTGCTTAAATAGTCAAAATGGTCATTGGTCACAATAGTCACTATGTATGTATGTAGTCTGCACTCTCACATTGCAGAGATTTTGTAACTGATCCCGAGAATATGAAATTACAGCAAACAATTTCTAAGTCGCGAAATTTGACAGTTTCAGCAATTTCTAAATTGCACGCTTTGGCCTAGTTACTCAACCGGCTTTAGCCTTTACATTTGACGGTGTTTAACCGAATATTTGAGCTTATGAAGAAATTTAATTTTTTTTTAACGTTATCAACTTGTTCTTGGGTTTCTTTCGCTTGCAACTGAATTATATTTTATAATTATAATTATAACCAACGATATCGCATAAAATGCGACAAGTCCCCTACGTATGTAAAACTTATTTATATATGTACAAACGTGTGTATACACGAGTACATGGTATCACATAATGAGTTGCGCGATAGAAATTTCATGGCCATTAAATACATACATACATTATGTATGTATGTACATATTGTGGTAGGTAGTAGAATATTTACTAGCATTGTAGGATATAATTTTGCATGTCAATGGGTTGTTAAATTAATAAATTCTTCTGTTAGTTTATTTTTACGCGTATACCGAGAAGAGGAATATTTTGCCCAACACGAGGCACGTGAACAAACAAAGTTCTACATCTGGATAGAAACAGGTTAAAGTTCGAGATTCTAGGTTCCAAAATCTAACAAATGTCTCAAGTAATTTTTAAGCTACGATACAGAATTTTTGGTGGGAATCATTGGCGCCTTGGCGGTTAGCCGGGAAATACCATACAATCTCAAACCAACACGATAAGAAAAAAGGAATTCGGACTTAAATATTTGGATGATATGCAAAAATATTGCGTGCTTTTTTAACCAAGTTACGAATGCGATAACGACATTATTAAATTTTCCATGTGAAGGGTAATATTGACAAAAAGAAATGAATGTGTTCTAAACGTCAACTTTACCCCGACACGTAAGCTTCATAAGCGTCCCTTATTAAACGACAACGTTCTGTAGATCCGCTCAGGATAGAGGATAGGCCATCCATGGATTGCACTGCAATCTTTTGGTTGGGCAGCTCAGTTAAAAAAAAAAAACATAAATTGATGACAAGGCTGTTGCTTTGCAGATCAATTTATTGTGAATTATTGGATCATATACAATACTGGTAAGTGGTACGAAAAGATATTGAACTCATTCTTAAGAAATATTCTTCGTGCAATATCTGAGCCTCTGTTAAAGGTGGCAAAAATATACAAGGATGCAACCATGGTTTTTAAGACGTGAAGTTAAACAAAATTAAATCTCCGGTTAGTCTAGTGAACTGAAAGCAGTGAGCTAAGGATTTTAAGCAAATACTCTTCTGGAGCACTTCAAGAAGGTATCTTGTATCTTCTACAATAATTCCCTAAGTTCACTTAAGGGGGGCATTCAAAACAACTCATTTTTTAGCCGTGTTTTTAAAGGTGAGAGAAAAATCCTTCGTAGGATATGCGGTCCCGTTTGCGTTGACGGGTCTTGGAGGAGAAGATTCAACGACGAACTGTACGAGCTGTACAGCGACATCAGCCTGGTCAAAAAACTGCACATTGGGCGTTTAAGATGGCTAGGACATGTAGAGCGCATGGACATCAGCGCTCCGGCTCGGAGAATATTCAACTCTAACCCGGAGGGTCAGCGCAGCAGAGGACGACCTCGCCTAAGGTGGCGCGACCAAGTAGAACAAGACCTCAACCAACTTGGAGTGCGCAACTGGAAGCGGTTAGCTAAGGACCGGGCTAACTGGAAGAGGTTGTTGGTTGAGGCCTTGGTCCACCCCGGACTGTAGCGCCACCTAAGTAAGTAAGTAAGTTAGTTTAAAGGTGATAAAATAATTGAATCATTTTGAAGTTGTTACATCGTTTTATTCGAACTATGAAAATATAAAAACTGTTTTTTTCCCCCAAAATGGCGGCTCAGTTCAATTTCTCTTCAGGTGTCTTTGACGGGAGGTCCAAAAGTGCTGCATTTGTCACTCTTTCTCTATTTATCTTTTTACCAAAAAAAATGTTTCTATTTATGCATAGGAAGGATAAACCTATAAAATCATAAAAATGTATAAAACTAAAAAGTATGTACCTACGCTCTTTTAAAATGTCCAAATTTCGTAATGTTTTTTCGACATTTTTCATCCTCAAAAAGTAGTTTATTTAAATGAAATCTTCTAAACTTTAGGTTTATCCTTCCGCTAATGATATAGAGAAAAGCCCCACAAAAAATCGATTAATAACTTTTAAAGTTACAGCACGAGCAGTTTTTGAAAATACGGATTCGAGATAATCGCGTTTAAAGTTTCACTGTACCATATGCAGTATACTATATGCGCTCGACTATATATGCGATAACTCTGTAAATATTTAATATTTTAGTTTTTCCTCGGGTCAATATACTCTTAATAAGTACATTATATTTTGGAAATATGAATAAAAAAAAAATCGATTTTTTTACATTTCTAAAGGGACATGTGGAATTTCTAACAATGTGGTGTGTTGAGGATTTTCATTCATCAAGATCGGAGTGATTGAATATAAACCCTTGTCGTGAAATCCGTCGGATCGGAGACTTCTTTCACATGTTCGATTCACTTTCATTTTAGCTTGGTATCGTAGAATCCGCCGGGAAGTTTCCTTATCAACATGAGTATTGAAACGGAAATGTCTCTGTCAAGCAGAATTTATAAAAGCAAAGAGAATTTGTGTTTTGGAATTTCATTTTGGTTTTGGCAATAAAGAAAGAATTATAAATAAACAAATAATAAAATGTATAGCATAGCTTTATTTCTGAATTCGTCATCTTTAGAAAGAAAAATACGCACATGCGTAAGAGGACGTAGTTGGACATAATGGAAATACCAGATGAGACGTATTTTAAATTTTTTTGTTTAAATTTAATTAAAAACCTTTTAATCTTGCAGGTTTATTAAAAATGTTCGATTAGATAAATCAACTTTTTCATATAATAGAGCAAATGGATCTTCATCCGAACTCAGTAATTTTCAAACTCTCCCAAAGTGAACGATTATTTCTGAGTGAAATCACAAATATGGTGTTCAAAAATAATCGTATTTACAGTGCCAAAGCACTGTAGAATCTGCTTGTTTAAATTATTAATTTTTCAAGTGTAAACAAATCTACAAGATGAGATCCGCAATGTCACCATGCCGTGAAACTCATTCACATTACCGACAACGAAATGATTCACGTCAGTGTGGTGGATTGAACGATACCAATGCTCAAATTGAATTCCCCCCGGTGGATTCTACGGTAGTTGTGATAATAGGTCCGTTCGCGTACGCTCCCAAAACTACGAAAATCTACGAAAAGTTACGAAAACCCCTTCGCGTACGCAAAAATTTCGTAGTTTTTCGTAAAAGAGAGTGCTCATGAGGGAGAAAGAAATTTTCTCATGCTACGTATTTTAGCACAAGACAGGTCTGTTTGGTAACATTTTTGATTCAAGTGAGCCAACGCTGTCATATAATAAATAATTTGAAAAGTGGGGGAAAGTCCTCTCAGACAGTGGAATATTCGTAAGAAAGTAGGTCTGTTTAGTATCTTTATAGTAAATAATTTGAAAAGTGGGGAAAATCCTCTCAAAGAGTGGAAAAATTGCATAAAAGTAACCAAACGCGTTGAAACACTTTGGGTTAAACCTGTCAAATTTTCACTAACAATTGAAGATTTATGTCATTTCACAAACTGTCAGATGACTGGTTTGACAGCTTTGGCACGCTCACCCAAAGAAAAAGCTGGTTCATAAAATTCCAACTCTCTCAGTTGAGGGGAATTTTTTGGCACTCTAATTTGGATCTCTATTTTACGAATTGTTACAAATCTTTTCGGTTAACAAACAGGAATTTGTCAGAATTCGTACGTATTCGTACAAATTTACCAAACAAACCTGATATTTCTTTGGGCAGATATATAAAAACGGTCAAATCACATACATTTTTAATTTTTTGTTGTTTAATGCGTTCTTTTAATTTTTCGTAATTTCCCCATCTTTGAGAGCATTTCACCCCCGCTCTTCGAAATTTGACAGAAAACACATATTTCGTGCAAAAAGTACGCGAACGGACCTAAATATACATAATGGGAAATCGCTATAATCTTCGATAGCTTTGCCATTTACATATGTGTATATATATCCCACTCAAATCAAATGAGGTCGAGTGGTAAGTTAGTTACGAGTGGTTAGTTACGTCCTAACAGTCATCATGGAACTGTAAAGGCAGCCTTGGCGAAGTCAAGTACAAAAAATAATAATTGTCATTCACATATCTATGCAACTCTATACCTACTCTTACCATATTCAAATCATTGGAGGTCAAAAAGTAATTTTCAACAAGACACCCACTATTTTTTCTATCAACTACATACTGAAATTATTTGAGTAATATGTACCAGTAAACCAAATAAATAAAAAAGACTTTTTAATATTGTATTTTGCCTAACCATCCTCAAAACAAACTATAACAGTCGACAAAACTTATTGCAATTTGCGAAATCCACAATTAATATTTATTAGACTCACTTCGTACTTATACATATTTGTAGAAAACGTATTTATGTACACTACATACATATGTATGTATCTATACCTATACCTAGTGAAACTCACTTGCGACAAAAATAGAGGCAACGTACATTCATTTGAGTATAAGAACGAGTATCTCTGTCGAGCTTGCATTTGTGTCAAATGGTTGTACGAAAAGTAATGTGGGTTAAATTCTTAAATTACTTTGTGCTTGTACGCTGTAATTATTCAAATGCACAAGTGCATTACTTGTATCTCTCTCCTTATGAAAATACTATACAGTTTATAGTTCCAGATTATAATAAATAAAAATGTACTTTCAATCAATTTACCTAAACCAAGTAGTCTCTTGTCGGGGCCTAAATTATTGTCGTACCCGTACTTTGTTTAATAATTTATATTTTCTTATCTTCGCTAATCTTTTAGTGCAGCGCTAACTTCAAGAGTATGAACCCTTCTAGTGTGAACTGTGATTGAATATCTCTGTACATACTATCTAGTCTAGAGATTCTAGAACATGTATGCGTGCCATTTGAAATAGTGAGCAATTCATCGAGCAACTAAAACCGCAAATTGATAAACAAAGAAACAAAACAAATAAAACAAAATTTACTTCGCATATGACTCATTTAATCAATCCGAGGGCTAAGTGCGTCGTTGAACTGATATTCTAGAGGGAAGACACGCTCGACGCTCGATGCTCGATATAAATTCGTCGAGTGGACGGACGACTGCTCTAAATTGCAATTTACTCAATTGACAGCCAACTGGTGCGTCAGCCTCAGCATCATCCATCCAAACAGACTGGTCTCAATCTGTCTCTTTCTATCTTGTTCTTGTTGCTGCGTATAAACAAACTTAATTTTTTTGTTTAGCCTTTAGCATAGTAAAAAAAAACTTTGTTTGTATAGAGATGAACGAACTGGGCGAAAACAATAATATTTTCAGTGCAACAGTACGCGAGAAAGTTAAAGCGCCTCTTCTTTATGAATAAATTCGAATTTAATTCGTTTTTTTTTTTTTTTGTATGACAACGTGTCACGTGGTTGCATTTTAAATCTACGAGTATGCATTTCTACTTTCCACTCCGGTGGCTACCTTAAAGGTGTGTATGAAAAGTTCACGATCGGTGAGCTAAATCGTATAACTATGAGGAAAGAAGTAGATCAAATCAAACTGTAAAATAATTTCATCTTTTGCGTGCGGTGAACCGTGTTTTTACGTTTATTTATTTTAATTTTTTTTTTGCTTAACTTTCAAATTTTTCTTTTTTTTGTTTCCTTAAATGAACTGACTTACAAAAAAAATATAACGTAGTCATATTAAATGAAAGAAAGTGATCATACATACTTTGGATTGGAGAGATAATTGCATAAATGACAGTAAAATGACGGGTGGTGAGGTGAAATTTTAAAACTTGGTCGCAGCTTCAAAGCTGTTGGCTTATTTTGCGTTTAAATAGTTTTCGGTTTTTGGCTTCAAATTTGCTTATTCTGTAATGAAAGAAATAATGAAAAGTGATGTGAAAGGCCCTAATGAGTATACATAGCAATTTGTAGGGATCATTTCAATCTAACATCAAAAAGTCAAAGTCAATCAGCTTTGCAGAACATTTACCATGGTAGTTCTAATCTCATACATATTTTATCGTACCTATTCAGAGCTCATTGATGACCCACGGTTGGGATTGTATGTTATGTACTTCGGGCAACAACTTGACAGCATACAAAATGTTCTCATGCTATGTTTTAGATAAGTTTTATATGGTTAAACCAGTTATTACATTTTTTATTCTGTTACTATGCTACTAATTGTGGTTTCTAGATACTTTGACTGCATCTGGTAGCCATTAACTGCTTTATTTATGGGAAAAGTGCTGCATAGTTTTACTCCGGTCTGAGTCTGACGTCTGACCCCGAAAAGTACCGATCATTCACAAGGGACGTGCTCGGCCGTCTTGACCAGTTTATGCCACAAAATGGTTTAGGGCTTGAACCTGAACGGACCAGATTATCCGCAATCTTATTGCCCTAAATGCCTATATGTGACCAGGGCACCCACCAAAGTTTGAATTTATTGTGAGTGGCTAGGGATTGGAGAGCATTGAAGCAACACTTTACCAGTCTTGAGTCCAAAGAGTAGGAACTCAAAGCTTTGAGTGACTGATCAAGGCGCAGATTTCAATGGCATCGACCTCAGCCTGAAACACGCTGGGAAATGTTAGAAGAGGTACGGAGATTCTAGTATTTGGCCCAAATATCCAAACACCAACACCAGAGGCCATTTTCGATCCATCCGTATATCACAACAAATTTTTTTTGGGTCTAGTACATATGTACATATGTACCTTACCTATGTACATATTGCTGGTTTTAGCACTGCCAGCGTCCTGGACGAGATTTCAATAGCGCTCCCTTTCTGCTATTTGGATAGCATTTTAAAAAATAAAAATAAAAAATAAAACAAGGGAAATAAAGAAGATATAACCACGTATTAAAAAAAAAAAAAAAAAAAAAAAACTAAGATAATTATACTTTTCTGGCCTTTCTATAGGCAAACTCTCTTATGACACCGAAGTCTATGTTTTCCTCAATTTCATTTTCAATTGACAAAGCTGCCCAATTTCTCAATCTAGATTAAGATATTGTCTATCATTTATACCTGTTTTCGAGCCTACAGTTAATTGTAATTGGAGATCACCACGGAGTTTCAGAAGGTGTGGAATCTTTTTTATATTATACAAATAAGACCAAGATTTGGAGTACTCAGTTAACTGTTCAAGTCTTTCACTGAGGGAAATTAGGGTAGTGTCCAATAAACAGTTAAAAATTGCACTTCAATTTTTTTCAAAATCAATTTACAAAATTAATTACGTTTTAGTTGTTCTTAGAACAACTGTACAATTAAAAGCATTGGCGCAAATTCGTACGCAGCCCATGAATAATGCCTAGAGCCGACTTTGGTTACAGCCAGCACTGAATGAAAAAGCCGGATTAACTTTTATTATTCATAAACGCATTTTTGCCTGTTTTTATAGTTAGTATCGACTTTGGAGTGCTATTGAAAAGTGATTTGAACGAACAAACCCGAACGTCAAAATATTATATGAGAAATTTAGCAATCACTTAAAGCCGACTCTAATTATTTAAAGTGACGTTTGGCTAATTTTAAATTTCGAGTCGGCTACAAGTTAAAAAGTCGACTATAAGGTGACTATGAATAGCAAAAAGTCTATTTTAAGTAATGTGGATGAATAAATTCTTTTAATATTGCGCCATTATATTACTAAACCAGTTTACCAGAATGTTTATTACAAAATGCAACTGTCAGATGGCTGGTACAAAAGTTAGACTATGCTTTTTTATAGTTTTAGTACAAAAATCCAAAGTTCTCATACTACATAATATGTTCCTCATCGTACTACAGAATTTAATTTAAATTTAATAGTATGTGCAAGTAATTTGTATGTGAACATTTCCAGCATAGTTGGTAGTCGTATATGTACCTACATATGTATGTTTGGCTGCATATACATATGTATACCTATTCAACGGTTTCTTTTATTTTAGTATAAATAGCCGGTGGCAATTTTTTTTTTGCAAACTACATGCATACATATGACAAAACTTCAAAACGCCAATCAGTCGAATATATACCTACATTCATTCACAAAATTAATTCTCCAAAAGTGAAAGTACATAAATTAATAAATTCAGCACATATGTATGCACATATACATACATATAAATATGTATGTATATTTGTAGAAATAAAAAGAAAACATAAAAATGGAGGAGAAATGGGTGTCAAATGATACATCTCACTCCATATAGAATCAATTTCGCTAACCATTTTTAAATTTCACTTGAAATTGCCCAAAGAAAGTTTTCGGCCTTTTAATTTGTCCAGAACCGTGCAGAGCTGGATGTGTGCTTTCAATTTCGTTCAGTAGATAAATCTCCAATTATTTGAGCATTATGACAGTGGCTGTCACTTAAAAGATTGCATTACAAAAAATGTAAAGTAATACGAGTATGTAGTACATATGTATGGATATCTTTTAGGTGAGTGGGTGCTGAATTAGTTTCAATGGATTTGTAATGACGCAACAATGTACATACATACATACATACATATATTTTTTATGTGATTTTTTTTAAACAATTAAAGTGGCCAATTAATCTACAATATTCTTTTTTGTTTTGTTTTAGATGAACGTTATGGAGGGAGAAGAGAAGAGGCCGATACCGATGCCTCGTCGCTATGTACCGGATGCGCGAAAAAGTGAATACGAGAACGTTACAATCGACTTAATAGATAAAAATCTGAATATAAATTCAGAGAATATTCATGCCAAGGGTATAGATAAATGTCCAAATAATAAAGTCTTCCAAGTACCAGATGTCACACCAGAGACACCAAAAGTGTTTCTCACCGAAAAGAACAACCTCCGCGAGGATGAAAATCAAAACATTTCAGAACCAGTGAAGCCATTACAAAATATAAGTACAACTCCCATTCCAGCACCAAGGAAACCAATGAACAATGAAAATGTCACCAGCGATGAGGTATACGAGAATCTTACCCAATCGCCACGCCCCACTGGGGCGATCAGCAAAGACACACCGGTGAAGCGCAGGGCGCCGGATATTCCGCCAAAAACATATCTCGATCGAGCGAAACCGTCTCGGTACTCAATTGGTAGTGAGTCCAGTTTTGCCTCCGAAATGAACGACTCTTTGTTTGATAACTCGAAAAGCATGAAATCCTCCTCGAATACGACACTAAACTCGTCGATGGAAGAATCGGCGACCAGCAGCAGTGAAACCCCTAAATTCAAGTCACCACGGCCTGGGTATGTACCACCACCTACTCCAACACACCCATCAGAGTCATGCGAGAGCGGCGATCCAAAGTAATGCAAACTCATTTATTTTTCTCTTTCTATTTTGATTGCACTTTGTATTTTTTTTTTTATTCTAATAGTACTTTTTTTTTTATTATTTATATTGTGTATCTGTGTATTTAGTACGTGTACATCTATCGATGCTTTTCTTCATGGGAGTGTGCTTCTTATAATTTTTATAATTTTTGTTTCTGTGAAGCTAAGGGAAATTGTGACGAACTTTGTGTTTTCATTGTTGTTGGGGGTGAGAAGCTTCCATCCGGAGTTGGGCGTGAAGAAATCATTTTGGCGATATGTGTATTTATTTATTTTTATATTGATTTGTATTGCTCATTTAATTGCACAGTAATTCGTTGTATATATACATATGTATGTATGTGTTTTATGTTTGTGATCAAAAATAGAAAGATTCTCGTTCGTTTTAACACTAAGAGCACTCAAATACGTTAGTTTTTCTTGTAGATCAGTGAATCTGAGTTGGGAACCATAAAATAAGAAAACAATGGAGATAGTAAATAAAGTGTTTGATTATAGCTTATCTGTATATAAAAGAAACCACTTGAAAGTTATGTACATAGGTTAGGTTATTAAGCATTATTTCTAAAATTTGGGCGTTATTCAGGGATCTTTGAAATTCAGTAGACAGTAATGAAGACTCGCAGTGACATCTCCAGAAAATCAGGCTTTATATTGGCCACTACCAACTTCTGGTAAAAACTGTGATTGAAAAGCGTTCCTAAGATGAAATCTTTCAACTTATTAACATGCCTACTTTAACTACTTTGATCCTCGTGTAATTTTCACCTACCGTAAATATACGGGTAGCATTCTGTTTTCAAATTGCGGTTGAATACATTTTTTTAACCTTTTTGCTGCCAAACCCAAGTATTCTCGGGTTCGAAATTGTGCCTTTGGTGCCCAAAATAATAATAAATAATTTTCGTTGGATATTGTAACTGAATTCTACATTGTAGCCTGGCATTTGAAATAAAACAATCTTGCCAGGGTGGATTGTTTGAACGGCATGCATTTTAAACAAAACTCGATTTTTTACCTTGGCAGCGAAAGAGTTTTTAAAAAAATTTGAACGCGTTGTTCACGTTTTTTGCAGATTATCACTGAGAATGAGAAGAGTGAAAGTGAAATGTTTACATAAGCACACATTTGTTTTTTTTTTTTAATGATTTATGAAAATTACAATTACTGGGGTAATTTATTATTAGAAAATCGTAAACAATAATAAGCCCTAAAGCCGGCCAATATATTAGATTACTAAGCTTTTTATAAGTATTTAAAAAAATAAAACAACGTCAATCGGAAACTGATATGATTTATCTCCTACTGATAACGTTTTTTATTTTACACAAATTGTTATTTAGAGGCACATACAAGTACATACTTAATGTGGATAGGAGCAAATTAATGGTTTCGCAGGTTTTTTTTTTTTAACAGAATAAAAGTTTGTTTGGTTTGAATGAATCAAATAAAATATTTTTTTAATAAACGCTGACTGCGTACACATATTCATCTGAAATTTCTTTAATATTTGTTTTATCTAAAAAAAAAAATGAAGAATACTTCATAAAATCGAATTGGAGCAGATGCATACCTATGTATGTACATTATGCTGAGTTGCTATTTCAAAAGAAAATCTTGAAGGTTCTAGTCAGTATAACTTCCCTAACTCGTATTTTTCTTTAAGTCGAATTTTTATCGTGAGAACTGATTTTTCGTTGAATTTTTCACATAAATTTCTACTTCCCTAACTCGAAATTCTGCAACGCAAAGATATACATATGTATTTCAACCGCTACCCGAATTTTTCGGAAACATAATTTACCCACTGAATCAAGTTTCCTTAGAAACGCAGTAGGGGAAGTCCCTATAAATTAATTTAATATATTGTGGTATTAACGCTTCTGAGAAGATGGCAACGTGACATTTAAAGTGCTTATCACTTGAAGAAAAATGCTTAAGAATATTTTCTATAACTCGAATTTATTTTCTGGTCCCTTGGAAATTTGACTTCGGGAAGTTCCATTGTAAGTACATAGTATCTTCCACATGTTCAATACATTCGCGAAGAATGCAATAAAACCTCTACTTATGTACATATGCTTCAACTATTTTTTTGCGAAGTTTGGCAAATTTGTTGCAATAACTACATATTTTCTATTGAGGTTTTATTTTATTAAGTATTTGTAAACGTTTCATGACACTTTTAGAATTTTTAACCTGTAGTCAAGGGAGCAAATGGTCTTAGACCCAAAAATGGGTTTTTTGGGTACTTGGCTGATTTTTAGAAATCTTAGTTAGTGCATTTCTTTATATTTTTTATTGCTTTCCATAAACGTTGTTCATTCTATCAGTACTTTATTGAACCTCCATTCTTTTATTACTGCTGCACATCTACGATTCATTGACTCAGATAGGTTTTTCCATGTGGATACAGGTATGGTATCGCGGGTCCGGATTAGAAAATTTTTTTGGGATGTCAATGGACTGTGGACGCTCTCTTGCAATCAGTTTAATGATTGACCAGATATTCTCAATTGGGTTGAGGTCTGGGCTGTAGGGAGGCAAGCTAAGTACATCAATATTTTTTTCTTCAAAGTACCTAAAAAATAAAAAAGAAATATTAATATGGTTTTTAGTCATAGAAGTTGTAGCTTATCTTAAAGCTATAAATTAATCCTTGATTTGAAAAACAAAAACAAGTTCATATTTACAATTTGGGCTGTATGGCAAAGAGCATTGTCCGGTTGAAAAATTAACCTTCAGGTGTCACCTAACAGCTCTAGCGCGGTGGGCCCTAATTCATATTCTAGGAACCGTAGATAAACTGCTGCAGTGACTCGATTCTAAAAATTCCATTCTACCTTCTCCATCTTCAGCATCCGCAGACTATCACACCTTCAGTTTTGCAGACGTTCAATAATGACTCGTTCTATAGTCAGTACACTGTTACAATTTTCTTCTGCAATAGTAGATATTCTTCGAAATGGCGTCATTATAAAAGAAGTGATTGCATAGCCCTCATCATATATTCTCCACTATGTTGTTTTGGCTTACTAATCCGAGTGTGCGTGCAGTCTATTGCACCAAAACATGACGAATATGTTTCCTAAGCTACCATAAGTTATTTTCAGAGTCATTTTCCTCCGCACCATCCAAAACACGCTTTTTTCATATAGCCCGCAACTTCACTCACTATTCTGAGAACGCTGGATTGGCTTATTCCAAAATCTTCTGCTATACCAATTTAAAATCCAGGATCTCTAGCAAATCGAAGTAAAATCATCATCCTAGTTAAATTATAAATGTTTCCTCTGTGAAATCTTCATTGATTTGAAGAAAGTAACCAGCTATCCATCAACTTAAAAAAAATAAATAAATATACGTGCATCAGCACTCCTACACAGAACCAAGCCTAGCTTCTCGCAACCATTTGTATGAATGGCGAGTTAAGAAGCTTCTCATGATAAATGATACTCTTTGATTGCTTGTCAGACATTCGAAAGAGGTGGCGACCGTGAAAAACTTTTTTAGGTGTTGGACCCGAGCAGGTATTGAACCCGAGCAGCATGCGTAGTAGTCCAACGCACTAACTACCACGGCTACGGTTACCACCATCAACTTGAACCGAATTAAATCGATAAAGATTTTTAAAGTTCCGATTTGGCGCAGTGACACCAAAAACGTTTAAATATGGAGCCATTTGACCTTATGAGACAACAAATTTCCAGTCTTGACTTTTTTTTAGCTTAACCTCATTGTTCTGAGACATCGATTTTTTGCATAGGTAGGGGAGAGTGGAGAGCATTTGGACACTTTTCACTATTTTCATGATATCTTTGACTAAACTTTTTTTTCGAGTATATTTGTTCTTGGATCCGATAAAACAATATATTATCTATCATCCAACATTGAAATCCATTTATATTATTACCTTTTATTTTCTTTTTAAGCTATTTCAAATAACACTCTTGTGTCTAGATGTGCCCCACCCCGGGGGTAGATTCGTACGCGAGATGGGGTGGATATGGACAGAAAAGGAAACACCCAAATATCGCTTTAATTATATAAAAAAAAGACGTTTTATGAATTAAATTTAAATGTTTTGTAAAATTTGCGAACTTCATTCAATTAATTTTTTTACAAAAAATATAGAGTAAATTACTGAAAATTAATTTAACATTCAATGAACGATGAGGTTTTGAAAATTATAGCTGAATGTTAAAAGAAAAGCAATGCGAGATGTTCCTGAACTGCAAGTTTGATTGAGAATTGCAACGATATCACGGTGATCAATCATCTTTATCGTTCTTCATAAGGTATTCTTCTGCGGTAGACTTTTCCAGTGTGTGTTTGATTCGTGAATGTAAAGTTATTTTCTTGATATTATAAAAGCTGGCAGCAGATCTTAAACTCTTTTTTTTAAGATTATAACTGATTAAAAACATTTAAAGTTTAAATGTTATACACTGCAACTTATTTCTTTCCGCTTCTAAAAAATACGTCTTACTTCTCTGAGTACCAATCTCGATCTCCCTGTGTTGCCACTGCAACCCATCATTTCTATATCTGCCAGTGCTGCCAATGCACCCCGGTCAGTAAACATTTATCTCAGTTGTTACAAGATAAAGTTTTTTTTACATCGGTTTCATTTCTCTTATCCCGAATTATAACTTTTTTATAATTACAAACCATCTTAGAATATAAAAAAAAAATCATATAACTTAAATAATTTCAACTATGGGACACGTACGAATCAGCCCCAGATGCACTGTCTGTAAGTAAGTACCCCCCCCCCCCCCCTTTTTTAAGAAAACTAACCTTTTTTGTTTAGTTACAAACTCAATTTGGTCAAAAGCCTGATCAAAACGATTATTAAATATCTACTTAACAAAATAAAAAAATATATAAAGATCAAGGACCATCACAATGAGAACTTATTTTTACTTACTTCAGACACAAGAAAAAACACTTTTCACCGGCAAAACACAAAATCATCTGCATAGAGCATTGTAAAGAAGAAAACCGAATGAAACAAACGCGAACATGTTCATTTTAAAGTTGCCCAGAAGATGCAAATTTGTTTCCTTTAGGAGTAACAGGGGGTGTCCAAATGTGCCCCACGTCCGAAAGTGCCCCACTCTCCCCTACAAGAATTCAAAACATGAGAACTGTCTCATCGATTGAGCAAGAGCTTTGAGATCTGTCTCATTTTTTTTTGCGTACGAACCCGAGCTAAAGCTATAAAAGTGAGACTTGAATCTGAGCGAAGGGTTTTTGCTTACGACGCATAATCTATTGTAATTCTTGAACGAACGTCTTTATTTTATCTATCTATCTATCTATATTTCCTCCTTTTCCGTTTTTGCTATTCTCGTTACTTTTAGATTCAAAGATCATCATACGCACACGAATAAGTTTATATTTTATGAGAAGTCTATGCATATTTAGGAAAATATCTAAAACCACAAAAGTTTGATTTATGAATAAGTTCTATTTGTAGAAAATATGTCTAGGTAGGTATGTATGTACTATGTATATCTTAATAATGAATTTCAACAAGAAACGTAAATATTAACACAATGCCTATTGTAGGACTGCAATTGCCTGGAATATTTGAACCGTAAATATTTATTTATAAATGCTAACACCCTCATTATATTACCTATCAAACTTACCCTCACCCCCTCACTATAACATCAAACAGTAAAGGTGAGTAATGATGTCTTCCTGACTGCTAGTCGAAAATGTACATATTTATAAATAACTATGCGTCACACTCACAAGTCCTTAAACATATTTTTTTTTTTTTAAATTAGTACACTCACTCGCACTTAAACAAATATTCACAGAGATATGTACTCCGTAATCTCTTTATTTCACTGCAAACATGAACTGTACATACATGGTACATAATGTATACTCCTAGTCATACGCGCTGATGGAAAAGTGAATGACTTTTCCTTGGAATTGGGATGGGAAAATGTGAAATGCATCCGCCCCTATACGGGCTTACCGTGCCGCTTTGTCACAAAGATGAGGGCACGCGCTCCTGCGGAAGATCTTCGTCTTCAGCTGTGAAAACTTCCATTTAGGGTGAAAATCCAATTTTAGAATTTTCTTCTTCTGGGAGTTTTGAGAGTCTTGGAATTGAAACATTCTGATCTTGAAAATAAATTGTAGGCAGTAATTAGTTGGGTGTGTATAAAGATGAACGTCTTTTAGTTTCTCTCGTCAAGTCGACTGAAGTTGATGTTTTCTATTTTGGTGCTTAGAATTTAGTTGTACTAAGAAAAAAATTGTAAGTAATCTTAACTTTTGCTTATACACATACATATGTACATATGTAAATATCAAAATTCATTTTATAACATGTAAAAGAAAGACAAGCACGATAACTTCAATGAAAATCGCTTAGGTTAAAATTAAATTTACAAATGATTACAATTTGTTTTTTTATCCACATTTTGAGAAACTACTTCTATTTACTAGCATAAATTAAATGAAAAAAATCACAAGTTAAAGATTTAAAAAATACTGTCGGTGAAATCTCTCAACTTATGTATGTTTTTCCAATAACTGTATGTACATAATTTTATACGTAACTTTCTTTTCTATTTCCATTGTTTTATAAGTGTTCTTCTAAACAAGCTGAAAACAATACTCGTTTGTACAATTCATTCATTTGCACTCGAAACACAAAGTCACATTTTGCCTTGCGCTCTCGTAAAGAATCTAATCCACCCTACACAATAAAAGCACCGCTTGATGTACCTACTGCTTACTGTCGTCTGTTCATTCACATGTCACAAACCATCCAATAACTTTATTCTCTCCAATTACAGTGACCTATTGAAATCAATTGGCACCACTTCAAAGCTTTTAACCGAATCGATTAGCGAACGTGTTGCCATGAAGGCAAAAGGTGCCAAACAGAAACTAGACAAAAACTTCAAAACCTCACAAGACTTAATCAACAATCTAAGTGCAGATGCCTCAAGTCGTCTTAAAAATGTTGGCAAAAGAATAAATACGATTGGGAATAACTTCTCACTCAACAAGAAAGACAAGAAGAAACCTTTCACAGTAGAATTTGATCCAGAGCGTCCGCAGACTGTTCCCCCCAACGATCCGGTCTTCAAGTCGATTTCATTTAGCAGCCCTTTGAACAAAACCAATGGAATGGTGGACTTATCGCACGGCAATGAAGTCGATGATGGTTCCTATGAGGTTCCGCGTAGTATCAAGGTAAAATCGGTACATGAAGACTATCCCTGCCCATCGTATGAAGATGCTGTAAATGTTCATGCGTCTACGTCGTCTTTTCCAAGAAATGCAAAATCTTCGAAGTCTTTGATGTCAGCGCGTCCATCGGCTGAGACATTGGCACCACCAGTTATAAGTAAACAGCGAAGTAATCCCAACTTAGCGGAAGGAAACCGGAGTTCTGTTGAGTTATCCCTACCCATGCCTAAATTCCCACCGCCACCACCACCGCCCGTCATATTAAGACAATCGAAAGATGAAGTAATATATGGCAGAGTAAAGCCAATCGTTCCACCGACAAGGATAAAACGAAGAAAGAACTACGAATCAATAGAGCTGCGACGTGTCGAAGAGATACCTAGTTCTACAAGAGCTACGATTGACTCCACGGAATTTCGCATTAGACAGCAGGAAGAAGCTAATCGTCTCGAATCTCTGGAACTGAAAGAAATGATCCGGAAGGAGGAGGCGAGAACACCTAAGCCTGAACGAAGCGAATCTTGGGAGTATCAGGAAGAAAATGATGAAGATGGCGGTTCATCTCCCGAGCCACTGTATGCTAATCAAGAGGCTACCTATGGGAAACTTTTCGAAATGGAATCCAACCCGAATGACGTCCTTACCCCGCAGATGAGAAAACTAAGTATGAACATTGCTAGGCCTTCGGCGAGTGTGTATCGAGCTAGCCGGCAAATTGCACCAGCTAAGGATGTACTTAGCGAATTTGATCCGCTCACCATAAGCAAAACCTCCACCATATGTGAAAGTAATAAGAGCAACCAACTTCTATTACTGGAGCATATGCTGGAAGAAGACACCTACGGACAAATTCCCAGTGATGCACAATCTGTTGATGAGCAGAGCATATGCACTTCCGAAGAGGATAACAGCAATGTTTCTGTGGCCAGCACATCGACTGGAGTTGCTTCATCTGAGACATGTCTGGCAACAAGTCCCAAGATGCCAAATATCCCAACAACTCCACCAACAACTCCAACCTCTCCAACTGCCAAGGTACAGATAGTTCATCAGAATCCTAACCTCCGGTGCGACAGCATGGAAAACATTGTCGAGGAATGTGAAATTGAACCGTATCTGTCAAGAGTCGATGAGACGGCTTCATCTACCAGCAATCCGGATTTGTCACGTCCTTCGCAAAATCAAACAAATTGGTTCGTCAATGGAGATACGAGTAAGACAACCCCGCCGAGAGTTAATCCATTCGATAAGCTGCAGCATTTCGAAGGAGAGAGTCCGCCAACATACCTCGAAGCAATATCAGGATCAGACTCAAAGTCTTCCTCATACTCTCCATCCGAACTAAAATCAAAGACAGCCAAGTTCTCTAAGAATATGCTCACAAATATGCGTATCCGTGTGGATGCTCTCAAGCGGAAGACTAGCTTTCGCGCGGCACGTTCAATGGATGTTAAAGTGCCAATTGCTATGATTCCCAGGCCACCGTTATCAGGATTCCTGGTGAGATATGAAGGTCCGTTGATACGTTTTCCAAGCGGTGTCGTCGAAGATATTCTCAAGGAGATGCAAAATCGAAAGGCGATTCTACGTGACAGGCAATTCCAAACTTTCCTTGACCAGGAGATGAAGAATCCCAAGGAAATAATCCCACTCGAATATATTACAACGTTGCAGTGTGTCAGCAATAGCCGTGTGACTGATAACTCCACACATTTGTACTGTTTCGAGCTAACTACGGCAATTCCGAAAAATCAGTCTACTCAGATGCAGATGTCTAACCCTAATGTCATAATGAGCAGTGGAACCTCGGGCAATTGCAAAATGTCCAGGGTTTGTCATTTGTACGGTGTCGGCAAGGAGTCTGAAAGGTAAGTCTCGTTTTACGCTTTTGATTGCACTACAGATCATTGATGAATATTAGCTTGCACCTAGGAAAGTTCCTTGTTGCTTTGGCGGAATGAATGGCATTTGCTTTTTGGAACAGGGTTTATGTTGTTTCTATGAAGCATTGAAAAAGATCATAGGTCATTTTTGGGCATGGTGTTCGGAGGACAAATCGAGATAGTCAAAAAACGTGACAGTGGTCACTTTTCGTGAGACACCATAGCCTTCAATCCTTTTTGATATTGGAATCCAATTTCTAGACCAACCTTCCGGATGTTCTGTTTTTTTTTTTTGAGTCCTATTAGCCCAGAATCAAAATAACTATTCAGACAGCTTTCATAATGTCCTTCTCTGGAATTGAATTTCTAATGGAAGATTTTGCTGGTGGATTTAGATGGTGGATCTCAACCGTTAAGTCTTTTTATATCATGTTTTCTAGTAGGGCTGATACCAATGAATTTATTTCACTTAAGTATTAAGCTTAGTCATGTTGTTTTTTGTATGTACGTATAATTTATAAATGCAGTGCACTACTTAGTTTACCACTACATAGTCTATGCTGAACAAACTTTTAACTCAATATTTTGACTGCAGATCGGTTTGGATGCAAAAGATTATGGAAAGCTTGACAAATGTGTTCCCAGCGAAATACACGTGCCATTACTATCGAGCTGGATGGTGCTACTTAAAGGTGACATTACAACAACAACCACAGTCTTTCACAGAATGTAAACACTAATTACTTTGTATTAACATTTTAGAACTCAATTACATCCGAGTGGAGTGGTACATGGCTACTTTTGAAAAAGACA
Organism: Brachyopa scutellaris; assembly: GCA_949775065.1. Lineage (NCBI taxonomy): Eukaryota > Metazoa > Arthropoda > Insecta > Diptera > Syrphidae > Brachyopa > Brachyopa scutellaris. The sequence continues at coordinate 25,503,106 of OX459112.1, forward strand.
AGGCGACGTTTAATGTTTGTCAGTGAAGTCGGAATGAATGTCGAAAAGATGGATCTTCGCAAAGCACGTTGTATTGGTAGGTAGATCTAAGCATATCTCTTCTTTGTGTAACTTTATTAAGTCTTTTATCTTCTCCACTTTCAGTGCTTAAAGATAACGATGAGTCTATAGAAAATCTACACGTAGAAAAGGGGCCAATATTGATGATAGACTGTCCACCATTTACAGTCTACATGATTATGACCTCAGCAAGAGAAACCAAAATATGGCGTCACATTATTCGTGAAGTTGCTCACAATAACGGACCATCTCTAGATGAGCAGCAATTGACAAAATTCGATGTTCCCGTATTGGTTGATAAGTGCATCAACTTTGTTTATATTCATGGTTCCATGTCAGAAGGAATCTATCGTAAATCTGGATCAGAGAATTCGATCCTGAAACTTCTGTCACAGTTTCGTGCGGATGCCTTTAACGTTGAGATAACTCGAAATGAATTCAACGAGAATGATGTGGCTAATGCTCTGAAACGTTTCATGAGAGACTTGCCGACACGTTTGCTGGGTAAAACATCAGAAAGTTTTATCAGCATAACTACCCTCGACTCGAGTACTGCAAAGATTACGGCCTATAAGGAGCTTCTCGGCAGGTTACATATTATCGAACGGGAAACTTTGAAGAAAATCATTGGCCACCTGGCGTTTATCAATTCACAGAAGGAAAAGAATAAGATGGGAGTGAATAATTTGGCAATGATTTGGGGACCAACGCTATTGCAGAATGCGGTGAGTGTTTTTTGGATAATTGAATATCAATGAATTTTGTTTAACATGGAATTTTGCATATAAACAGGTGGAAGAAATGACTTATTCCCAAAAGGAAGCTGATGTTATAGTTGATTTAGTTAATCTTTACAAGAATCTATTTCCACTCTCGGAGGAGGAAATAGTAAGTTATTTTTGTAAAATTAACAAGAGATACATAGCTAAGAAAAATCTGTTTCTGTTGTTTTAGAAACGAGAGCAGGAAATGCTTGTCTGCTTACAAAGGTATTACTCTGCAGCAGAGACATTCACTGATGCAGTGAAAAAATCTGGAGATCTCAAAATGTGGATTACACTTAACAATTATCCGGATAATACAACAGAGGTGAATTTTATATTTTGAAACAAATTACATTTAGCAAACTAAACATTTGTTGTTTCTTTTTATTCCAGGAAAAGGATCAAGTTAACGTAACAATTACTCCAACTAAAACTGCCTACGAAATCTGCAGAGAACTAGCACCAAGAATGAAAGTATCTACTCACGAAGTGACTCTCTATGAAGTCATACTAAATGGCAACTTAGAGCGACCGCTTCATCATGACACCAAAGTGTTCGATGCGGTTCTAAGTTGGTCATACTGGCCCGAAGAAGATCGTAAACATAATAATTTGGTATTAAAACCCATCGATATACTTAAAGATGTCCAGAGAGCCGTAAAGAATCTGGCAACTGTGACTCCTGGTAAAGAACTCAAGTTCGCCGATAACAAAACAAAATCGTTTAAATCTTTTCAAGTTGAGTTGCGAGACGGTAAAATTGCAATATTAAAACGAGAAAAGAACGGCACCCTAACGATTGTAAGAGAAATATTCTTACATAGTGTAACTGCCTATTTGGGATGTGAGAAGAAGCGGGATTTCCCATGGAGCTGGGCCATAACATTTGTCGAAAATACTAGAAAACAAATTCTGAGGTGAATTTTAAAGCTTTCAATATACATAGTAGGTAAATCTAATAGTATATCAACACTTTTCAGATCTCGTGATTCACCATACATTGGTCATGTGGTAGCCGGTAGCGAATGGGTCGACAAAACAATTTGGTTCTCAAGCATTTGGTACAGTTTGTACGGTGAAAGTATACTGCCACCAGCTGAGATAATAATGAAATAGTCGAAGAAGGTGTTATTATTAAAACTTTTATTTCACTAGTGTTATAAGTTAAGGAATTAATTAATAATTATGTGATACCAAAACTACGAAGCTCTGCTACACACGTATGCATATGTATGCACAAATTAAGTTGTAATTTTTTTTATATTAAATGTTCTTATATTTCGCTTGCCGCTCTTTTCCCATTATAACAATGTATTCTTTTATTTTAAAAATATTATAAAATTTATATTTATAAACTTGTAATAAGTGAGAAAAAATATATATTATATAATATACACTTTTGTATATACATTTTTATTATATGAAGTATGTTTTTATTTATACGACCATACTCGTATTTTGTAATAGCAAATATATTACAAAATACGAGCATGGCCGTATGCGACTCACAAATAAAACTTTCAGGATTGCGGTGATTTTATACCATCTCCTTACTGCGAAATCTTCCATCCTTACTTTGAAAAAAATAAAATAAAATAACTTTATCTTTGAAATGATACTCGCATGAGCCTATAGTTTTTTGTCTAAACCGATTCTAGCCGCACTGTTCTGCATTTCGAGTGAAAGTGGATTAAAATCATCAAATCAAATCCGCATTTCGAATTTTTGGAATCCACTTCAAATTCATTTGTTTAAAATGTTAAAATCAGCTGTAAAATCATTTCAAAATTCCTTGTTTTTGTGTTGTAAAAGTGAATTAATATCTTACAAAAAAAAGGCAAAGACCCCCGCAGCACGGAAGTGCATAAGGAACATTAATATGTTTTCGTAGTTATTTTTATAAAATCATTTATTAAAATAATCGTAAAAGATATGGAGAAAAATTGAGAGCAGGGCTATACTCTCCACATCATCATTTCATTTCATCTTGTTGTAGTCGGCAGTTGCCCTACTTTCTTTGCCAACTCATAGGCAAACTCGTTGCCTTCTACAACAGACTGACCATGCATTTAGCATTATTCGGCAGATCCTGACTAGTGCCGATTTGGTAGTTAACGATTGTAGCACCTTAGGGAAAGCCTGATTGCCAATGTAAATAACAGTATCTTTGCCGGATATTCGTTTCATTATCAGGACCTCTGCAGCCCTAAGTACGGCTTCGTTTACGGTTTTAGATCCGTCCGTGAAGGATGTTACCATAGGTCAGTGGGAATGTTGGATGTTGTTGATCTTAACCTTTCTTTCTTATATTTTTTCATCCCGTCCGTCGTTGGAAGACATTCACTCTTCAACCATTGTACTAACTTGCTCCACAAATCCTTATTATACGATTTGTCCCCCTTATCAAAAACCTTTGCAAAATCTTGATTTTCTTCCATGTAATTCAAGAGAATACTCTCTTGCCTGTAATTTGTGTGTTTTCCCCTATTCAGAAAATCAATTATTTTAATACACCAATGGAGTCTTATCTACTCTTATTTACATTTTCAAACTGATTCTGATAGTCAAATTAATTAACTAACTCACTTTACAACGGCATGTGAATTCAATTCACGACAAGAAACTCACGAGAATTAAATTCTCTAAAAACAAACATTTCGAGTGGAATGTAAATAGAACACCATAATATTCACTTTCGAACATACAATCCACAATTCATAATTTCGTTCGGAATACAGATCACCTAAGCGGCCCCTAGACGCTCAATATTATTGTGCAATTATAAATATTGCGCAATATTATTGATCGTCTGTAGATAATATTGCGAGGTTGTACAATACATTGCGCAAAATCAAAATCGGTTTGATATTTATTGTGCAATATAAAAAAATTGTATCGTCTGTAGGTAATATTGCATAATATTCTCTCATTAATTATTCAAATGCCGTGCAGAAATGTGAGTGAGCACCGTGGTGGTAGTGGTTAGTGCGTTGGACTACTATGCAATGCTGCCCGGGTTCAATCCCAGCCCGGATTTAACACCTACAGAGTTTTGTCACGGTGCGTTGCCACCTCTTTCGAATGTCTGACAAGCATCAAAGAGTATCATTTGTCAATGAGCTTCTCAACTCGCCGTTCGGAGTCGGCAAAAAACTGTAGGTCCCGTCCATTCGTGCAAAAATACAACACGCACACACAAATGGTTGCGAGTAGTAGATCGAGGTTCACCCCGAACTGTATCGCCACCTTAAGTAACTAACAGAGGAGTATGAAAGAAAAGCTTACGCAATGGGTTTGCCAGCGTGGAAGAACACCGCTTTAGAATTATGGGAGATATACCGTCTGGACCGGCGGATTTGTGAATGTTAAGATCTTTAAGTACTCTTGCAACTGTACGAGTGCGAAAGTGGATTTGTTCCATGGGAGTATTCAACGCTCTCAAGTACATGCGGAGGCAAAGCGCAATCTGGAAGCGTTGAGCTAGCTGCAAAATGTGCAGCGAGCAGATTGGCTCTGTCCAAAGAGCTGACTGCTGGAATGTCATTGCAAATGAGCGTCGGAATTGATGACGAGGCCGAATTCTTAATGTTTTTTTATAAATGATCAAAAATGTTTACTACCCTTGGGACACTGTAGTATTTTTTGCCTCAATTTTTGGTCATGGAAGAATTTCACACGTTGACTATGAGCATTGCAGTCATTTCTGGCTTGTGTAAACTTCTTTCGGTTATCCTCAGTGGGGTTGGCTTTAAAGGACCGAAAACTTAACTCCTTCATCCCGATAGCCTCCTTGAGTCGAGTCACACCACGCTTTTTTCATTGGACTTGATACCCTTCATTCTGTTGGGAAAGAAGATTTTCATGCCAGAAAGAATAGTGTTTGAGATCATATCAGTGTCCAAGTCATTTGTTTCACACACCACTAGCTTATTTAATAAATTTTTATGAGTATACACATTTCTTTGTTTATACCACTCTTTCATCCATCTGCGCTTTTTCTTTTTTTTAAGCCCTCGGCCATACAACAAACTTCAGTATCACTCAACATGTTTTCTATACAAATATCAGCCGACAACTAAATTATTGGGAAAAATATTGTATCGTATAGGGCAAAAAGCAAATAATATTGCACAATATATTGCACAATAATATTGTGCGTCTAGGGGCCGCTTAACTCCACTTTTGGTGGTTGAATTCACTAAAAGTGGAATGCACAATAAATAACTTAATTTTTCTCATCGTTGGGTCCTTTCTTCATATTTTGGCTATTTTGAAGAAGCCCTTATTCTGATTTTGCTCCCATATGTAAAACACCAGATCAAAATCAAAACTTGGAAATTATGACCAGTACTACATGTATTTTGTCAAATTGTGTTTTATTAATTTTGTTTAAAAACAGTTAACTATACTTTAATTGATCTGTCTATGTACATTTTGTGTAGTTCTGCAATTACTTTGTATTTCATTTATGTTTTTTTTTTTATCATTTTATGTACATTTGCAATGTAAAATTACTAAATTGGTTTTAAGTACAAAAAGTCAGTACGGTAAAATATTATAAAAAAAATATTATTAAATATTGGTCTAAATTAAAATTATTAGTTAATATAAATGTATGCATGTTCTAAAACACACTTGTTTGCACCGATGAGTATACCTCTCGGTATCTAAAGAAGAAGAGCAATATTAAGTAGACAGTTGCAAGAATAAATCCAATGCAATTTAAAACTAATGAGAAACTTAAAATCGACATCCAAACACCGTTAACTTCACTGCAACTCAGATCCCTGCAAAATAAGTTTGAATTTAAAAGCAACATGTACAAATGTATGAATATTTACCTGTAATGGAATGAATAACTACTGTCAGGTGCAGGGTTCAGGTCACTAAGTGTTCCATTCGAGACTGGGATACTATTTGTATTGAAGGTGCATTGACATGCGGCATGTTCTAGTAGAATATCCGACGAAATACATTTTGTTTCTGTGGCCGATAACCTGCTCATGTGAATAGCAGCACAGGTGAAAGCAATTAGGCAGAGCAGAGCGGCTAGTATCGACAGAATATACGAATCCAATTTGACGAAAACAAAACAGTTCTCCCGAAGTTTGTGGCGTTTGATACGCTTGTAGCGTAACAGTACAAGCCCCAGAATGCCGGCAAATAAGAGCTGAAAACCCGAAAACATAAATGTATTTATGATTGGATTGAGGTGTTTATAATAAACCTACCGCTAATCCACTCCAATAGGGATTGTCTTGAATATCAGTATGTGGAGCGAGCAATAGAATCCATACTCCTAAAAATGTTATCAAAATACCTGTGATAACTTCCAAGATGAGGAGAATCCTTGTCAGTCTTGGGCACCGAAAACCCATGGGATTAGGATAATTAGAGCCTAAAAAAAAGGAATGGTGTGAAAATAAGAAAAAAAACATAAAGGTTAAACTGCGTTCCAAGCCAAAAGGGACAGAAGACACACGGTCTTCCTAATTGGCAGCAATCTTGCATCAAGTAGATGCATATTTATGTAAGTATGATATTCTGCACATAAAGCAAAGTTACCATGATAGCTTTTGTTGACCACCAACATTCTGCTATGTCGTAAGCTGTTTCTTGTTGGTGTATGTCTTCCGGCGATTTTACTCCCCTTAATATTTTGTGGCACTGTTGTAGCCATATAGACTGCCTGTAAATATAGGTGAAAGGTGAAACAATTTTAATAAAAAATTGCATAAATTAGAAAAAAAAATAAATAAATAAAGTTACTCAGTAAAACAAACCAATCACCATTCGAAGGTATTCACTTCTGAATCACTAAACACGATCACCGGTCTACATAAGAGTACATTACCATTTCCAAGGCGTAAGTTACTATCATGGTCATGATTGATGGAAACCGAAAAACTTAAATATACTAATATGTAGTTCTTAATGAGCGTCATGAAACATAAAATCGATTTACCCGATATAATGATTGTACGGCACGAGTATATGGTACATTTTGTACATATGTATGCGTGTGTTCTGTTCCCTTGAAATATTATATGTATGTGTCTTTAAGAAAGATTAACTGAATAATTGAAAAATGATGATAATGTCGATTGTCGATCAATTAGTAGGTCATTCGTCTTCGCTTTAAAGCGTTACTTAGATTTCAGCTCTATGGTTCAGTGGTTAGTGCGTTGGATTACTACGCATGCTGTCCGCGCTCAATATACCGGCATGGTACCTCCTCTTCTGAATGCTTGACAAGCATTTATGAGAATTACTTGTCGAGAGAAGCTTCTTAACTCTCTGTTGAAAGATGGCAAAAAACGATAGGTCCTCGATATCTCGATAGCACGTAGCACGCACACACAAATGGTTGCGAGCAGCTATGTTTGATTCTTTATGACTTCTGATGCCGAATATTTGTTTTCATTTTTTAGATTGTAATTTAATAACGTAAAAATTGAGGATTCAAAAATTGCTGGTAGAAAATAAGTTGGTTAGATTTTGCAAACAAGAAAAAGACATTTTTAACTTTTCCTGAAGGCTTGTTGATATTGCTGCCAAATTATGGCCATAAATCAGCTTGAATAATTTTTGAATTGCGGCGCTTTTTAGCTGCCATTAGCTTAATTCTTCGACAACGATCTGGTTAGAATAGTACGAATTCAGTTTCTTTGAACAACTAGAGCGAATAGACCTCATTGCTCCGGTCTGGACAGTCTTTCGTCCCTATTGTGAGTGTCGATAAACGACAACGATCGATCGTCGATTGCTGATTTTGGTATTGTGTATTGTGATTGAGATCGACATTTGTCTATTTGACAGTCGCTTGTAGTTGATCACAAATTTCTGGTCGATGCTTTTTTTTGTTGAGTGAAAGAGTTTTGTGTGTATAAAATGATAGAATTTCAATAAAACTGATATGTTAAGAAAACTTAGTTATTAATTAAAATGCAGGGTGAAGCAGGTTACAAAGACAAAGCAATTGGAGCTTTCGGTTTTATTTATGGAAACAAATTCTGATACCTATCGCGAAGGGAGTTTGTACAAACACTCAAGCAGATAGGCGATGGAAAAAGATATAATTATTATTTAACTTATCCTCGTTAGTTAATACCACAATATAATGAAATAAAATTAAATAAGTTGCAATTTCAATTAATTTCGATTTGCTTTATTCTACAAATTATAAGGACATGGATTTGAGAATATTATTCCAGATTTCTACCGCTTCTTCGTTTCCAGAAAGATTTTCGCCATAATATGGAGCATTCCCTTATTTCTCGACCATCGGCCATCGGTAAACAACTCAATTAAACTCTTTTATTTTTAATAACATACTTCTAATACAAATAAATAAGGAAAAAAAAAAACAATTGTCAAAAGTATGATGTATTCGTAGTACACTGGTCCCTCGCTTTGCGCGGGGGTTAGGGGAATGAAAAGTCTCGCGCAAAGCGAAGTATGAACCTCATGTAATTTAGGGGGTTGCGTTTCTGAAAAGTGAAAGTTTTTCCAAAATACTTTATTTAAAAAAAAATGATTAAAAAGAAAAAACCACAAACTTAAAACAGTTATTAGAACAAAACAAGTTACAAAATACATTTAGTAAAAATAAAGGATCTAAAAAAAGTTCTTATGTCACAATTGCTGGACGTTTAAAAAATCTGTCACTACAGATTGATTTACTTTTGTTAGCCAGCTACAGACGAGAAACTAATCGGCTAACTGGTTGACAGACTGATTGCAAATAACCCGTATGTAGGCAAGTCTGATGATGATTTGAACAATTTCATCAAGTCTGCCAACCAGTCGTTGAAAAATCAAAATGTTTTGATTTTTCGATTTGTGTTTGATATAACAACTGAAGTTTGAAGATTGATCTTTGCATCTGTAGGAAAATGATTACAACCAGTTGGCCGATTAGTTTCTCGTCTGTAGCTGGCTTGTTTAAACCTTTCAATGTCCAATTGCCGGGAAGTTGCTAGGGCAGTCCTTACTGTCGTACACACACATGTAGATACATACTATACATATGAATGAAGCAAAAGAAAATGTAAAAAAATCTGTCAAGCCAAACAAAATAGGAAAATATTCAGGGAAACAGACCATAACGTGCCGCGCAAATCGAATTTGGGTAGGCAAATGAATTTCGCGCAAAGGTGAAACGGCGCAAAAAGAAGTCGGGCAAAGCGAGGGACCAGTGTATTCACATTTTCATTCACAATAATCTATTCTTCTATCGATTGAGTTACACAATACCAAAGCCAAAATCAATCGACGCAATCGACAATTGTCGTGACGATCGTTGATCGACACACACAATAGGGGCCTTCGGTAAAGTAAGAAAGGAGTTTTAGCCTTAGGTAAAGCACAAGTTTAAGTTTGATGTGGTTTTAAGTTTTCTTATATCTCCACCCACTGTCTTTTCTATATATACCAGGCGCCGGATTTCCATTACCAATTTTTTAAGTGGGATATTCGAATTAACCGACGATCGAAAAATGTTTTCCGTAACGAAAACGTTTTAAAATACTTTTTACAGGTGAGTGAGACTAATGAAAAAAACATTCAAGCATTATTGTACTGATTTTATTTTTTATCGCAACTTTTAAAAATTGTTAAATAATAATTAAACGCCTCTGTTAGTGATATACATATGTATATAGTTATAAAAAATTATTGCTCCAAGCGACCAAGCCTATTGTTGTTAATTCCATTCCGCAAAATTGAATCGCTTAATTGCCAGTGTTACTACAACCGCAACAAACCAAAATGCCTCAAACTACACTTACCTGTGAAGGTTGCGAACTTATGCCAAAGTCCATGTCGGGTGCAATTGGCTTATGTTGGATCGTCGAATATTGTACTGAGTTCGGTGAGTCTTTAGATTTCGAATTCTGACCAGTGGACGACGATATGGGGGATGAATTCGCCGAGTACGTTGTACTTGGTCTACTCGTTTCTGGTGTATTCGAATTACTATCACTCACCGGAGGGGGTGGCGGTGGCGGCGGCGGACTCACCTGGGCGTTTCGAAAGATTGCACTATTTTCCGGTATATTCTGGTACTTCGGTTGAGATTTTGGTACTATTTTTGGTTTCGTCTGATCCGTCTGTACTGCACTGGGATTAAATAAGAGAGATTCTTGATTTGCATCAGTTGTGTCGCTGGTGTTGCTTCCATTTAAACCGAAAAATTTCGACTTAGCATCGTTGAGTGCAGCCTTAACCGCTGCGATACTACTGTAACCGTTTGTATCTGAATGCTGACTAAGCGGGCGGCTTGACTGAGCGCCCGTTTTATTTACCTGGGTATATGGACTATTACTACTATTGTGGCTATTACTTGGCGTGTAATGAACGGGTGATGATGCACTAATTGAACTTTGATTATTGTTGGCATTGTTGGGACTTGTGGCATATGGTTCATGCTGTGATTGTTGTTGTGCTCTGGATGGGTCAAATTTAAATGAGATATCAGCGTAGGGTGAATTATTCGAGGAACTCATGTTGGCGGCAGTCGGAGTTTTTGGTGTACTACACTGTACAGTGGGCAAGATTGTATTTAAATTATCATAAACACTAACTGGACGTTCGTCATTTGTAGCCATATTGGATACTGCTTTTAGTGATTGTCTACATTAAGAACTTTATGTTGTAGCTGGGATCTTTTCTAAACAATTAACAGTGAACCTGAAAAGAAAAAAAAAATACAATTAAATGAAATAATAAATTTAAGTAACAAAAAGTTCTTAGAATAAAAAAAACTACAAAACCAATAAGTTAATGACCCTTTACTGACTATATAGAAACTATGTATAGTACATTTATGTAGAACTGGAATCGAAAACAAACGCGCAACTATTGTTCAAATTAAACCACGTTAATTATATCAAAGTTAGAAACACGAAAGGTTACAATTCAATACCAAATGATAAGAGAATGAGTAATTGGGATTTTTTTATTTTAACCTGGTATGTGTAACCATAACAAAAGTAAGATAAGTGCAAAAACAATTTTTTTTTTCAGCATAAACGAAAAAGAGAAACGGTCACGTTCGAGCAATTGTTTTTATTATTCTGGGTTAGTAGGAGAAGCTGTTAGCATACAGAATAAGCACACTCTGACCAATGATAGATCAATTGTGATACTATTCTATGGAAGTCAAGTAGGCAAGTAAAATCCGACTACGAGTATGACCATTTCTAAATTGAAGAAAAATATAAAGACAGAATGTCTAGTAAAAAAAAAACCTGCAAAGAGCATGTTGGGCACGCACATGATAGGGTTTCGTAGCCCGAGTAATTCACATTCTCTTCAACTTAATGTTATCTTCCCACGTAAAGTTACATAGGTTGGAAGGCATTCCACCGCGATTGATAGGATTCACTTAGACCAAACAAAGTCCATTGTGTTGCCACCCCATTCCATATTATTGATATCCATAGAGTAAATATACCTTCAGTCTATTAAGAACTATTCTACCAGGACATTTTTACTCAAGGAGTAGAGAGCTATGAAGCTGCAACGGATATAAAAGGAGAATTGCTCTTCCTGCGACAGAAATCATTGGAGAGGGTGTAGGCGTCAATTACGGTGCTGAGTACAGACTGTTTGTCTCACGTGATTACACTATCAAGATGCCGCAATCTTTCGTTAGCATGTTGGAGTGCTTCCAACCATAAGCTAACGTTTTTTTTCTTTTAATTTTCACATGAATGATCTAGCTTACTTATCCTATAGTATTTTTGTAAATCCATTAATTTTTGTTTTTGGTTGTTTACGTCTGTACACTAAATTTCATATTAATATTTAGGTGTATAAATGCGGATTCTTCCTATTTCACATCAGTTTATCAACCACATTTGCAATGAAAACATGAAGCCTGCAGAAGGAAAATATGTATAGGTACATATTTCTTTAATTCGTGGTCCAAAAACATCAAACAAAAACTTATTCCTGACCCACACTGACACTTCTTGTACTCATATAATATCTCATTTGTCAAATTTAAAACAAAGTTGGTATATGCCTAACACCGTGCATCGTGGTGTAGCGGTAAGTACGTTGGACTAGTATGCAATGCTGCCCGGGTTCAAACCCAGCAAAACACCTAATAGTTTTTTCACGGTGCCACCTCTTTCGAATGTCTGACCAGCATTCAAAGAGTATCATTGGTCATGGTGAGCTTCTCAACTCGCGGTTCGGAGTCGGCACTAAACTGTAGGTTCCTTCCATTCGTGCAAAACTAAAACATGCACACACAAATGGTTGCGAGAAGCAGGCCCTATTTCACCCCGAACTGTAGCGCCACGCAGAGAAAGAAGAAGTACATGCCTTCAGACTTTTTTTTTTTAATTCGATTTGAATTTATAGGAATTTATTATTATTATGATTATGTAATTACTAAAAAAAATACAGCTGAATGAATAATATAACTATGGGAATGAAAAGATTTGTTAGTTTTTAAAACAAAATATTTAGTTTTAGTGGTACATGGCGATTGTATAAAATCTCTCCAAATGGTTTACAAGTTCCAAGTGTAATAAATTATTATCATTCTACTTTGTTAACAAGAAAGGAAAACTTTTCTTTTTATGATAATGTCTCAGAGAAGTTGACGTGGTGGTGGTTATAATTTAGCATTTCAACTTATGTTACTGTGTTGGTGTGGGATTTTATTGTAGATTTTAGTATTTATAATAAATCAATAAGTAGTTCCTCAGTCTGTTCTAACATTGTTATAGCATTAATTCTTTCATAATCCAAAATTTATTACATTTAGTGATTGTTAGAAAACAATCTGCTGTGAAAGCCCGATAATTTTGTTTCACATGTAAATTCGAACATGTCCGGTTTTATGTAAGTTTCTCTTCAAAAACGCCCCTATTGTCTAGACTCTAGACTCTAGAATCTAGATGCATGCATAGTTTGCATGTCTTAAAAGTCTGACTATTGTTCCATTGTGAACTTTACAGCTTCCTATAAATTAAAACAGTGTTGTATCCATTTCTATTGGATGTGGTTTTTGCTGAATTTCATTGTTTTCTACTTTTCTACGAACGAACGAAATTGTTATTCTATGATATGGAAATGGTTTCATAATCATGTTTTGTATTATGAATTCATTACTTTGTAGGTGATGGCAAAGTGTCATTTGTATACGCTAAAGAATAGAAATATAAAACAAAATCCCAAAAACATACATAAGGGGTATTCACGCTTCGGTGTATTTGGTCTTGTAAAAGTGTAAAAGTGTAACATTTTCTCACAATTCAACAACAAAATACACTAGCTGTCATTTTTTTTACACTTTTACACTTTTGCAATAGTCCAGCCCTATTGTAACCTAGAGTGTAAAAGTGTAAATTTTAAGTATACATTTCTGACAGCTTTTCAAATTTATACGGTTCTCGTAATTAATTAAATTCCTTTATAAAAAAAATAGTGTGATAAAAAAACTTTTGGAAAAGGGATTCGGTGTCGAATTGCAAGAAAAAAAAACTTAATTTCGAAGAAGAAAAAATGGAGAAGGAATTTGAATTTGAATTTGATAAAAAATCTAAATTTGAAGAAGAAAGAAGAACAGAAAAAAGAAGAATTTGAATTAAATCAGTTGATGGAAAAATGAAATATAAAAATAAATTAAAGGATTCATTTGGAATACAAATAAATGTTTTTGATCTGGCTTTCATCGTTGGTTTTGGAATTGTGCATTAAAATATCTTCCAAAATTCTTATTTTGTAAACAAAAATCAGCTAATTTTGACATAAGCTTCAGGGTTGCTACAAATACGAAAAAGTGCGTTCACTCTTTGGTGTAAAAAAATACATTTTTACACTTTTACAAGACTAGATACACAAAAGCGTGAATACCCACCCCTGTTCGAAATCTGAAGCTTAAAAAATGATTGTAATTGGTATAATATACAATCTGCCCGGCGCGGCGGCAGACGTTATTCTTCACTTTCCGGTATGTTGCACGATGAGCTTGATTTCTTAATAAAATTGAGTGTCTTAGTTAAGATTAAGAAAATATGAATTTGATCTTACTTTGATTGATGAATTAGTGAAGTAGAAGAAAACACGCTTCTGATTTCACTACATAATTTTATGCAAAATATATTAACAAAGTCTTTCTCTCTGCAAAACATAACTATGTATGCCTAAGTTTGAGCTCAATCTGCCGAGTAGTTGCGGAATTTATAGAGAACACACAAACAAACAGCGTATATATGAAATACCGAGTACTCAAATTTTGAATATGTGTCATTTCGGTCAATAAATATACAATTTGTTAATAACTTGACTCCAGCGCCACCAATCGGGTCCAGATTTTGTGATTTTCTCTTTTCGCACCTAACCAACATACATATGTTGCGAATATGGTTCGATTAGTCTCCTTGTTGATGTTTAAGGCCTCTTCCGTTATTCTCAGTGAAGCATTGCGGTCTTTCGCAACAAAATCAAGTAGTTTTTGGATCATTTCAGGCCTCTGAACTGAAATTAGCATTCCTGTGTGTTTGCCATCCTCCAGCATTTCTCTGCATCCAAAAAAAAAAAAACGTTTATGACTCCCGAAAACAACTGTTCTATCTTCTACTCAAACAATCATCAAGGAACACTTGTTGCATCAATCGGAATCTTTCTGATGCATTTTTACCAAGTTTTGCGTGGACCGCTCTTTGTTCCAGATAGTAGAGAAAGATTCAAACGCATGTGCGAGCAAATAGATGGCGATATTGGTTGCTGAGATATGATTCGTGTCGAGGATATTATTTGACACACTGTGTATATTGTGTTTATGAGTCATTTTGATCAATAAATATAGAATTTATTAATAACTTGACTACAGCGTTCGGGTCCAGATTTTGTAAAACTCTGCATGAAACCAACAGATGTTGTGAATATGGTTTACATATTTTGGACAATAAATGGAGAATTTGTAAATAACCACCTATCGGGTCCAGAACTATCCTATCTTTCAAGCTGGAACCAACAATACGACTTCACAAAATTCCATCGAAATCAGTTGGGCGGTTTCGGAGATTAGCGTGTACGAACAAAGTGACACGTGATTTTTATGTATTAAGATTATTAGATTTTATTTGGAATACATAATGTAAATGTCAGTACTGACATTGAAATTCACTGCCACAGTCTAGCAAAGTCATTTCATGTTTGCTCTGTTCGTTTCCCAATGTCTGTTCTCATTTCGTGGTAATGAAATAATTTTCAGAAATTAACAAATGCATGGGCACTCGCGAAGAAAGCAAACGAATTGCCAAGAAATATGCCCGGAAGTAGACAATAATTTTATTGTAAAAATTATAAATAAACATTTCTTTTATTATAAAGTTGTTCAAAAAATCTACACCAAAAACCAACCAAATACTTTGAAAAAGTATGAACCTACATGTTTGTATTAAGTATTCTGTTGTAGAAATAAATAAGCTTGTAAAAAAAATAAAATACCCATAATTCTCGATCACAATTTAAAACAAAAACCACTCTCGTTCTATATTTGAAACATGGCCCTTGAAGAGGAAGTCTCAGGTGCATATTTTTTTTTAATGCCACATACATACCTACATATGTATATCGTCCTCTGCATATGCTTGTCATTATAAAGCTCTGAGCGAATAACAAATCATAACACTTAAGTTACATGACATGACGATGATAGCATAATAGTTCATAGACACTTCTACGGCCGCCGCGCCAGTAGTGTCTTCCTGTCCGATATCAATGGGTATTTTTAGAATCAAAGGGTCTGTGTGTTTATAAACATCTTAGCGATGTTCACCTTTTTTTTTGTTTACTCTGTTGTTTTTTTCCTTTTCGTTGTTTTATTTTTTTTAGCTAATTCTAAATCTTTATCGTAAATTTAGCCTCCAAAGTGGAGAGTTTATCCATCTATCTTGTTTACGATACAAAATTAGATACAAATCTTTGTAAAAAGATATGAATTCACTAGAATTGTACATAAACTAGAAGAACTGCAGGGGAAAATGTCTTCGCGGTCGCTCCTAATAAAGTGCGGTGACGCTTTTAATTGGATAAAGAATGTAAGGTGGCGAACATAATTAAAATGTACTACAAATTAATGTGAATGTATTTTAGTATTAAAGTGGATTAATTTATGAGACATTGTAATTGATTTAAAGAAGTATTTTCATTTCGAAACATATTCGTAGTGTTTATCTTGAAAGATAATAAATTAAATAAAACGGTTTTTAAGTTAAACAAAATTAATTCAAATTGATGAAGGATTTTTTTTTTTTAAATAAATAGCTACTCCTATATATATGCAGCTTTGAAAAGTGTAAGTTTGAATTTACATTGAATACATGTACAATTGTACTTCCAAATGTTAACTAAAATGCAGAAGTAGGGGAAGTATGGGCAAAACCGCACATGGGGGCAAAACAGTTCCCGTGCTATGTTGTATGAAAAATAAAATTCAATGGCAATACTTTTAATGCAATTACGTGACAAATGAAGTGACACATCATGTCTGTCAAGATAATGTAGTTCGTTGAAGTTGTCAAAAAGTTACAGTTATTTTTGTGATTTACTGTTAAAGCGTTATCGTTCGTGCAAAAAGTAAGTTCTGGTTTAACTAATAAAATAACCAAAAAAGTTAAAGTTTTCTTTTTTACAATTGCAAGCTCGATATTGAAAATTAATATAAACTATTAAAAAGTCGACAGGAACATCAATTTGATAAAAAAAAAGAGTTAAAATTCAGTTAAGATTCGCCTGGGGCAAAATCATTTATTTTTTCTTAATAATTTATATATTTACTTGTTTGTTTTTTATGAATTCAGCTCAAATATGCGAAATTATATTCGCAAAACAACACGACAGGCATTTTTTAGAGAAGGACAGCTAGTGAATTTGTAACATTTTTTCTTATTCCTCATATGTATGTACAGTGCTGATCAAAATAATAGGCAACACTGACTTTCTTAAAAATGTGTTGTTTGTTTTGGATACAATAAGCACGGTTACTTTTCTATCCATGTTACCGATCTTTCGACATGCGGTTTGCTCTTTCATTTCCTATCAGCTGAGTGTAACAGGTCAAAGAGTGAAATTACCTCAGTTTAGCCCTGATCGAAATAATAGGTAATTTTATTTTTTTTGTAAAATTTTTCATTAAAATTAAGAAAAAAGTTAAACTAATTGATCCGTTGAGCAAAAGTAAGTAAAAGTAAAGTTAAAATGCATCAATATATAAAGTGAGATTAATTCAGAGGGTCGTAACATGCGTTGCACTGTTGAAAAACTTCGCATCGCCCATAATCTAAAAGGGAAGGGAAAAACCCTCAAATTCATTGCCAAGACGCTAGGAATATCTGTGAATTTTGTTGCACAGGCCTTAAAACCACAGTCTTCAACTGAAACGGACTCAGCAACAGATAATAGAATAACACTGCTAGCAAAAGGGGTCCCATTTACGTCATAAAGGACCATTGCAGCTTCAATAGATAATGTAATCAGTGCCCCAACTGTTAGAAGTAGATGACAAGAAAATAATTAACCGGGCAGAATTGCCAGAAAAGTCCCTCTGCTAAAAAAAAAAATATGGGCTAGGAAGCAGTTCGCAGAAAATTTTAAAAAACAACACCACTCAAAATTATTAAAATATTTTATGGAGATGGGACAGGAGCAAAATTAATATTTTCGGTTCTGATAGTAGAAGGAATGTTCGTCGACCCTAAGGAAAGGAAGTTAACCCTCGTTTTCCAAAAAAAAAAAAATAGTAAAACATAGAGTTGCAAGTGTCATGGTGTGGGGCAGTTTTTCTTGGTTTGGGGTTAGACCAATTGTTCAAATTGAGAATATCATAAAAAAAGAAAATTATCGTGATATTCTTCAAAATCACATGCTGCCATATGCCGAGGACAATATGCCTTTCATATGGCACTTCCAACAGGACAATGATCCCAAGGACTCATCAAAACTGGTGAGTGCTTGGTTGAGAGAACAGAAGGTTTCTGTGTTACCATGGCCATCTAAGACTAAACTAAAGAAATCCTTGGCAATAGAAACATTCCAAACAAAACCGACCTTTGAAAAATGCCAAAACTTAATAGCCTCAGTCACCAGGCGGATTAGTGCACTTCTTTCCAAAAAGTGTGATCATTCTGGCTTCAAACTCACTTTAAATAATAAAATAATAAAATTTAGTTATTCATTTGATATCAGAATATCATTTTTTTTGCAGTTATAACATTTTTGTTATGAATTACCTATTATTTTGAGCAGCTCGTTTCTATAAGGAGTTGTATTTTTGTTTATAAAAATTAAGAGGAAGAAATAAAAAACAAAAAAAATTAATGGAATCATTGAAGAATAATGTGTTTTGATTATGAGAAAAAGATTACCTGGATTCCTATCCAAGATTTTATAAAATTTACAAAAAAACGTTAATTTTCCCTTGTATTACCTATTATTTTGACCATTTGTAATCGTAAATCTTATGAATATATAAATCTCAGTGTGACGCTCTTACCTGTCAATCTTACGATTAGATAAACACAAAAACTAATGCATACAATGAAGTAAAACTTCGTATTCCAGTTCATTAACATCCTCTGCCTATTATTGACTGATTTTTAAATTAATTTATTCGCAATATTATTTAAATTAATGCAAAAATAAAAACACTCTAACAAATGCCACTTTCTTGCGAAATGTCACTTATTCAAACTACAAATACAGTGGACGTCCAGTATAGCGAATGCTCCGTATAACGAATTTCCAATATAACGAATGACATTTTTTTCCCACTAATGGTTCTATATAACGAATGGTTTAAATATTTTACGCTCGATATAACGAATGCCTTGCAAATTTCTACAGGCGCAAGTTTACTTTTATCGGATATTGTCATCTTTTGTATGTATCCTTACTTCTACTACTTATTAATTATTATTAATCAATCAGTTATGCTAACATATACATACATACATAAATGTAATTTTAAAGGAAAATTAACTGCTTCAGTTTGTTGGGTTTTTTACGTTTTATTTTTCTAGTGGTGTACTGACGAAAACATTAAACATTCAGAAGCAGTGAATTGCTTCAATAAAATGCATACAGTGGTTAGTTGAAAACAATAATGACTACTCAAAATCGCTTTTAGTAAGAGAAACGCTAGAGGAGGCGGTCCAAAAAAGCTTGAAGGGAACCAAAAGGGAAGCTAATATTAAGGACTTCTTTTCCAAATCATAACTGTTTTGTTTACCAAAAACTTATTAATTAATTTGTATTTCCTTTTAAATGCATATGTACATAAATTTCATTGTAAAAAACAGTTGTTTTTTATATTCTAGTATTAATTAGCAAAACAAAAAGATGTTCGATATAACGAATTTTTCGTTATAACGAATGACTGTGCATTATATAATTCGTTATACTGGACGTCCACTGTACTTACAATCCACACTTGTGGATTGTATATGGTATATTGGTAGATTGCAAACCTTGGGGTGCGTTCGCACTGTCTTTGATTCTTCGAACTAAATGACAATGTATGTATTGTAAGTAACACTATATTTTTTAGACACGGGCGAAGCCGGGTGGGACAGCTAGTAGCTCTATAAACTGAGATTAGTCTTGTATCAATATGAAAATGTACGTAGATACAGCACACGCTAGATTAGGTAAGGTGAGGGAGGGATTAGGCTCAGCTACCAGCCTCACATAGGCCAGTGTTGATCCATAGAATAATTTAGATGAATGTTGTTGCTCTAGGCAGACACAATGATTTGTGTCTGTTGGGCTGAGAAGATGAGGTTTAATGTTTGCGATTTCTTCTACTGAGTTGTATAATGCCAAGTAGTAGATGATTTCATTCAATTCTTACTAGCAAGAAAACGTACCTAGTTCTGCGACTGTTGGGGTGCGGCCAGAACTCTAGAGCCACACACTAACTCTGTTTAAAATGAATACTTCTTTAGGCGCTGAAAGTCTTAAGTTCTTTCATAAATCGACACATAATACCAGTTGCGTGCTAGAGTGTATACAGTAAGAAGAGTTTCGCATCTTTTCATGCTTAGATCTTTCTTTGCATACAAAATAAACTAATCAGTCAACAACAGCATTCTAAATGCAAAAAGTGTTAAAATCCAATTGACTTTTATTTAATTATTTACTATTAACCTGACACTTATGTATCTTCATATAGCAGTTGATAGTTTACAGTGAAAAATCAACAGTCCAAACAGAGCTTCTTATTTATACAATTTCAAATCAATAGCAAACATTTTAATCAATCAATCAACCCCCACATTATCCGCATCATATCGCCAAGTATGGCTACGGGTTGGGGTTTTTTTTTCGAAGATGCCTAAATACGTACATATGTTCATATTGTGAGTGTTCTCTGAACCAGTCTAAATTAAATTTGTTCCAAATCGGCTGCCACACATTTCCGACTGGCTATGTCTACCATAAAGGAACACAAAACATATTGCGTAACCCAAATCTAAAATGACCCAACACAAAAACACAGAGAAACAAACTCGAAACAAAGCTCCGCGGATCAGTCATTGAAATTCGAGTTCCTGGGGAATGCCAAATTGGGGCGACCCGACCGAGCGCTTCTAATTAACTTAATTAATCTTCAATACATCGCATCGGTTAAAAAACACACACACACTTCATCCACACACATAAATTTATAAATAGATAAACTGAATTCTTGGTTGTAAGTGCTAGCGCTGGATAGCATCACTGTACGCGAACGTGTGTAACGCACAAATTTTGTTCTGTTTACCCGTGCGCCAAAGATAAACAAAAGTACGTACGGCACGCAGAAATTGCGTTACTTTCGGCACGAAAACGGGTCACCGTCCACAGAACAATTTAGACTCTTTCGGTCACGCTTTCTGCTCAAGACCTTATAGTGGAAATGTACACATGCGAGAACATACGTATGAGTACAATTATTGAAACTTCAGCCGGAAGTTGTAGGCTTATCTGTTTAACAAGTCATTACGTCAGTGATTTGTGTGATTTGCGGGTTGAACGCTACCGCCGCTTCGCCGGTAACTTTATGGTCACATATTTAGGTCAGGTGTAAGGTTAAATTTGAATGACAAAACAAAATTAAGAAAAAGTAAGAAAACTCGTTCTTTTTTTGTTGCTCCTTTTGTTTTATTGCGGGCAGCACTGGGGCGCTGCGCTGTGGCTTTACGTAGGCGTTCAAACGACGGAACACTCCGGTTAAGTTGTAAGGAGACAAAAAACCAAAAATAAAAGGTCGGGGGTAGCGCAGTTGATTTCACCCAAAAGAGGTAAAAGACGCGTGGGCTACACAAGTGCGGGACTATTAAGCATGTTCACAAAAGCTGATCTTTTATTTATCTCTTTTGTTATTGTTATTTTTTTTTATTATATTTTTTCATCTCTAATATAATTTACCTACTGGGGGCGTAGATACTGAAGTAATACTTATACTATAGATGGTGATCTTCTTGAACTCCTACACAGATCGTTGACCAGATTTTTTCGAACTTTGACAGCAGTAACTTTTTTCTACAAGTAAATAAATGTCTTTACTATGGGCACTAAAGTGAATAATTATATGAGTGCGTGTGAACACTCACAGGGTGTACCCTAGCCTAGAGCAATAGACAGTATGTAATTTCCTTACTATGTATAGCAAATACGCAGTCCCGCAGTTGCGTGAAATGACCGGAAGAAGTGATTGCCATCTTTCAAGGATTTCCCATCTAGATTGATTTATAGGCTGCCCACGAGCAACTATAGTTGTTTAATGGTATACTGCTCAGGATGCCTATTATAATAAAGTATAATGAATTGCTTATTTTTCCAAGATTTTCTGACTTTATTGCTCAGTGTGGTGAACGTAAAAACCACAAGTGCAGTCGAGTGTAACAGCACGCAGTTAAGCTGAAAATGAAGTTACCAAGTTCTTATGTTTACTATGCGTTTACTTTGTTTTATTAGGAATGTCACTATAAAACATGACAGTAGGTTCCAATGTACTACAGTGAGGGTTTAATAAATACTGACAGAGGCAGACAGTATACCCGTATTCTACATATAACCCGCACGTTAGTTTGCAGATGACACCCATCATATCCAATGAGATAGTCACAGGCGTCATGTCCCGTAAAAAACCCGACTGACGTCCTAGATTAGAGATAAGTTTCCGGAAACAAGTGTTTCAGCTGGGGACTTAAAAGCAACTATGTCTCCATGTAAAATGGCTCCAAATAATAACTACAGACTCCGGTCAAACTGATACCTTTTATTGCAAAACCTATAACTTGGATACATCAGTTTTGAGAGGAAATTCTAGAATAGCGGATTGATAAGTTATATTGGTTTTTTTTATAGTTTGGCATCACTTTCAAAGCCGTGAGATTTTTTTCTACAAAAAAAAAACAGTGGAATCGAATCGCTGGCACCATGTTTACTTAGAGTGGTATTCCACAAGCTCAACACATCAAGCAAGGTACGTTAAGGGTTTTTCAAAAGGGACATAACAATTTTGTATTTTAACTTTTTTTGCGATCTTTGTATTTACCGTTTTCAAATTATTAAATTATTATTATTATTTAAGAGCGCTTACTTCAATGTTCGCTCGTAATAATCCTCTCATCAGACAACATATTAACTACTGAATGTTCCTTTGGCAGTGAGACAACGCACTGGTCGAAGTACCGCAAAATATCGCAGCCGTATGTGCTTCAGCTTAAAATGAGCCAAATCAGTTGATTCCACTCCGTTCACAGGAATTGGGAATCTTTTTTTTTGTTTTGTTTTATAATGTTTACACACAGGCACAGCGCGAGCACATAAAGAACAAGAACGAGAGACAGACAGATCGACGCAGTGATAGGAAACTCAGATGTTAGGTTTCAACGAACTCTATGGGTGGTGTCCAGGATAACTGGAGGGTTGTGTATTATTGAAAGTTTTGCCATTGCTTATGATTCACAGAAGTTTTTTCGAGATGTTTCCTATTATAGTTTGTGCGATCAATTTTTTCAGCCATACCACCAACTACTGCCAGTGTTATGCCTTCGCAGTTGGTTTTAATATAAGCTTCTGAAACTGGACAACTAATTTTTTATTTCGTGAGAAATAAATGTTTCGACGACATCTGGATTTGAACCGTGAACGCTCAGCGTGACAAGCGACGACGACTACCACTACGCCACGGCCACCCACCCACAATCTTCGCATCAAGATCTTGGCCTACACTCTTACTGGATCAAATTAATTCAATAACTGAAGCCTCTACAGTCTAGAGTCTAGATAATTTAAAACGCCGAAACAAACCCACATGTGCTTCAAGAGCCTTCATTCCTACTACAAAAAGTTACAGTGTGGTGTGGATTTCAGGCCGGAGGAGGTGTGATTGGATCGCATTTTTTTGGGCGATGAGAATGATCGCCATGTTACGGTTAATGGAGTTCGCTATTATGGCATGTTGGAAGACTACAGTAAGACTCGGATAAGTGCATTAGCAGATTGTCCAATGTCGCGAGGTACTTATCCGGGTTATGTAGTTACGGAAACCCGCTTAACTGCTCTGAGGTACTTATTCGCGAACAAGACAAGTCCGCGAAAAGGCGATATATCTTCACAACCAACAATCGAAAAGTGAGAACCCAGTGAAAATGTCAAAGTCTGACTAGAGTACTAGAATTACATTATGTACTAGAATAAGTTTAGTACCTTTTGTGTTGTTTATAGTGCTTTATTAAAAGGGGTATTTAAAAGGGGAATATTTCATGTAAGTTATGACGAAAGAAATGGAAACTATGAGTACTTAAACGGGGACTGTAGTTAAGCGATATTTACTTAAAAGGGGATTTTAACAAGAACCTTACTTTATAAATTTAGGGTTTCAAAAAACCGAGGATGCTAAGCGGATTTTGCACTTAATGGGGTTGTTCTTAACCGGGTTTCACTGTTTTCCAGAATCGGAATGATTTGACATCAGTAACAAGTGGTTGCTGGTCAAACAATTGATCTATTGAAGGGGAAGTTCGGTTATCGTGTAATCTTGAGAAATGGTCCGGTAGTATGGCAGCTCGCTCATGCGATTTAACGCTATTGTATTTCTTTTTATGGGGTTATGTTAAGTCGTTGGTTTATGCCAACAAGACAACAACGTTAGAGGAGCTCAGCAACAATATCGAATGCGAAATTGCCAACATTTCGGCCGATATGTGTGGAAAATTGGCTTCAAAGAATCGATCGCTGCAAACGTACTCGCGGTGATCATATGGACGAGATCAAATTCCATGCTTAGGTATGTATAGTATGTGTACCTACTACACCTGGAATAAATTTCAGCCCGATATCTCAATTATTCTGTGTTTTGTTTAAATACAAAATTTGTATGTCCTTATTGAAAAAACCCTTTATAATTTAAAGAAGATATAGAATCTGGGTTGATTTTAAGCCATTATTAGAAGAGGAAAAAGGAAAAGGTCGAATTTTACCCACTGATGCCTTGTCGAAATCATTTAACAAGATTATCTTCCGCATCTCTAAGATGTTCAGTAAGTAAGCTAATAAGGATGTGGGACTTTATTTGGTAAAACAGGAATTCCCGATACGTATCGAGTTTCAAGCTTTGAGTAAAGTAACAAGTACCTAGTAACAAACCCGATATGTAGGTGGAAAATATACCAACCGGTGCATGACAACATCATATGTCGCTGCAGTTTCGAGTATTGCTGCCAACCTCAAACTATAAAAAATAAAACAAAAGATGCACAGTAGTCTTCTCAAACAGTAAACCCCTTTAATTAGGTCTTCAGACTAGTTTCAATGTAAACAACAGCTTTAACAAGTATTTCCTAACTCAGCTTATAAGGCAAAAGTCACTTTCGCCGGCGTTCGTTATGCCATATTTAGAGCAAGCGTTTATTTTTCATTATACTCGTACTTTCCGCACATAGGAAGCCCTTTAATGAGGTGAACTTTCTGATTAGTTTCATTGTAATTTTCTAGAAAATTAAATTAGACACATATACACGTATATGTATGAGTACGAGTATTTGGAGAAGAAAAGAAGACTCCAATTTTGAAACGCTAATTACGTGCTTGGCAACGTTTTAACGTTCGTTTCCGTTATAGACATTGTAGATCGTAGAAAATGCATTTTTTCCAATCTTTATACCAACAAAACATAAACAGCATCGTATCTATAAAAAGAAAATTAAATTTCACTTCGGATGTTCATATCATAAGTATGTATACATGTACATAAGTCTATAAGTTGTGTTGAGAGCGCTTGCAAAAGAACTGTTACCGGTCACTGTATCGACTGTCCTCTGTGTGCATCTGTATGTGGCTATAATGAAATGTGCCAATCTCCGAGAGACTGGTCAAACAGGTGAATGAATTCGTTTATGAAAATTTTCATTTTCCTTATTGTTTTCACTTGCAATGCGCTGCTTCGGTGATCGGTCGTCAAAAGAAACTTTTCTTTATGAGGTTTTTTATGATGTGTGGTAGATACAAAGAGATGGGCCAGATATATACATTTTATGGCGCTGGCCAGTCGGCGGACATAGATGTGAGATTTACCCATTTTAATGATTTTCTGTCACGTTTTTTTTTTTTGTTTTTAAATTATACTTTGCCTGAAGTTATACGGTTTTTCTTTTCGTATTTTTTTCTAAAAGGGTTACGCTTATGGTGATTTTATCATTTAAATTGAGGAACTGAAAGCCACACAATAAAAGCTTCTAGTATAGCTTTAATGGACAGTGCGTTTGCAAAGAATATTTTAACACCATGTGTATCTACATTAGAACTTTACAAGCAACTGGTTATTCCGCGCACAATTATTCTTATGTTGTTGGCTCATGAAAAGTATATTTTCATCTGTGGGAGTGAATTGGGGACTGCAATCAACGCCAGTTAAGTGGAACCACTTGAATTTAAACGAGTTTAGGCGAATGCGTATTGTAGGTAAGGCACGGTATATTGAAGGAATATGGGAAACACGTATTTTTTTTTATAGCATTCCAACAATATAGCGCCATTAATGACGTGCCTATATATGCATATGTAGCTATGTAAGTTTAAAGTATTAAATATCATTATGCATCTTTTGAATATACTCAAATTGAAACGCCAACACTTTCCCATCGCTTTTATGAGTGGGTTGTACCATATGCTAAGAAGAATCTGTATAAATGATGTTAACTTCGGGAATAGTTAATATTTATAGAGTTTAGATGACACGCTCATTAAGGTAATAACTTAATTTTTAAGTCATATGACCTTTGGCTTATGCCTTTTGATACTTGTGTGATTGTATCTTCCCACTTCTACATTTTCCTACTAATTTTTTTAAAATTTTTTTGTTTCCTAACGGAACTAACCTAACTACATAATGTATTGCTAGCTTCATGATCTAGTTGTCTACCTATGATAGATTAAGAGCCCAAAGCAATTTTAAGGTAACGTTTATCTATGCCAAATCAGTGCTCTTTAATCATTTGCATTTCGAAATAATGTAAATGTTGTTATATCAATTATTTGGACTTCAAAAACTACATACATTTTTAATGTTGTATAACTCAGCATTGTCCCCACAAAATGCATGCAAGGCATTCATGTTTAAAAATACAAACTTAAGAACTATTTATTTTTTGTTATCATTCACACCTTTATACAGTATGTACCTAAACCAGTAACACAGGACTTCTATACTAACAACATTCGCAGATGATGAGGTGATTCTCTCCTCAGATACTATCTATTAACAATCAACTACATACCAAGTTAGAAAAATACTTCATGCTTATAGGAAAAAATACAAAATAAATTTCTGATCTATTACTCGTATACTAGACCATAATGAAACCAAGTTGGACCTATGGCATCCAAATCCAAATATGTAAACAGAACCGCTGCCAAATCGAACATGGACATGATAAAGCGACTTCTGTTTAAATTACTCCCGACGATTGTAAATGCTCTCTGGTACATTTCAAATTAGGACATATGTACATAATATGTTATGTACATCGTGAGTGACCTCAAAAACTTAGTACAAACCATAAATTAAAAAATTAAAATAAACAAAACAACGAGACACTAAAGTTACTTCAGCAGGAAGCTAACCGAAGGAGGCTACTTAAGGTTCTCAAGGAAGGGCAGAGGATATCATTCACTCAAAATAGTGTTTACATGAGACTTTGATACGGTGGATCATCATCAACTGTTACTCAAATTGGAAAGACTCTTCGGTTTTTCGTCGACTGCTCTGAGGCTTATTCAAACATACGTTGCTGGTAGAAAACAAGCAGTTGTTTTGGACAAAAATATGTCTGACTTTGTTATGACCTCTGCGGGTGTACCCCAAGGAACTATTTTGGGGCCTCTGCTCTTTACCATTTTTATAAATGATCTTCCGAATATAGTTAAGCACTCATCCTTACATATGTATGCTGATGATGTTCAACTTTATATTAGCTGTAAACTTGGTCTCTTGGAAGATGCTGTTAGTAGGCTAAACGATGACCTCGGGAGAATTTTAGAGTGGTCTGTAAATAACTCTCTAAAACTAAATCCATCGAAATCTAAGTATCTCGTTGTCAGCCGAAGTGGATTACATGACATACCTGTAACATACCTGTGGTTTTCCTAGGAAATGAGCCAGTTGAGTTTTTGGAAAAAGTTAAAAATCTTGGTGTATGGTTCAATAAAACTATCTCTACAGTAATAGCTAAAATCTATTCCGCTCTTAGTAATCTTTCAATGTCGCAATCCTATACACCAGTGCACACGAAGATTATGTTAGTAAGGACCCTACTTATACCAAACATCACGTATGGCTCTGAAATCTTCTCATGCTGCAGTGCGTCCATGAAGCGTAAGCTTAACGTTGCTTTTAACAAAATCACTCGCTATGTCTACGGTTTGGCCAGATACGACCACATTTCTGCATACGCTAAAAATATTCTTGGTTGTACACTGGAAAAGTTTTTGAATTTTTGTACACTCAAGTATCTTCATAAAATTATTATCAATAAGCAGCCTCGTTATTTATTTGATAAACTTAAATTTTTACGCTCTACCCGGTCACTTAGTTTGATTCACCCGCGCGTATTTTACCAAAACTCGGAGCAACAATTTTTCATTCGTTGGAATTGGAATGCGCTTCCCCTAGGTGTAAGAAGGCTTTATAACACGGCTGGTTTTGGGGAGACTCTCTTTCGGCATCTGGCTAATTAGGAACATTAAATTGTTAGATACACCTCAGTTATACATAGATACATTACAGATATAGTACGCATAGTAATTTTCTCAACTGTTTTTTTTTACTCTACTTAAGTTAAATTATAATTCGATTGTTTATTTTGTATTTTGAATTGAATTGCATAGATTCTCATTTATAGCTTAAAGACGTTGTAAAATCTATTATGAATGATGTTAATTGGTTAAATATTAAATAAATAAATAAATAAATAAAAAAAAAAAACATTAAGTTACTAGAATGTTAAAAGATATTTAATTGTATTTTTGTATAGGTCAGTGGAAAATGATTAAATGACGAAGTTTTGTTTGACAAATATGACACAATAACCACGTGAGAAAATTAGAAATCAAAAAACGGAAGTATTCCGCTACCATCTCAAAACGCCAGTTGACTGATGTTGCGATTGCGACCATGGTGTATTTTAGAATAAACGACTGTCAGCCCAATATACTCGTACATAATGTAAATACATAAGTTTCATTTTCTTTGGTGGAAGCGTTTTTGATACTGTTGAGGGAGGACTCTGTTGTGGAGGGTATGACGTTGTTATTGTTGTAGCAGTCACACTTCTGTTCTGGACGAGTCAGTTTCTAGGCCAAGGAATTGGGCCGCGTCTTTTGGATTATCCCACAGAGGTTTCGCAGCAAAGTTGAATAGGTGTTTGGTGTCATGTGGTCCGTTTCCGCAGTCTGGGCGTTTGTCTTCGATGGATGGGTCGAGGTGGTTTCTATAGCTGTTTAGGGAGCGGCATTTCCTGAACGTAGTTACGCCAGTGTGGTTCTTGTCTTGCGTGGGAGATGGCGTTCTTCTTGGGCAATAGGTGGTGGGCGGCGGTATGACGTCTTACCTTTATACCAGATACCTACTAGCAGCGAATGTGCTCGGTCACATTCTTCTTACCTACAATCAGTCATGTGTCATGACAGACAAGTTTACTTTCAAGAATCTCAGTCGGTAATCTTAAGCGAACAGCCATGGGACCGCAGTTTTTTGTCCGGTTATGAGAGCTGTCCGTTTATAAGAACGCATTTTGTTTTTGTGTTGCATGTATAAGAACGCATTTTGTATGTTATGTAACGCCACCTACAGTAAAGTAAGATAGAATGGTTTGTGGCAGAAGGAATTGTTCTATGATAGGACTTCATGGTTTAAGTAAGTTGACCAAGCAATAGACATATCAGCGGTAATAATTGACTTAGGTTGACAACGTTTACATCCGTAACGACGCACGCTGTGAAAATATAAATAACATCAGTTTACGATACATCATATAGAATAGCGGTTCTCAGTGACTAAACTGATCCTCAGCGACTTGGAATTTAAAATCCAAAATAACAATTTATTTCTACAAACTTTAGAGATGGCAAATTCAACTATGACAGCTGTGCAAATACAGAGATCTCCTAATCCCATTTAAAGTAAATACTAGTAGTCGTAGTTATATGTAAGCTCGTATATTGGAATAAATTCTCACAGCTTCTACCTTATTTGATTTTTAAAGTTGAGATCATCGAACAAATGACAATTCTAGCAAATTAGTCATCGACATTGGTTAACAATAAAAAAAAGTATTATTTTCACAAATTTGTTTCGTTACGAGTTTGTACATAAAAAAAACAAAAACTAATAAAAAAAATACTAGTGGCTTCATTATGTTTTGTCAAAACGTAAATACAATCAGTCGTGAACTTTATTGGTCGTCACGTCCTGTAGATATTGTATAATGAATTTAGATACGACGAATGCTAATTAAAAGTAGATACATACATATAGTAGTAGTATATGTATGTATGTATGTACAATATGTACAATACATGGATCATAATAAATTATATTATAGGACAGCTACAGTTCTCTTGACAACCTGATAGGTTTTGTATCTAAACTTTTAAAAGACTCGGTAGAGGAACTCCAAGGAAAAATTATCTATTTCGTAAGGGTCACTACGCGTCAGTTATTCAGAACATCCTATGTGCATACATATGTATATATAAAAAATTTAAAACATATTTTTTAACATTAACTTTTTGGATTTTCTCTTACATTACATTTCATCTCTTCAGACGTTCAGGTTTTTGCAGTTTCATCGAACCAGACTTCTGTATTTAAATGGTTGACAAAAACATAACACTTCGATAAAATAAAAATCGGAAGATATGTATAAATCTGTTTTTATTAAATTAAATACAATACATCTTATATTCATCAGAATCTTTATTTAAAGGCACTAGAAGAATCAGGCGAGGAAGTAGATGAGCAGAAGTATTAGAGTTTTGATCTCAACTGAGACCTAAACGACTCGAAACAAAGCGCAGGAAATTCAGATTTCCGACCTGCCAACCATTAAAAAGATGAAATAACTCCTCTCACGCTAAAAACACACCGGAGGAGTAAAAACGTTTTTGATTCAGAAGTCAAGAAAACGTTTTTTATTTCAACACACACCAAACGAAACACATTGTAATAAAACAAATCAATTTACTTTTGTTTCACACACCAAACGTGCCCAAACTTTTCCACAATCATTTTATTAGCATGATCTTTATCGTTGTAATTGTATACCTACTTATTTGGCTTCTTTCCTGAATTACATGGATATAGTACCTAATTATAATTTCTCTGCGTCTACGTCCATTCTCTCAGAAAACTTAAAAAACAAATTAAACGCCAGTGCAAAAACAACAACCAAATTTTGTTTCTTAAAAACAAATGTCCAAGTCTAGCTATCGACAACGAAACATGGTTTTCTGTTTCACCTTGTTTTTGTTTGATTTGCCTGCTTTGGTAGGTGTTGTCTCATAAGAATCAATGTAGAGTCGTGTGGGGTAAGAGTGCGCCGCGGGTAAGAGTACGCAGTGCCATTTTCTCCATCTGTGAAAGAATTAGCAGAAATCGCTAAATGAGAAAATGTGTGCTTCACTAACCGCCAATGAAGAACAACTTCTACGAAAGTATTCCAATTCACAGTACAAAGAAAAATAACAAGAAAAGAAAAGCCGGATTTTGTTAAAAAAAAAGTCGATTTTTAAAAGTGTTTTAGGAAAGCTTAGCAACTCGATACCCCATAAGTAGTATGTACTATGTAGGCATAAACAGTGTATATGTGTGTTTGATTTAGGATACAATTTTAGTGGATAATATATTATTCCTTCTTAGATTTTCAATACAATGAAAAAAAAAAGAGTGCGCAGTCGTTCTGTGGGTAAGAGTGCGCAGTGTTTTCTTACCCAATATTTAACTTTTTGTAATAATAACAATTTTTGGGCTATTAAGTTCTGTCGTAAGATGCAACAAGCACATCATAGTCGTAGGTGGTAAGTTGTAGCTCTATCTTTCTGTTTTTGTTTGTCCTGAAAGATGCCTTGTATCTACTAAAGACAAACGAAAAGGAAATTGATAATCTAAACGCAAATCTGCGAGGCTGGGAGCTGATTTCAAATGGAAGCAGCCCATGGAAGGCCGCCGAAGAATTTAGTACGAAAACTGTGACTTAAAATGGCTGCGCGCTCTTACCCATACCTCTGCGCACTCTTACCCTGACTTCGGGGCAAGAGTGCGCAACTTGACTTCCTTTTGTTTTTTGATCAAAACATATGAAACATTAAAAAAACGTAGAATATTTTTGTATAAATTTGTTCCTAAAATATAGAGCTACCAAATAATAGGCTCTTTTGTTTGTTACCTGTTGTAAATTTACCAGAATTTAAGCCCGAAGTCCAAAATGCGCACTCTTGCCCCGAACGACTACCTATACTGATGTTTCATTAGTCACAAAAAAACGTTTGATTGCTCGGTGTGTTTTCAGCCTTACTCGTATAAAGTGGTGGACTCTTATGCCTCTTACTAGACTTTCTAAGAACGATTTATGTATAGTTAAACTAGTTTGGTAAATCTAAGTGCTCGATGAGGATGTTGCTACATAACTTTTTTTTTAGTTTGAGCAGGTATCGGCATTGGGTAATTCCCTACATGCGAGAACAATCAATGAGTCACTTAAAAAGTAAGTAGTATACGAGTGCTAGTCATCTTTTAACTTAACTTACAGTTGAGAATGCTTATGTATTATGAGAAAAATCATACGAGTAGTTTAACTGTAGAAAATGTGACCGTATCTACTACCTAACACCTTAAGATACATTTCACAGTCTCCAATGTCACGTGTTAACTATCATAAAACCATAAGATGACCGAGAGATTGTTAAAAAATAAAACATTACAAAAAATCTACTTAGCCCACGGCGCGCTGTCAATAAAAAAAAAAATCCAAATCAAATACTTTCGTCCACCTTATTGATTTTATAAGCGTGTTAAATAGATTTGTTTCGGGTTGTTTTCGCCGACCAGGTAACAAAACCAATCGCCCACAAAGCGTTCGACAATGACGACATTCCTCCACTAAGTCATCTACTGTTGACATGTGTATTGTGTACTAGAGTGTGGAGATTTGTTTTTTGCCTTTCCCCAGATTCAGACAGTAGGAAATCAACTCCCACTTATCTGTATGTGTGTTAACTTAACTGATCTCTTGGCAATGCCCATTTGCGTGACACAATAGCAATTGGATTCTGTCATTTTTGCTGTTTGCCTTTTTCAGAAATATTTGCGACGAGTTATAAAAGATAAAAAAAAATATGTACAGGTATGTAAATCCAAAAACGGAAAACCAAAGACCGCGAAAATATTCAAAAATATTCCAACTTTGCCAATCAAAGAAGAACAAAAAATAACACAAGCAAAAAAAAAATTTAACTCACTTGGAATTCTCTACAAGTACCACGGAGACGGGCACGGCCACTTTTTCCACTGGGTGCTGTTCTAGTACAGTGGAAAACACCAATTATACCCTTTTTTTTCTTGTTGATCCTCTCTAGCGGGTAACACGATGTAACACATGGATTCTCGTTTCGGTCACACGTCGGTGATTGCTGGTGGTAATCCAATACTCCACCAGGCACCAGGTGTATACGTTAATTAACTCGAACAGCAAATATAAGAAGAATATTAATGTAGAGATTTTTTAATTCACTTGATCGTATTACGATCTTTTTGTCGCACGTTTATTGGGTAAATTCACACAGATTCAAGAGAAATCAAATAATTATTCAGACGTGCACAAACCGAACCGAAAAATTGGTTGAAATTATTATAAATCATGTACCGCTAGCGCTACAGAGTTCCCACCAACCAATCTGCAGTCATAAATTTGTGAAAACATTAATTGAAGAAATTGAGCGCAAACACTTTTTTCGGTTTTCTTATTTAAAAAAAAAATTAGGAATTCGACTCCGGATACATTCAACCACAGTGAAAAGCTACGATCGACTAAAAAATGCTTTTGAGGTGAGTTGGCTTTCTTCTCGATCGGCAATTGAGCTTTTATTTAGTTTTTCTCTGTGTGTGTGTTGATTGTGGACAAGATGCGCGATCAAAAGTTGCTGCTCCGTTGGATCATAGTTTCACAGACACGATACATATCAATTCACATAAGAGTGAGAAGAACAGCACGTTCTTCGTTGTAGAAAGAAAAGAAAGAATAAAACGGAATGAAAACAAACTTTATTATGTTTTCCCATCGATTGTGTGAAAATTTCCTATGGATCTCGCTGGCTCAGCGCGGTATTTCTCGATGTGTTGTGCACACCTGAGCGGGGCGCGAGAAGATAGAGAGAGCGCTGCTGTTCTGCTTCAGCAAGGCAACTAATCAACATTTACCACACCACAATGGTGAAGTTGGAGTCGCAGACGAAGTCACATTCTTTTTAAGATGAGGTATGGCATGGGGCAAGGGCGAAGAGTTAAAGGGGCTGCTGCTGCTAGTATGTGACCAAGTCCAGGTTGTGTTTCATTGAAGGTCTACCACGTCGTCGTTGTCGGTCGTCGGTCGAACGTTTGGGAATGGGATGTGGGCTAGTCCCTGTTGACTTGATCGTTGCTGCTGCCATTGCAGTCGGTCCATTGACCACTGTTGTGCTGTTGCTGCACTTTTAGTTGCATACCGCGGCAATTTGTGGTTTGGGAATGGGAGGAAGCGAAGAGAAGAAGTTGTTGCAAGAAGTTTTATATATTTATCTACGTTTTTGTCGGTTATGTATTTTCTTTATTAGGAATGAAAGACGGCGTAGACTGGGAATATACATATGTATGTAGTTCTAGAGGTGAAGTATTGGAGTAAAAGTTGAATGAATTTATGAATGAAAATACAGTTTAATGCAAAACATGAGCAACCGTTTTACTTAGTAACATATAAAATATAAAGAAACACTCGGAAACTCTAGCTACAGTGTGTATCTGTTTTATTTATTAACTTTAAAAAATTCTGGTGGTTTGTAAATAAATAACAAAAGCGTGGAACATGAAATTGCCTGTTTTTTTTCTTCTAACGGCAAAAAAAAAAACTTAAATTCATTTTTTCACTTTTTAGCGAACCAGGTGCGATATTGCTTAGCGAATTTTAATCCGCTGTAAATGGTTAATTAAGTGAAAAATTAATTTTAGCTGTACTCGCATCGGCGTTCAAATCAAGCACTTTTACAGTTTCAGTTGAACTGACAAATGGCTCTTTTTGAATAAGAGAACGGATTTCTATATCAGTTCGACGTCGGCTGTATATTGCTCCTGTTACTCTGTACTTTTTGAGTAGCCATTAAATCCTCCTGTTGGCATTAATTATTTAACGTTTATTTTTAACCTATGTCTCAAATTGT
Source organism: Brachyopa scutellaris (assembly GCA_949775065.1). Taxonomy (NCBI): domain Eukaryota; kingdom Metazoa; phylum Arthropoda; class Insecta; order Diptera; family Syrphidae; genus Brachyopa; species Brachyopa scutellaris. The sequence continues at coordinate 25,537,908 of OX459112.1, forward strand.
GTTTTTCCCCAGTTCCATGGAAGACGGCAATGGTCATCCCTATTGCTAAACCTGGTAAGCCCAAAGAAAGCCCTGAAAGCTATAGACCAATTAGCTTGCTTAGTTGCATAAGCAAGCTTTTAGAAAAATTAATTAAAGAAAAAGTAGAAAAGACCTTAACCGAGAAAAATATATTACCAAACTTTCAGTTCGGTGTTAGAAGTGGACACAACACAAACCATCAGATAGTCCGAATCAAAAATCACGTCCGAGAAAAAGCTTTTGATATAGTTTGGTATGATGCATTGATCCATAAGCTCTATAAACTAATATGAGTCATTTTGGTCAATAAATATGGAAATTGTTAATAGGCGTGTTTTTTTCGAATCTATATAGGCTAAACATGTTTCAGCAACATGTTTTCAATGTAAAATACAACAAAACCTTAGCCTGGATAATTATCCAGTCTTATTTTTGTATGGAAAGCTTTTTCGAAATCTATATAGGTTTGAAAAAAAACGCGCCTAATATCTCGTCTCCACCGCTAGCTATCGGATTTTGTGCTTTTTTTTCTTGGCACCAAACCAACATAAATATCTTTTGCGAATATGAGTCATTTTGGTCAATAAATATAAAATCTGTTAATAAACTCCAGCGCCACCTATACAATTTTTCTTTCCGTAAGAAACTTATGTTTATGTTTATGTTTATGTTTATTGGATGATAAGTATCGCTGTACATGAAGAGTAAAACACTTACAGGTAGCAAGTAACATTAGATATTAGGCGCGTTTATTTTCAAATCTATATAGATTTCGAAAAAGCTTTCCATACAAAAATAAGACTGGATAATTATCCAGGCTAAGGTTTTGTTGTATTTTACATTGAAAACATGTTGCGGAAACATGTTTAGCCTATATAGGTTTGAAAAAAACACGCTTATTATAAACAATACAAAGATTTCAAGACACTTACATAGTAACAAAGAAACTGAATAAATTAATTAAAAAATAAATAAAAATAATAAATTAATTAAGAAGATGCAAAAATTAATGTGAGAACACCAAGTATGTAGACAAAATGAAAAAAAAAAAAGAAGTTATTCGGACTATTACGAACATTTTACAAGAAAAATGAGACAAGTCGGTCCAGCAGTTTTCAAGCAGCTTACCAACGAACAACATTTAATTTTTACCCGACTACGCAGAGGAAGGGTTATGATTTTAACATGCTGGGTTTGTTTGTTTGTTTGTATGTATGTAAAGATGTCACCTCGTACAACCTAAACTATGAAACCGATCTCAACAAATCAGGTGTCGTTGGATTCGTCTTTATCCGGAGGCGCACAGAGCAAAATGGCGGACTACCTCTTCTTTTTTTTTCTCCTTTTTTTTCTTTTTTACCCGACTAGTCTTTACAACCGCATTGATAGTGGTATCAAATGAAAGGGCTTGGCGAGTAGAATACAATACGATATGACGTAATTCTAAATTCAATATGGCGGACGCCCCCAAGATGGCGGATTTCTGTTATCTTTACTACCTCCTTAATATGGGTATCAAATGAAAGGGCTTGGCGAGTAGAATACAAAACGATATGACGTAATTCTAAATTCAAATTGGCGGACGCCCCCAAGATGGCGGATTTCTGTTATCTTTACTACCTCCTTAATATGGGTATCAAATGAAAGGGTTTGACAAGTAGAACACGACATTGCTTACTTATACATACACTACATATGTTTTGAAACTAAAAAGTTGTAAATAAAAAATTAAGTTTAAAAAACTAAAACCCGACTACGGGAAAGACCAACTAAAAAGTGCGAAACAAGATGAAACGAAACAATGATTTTCAAAGTATAGCCGTGGTCGCATGCCGTTACAATAACGTATTTATATAACTACGTATTCATTGGACGAAGCGGCATGCGACCATAGCTGTACTCTGAAAATCATTGTCTCGTTTCATCTTGTTTCGTACTTTTTAGTTGGTCTTTCCCGTATCGGGTTTTAGTTTTTTAAACTTAATTTTTTTTATTACATAGATATTTTTAAAAGCTATCTATGCACATTTATATGCATACATACACATATTCCCTACGGCTAAGGTGTTTCCTTTATTTTTTCTATGTAAAAGTATGAAACAAAAAATGCTTTGAAGTATTAAAGTAAAGTATGCATGAATGATAGGGAAATTAAGCAAACAGTGATAGAGAAATATGGTATGTATGTATATCGATAAAAGGTATAAGATGTTTGTGTATGTATTTCTAAGATCGTGGATCGAAACTATCGCTGCACTACTGTACTTGTATTATATAAGAAAAAACTAATACCCGTATTTTTAAGCAGGATAATTATGTCGTCAAAACCCCAAAAACTGATCCGTTGGCTACTGTTGTTTTACTAGATCTGGGGCACCTTTACAACCGCAGCCTTTCATTTCTCAATTCGAAGTAAGTGTTTCTTCTCTTAAACTCAAGTTTAGTAGGTAATGGACTTGAGTCAGACTTCATAATCGAGTCTAAAACTCTTCTGAGAGCCTACAACTGCGCAGTAATTGACTCTTTAAACAGAATCAGTCACATGCCAAATATTTAAACATTGAACAACCATTTGCGTTTACTTTTTATATGTTCATAATATTTACATATGTGTGGCAACACACAAAACAGCTTTATGGTGTGGCATCACAGAACTAATTTGACATAATGTAAGTATGTACCAGATTGTTTGATCCATATATGTAAGTATTTATGTATTATGAAAAGGCCCCATTGGCTTGATTCTAACCGAGAGCTTAGTTACTTGCGGGATCCTGTGCGGCAGTACTATGAACCAGTCATTTAGCCTGAGTAAACAAAAAAAAAAAGTAAAACAAGCTACTAAAATACCCCTAGATCCCATTTCATTTTGTCTGCAAAGCCAGTGCTTTACATTACAATGGCTTTCCTGCACAAAAAAAGCTGTGCTTTTTACCCGTAAACTCTCCACTTTTAAAGCTTTATCCACTATCATCAGAAAAAATGCTTTTAGCATTTCGTTGAGGTGTGACTTTGAGAAAGAAGTAGATGTACCATCATAGAAGTTATGGCGAGTTTTGCCTTCCCGATGCATTCAACTCGACTGACCTATTTTCGCGATCATTCCTTTTCTTCCATTTTCTTTAACACATTTGATCATTTATGTAAGTGGCTATTAAGCCTGTTGTGTGTTTCATTGGGAATTAATTAGAGAATGCGGATCAGCAGTCGTAGATCAAATATATTCGCTTGTATACTTTTTATGTGTTCATTAATTTGAGTCCACATGCATTAAGTTTACACGGTATTCATTGATACATATGAGTTACTTTTAGGTTATTTTTTGGCAGATATGTATGTAGGTAGCTTAAGGGAGTGGGGAAACCCTTCTTTCTCTCTCACTTTGCGCATCCAAGCTGGAAGGGCGTCCATCCGAGTTCGCTCTGTAATATTGCGAACGACGAGATAATTTTACTATACAAAACGAAAGGGTAGTGTAACCATATGTATGTTCATAGGTACGTCGGTACGTGTACAGACATTGACTTAAAAGTAGCCTTAGAAGGTACATAATCACGAGTGAACCATATTTTTATAGTCTGAACAGTGTGGTCTCCAAAATATGTACTTCTTAATTTTACTTCTAAAGAGCGCGATTCGGTGAAGCTAAATGGTTGCAAACTATCAGTGAAAGTCTGATGATCCGTGTAAAAATCTTAACCGTGTAGAAGAACTTTTCTGATAAGAGAATACTCTCTAAATGCCGCTTGGTGGATGCTACTAATATGAAAGTAATCGACAGTAAATTATGCTGCACATGCTTCAATGCGGTTTTGTGATGCAAAATCAGTTGTGGTTAAGGCTTTTTCGATAATCAATCACGTGGTGAAATCGATGGCCTTAAAATACATCGTGTGGTATTCCCGTCGATTTTTATGAACACAATTTAAATGTCAAAATAAAAAAAGATTTATGCTCTAACTTTTCATACCAGATATGTATGTGTTTTACTACCTTCGGTACCTTATCAGAATCAGCTTTATGTTTTCTTAAGATTTAGTTTCGAAATTGGTTTAGTGTCGGGAGATCAGAACTGGCATTCAGATGTATAGGACAGAGTAAATCGGTCCTCGGTCTTAACGTTAACATCTTTGTATTAACATTGTATCGAGGGTACTTATTTAGAGCCCATTGTTTAGTACCTAATAACAGGAAACTAAAGCTTTCTAACTGCCGGGCACTCTCCTCCTAAAGAAATAGAGATTCTGGGGAATATTTCTTAATAGACCTTCAAAATATTTTCTCAACGAATATCAATTAAATATGGAAATTTATTCAATTTTTAAAATGATTCAACAACGCAATTGACCTACTAAGTGAATTCTACCGAGTACGGTGGATAGCCGCCTAACCTAACCTAACATAACTACGCAGGCTGTATTCACGATATAATATTTCTGTTTTCTGCAACGTTGTTGTTTTTTTTTTGTATTTGGTATGTATTTGTTTTGTTCGCCTACCCAAACATTGGGACGAAGGATTTAGGTATTTACAAAATTTGAGAGAAAATACGTCATACACATTGATATGCATTGTAGTTCATACTACACACATGATATTTACCGCCGCGCGCCGCCTAGAGCCAGAATGTACCGTATTTTGTCTTTTTGTTTGCACCTGATGCCACTATGGGCAAGTGTGTTTCTTTCAAATTCAAATCAGAATATAAAAAAAACTACGGAAGATTTTTTTGATTTTGTCCATCTAATAGAATTAAATTAAATAATTTCTGGCATATATGCATGTTCGAGTCCGATCAAGGGAGTGTCCGGTTAAGGGAATGGAAAATGTATGCAATCTCCAACATAAAAGCTTGGTTAGGTAAATGTGTCCTTCTAAAGGATCGGCCCGTCGAAAGGAGCTGTCCGTAACGAGAGATTTCACTGTACATACATACATAGATCTTAGCTCTAAGATTGTAAATTTAACTAAAATAAATAGTATAAGTTAGGTTAAGTCGAAAGACATAGTTAAGTATTAAGTTTAGCTAGAGTGCCCGTGTGGGGCCAGTAAGTTAGAGTAAGGTAGTTGTTTCGACAGCTCCCTTTATGGCCATTAAATGGACTGTATGTATGCTTACCTGTATTTTTATATTTGATTGTTGGTTTTTAATTCACAATCCTCTTTTTTTATAAATCCTTGCTCTTTCTTTATATTTACGAATCCTGTTTATACGAGTAATTTACGAATTCTTGGTCTATTTTGATTTTTACAAATATTTATTTTTTATTTTTTATATTTTTCTTCTCGAACGTTGTTCTTCGAAGTACAGAATATTAATGATTAAAAAATCATATGTCCTCACAAAATTTTTATTTTTCTACAGTAGCAACGACGATATGATCTTTTTTTGTACTTGTTCGTAACAAGTACTACCCCACCTCATCGTCCTCATCATGCACACTTTTTGTGTCGGTTTCTTCAGTAGTTAAGTTAGTTGCTAGTTTTAAGCACTTTTTGTCTAGCATGTAAGTAATAATTAAATTGGTAAATAAAAAGGCATTAAAAATTAAAATTAAAAACAAAATCAGAATAAAATGGCTGCCCAGTTCAATTTCTCTTCAGGTGTCTTTGACGCGAGGTCCAAAAGTGCTGCATTTGTCACTCTTTCTCTATTTATCTTTTTACCAAAAAAAAAAAAAATGTCTTTCTATTTTTGACACATGCATGGGAGAGATAATCCTATAATATCATAAAAAAAATGTCATTTTTTTTCGACATTTTTCATCCTCAAAAAGTAGTTTAAATGAAATCTTTAAAACCTTAGGTTTTTACTTACTTACTTAGGTGGCGCTACAGTTCGGGGTGAACCAAGGCCTCAACCAACAACCTCTTCCAGCTAGCCCGGTCCTTAGCTAGCCGCTTCCAGTTGCGCACGTCAAATTGGCTGAGGTCTTGTTCTACTTGTGTGCGCCACCTTAGGCGAGGTCGTCCTCTGCTGCGCTGACCCTCCGGGTAAGAGTCGAATATTCTCCGAGTCGGAGCATTGATGTCCATACGCTCTACATGTCCTAGCCATCTTAAATGCCCAATGTGCAGTTTTTTGACCAGCTTGATGTCGCTGTACAGCTCGTACAGTTCGTGGTTGAATCTTCGCCTCCAGAACCCGTCAACGCAAACGGGACCGAATATCTTACGAAGGATTTTTCTCTCGAAGCGTCCAAGGATATCTTCATCCGCTTTCGATAAAGTCCATGCCTCAGCTCCAAATAGCAAGACTGGGATGATAAGGGTCTTATATAGAGTCTCCTTAGTCGATCGAGAAAGGACTTTACTACTCAATTGCCTTCTAAGCCCAAAGAAACAGCGGTTGGCAAGAGTAATCCTTCGTTTGATTTCCGACGAGATGTAATTTTTTGAAGTTATGGCAGAGCCGAAGTAGACAAAGTCCTTTACTACCTCGAAGTTGTAGCTGTCTATTGTGACGTTCTGTCCAATTCGTCGATGTTGGGTGTCCCTTTTTATTGACAGCATATATTTTGGTTTGCCCTCGTTTACCGCTAAACCCATTTTAGCCGCTTGCATTTCTATACTCGCGAACGCACCGGTGACAGCTCGCTGTGTCCTTCCGCTAATGATATAGAGAAAAGCCTCACAAAATTTCAGCCAAATCGATCAATAACTTTTTAAGTTACAGCACGAGCAGTTTTTGAAAATACGAATTCGAGATAATCGCGTTTAAAGTTTCACTGTATCTGTACCATATGCAGTATACTTTATTTGCTCGACTATATGTGCGATAACTCTGTAAATATTTAATATTCTTTTTTTCCTCGGATCAATATACTCTCGATACATTTTTTTTCGAAATATGAATAAAAGAAATCGATTTTTCTAAAGTCTTACAATACTTAAGCCTATTTGACTATTTGCTGTATAGTCAATACAGAGATGTTTTAGTCGGAATTTTTCAGTTATTGTTTTCTTGAAGGGGTGGTAGCAAAAGTTACGTAAGATGCAAAAATTAGACTAGAGAACATAATAATGACATCAAAAATGTTAAACGATGCGTGGAATTTTTCCTTTCCTATAAACGTAACTGGCAATTTTAAAAAAACTGAAACTTGAAAATAAAGCACAGCCACCACGAAATTTGCTGCCACAAGTTAACAGTAATCAAGTAAAGCAATTTATTGTTCATTGTATCACTCAAGTCTCCAAAGTACATGCTACGTACTCTCCTTGTAGTCTCCATAAAAGTTGACATCTGATACTCGCCAACAACATGGCACAGCAGTCAGCGCCAACTAAGAAAACACGAAATAACCAGTCCAGATGAAACGCACACTATTGCACACTGACAGACGGACAAAAACACACAGCCACAACAAAAGATACAATCAAGTTGGCAGCAAAGAAACAGTCAGTCGGCCATTCAATTCAGCTAGCAAACCAGTTTCGAGTTAACTTTCATCTAGAGCTGACGTTTCGCCTTTGCCGTATTATTCATCGTCTGGCTTTACCTTGGTAATGTAGACTCAGTTGCGATCGTGCGAGTTTCTTGAAACAAAAAAAATCCCCTTTTCTATTGTCATCACGCACCTGGGTTGTCATTCACTCTTATCCCGAAGGATTTGTTTCCGTGTCGAATTACCCCTTTTCGTTCTCCCAACCGTGACAAAAGTGGTGTAACAGCTAGACATTCGCTTTCTTCGATCGATCGTCGGGCTTGTGAAACTGAAGCGAGGTCAGCCGCATTTTAAAATTGCATTTTGCAAAGAGAAAGGATTGCGTTTCTTCACTCCCCGCACTTTGCATAGTTAAATTATTTATTTAGTTCGAGATTTATACGCGTTGGAGTATTGCCAATCGTCCAATAATCGCGCTACTTAACAACACTTTCATGCATGACAAAACAAAAGACTTGAGCAGCGAACTTGGTGTTGTCGGTGGTCATTTCGCGGACTCGTACACGAAAAGTTAGTTCATTGTGGGTGTTTTATTTTTAATTTTTTTTTTTTTTTTTGAGTGTGTACCTATATAATAATTTTACTTAAGTGAAAAATGTTTTAACGAAGAAAATTATAATCAAAATAATCCATCAATTCAGTGTGGTCAATTAACTACTTTTCCAGTTCGTGGTGTACATACTCGTAGTGCGGGAACGCCGCCACAGTGAAAATGCACCAAACCGCTAAAGTAAAGTTATTGCAAAATAAAATAAAAAACGACTTCGTTCGCGATCATAGTTCAACAACTTTTACAGCAATCCAGTTGCCTGCAGCGTTGCAATTAAACACAATGATGCCGGAGCAGGCAACAGAAAAATTAACTAAATTGGATACAACTACAACAAGCTGCAAGATGCAAAGCGGTGAAATCTGGAGATACATACCGATACCGAATGGCATTTCACAGATACTCTCGATTGTCAGTGGGAAATTTTTACAGAACCACACCAAAAGAAGGAAGCAACCCACCGGAGGATATTCGATTGATATGCTTAATGCGATGATAACAGTTTTGTTTTTATCGATGGCAACACAAGTCAACTGTCAAGGTGAGCATCATGGTTGTTTTTTTTTTATTTATTTCTTAATTGACTTTTCGTTGTGTTAATTATAAAAAGAAAAAAAATTCTCGAGTTCACATTATACTTATGTATGTATGTAAGCCGAGAAGAAGTTAATATTGTAATGAGGTTTAGTCCGGTGTTGGTAAGTGAACAACTTTCAAGGTTCTCCATCCGAATGATACACTTACTTTACGTAGTAGATAAAACGTGTTTTTGGTATAGTGGTGTACTTAAGTTGCCCTCCAGGTATTATTGCGAAATCAAAATTGTTTTTGAAGTTGCTTCGATTAACTGTTTTATTTTCATTCAGTATTTTGTTCCTTTTGGGTTAAGATGTTTCTGTAATCTGTGCTTTACCCAAAAATAAGTTTGTGCGCAAAAAGGAGGTAGGTATTCGAGTACAATAAGAAGAGAGGGAAAAAAAAATTAAGAAATGCTAACAGAAAAGTAAATAATTTTAACAAATTGCTTATACAAATGGAAAAGGTCAGCGTCATAGGTGGACGAACCAGTTTGCGTACAGAATAATTCCCGTTTGATTTTGTATTATTGTTGCGGTTTATCTTTAATGTTTTTATTTTTGATTCGGTACCGGTAAAACACTTGTGTGGAAATTCTGATAAATTAGAGTGTTTTCAACTTTCCTGTTTATTTTCGTGTGACTTGTATGGAATTGTCATAACTTTTGATTAATAAGTTGATTTTAATGAAATCTAGTGTTTATCGTTATATTTAGCACGCTATGGTAATTATTCAGTTGCTGGTTTTAAAAATTAGTGAGAAAAATAATATTCCGCAAGCTAAATTTATATTTCGGATTCTTCGTGCAAACACTGTCGAGAATGTTTGTATGTACATATACAGTGCACGCCGCTTAATATAATCACGGTTAATGTTATCATTCGCTTAATATTATCACTTTGATACAGTCACAAACAATTATATACAATTACAAAGGATAAATTTCGATTTTCGTAATCAGCACATCGGTTATTGTTATAATTTTTTATTCATTTTTGCCACAAAGGGAAACCCTTGAAGAATGTTTGTATGTATGTCAACAGTACTTGTGTGTCTCAATACAACACACACTGGTCAACCGCTTTGCGCGGGGGGCTAGGGTAATAAAAATTTTCGCGCAATGCGAAATCGCGCAAAGCGAAGTATGAATTTTATGTAATTGAGGTTGTTGTGTTTCTGAAAAATGAAATGCAAGCATTTATTAAAGCCGCGCAAATCGAATTTTGGTGGACAAATCCATTTTGCTCAGAAGTGAAACCGCGCAAGAAGAAATTGCGCAAAGCGAGGGACCAGTGTATTGGGAAACGACACAACGTATGTATGTATGTGCGCAAGTTTTAGGAAAAAACTGTGACAGAAGGGTTTCCTTGCATTTCTGTTCTTTGTTCAGTTTATCTTAAACACAGCACATGGGTATTTGCACGGCGGCGCGGCGGTATTGTTTCTGTATGCAAGTATTAAAATCTTATTTTTTGTTAAATCCATACATAAGTATGAATACATACCTACTCATACAATACACTTTTTATGAGTTTATTTTTAAGTTACCCATTCCCTTCTACATCGGTTATTTTTATCATCGGTTATTCTTATCAATTTAACCAGGTCCCAAAGTGATCACATTAAGCGGCGTGCACTGTATTTGTGAATCATTTCTTAGGAAGAACTGGCGTACAATGGTGATTGTAATATAAGTAGGTCAGCCTAAAATGTTTACTTATTTACTTAATGCTGCCTGGTTTTCCTTCAAGATGTTCTAGAAACCTCTTTTTTTTTGGGAAGCTTTGCTATAAATGGTGTTCCTTGAGTATTACTCCACCACTCCGAATATTCTGTTTGGATAATGAAACAAGTAGTGCGATTGACTATTTTACAACTTTATAACTTTCAAAAATGTTTCATTAATTTTTCGAATTTTGTAACTAGATATGTATTTGAAAAATTCTATCAGTTGACAGTTTATCTAATCGAACATACAAGTACCAACGTTACACAATCTTTGTACAACAAAAAAAGAAAACTATTTAAAACATTTTTTTTTACTGGTCCGTGTACTTAAACAGTCACTTTACTTATTAGGCAGAACGCTGTTCCAGTAATGTGATTCGTTGTAGAAACAATAACCGCCAAATCCGAAAAAAATTGTTGAATCGCACCAAATGTTCAAAGTGTGAATAAACAACAGCATCAATTTTCTACTATTATTTGGCTGTACCACATGAAATGTTCGATTTAGTAGCAAACATTTGAGAGTCTCTTTCTCTTTCTCTTTAATCAATAAGGTGTTGGCATCTACAACGCTCTTCCGACGTCAAACGTCAAGTATTCATTTTTTTAAGAATTTCTGAATTTTTCTGAAAAAGGATTTTATGGCCTTTTGCTTGATATCGGAAGACGTTCTGGTGGCTAAATGACTTTAGATTGACTGAAACATCAGGGGCCAACTATGTAGCTCGATTCTACTTTGATTCTATTCGAAAGTTACTTCCGATTCTAATTTCAAAACGAACTACGTATGATATTAGAATCGAACGTAAGTAATGTCAACTTTTTCCCACAAAATTACCGAATTTCGAACGAGTCTCGCATGTGTTTGCCAGATAAACGAAAACTAAAATAATTTATTATTTATTGTGAAACAAGGAAATAATAATAGAAAGTGTTTGCTTAGAATATGTAGATACATTTAATAATCAAAACATTTGAAATCATATGATTTAATTTTAGTTTAATAAAAAAATGTCCAACTTTCAAAAGATGCCTTTTTTTATTTTATTTGCTGTGCGGATTTTCGTCTAGCCTCCGGATTTCTCAAGTATCCATTGAGACGTCTTCTTGTTTGCTCATTTAGATGATTACCTACGCACAAAATATATTTTAATAGTTCTATGCAATGTGTAATAAAAAATTAAAAAAATTGTCACCTACATATTTGAAAATTTCGCAGTCCGAGAGCTTGCTCGCAAGCACATTTGCACTAGATCGATTATTAACGAATTCGAACGATTTTGACATTTACTTTAGAATTAGGAAGTACCAAATTTCCGACAACAAATATGAAGTTCGAGATTCGTTCGATTTTCGAATACTAGGGCTTGCTATAGAATTATAGAGTACGCATTTTGCGAATTCGAACATTTTTATTGTAGAATCGAGTTACATAGTTGGGCCCCAGAACCGTTTTTGTACTGTTATACGTGAGGTATGTGGTTTAGCATTGCCATGTATTAGAAAGCGTTTATCGTTTCTCGTGGTTAATGAAATGAGAAGTCCATCAGACTGTCACCATAAACTTTTCTAGGTGAAGAGTGGAACTGGGGATGTGTATGAGTGATTTTGGTCAATTAATATAGAATTTGTTAATAACTCGACTCCAACGCCACCTAGCAGGCAGTTTTTTTTTGCATATGTTCTTCCTCAGGTCCCAGACTTCTTTCAGGTCCCCGTGAAAAGGTGACAGACACACAGAGTTCTTTTCGCATTTATAATATCAGTTGATTTGAAGGGGTATTTTTTAATAGTAGGTAGATATTTTTTTAAAGAAACATTTTCTCGGCTGCTTTTTATAAGACAGATCATTTCAAAATATATAAAATAGATGAGCTAGTGTGTTTTTGATCAATTTTTTCACACATTTTAATGTATACCTATTTATGTATGTACTTTAATATGTGATATATACATAGACATACGTTGATTTGTCACATGTATCTAAATCAGTGTACGATAAATTGCAAGTTTTAAGCAGTACTACGTCGATCTGTCTGTCTCTCGTTCTCGTCCTTCATGTGCTCGCGCTGTGTGTAAACATTATAAGGGTATTCATATCCACTTCAGCGTGTGTAGATTATAACAAAAAAAAAAAAAAAATATAATGTTTAGTAGAATTATGGTTTTCACAGAAACACACCTAAGTTAATTGCATTTTGTTCATACCAGAACTGCTCAGTCGACTAAATTTCTGCAATTACTTAAATAAAAATAATTGGTCCAAATTCTGATCCATGTGATACCCCGTAATGGACCTCTTTTGTTTTTAAATACTAATATACTATTAAGTCTGATATGTATTAAGTATGGTCTAGTAAATGGCCTTGAACATTGATTGAAGCCCAGAAAGAGAAGCAACATATTATTGTATTTTTTATAATACAGATTTTATGAAAACACAACAAAATTCTACCAAGAACTTATTTTAAGGTTTTTTATTTAAAAAAATCGTATTAAAAACAACTTTCTCAACACTACTGTACCCATTGTTATAGATTGGCTACCCACCATCCCTGCGCCCTATCAATATTCAATTTAATCCAGAAAAATCCTGCAGTAAATTTCTCTAAAGCAGCAACTGTTCCGTCGAAATCGCACGAATAAATTTTCATCAAAATTCAAATAATGCAATTTTTTTTACTAAAGAGCTTCTGTATATCACACATGTTCATATATCATTCATTATTGTACATACATATGTATGTATGTGTGAAAAATATCTAATCACGATTATTATTATTATTTTTTTAGTTTCATCAATTATTATAAATCTTTTGAAAGAGATTTATAAACTTTCACTTGACCAACAAAAGACATCGAAAGTAACGTCTCATAATAAAAGAAAATTATTGCCATTTGAAACCACAACAGGCAGTCACGGCTCACACACGTACAATAAAATAATGTAGAACACCTTAATTGTGGACGAACTTTATGTATAATAATTTTCATTTAGAAGTTGTCCATGACCTACGAGTGCAATACTTAATCTAAATCTAAGCCTTGATAGGGGAAACTTATTTTGGTATTCCACAATAAACATTTGCTTGAATTTCTAATGTTTTGTGACGACAAAATAAAATAAATTAAAAGTCATGTTTCAGGCTTAAGACAAGGTACAAGGTCCAACATTTAAAAATAAATATTTCTTAATCAACTTTGATGAGTGTTCGACCGGCTTCGAATGGTGTCAGTGTTAAAGTAAATATGCAGTTTTTATTTTTTAATATTTTTTAAGTTAAACTCAAAAATAAAGCATTACCTGCCTAGCACAACAAAAAGATCGTTGCACTTCAACATTTTTGTATAAACAGTGAAAGTCCAAATATTTCTACAACGGATGAGAACTAAATACTAGCACTTTCATTTCGATGTTCGATGACATCGAATTGACTAAACAAAAAATAAAATATAGCGATTCACCTTCCACCGGGTGCTGGTCAGAATGAAATCACGAAATTAAATTATTTCTTTTTAATTTATTCATCTACTCACCTACATTCTAGTTGGCATAGTCAAGCTTTCCATTTCACATGGTTGGTAGCTGGTAGTACAACAACAAAAATTACACCGGAATTAATTAAGTCTGGTTATACTGCGGCTAGCAACATGTGTCCTTTTGTGATTCTTGAATTTATATTTAAATTTGTTGACTACTGGTGGAAGTGGTGGGTTCTTTCGACTTCATTTGGCCAGCTTGGTTAGTTTTAGGTTACGTCACTCTAGTGATTTGTTAGTTTCAGGGTTAGATATTGGTTTGACTTGCTCTATCTTACAATATTTTAATAGTTTATGGATACACATGTATCAGACTACAACAGTAGAGATCAGTTATACAAACTAACGTCACTTAAAGCTACGTAGCTGTTAAATAAAGGTATATCAACATGTAACACAATCAAAATACAGTCAAAATCGGTTATAACAACCTTCAAGGGACCGACGAATTTGGTCGCTATAACCGATATCAAGGTTAATTAATCTGTTTTCAAGTACATACACTTATTTACTTGTTTCATAATTTTTTTAATTTATTCCTTATCCTTAAGAATTGTGGTTATAGAGGAGTGTGAAACAGAATACTCTTTGGCAAGGTCGTTATTTTGCTCTCCAGAATCCAATCTAAAAATAATACTTGCTTTCTCTTCGAGTTTAAAGATTTTTCGTTTCGGATTCATTTTCCAACTCAACTTTATGCAAACCAAATAAAATAAAATGGTCACTCATTACACTGAAACAAGCACAAAGTAATTTTCCTACCTATTGTTGAACAAACCCCAAAACAATAATAAAGGCAAAACAAAATACAAAATATAATATTAACAAACGGTTAGGTGTAACATATCTGAAATTATGTACATGTATTCACAGATACATCGCATCTACAGATAGACAGTTTACCATTTTTTTGATGTGTAAACATCTTAGCTCTCGGTATGGGCAAATTTTTCGCCGTCGGCGTCGGTCGTCCGTCACGCGTAACCAAACTTAGTATGAGTGCGTTCTCTGTACATGATTCTCTTGGTATTAGTGCATTCTCTGTTTATCCGCCATCATACAAAAACGTATGTTTACACAACAAATTTCACGAGTACCTGTTACTCACGCCTAAAAAAGCATTCGCGTCGATTTTAGTCGTTATAATCAATAATATCTTTCAAGGAACAATCGGTCGTTGTAAACGATATGTCGTTGTAAGTTATGTCGCTGTAAACGATTTGTTTTTCAATGGGATTATAATGGAGCTCAACCGGGACCTAAGAATTTGGCCGTTATAACCGATATGTCGTTGTAACCGATGTCGTTGTAAGCGATTTTGACTGTGTAACACCCGAGCATTTTATTTTCACAAATTTCGCGCTAGGTCAAATTTTCATGATTGATTTGTCCTCAAAACAAATGTTCGGTCTTTTTAATTATCTCCAAACCGAACTTGAAGTTTATTCCATTTGGTATGGCAATCGCAGGGACATCTGCTCTAAAACCCGTTAAAATTTTGGCAGCAGATTCGTGTATACTTGCCCAACTGTTTTATTTAAATATTCACTATACACGACTGAGACTATTAATAAACGACATCCCTCCCACACACAATTCGTCTCTGAATAAAACAATAACCGCTCGATATCATTACCGTTTTAAAAAAGAAACAAATACGAAGATTGTGGGCGCATCATCTATAGATTATAATATCGATTGTTTAATAATTTCATAGCTCCTTATTTTATAAAAAAAAAAAACACAGTTCAAGGTGATTTTCTCTTGTCCAATATCAAATGAAATAAGTTTGTATATATGTACATATGTACCTTTAGTATGTATGTATGTATTTTTATTTTATTTTAAAATCCGTTAATATATCCGAAATGGTTAGATCAACTTGTTTCTTGACGTAACCACGATAATAAAATTAATCCAATAGTAGGAAATACTTCTTAATAAGTCACCGAACTGGTTTCTATATTTGTTGGTGTGTCCCCTTTCCCACTCAAATTCGTTGCATTAATTTTGCAAAACATATATACGAGTATATCTATTCACTCACCACTACGAAAAAAAAACAACGATCACGATTTGACCGATCACAGAGTCGTATGTACATACAAATATTTTCGTTTAGAATTTCAATTCTCATATTTCTTGTATTTTCGTTCGTTTGACACTTAAGACTGTGTAGTCACACGATCCGAACTCCGATTGCAACAGTGAAAATGAAAACGCAGCTCATAGTCCCACTTTTGGTAACAAATAGCGGCCTTAAGCGCAGAAGTTAAGTGTAATTTCTTTTGGACGTCCGCGCAGTGCCGACTGACACACTTTCATCTCATCAACGTACAGATACTCGTAAAAGTATCTGGCGGATATTTCGTAAAAGCTAACGTGACATCACGTGCGGGAACTATGCCGAACACAATTCGCCTTTTGACCTATAGGCACCGCATCCAGGAAATAGGGTCATGAGACACATGTATTCTCTGACCTCTAATAGAAAAGCTGTAATCGTGTGACCACGTAATTAACCATTGTTCTTGGTATGGCACTTACAGATCTGTTATCTAGATTCGAGAATTCTTGTTAACACGCGCATTATTCTATGAGAACAACTGTCAGTGGCACAGGGTTCCTGCGTTCCTATGATGGCCTGACCATTAGTATGCAATTCACCTTCAGCTTTGGTTGGATAAACATAATTTGGAGGGTGTCAACGTGTACTGCCTCTGATAGGAATCGTTAATAATGCACTTCTGGAGGAGGTGGGTGAATGGAATTCTTCATTCACGCCGCGTTCAAAGGCGATGGCGGCGGTATTGAATTTTAGTCACATCTTTGCAGGATGATAAGGTATTCTAAATGCATGGGGTTATGCCGTAATTTTTCGCCGTTATGCTTGCTTTCAGCTTAACGTTACTAAAAATGGTAATTTTTTTGCTTACTTTTTTGCGTTAGTTGCAACTGTTCTTTTTTATTTCTTTTCTTTTTGAATTGTGGATAAAAAGGTCATCTAGTTTATGGAGCACAGTTGCGAGCAGTTGCTGGCGCGAAACTTAATCCAATATGGCAACGCGATTGTAGGCAGCAAACGACTGGTGACTAGTGCTCTGGATTAACCGGTTAGTTGCATGGTCACGGTGTGACTTGACTATGGATGGTCATTTTATTGTGGAGTGTTAACAATGCAACGGAAGCTGTCTGTGTGTTTCTTTAACGTTTTTTTCCTCATTTTCAAGAAAATAAAATACCACCTACCACTACGGTAGATGGTGTTTTAGATAAAATTGGTAAAAAAAAGGCGAAAGCACTGGGTCTATGATTGCATATTATCATATAACAAAAACAACGGGATACCACACTATGGGCCATTTGTTTTCTATGCACTTAGCACACATGAATAATTTGAGTTTTTAGATATGTAAATTTTCCCAATAAAATCGTTCATGGAATGAAAATTATTTAATGGACCGAACAAATGATAGCATCTTTAAAATTATAAAATGTTTTCACAAAATCATGTTCGATAACTAAAAGTAAAACCTGAAACATGCATGGTTGCTTACCTACAACTGTTTGAAAAATGTGCTCAATATTCTTTCACTAATTGCAGTTTTCATTGTTGAATGATTTCCTATAAACTGCCCACGCAAATTTATTACCTTTAATCAGTGAAGATCCGGGTTAAAAGTAAGCCAACAACATTTTATACACAACCCTGAACGCCTGAACAGCACGATGACAGCTCGCAAATTTTTGATTCAAAATCTACTCGTAGTCCATTGTATCGGAAGCATTTCGTTCTAAGTTGAAAGCAAACAAAAAAATGATGACCTTTAAGTTGAATTTCCTAAAATTTTACCACAAAATCGGTTGCAGTCTCTGAATATGAGGAAAATGTTTGCATAGCGTACCATCAATCATTTGAATGTCAATGACATTGGCATCACTTCGCAAAAATACAACGAAAGCTTCCGTAACAGGAACTTCCGCGAAATGGCGCGGAATGTGGAGGACCGAGTTGAACGCAGCAGACTTCAACAATATTGACAAATGCTCGGACTGAATCAAATTCTAACAAGCCTCGAAAAATGCTTAACTTAAGAGGTACCAAAACTAAACTGTTATGTATTGAATGTAAGTGCCGTTCTTCGTTAACAGAACTAAGGGCGAATTTAAAACCAGTCACTGAAAGTTCCGGAAAAACTCAATCTTACGAACGATGTAAAAAGATTTCTTCATGAGACTTGAGAACGTTGCGTGCTTCGGCGCCAAGAGTGGCCATAAGACAGTCGTAACTTAATTCCATTTTAATTCCACTAAAGTGAAATCCACCATCTCAAAGCTTCAAAAGCACAAGACTCAAACCTGATTGACTCCAAATCAGTCCTAGACTGCTTCAATACTCTCCAAGACCTCTCCCATAGAAACAAAGTCAAACTTTGGTGGGTGCCCGGACCGGACATGAGGGTATTGATGGAAACGAAAAAGTTGACGAACTGTTTAGGAAAGGTTCGGCTTAATCCTTTATCGGCCCTGAGCCGTTTTGTAACATTCCAAATTAAGCTATAAACTTAAAAATCCCAATTTGGGAAAACAACATGTTTGTCTCCTATTGGGAAAATACCCAAGGTCTTCGTCAGGCTAAAAGACCCATTAAACCCTTCCAAAATAAATCCATCAAAAAACCTACTCCTCAGTAGCAATAATATCAAAAGAATATGAGGATTTCTAACAGGGTATTGCCATCTTCGATATCACCTAAAAAAATAGGTGTCAAACTGAATGTCGTCTCTGCATGGAAGACGACAAAACTGCGGAACATATTTTAAGTGACTGTATGGCAATCTGTGCCCTCAGGTGACAACAATTCCACAGAGAAATCCTAACTCCCATGGAATTTCATAAAGTCTCCACCAGTGAGATCCTCAACTTCATCAAAAGAGTTGAACCTCTTCTGGTTCCCTAAACTGACTTTGCGGTACAATAGATCTTTTAGGTCGCGGTGCCCTACGTAACGGACAGGTCAGAACCTTTAAAACAACAAAAACTTAATTGAAGTGATATCCATCATAACGAGATTACAGCCATTTTACAACAATCTTTGACTTTATCAGCCAAGAAAATATTTTGTCTTAGAAGAATGCACAATCGTGAATCCAAATGTATATTTGAAAGAGTGATTTTCCAACTCTCCAAAAGGTGATTCAAAAGTAACGTATTTTTGCAATACTAAAAATATTTACAAAAATACAATAGTATTACAAATCAGGCTGCTCAGATCATCCCTTAAAAAATCAACAAATTTCAAACGCACTTAATACACTCTCTTTAGGTGCCCCAAACTAATAGCTATTAAAAAGTACACTCGATGACTTATGGAAACACAAAACCGAATAAGCTAATCACATTTTCGGCTCTGTTTTATCGATAACGCCATGGATACTGGCTTTGAGTATTTCAGTTGACTTTCACATGGCCCCAAAGAAAGGAAGTCACACGGTATTAACTCTCACGGTATCAGCGGCCAATTTTGATCTCCATTTCGACAAAATGTCTCGGCCAGGAAACTCACTTTCAAGGTCCGGCAATAAAAATTTATTGATCATGGTTTGATAGCGCAATCCATTCACGGTAACACTTCATTTTCGAAGAAATAAGGCCCAATGATGCCCAAAAATCGCACCAAACAATAACACGTTGTTGATAGAGAGGCTTCTCGACAGTCATTCCTAGATGTTCAGAGCCCCAACTTCGGCAATTAAGCTAATTATAAAAGCCTTGAAGAGGGAAATTTGTCTCTTCGTTCAGAATGATTTTTCGCAACGCATTTGCATTTTCAACACCCAATTTCAATGCGTCGTTGAAGCGTGTATTTTATGGCGTAGTTTTTACTTGTCATTTGTAAAGTGCTGCCATTTTTTGTGTCAGGTGGCAGAATAGAACGTTCAACATGAAACCTGTTATTGGAAAACCTTATATTTGGAAAAAATATTTTAAATATCAGCCACCGATAACCTTGACTCAGCCAAACTTTTGAACTTTAACTGTACAAAATGTTGGCCAAATTCAACCAATCTGGATTTATAAATTTATTTTATTTTATTTATTTATTTGGCTTTATTATTCCAATGCAAATAGCCTTTGGCGATATCTCTTCATAACAAAAACCCATTATCTGCATACACTTGAAACGACAGCTGACTTGGCTTTAGTTTCATTGGACCCCTAAAAATACCGATCATTTGTTTATCAACACCCATAGTCTCGCCAACTCTATGAGGCGTACAGCATTGTAACTAATTCAGTTTTGAATAAATAAATGCACGAAGGAAAGTTTTTTTTTTCAGTTGAAAACCACTCGATGGTAGTATCGTAACCTTAGCCAAAACATAACAAATTAAATCAGTTTCTTATGTCAATAATGTCTAATAAATGACCAACTCTGCAACTCTGCATGCTCTGAATGTTAAAAGCACTCGCAATGACCCATCGTATCGAGAGATTGAAAGAGTGCCTATTTTATTTATTGTTATTATCTAACAATCATTCTCAATACGGTCATGAGCTATCATGTCACCTTTCTTCAATTGTTTACAAAACGATCCGATTGTCGAATTAATAAATTGTATTTATGTGCTTCGAACGTGTACTCAAGATGAATGAACTCGAAAGCGGTTACCTAACCGAGATACAGCACTTCACCTGTTGCAAGTTATGTTGCGCCGCTGACACAAATGGGTGCAATGCAAACACAAACATTTGACGAACTTTTAAAGTAGAGTTCACTAGCGTCTGCGTTTGGGTGTGTCACAGATCACTTTGAAGCGACGACGCGACGCACGTCGAAGAAATTCCCAAAGTTCTAGGCTAAATTTTTTTTTGGTTTCAGAGAAAGTTTTGGAAAAACACCACGTTTGGCTGTTGTAATGCAATAAAGAAAATAATAAAGTATAAAATACCAATATGTAGGTATGTGTCTGTGATTGGTCGGAAGTACGAATGTAGGTATGGCTCCAAATAGTAGGTTAAAAATGTTGACTTTTGGAAGTGGAATAAACAAGTTTGGTGAGCGGCTTGGCTTAGTCATGAATTTAAATTGAATATGATGTCTGGTTATTGGTGCCTACCAATATGGTAAGAAGGAATGTTTACTCTTACTCCGCGCCGAGTGTGCAGAACGATTTCAATTGACATTTGATTTGCGAATTAGACATACTTACAAATAAATGTACATGTGCATAAAATTTTCATAGGGTTGAAAATGAGTCCGATGTTAAATAAAAACCCTTAATAAATACGTGCATATGTAGATACATAGTCCATTGTAGTAAATGTTGCTTTACATGACTTTTTGGATAGAATGTTAGAAGGTGCGTTTTTGAAATAACTTGATAATGTTCAAGGTTAAGGCTTTTGGCTTGTTTGTTTTTTATTCTATGAAAGCTTTACCACACAGAATAATATTGGTTTTTATAGCACTAACACGTGTATTAAAAATATAATAAAAATGTTGTGGGCAACTCTAACCAGAAAAAGAAATAAAAGTGGGTGTCAAAAATGTCACTTAAAATACTTCTGTCTTTGAAAGCTCTGCTTATTGCTGACTAATTGGCCAGTGGTTTAGTTTTAACTAATTTCAACGCCTTAGGAGCCATTTTAATCATTTGAAAACTAGGGCTCGAATTGCTGGCGATGTACGTCGATCTACAATTCTAACATACATACATACCTGTATTTATTTTATGATCACTTACTTACTTACTTAGTTGGTGCTACAGCTCGAGGTGAACCTGGGCCTGCTTCTCGCAACCATTTGTGTGTGCGTGTTATATTTTTGCACGAATGGAATGGAAGGGACCTACAGTTTTTTGCCGACTCCGAACGACGAGTTGAGAAGTTCAATCGTGACAAACGATACTCTTTGCTGCTTGTCATACATTCGAAAGAGGTGGGCACTGTGAAAAACTTTTTTTTAGGTGTTTGCGAACCCAAGACCGCTGGCTCAGTAGTCCGACGCACTAACCACTTGCGCTACGGTGCCCACTACACACATTTTATTATTTATTTTTTCAAAATTGGTGACACGGATGAGACATCATACAACGCATGCAGTTATACTTTATAATTAAAAGGAATCCATCGAGAATGAAAGTTTCAAATTTAATTCTTAAGATAATAGGATATAGAGTCATTTAAATTCAATTTGGAGAGGAGATTTTTAGGGCTCTCGATGGGATGGAAGTTAATCAGTGTGTCATTCAACGCCTCGCCCTGTGTCATGGTAAGTGTTTCGTTCAATGGCTGTTGTTTCTCTTTCATTCATTAAAACATCTATAATATTTCGATATTCCAAAAAGAATCGACCCTAGCAACTGGCGGCGGTTACCATTTACCGCGCGAATCGCCGTCTTATTCTTTTGATCTTTCGGAGGTGGTAAAAAAATATGCAGTTTCTCTCATGAATGAAATCCATATTTTTCCGGTTTATCAAAGAGAGTCAATTATTATGAAATTGAGTTTTAACCCGGGTTAAAGTATTTAAATTCGTTGCCAGGGGCAGTTTAAATTTATTCGGAGTTAAAATTGAATTTAAAATTTTTCCGGTTAAATAAACGAGTGAATATTATGGAGTTGGGTGTAATTTTCGGTTTAAATTTGCTTTAACCCGGAAGTAAATTTTCAGCCCGGGTTAAAGTGAGTGAATAATATGGCTGAAAATGATTTAGACTACCGAAAAACGTTAAAAGTTTTATTTTGTTTGCCTTTCGAATTGCAAAATTCAGTTTGTTTTAGTTTTTTCTTATAAGTGATGTCTTATAATTTTGTGGTAACAAACGCTGTGGAAAATCCAGCAGAATGAAATCCATTTTGTTCAGGGTAATTTTGAATGAAAATCATAAGCTATAGATTATGTACTTACAAAGCTCTATATAATGTACGTATATGTATCTAGTATTATCATCATCATCATCATTATATTTAAATCGCTAGCGCAACAGCTTGTGATTCCTCCTGAGAGTTTATTCCTGCACCGATTTCAATGATTCTTACACTGATCGAAAGCTCATCACTTGAACTTTGTTCATCAATATAAACACTTTTGAAAAAGCCCATACGAGTAAAGTTATTACGAAAAAAATATTATTACCTATACCTACGGGTATAGGGTTTCTACATGCGAGATTCCTCGCACCAGTACACTAGTTATTATTATTGAAGGGTGAGATGCACCGGATCATCCCTCTCATCATTATTAGAAATAGCTTCACTCACACCTAGCCCAGGTGAGAATTCCATAGGTCACAGTACATCATCCAGACCAATTTCCCTGAGAAATTGCAGCATGAGATTGGGTGCTATGAGTGGTAGATAATTTCAATTTGGTATTTACCCAAGCACTTGGATCTTTTCTGGGTTAGTGTCCCACAGTTCACCAGTATGTGATCTGGACTTTCACTGGACTCATTGCGAAATCTACATGAGACCTAGTTAGCCCCGTAAGAAATGCAGTCAGGATGCGAATTTTGTTTTTGTCAAAGCTGATGCAAGCCTTGAATCTCTTCAGGATGTAATTACCCAACAGTTTCTTCGCCTGTCTTAGCCCCTTAGTTTTTGTCCAGGACTTAGTCCTGTTTGTCTTCTCCAGTGATCGGAGTTCCTCTTTTATTGTGTGTTCCCCTATGCCGCAGAAGCGTTCAGTGCCCACAAAGGGTGTGGCAGTCGCTTTCCTGGCAAGTCTGTCCGCCCCTTAATTACCTTATATCCCCAGGTGTCCTGGTACCCAGTAGATGGTGACGTTGTTTCATTCGCATTCCCAGACGATTCTAGATTTGATGATTTGAGCCCCGATCGCATTGAAAGGTGCTAGTATCTGTGCAAATGCATGATGAAAATGTAATCAGTAAACCTAAAATTCAAAAAAATAACCAGAAGCTACAAAATACATAAAACTCATAAATCTTCCAGTAGCTAAACAAAGCAATTTGATTAGAACCATTTTGGATGTGCCAATCAAACTTCATACATCGTTGGGAAATTTTGTATCTTCTTTTTAATTATAACCGGTGTAGACACACTTGCGTGCCTCAAAAGTCAACCTCAATTCTTCTTCCGCACACAATAATTTCAATAGAATCCAAGCACGCAGTCTAAAAAAAGTTTAGATTTTCCCATGAAGAATTAATACGTATGTACATAGCTATACTTGCACGAGTGTGTAAATAGCAAACTTTTGGCCACGAAACCCAAACAAGTTTATATGAGTGGAGTTGCCAAAGTAGTTTGCAGTTATGAAATTAAAAAAAGAATCATTTAGAAACCCCCATGGGATTTATCCGTGGCTAACTTTTACAAACAGCCAAACATTAACTCACTTTAAATGCAACTTTTTTAACTTCGTGTGCCAATTTCCACAATCCACGTTCTTGAGAAGTCTAACGTGGACATCATTTGGTAAATTTAATTACCACCACTTATCCATATACAGTCGGGATGCCAGAAATAAGTTTATTGACCGCTACCCGTGATATACTTGTAACAAATTAAAAAGAAACACGTTAATCAAACGCGTCAACATGTAGGAATCCAGTCCCAGCGGCATTGTGTAAGAGGTCATAAGTCCTCTTTGTTTCGAAGAAAAAAAAAACCTTTAGGCCATTGACACTAAAGCGGAAAAGCGTTTATCCCGGATAAAAATGCGTTAACAATACCCTTTTTCCGACATTGTTTCTTTTGTTTTATTGTTTATAAATTGAAAAGAAACGTTTTCACAAATGAAAAAGTTAATACCTACAACATCACGGTGGCGAATTGAGGAATAAAATTATCAGTTAACGCTAAGTGAACTAAAAGTAGGAAGGCTGATCATGCTGCTGATGATAATGGTGGGTAATTTTCTCATCTCACGTCCGCTTTTCCAACTCTTTGGCCAAGAGGTGGCTCTGTGAGAGCGGCAACTACAATACTATGTTCAAGTGTAGCAGTTATTGCCAAGTGAATTCCGTAGCCGCTGCTTTAATGATGAAGACATTCGGGGACAAGCCGCTTTTGTTTTTAATGGCAAGCATTTTTAAGGCTAGTTTACGTTTAATGATCGCTTGATGTTTTGTTAACTCCTATGCAAAGAAAAATAATAATTTTAGGTATCGCTATAATCAGCAATTAACATAAAATTGCGCTCTAACTTGAGTCAAGTTTAAAAAAAATCTTCGCGCGAAGAATTGATTTACAATTTTCTCGGTGGAAGTGGAAGCCCATACCATAACCTTCATGGTTGTGGTTTGTAAATTATTTTTTTTTTTTGGTTTAAAATGTCGTCATCGGTTTGATGAGCTCATGAAAATTAAATAAGAATGAGAACATAGTGGTGTGCGCATTCAATTGCAATATTCAGTGTAGTAGCTTTAGTTCGTCTTGGTTTTTATCGGGCAGTAGTCAATAAGTCAACTCCGAACGGCGAGTTGAGAAGCTTCTCATGACAAATGATACTCTTTGATTGCTTGTCAGACATTCGAAAGAGGTGGCACCGTGAAAAAACTTTTAGGTGTTTTTGCTGGAATTGAACCCGGGGCAGCATCCGTAGTAGTCCAACGCATTAATCACCACGGCCACGGCGACCACTTTAGGCTCCTTCCATTTCGTGGAAAAAATAACACGCACACACAAATGGTTGCGAGAAGCAAGGCTTCTGTATAGGACTGCTGACGTCGAATATTTATTTTAGTCAATAACTCAATAAACGTAGGGTTGCCAGAAATATTTTGAAGAAGCTAGTTAACGAGCATGAAAATCACGGACTTTCTCGGACAAAATTGGATCCAAAAAAGAGTACAAAAACAGCGGCCCGAAATACCGCACTCGATAACGAGTGAGTGAGTAGGACTCGTTATCGAATAATCGAGTAAGTCATAAGTAATATGATACTCGATAACGTGAGCGGTAATGCCAAGTCGTCACATTTCAATAACGAGTAACTCGTTAACGAGTGCGGCAACTCGGCCCTAGGACCAAAACGCATGTAGATACTATTTGTTAAAAAAAAAACACATTTATGGCGGTACTTAAATATTAAATAACTTATAGTTCTCTCCTTATATTTGGGTCGTGGTCGGTCGTGGGCTTGTTGGCATAAGCCTAAGACTTAAAAAAAAAAAACCCAAAAAAAAAATGCAACGACGTAAAATCGCATTATCTGGACTGCCAATTCTGATCACCATAACGGGAAATTACACGACCAGGAAATGATTCATGCAGTAGGTTATTGTTTTGTTTCTCGGGCTATATGGCATATACCAATGTCTTGATGAAACCACATCTCATCCATATCCATATCTTGCATTTCAGTCAAAAAAAAAAAAAAATGGATTATCGCGATAGCGAGCATCATTAACTGTAATTGCCCGACCAGCCGCATTTTCAAAGAAGAATGGTCCGGTGATGCCTCCAGCCCGAAATTCGCATCAAACAGTGACACGCATTTGCTTCCCAACAATCACTCGTGCATTTTCTGAACCACTTTGACAATTTTGACGATTAACAAAGCCATCAAGATGAAAATGAGCCTAATCGCTAAAGAGGATTTCGTTTGAAAAGTATCTGCCAAACCTTCATTATTTTTAAAATATTGCTCAACAATGAAAACGTGTTGTTCATTAATGCCTGTTCCCGTACTTTCTGCACCAAAATTCACAGATTATCAAATTTCAAGGAGTGGGGGTTAAAATCTCGTAGAGAGAGGTAAAAGTGTGCAAAATTACAGAAACGCATTTACAAATGAAAAGTGTGTGACAGTTGACAGATTTGACAGTTTTCATTAAGCTGCCCAAAGAAATTTCTGATGCTAAAATTCCCGGCATAGGGAAATTGTTTACTCTCTTTCGTCAAAAACAACGAAAAATCTTCGTACGGGAACAGGATTTTACTGATTTTCGTAGATTTTCCCAGTTTTGAACAGGTACGGGAACAGACCTAATAATAACTGGATTATACCTCTTAACTGCGACACCCTGTATATGTTTCAGTGCTCAGAGGAAATAAAGAAGGGGTGGTAAGAGATCCTCAGTCTGACATACCCTTCACACTACAGAGTGTAAGAGTAAGTTGCTAAATGCAACAATTTCGAAGTGACAGGTTATGAACGTTTTCATAGAGAGTTCGGTTAGATCATGTTAAGGAGAGTGCCTGATTATGAAAGCAATCATTTCCACTCTGAGGCCAAAAGGTCCATTTTACCAACTTCTAAACCGCTTTGTGCTCATGGTGAATCTGAGAAAATCCGATATCTTCCAGCTCTGCAATTTTTGTCCAGAATCTATGGCCTAAACTACGGACCCGTAATTTTTGAATGGCGGGCAGTAGCTATATAAAGTATGTATGTACAATTGTACATATATACTAATTTACTTAGCAAATATGATATATGTACATGGCGCCTGTATTCAATACGGAACCCTATCTTCTACGTGTCCAACACGTTGTTGGCTAGTTTTTAAAATCTTCTGTCTCTGGCCTCTGTCTCTAATACTTCTTGATCAAGTCATATACAATACATACATATTTTGATTCAGCAATTTAAAATAATTCAAGAAATATTCAAGTTATGTTAAAAAATTTGTATATCAGTTAATTATACAAAGAGCCGGTGCATTTTCTTCGGCCTGGGTGATTTATTCCATCATACTTGTTCAAAAAAGATGACGATGATCGATACTGTTATACGGTAAATCACAACAGTGTTAGTTATCGCGACATGATAACAAACTTTCTATGGCCTAAATGGAAGATTTTCTAAATTGGGCTTTAATTTAAGGTGCTACTTCCCATACAGCACATGAAATAATGTCTTTATTTTAATCTCTATCTTGGCACCGTTATTGCGAGAATTATGCTTTTGTTTTGACTTTTCGCTTATTTTGTCAACAGTATAGCCTGATGCCAGAGAAGTCGTGATAGTTATTCAGGTGTAATTTCCTTTCACGTTATGATATTTTCAAAAATACACATCCATGAAAATCATGCTTTACTTTAAGCTTCAATCACGACATGAATATGTATGTACAAATAAATTGCTAACAACTGGCATTGCATACAGTATACCTACATATCTGAATATAGCAACGTTGAGATAAACATATTTGAATATCAATGAAGTATAATCCAGCTTCTGAGAAATAATGACATAAATCCAATGAATTTTCTTACCACTTTTTGATCAACGTTGTCTTTTTAAATAATTTAATCCCCTAACCAACCCAAAAATTTGTCGAAACGGACAGCTTAAGAGATTACATTGCTTTTGTCATGTCTCTGTATTTAATTTAATTGTACACAATTATGATGATGGAATTCCGTAGCACCAAAATAAAAGTTGGTTTCATTCTAAATTTGATGGAAAATTACATTCTTTCTTAAATTAGACTTGTTTCTGGGTTCGAAGTTAATCTGCAGCTTTCGGTTAGACGTCAGAGAATCAGTAGGTGTTTACAAAGTCTTATATGGCGAGTGTTAAGGAGTACAAAGCCAACGAGATATTGGATTTCTTTACATGTTTTTTGTTTTTTTTTATGTGTACACTAGTGGGCCCAGTGGACGTTGTTTTCTGCCCTTTCCGATAAGTGGTGCGATGAGTTTGATTTTTTAGTAACATTTAGTTTCTTGGTTACGATTTAGAAAATATGAGTTGGATCTTACTTTAATTGATGACGTACCTACTGGAGCTACTGAAGGTGATAAAACGTCAAAAAAAAAACAACATTATCAAAATGGTAAACAACTGCATTTTTACTTACGACCACTTTGATTTTAATTCCGTTTCGATCAATTATTTTTATTTTTAATATCACGGGATAACTATATGCAAAAATTCTACTCAAATGTAAACAAAGAAATCGACCAACAAAATTTGTATTCAATACAAAAGTGAGAATACAGCGCCACCTATCAGAATTCAACACTGGTCAACAAAAAAAAAATATATATTTTCAAAAAACTCAGCAATTAAATGATGTGATTCGTAATCTGGAGAGTGTCTAGAATTTATAAATCTTACTAAAACTTCTGGGTCACATCAGGATTTCTTGAGAAAGGCTTTTATTTTAATTATGAAAATACACCTAAATATTACGATATAGTATTCGAATTTTCAAAATGTTGATGATTTTCTGGAACCACTTGCGTTTATTTATTAGGAAG
The DNA here is from genome assembly GCA_949775065.1 of Brachyopa scutellaris. Lineage (NCBI taxonomy): Eukaryota > Metazoa > Arthropoda > Insecta > Diptera > Syrphidae > Brachyopa > Brachyopa scutellaris. Next base: position 25,566,955 of record OX459112.1, read on the forward strand.
ATCTCGGAGTCTCTCCTATAAGTAATCAAGAGTAGTCTGCCAACATCGATTGTTCCCATTTTCGATGGCACCGTCTCTCTATTGCAGCAATATCTTGATGGAACCGTTCATCGCTAACATCACCCATATATAAAAATTTAGATTAGAATTCAAAGGGTGGATTTTTAATGACAAATTTCCAAGAAAATTTTCCGTGATATTCATGAAAGATCTTCAGGCCTCTTTTTCTTCCGAATCCAGAGAAAAAATTAATGTTAGATCCATTATAAACTTCGGTTAGGTTAGGTTGAGAGGGGTTGAGAGGCTGAGTCATTCCAAAACACTAGGCACCAGAGTGGGCCCATCGCGATAAATTTTTTCAAAGCATTTTATTACCCTACACAATTTTAAAACGAATCTATTGTTGATTCGGCCTACCTCCTTCAGGTTCCCAAAGAAGTAGGAGCCCAAAATGTTCCTGCGACTATATGCCCGACATTCGCACAAAATATGTGCGACATCCTCTGCTACAGATCATTACAATATCTGCAACTATCCGTGTCTGTGAGTCCGAGCCTCTTGTCGTGTGCAATATAAGCTTCTTTATACCTAAATTTGTATTCCAAAATAGAGTGAAACAATTGTTTTGAATTTAGCCGCACAGAATCTGATCCAAACTGACACAGGTCCCTATTAGAAATGCCCACAGTTGGTATAAAGGTAAACGCTTTTTCCATTGTTATGGTATGTGAACAGGAGCCTGTAACACAACGCGACAAGTACTTGTAGGACAAGTGAATTTCGACAACTTGTAAATAATTGAGTAACACAAAAGGACAAGTCCGTGAGCTCTTCGACAATTGTCGCGAGGAAAGATGACAAGTGGGAAATTATATAATTTCCCTCTTTCTGTAATTTCCATCAGTTCTGTGGTTTCGGAGTCTATAGCATATACATACAAGCAATGCTTCATTTTAATAGATATAGAAGAAGATATATATGTATGTATTGGTCGCACAGTGTACATTGTCCTTTTTTAAAAAGACAGTTCTATTAAGTGCTTCAATAGATGGAAATAATAGCAGGTACAGAAAAAGAGGACCCAACTCATTGAACAAGTTTTTGAACTCTGAAAACCCCATTTCTCCATTTCAGTTTGAAAGTTTGGGTAATCGATACTTGTTTATGTGACCACTTGGTGATATGTTGCCAACTTTAGTCATCAGAACAAAGCTACTACATATGTATACATAAATTGCTTTATTGCTCTGCATAGACGTAGAAAAAAGTCGCTTGTTTTTGCGCTTGTGTATCTAGATTTCGACTTATTTTCAGACCTGATTCGTACTAAAAAAGAGTCTTAAGTCTATCATTTCTATCACCAATCGCAATATTTAAGTCTTCGAAGGTTTCACTTGACATATGCATATGGAAATAAGTTAAATAAGTGGATTTAAACATCGGTCTTTCTAGTTTCTACATTGATTTTAAAAAGTTTTAAAACCTTTCAATTCAATTAAAAAATATATATACATATAAAGCATTAGACAATTAATAGAAAATAAAATCAAAATAATAAAATACTTGAATGTCAAGACTATGTTCTAATTAGCCTGTTTCTACTCGCTAGTGAGAACTGTATATCTAGATCTACATACACAGTTGATCACTTAAAATAAAATATCAAGATGCATGGCACGTCCTTGATGAAGTATCTAAAAATCGTAACTATTTGAATAATTTTTGAAACTAAGACGATCCCGTAAACCGCAACCACTAGGAGAAATTCACAATAAGGAAGCAAACAAAAAGGCAATAAATTGGAGAAAAATAAGGTGAATTTATTCAAATTAAATCAAAACATGTTTTGCTTCTTAAACTTTTAAAGTACGTTTGACGGTTTTTTCATAAACTCTTAAGTACAGTACAGCCTGGCTAGTCGAAACACCTATTTCGGACACTTTAAAAAATTTACCTCTGCATTTTGGAAAAAATATTAAATTGCGTATACGAGTATACCTAATTTGACTCGGTTTCTACAGATATATGTATGCATGTATGTACAATGTACATCCATACATACGTGGGCGGTCCGATAAGTACTTAGCCTACAAAAGAAAAACAAACATTTTGGAAAAGTGGAGATTTATTTCTCAACACAGTCTCCTTTTAGCTCGATGCACTTGATCCAGCGATGTTCCAACTTCTTCAACCCATCCAAAAAATAGGTTTCCTCGAGGTCTGCAAACTAGACCTCCGTGGCGGCGATGACTTCTCATTAGACAAGCTGACTTCCACACGTGGTCAAAACAAAACTACGAGTCCGATTCGGCTGAAATTTTGACAGTAGCCGTCTAAGAGAATGTACTAGACGATAGTTAATCTCTCTTGCGATACTGGCAATACCTTATACCACTTGAACAGTTACGGCAAAAAATTGATTCTGATTATTCGCATGCTGATTTAAATAGAATGCTATGCCATGAAGAATCATTGATCCAAATGGTAGCACATCTGCGGATGAAACAAATAAATGGGCAACTGGTCAAAAACAACTGTTCTACGACTTTTCTGATGAAGACATTATTCATTTCGCTTTAAAAAAACTAAGAAAACATCGATGAAGGTGAATATAGAAGTGGAGAAGATTTCAAACAATGAAGCAAGGACATTTTTGGTAGTGGCTATCATTTGGTAGTGGGGCTAACCGAAAAAATGCTTCTCAAATATGTAGATAAGATATCCTTCTTGAAAATGCTGAAAATATGTTCTCAGATAAGGCGTTACAATAAACAATTAGCACGTAGGCACTCTCCTGACATATCTTTTTGAAATGAAAGTATTTCGGTTATCCTCTTTATTCTATTTTTTCTCTATAGTCCGGATATTTCGCTAGTCCGGACATACCTAAAACTTTATATTTGGTTCAACTTTTATCGACTGGGACTGGGACTGGCGGATCGCCCTTAACGGAACTAAATCTGTTCACGTGAATTTCACTTATAGGAAAATTAATGACTTGCCAATTTTTATAAATTTGGCCCGAATACCCTCTGCAAATGAAGCCAAATACCTGGGAATGACACTCGACGCAAGGCTGAAGTGGAATTCGCACGTGAAAATGAAACGTAAAGAACTAGATATCAAATATAGAGAAATGTACTGGTTGATCGGGAAACATTCCCACCTCAGTACGGAGAACAAACTGCTTCTATACAAGCAAGTGCTAAAGCCGGTGTGGACCTATGGTATACAACTTTGGGGTTGTACCAAGAAAACAAAAGCCAATATTTTACAGCCTGTTGTTACTGTTCTCAAAAAATTAATTCAAATATCGCCAAAAACCGTGTTTTTAGCACTTTGAGATTGGTATATCTCAAAATTCTGACCTCCTAGAGCAATTCTGTTGCCAGATTTAGATTCAGCGTCAAATAATCTACAAGAAATGATGTGTCTCATTCTTGTTACAAAAAAAAATTAAGTTTTGTCGACTAGTGTAAGCATTGCATCTCACAAAAGAAGGAGGTATACTTGTCGCCATCGTCTTGATGTTCAGATTTATAATACATATGTATGTAGGTACATAAGCCCAAAAAACCTTATAAATTCGTTATAACACTACGACTCTATGATTATATGTACGTATCTAAATAAAATACACAAATACAAATTAGAAAGACAATGTCTGAAATATTAGCCATGTCACGATCTACTACATTACTACCAACCAACTGTAGTGCGTCATAAACTTGCTCGCAAACAGTATCTCATCGATCCATTGAACTTACGTCAACTTTCGTTTACTTTAGTAGATTGACATCAATTTGTTGAATGGATTACGTACGAGTATCTCCAAGTGTTAGTAGACACAACAATGCATGTATCCCCAGCTGCCGAGTTAAAATAGACTATCGTATGGTTTTAGTGACCCTCAACTCGAAAAGCTTTACATAAAACAGAAGTTAATTGAATTAAAAATAAAACAACACTTGTCTGTCTGCTGCCTGAGATACCCTTTTTTAATTGCAACACGATCATATGGGTATAGAGGCGGCCAAGTCTGACTTAAATAACTATGAATGCTAATTTTCCGGTACACCCCAAGACAATATATGCGATTTCCGCGCTTTTGTTTTACTCCCCTTCCAGTTTACAAAAAAAAAAGAAAACAACAATTGTGTGCTATAGCCCGAAGGAATGCACTTATACTACATTCACCCCTCACCCCTCAAACCTCACACAAATATACTTCAGCTTGTCAGTTGATATTAAAAATAACCGTCATGTACAACGATACTCTTGTGCCACACCTTTGCATAACAATTCCTCCGGATTCAGTTATTTAATAGGAAAAGACCACAGCGACGACTTGAATTAGGCTGCGAATAAAATTCGGAGCTGGTAGGTTTCCAATTGAATTAAAATCGATTTATAAATTCACCTGAAAGATACTTGCACAATTCGCGTACGATCGTTAGCAGCCGGTCGACTATGTACATATGTACGTCGGGTAGGCTTTCGTTATATTTGTGTGTATCTGGTTAATATATTGTTGATTGCAATATGTATGTTAGTTACCAAATTTGTGCTAAGGAACATGAATTTCCTTTAGCATTGGGGTGGATGAGTGCTGTTGTGTTGGCGGAAGCCTTAATTATTCGCAATTGAACAACATTGTGTATTTATAGTACTTATATCCTATAAAAATATCTTCAACCAGAACGACACAAAATACGTGACAGGAATCGTAAGCATAGGTATAGGTAGGTAAGGTACGTTGTTCAGCAACGAAAATAAAAAAAATAAATAGAGCAATGCTTGGGAAAGAATTTGTAAATAGCTTTTTGATATTTTCTTTTTGTTTCTACGTATTACAGTTCTATACGTGGATCTAGTGCGGGTAACGGAACAGGTTTTATATGCATCTTTTACATGAGACCTACGATAATAATGCATAAGAGGACATACTCGTAGATATTTTGTGAGTTTATTATGTATGTACCTATATATAGGTTATGTAGTCCAGTACATAGTTGTATCTCTACATTATGCAATTCACATTCCTGACGAAGAACGGAACGAGGTGATATCATTTATTGGTCAAGCAATTTCGTATTCTAAGCGTACTATGTTTTGGAAATAATTTTAAGGGCTTTTGGTGGAATGTGCATGTGATTCGATTAATAGGCAGAAATCAGATATTACCTACTATTTGACATTATATCTCTTAGATATTGAAAGCAGAATGGATCGATAAGTACTCAGAAGTTTTTATATAGGAGACTTACTTGGCGATAGAAATGACAGTAGTCCGGCAACTGTCAGGGTACATGTTCCCAGGCTTTTGCTTAGAAATGTGTATTTTTTAACATAAGTATTTATAAGCAAAAGTAAAATAACTCTTTTAATTTTCAATACTTTCAAAATAGATAAATATTTCCAGTTAGATTGGACCTCAGGCCACAAAGCTTTATAAACAACTTGGTCACTAGGACTAGATAAGGTTTGGCTTAAACGTTGGAGGATTTCATTCAGTCTAGATGCCCAAACATTTGATAGCTGTTTTATAACTCATATATGAAGTTATATAGGTTTAGTATACGAAGACTCCAAATCAGAATCCTGAAACCTCCCAACGAGAAATGAAGCGCTTTAGAAGGACTGTATAAGCGCATACGAAGATGCTCGAAGCGCTTCCTGACTATATGTCGCTCCGTATCCCTTTTACATTATGATGTCCGCTTTTGTAAGCGCTTACGCAAAGATTACTATGAAGCGCTTCTAAAGCGCTGCAGGGGAAGCCAGATGTAAGCGCTTACTCAAAGATAACTATGAAGCGCTTATTGATTCATTCAGGGAACGGTATGTGAAAGCACTGACGCGTTTTATAAAATTAAAACTCTTTTATGTACCTTTATTCATGTGACATAATTATTTAATTATTTATAATTAAATCAAAAAAAAATTCTTAAGTCTAATAAATAACGAAAATCAAAATGCTCTTCACTTTCAAAATGTTGGAAGGCAAAACATTTCATTTTTGACTTTCCCTAAATAGTAAAAATTGTGGATTGTAATTATATTCATTAGAATTATCTTACCGTACACAAATTTGTCGAAAATTAAACTTTGTTAGAATAAAACCACTTAAGACTGAAATATAATTTCACAACTGAGCGCAATTAAAAAAAAAAAAAATGTTGCAGCTACTGTCTAGACAGCATTTGTCCTTCATTCTTCGCAATTTATACTTAGTGCTTCCCAGGAGCTTCCTCACAGTATAAATAGTAAGCATACTCGCTGCACAACAATGCTTCTTATAAGCTTCTACATGATCTTATTGAAAGCAGTCCTTTTTTCGACGTATATTTTGTACGAGGTGCTTCCACGAAGCTTCCTAGAGTTATGAAGAGTAAGCGCTCAATCTCTGCATACTTGAGAATCCTTCATTCGATGTATATTTTGTACTAGGTGCTTCCACGAAGCTTCCAAAGTTATGAAGAGCAAGCGCTTGTTCCTTGCATTCTTGTGAAGCGCTTACTATTTTTCCCGCTGGGCTTTAATGATTTGTATATAAGACAACATTTTATAAAAAAAATGTATTTTCATGAGGTGCATGAGCATTCAACACTCAACACAGTAGTTATAGCCGGAGTAGAATTATGAATTGCTTCAACTACATCTGAGTTAACAGAAAGCGAGCTCTAAGATTTACTTGACCAAGTAAATTAAATCTTCGATTTAATTGTCTTATATGAAGGAGAAACTTCTCATTACAATTTTTGATCTTAGTATGCCAGGTGGCCATTACTGATCATGTAAAACGTTTTAATTGAAGGAATACTTCGTAAAGCCTCTTAAATGGCGAATCTATTACGGTTTTGTTATAGCTTCTAAATATGAAGTAGATACTTTATATGATGCTAACTTGAAGCTCTCATTGCTATTTAAACTCACCGATTATAAATCTATCTACCAACAAACGTATGTGCTTAAAAGTCATACTATATGTGTATATTGTATGTGAACTTTGAATTATCACTTGCTAAGTTTTTTGTGATAAAAGTTTAGTAAGATTTATGGCCAATTATACAAATTTCGAAATAAGCAACATAAATTCAATTTATGACTTGAAATTTGGCATTTTTTGTAATGAATGTACCATTAGCTACATATTCATTCACAGAATTATGACTAATAATTTCTTAAGTGAGTATTTTCACTTACTTAATTGTATGGCAGACTTTTGTAAGAACTTTTATGAAGGAAGACTCGACGTACTACCAAATAGACAATCCCATTTTAATGATTTAATTTCGTCATTCGGAGATGATTTTTTGGGCAATGCCCAAAATCAAGGTTACATACATACATATCAACATAAATTAAAACAAGGAATTAAAAATAAACAACGTAAACTGGAATGACGTTAATTGAAGGCCACCTGTAATCATGTAAAAAAAACACGACATTGGTTAAAAACAGTACTATGTACGAAATGCTGCGTGCCGAGCCACACCGTAAAGTTCTTATTTAGTGGTACAAACGTTTTTGGTTCAGAAGGTGGTTCCCGCTAAAATCTCTTTAATTGGCATCATACCTAGATAAAGGTTAATATATACATGCCATGCAGGAAAACAAGCGATCCCTCACAATAGTTTCTGCCATAGCTGCAAAGATCAAAATGAAAAAGAGTCGCTTATTCACTTTCTGTGCAAGTGCCCAGCTTATAGAGGCATCTGGGAAAAGGATTGGCGAGCTGTTCCTCTTTTTTAACTCCACAGGGTGGTTATAGATTTCTCAACATTACATCCGAATAGACGGGTCACCTGAGGTTTGTGGTATCAAAACGGCGCTTTACGCGCTCTTTGGGTCTTTTTCCATCGAAACCACCACTTCTACCTACCTACCCTAATATATATGTACATATGTGTGTCTAAATATTGCAAAAATAAGTTAAGTCAACATAAAACAATCACTGTGTTTCTTTGTTTTGTTTATATAAATTATTATCACTCTAGCAGATACTAATAAGAACAAATACATTTAATTTGTGTTTCTTCCTACGAAAACGAATCCGGTCTGCTGTAGGTCTGGTCACGATATTTGTTTTTCTATATTTTCGTAGAATACAGCAAAAGTATGTATGTACGTCCATTTAATTGGCATAGCCCATATTCGGGTCAGAGTAGAAAATATTGAACGTCTTTTTAGGGTTCCGTAAAAGCGTGTATACACACTATCAAACAAGACTATCACCGAAAACCGATGTCATTTTTGCGTAATGAAGCGAGTGTACACACTGTTGGTTTTGTATGACACCAATATCATCATTCAAGTTGTTATTTTTTCGTTGTTGTTTTTCGTCCATCATTACCTGTGTGAATGACGAAATTTGTATACACACTATCGCGTTAAAACAAAAATAGCCGCTGAGTGTCTCGCAGTAGCAACATTTTTTGTGAGCTTCATTTTTGAGTGTCACTCTATAATTCAGTTGTATACACATCATCAGTTGTGGGCTTTGTTTGATATCCTTCAAAACTGACACTCTTGTTGGGACACCCTCCAACCGCTTTAAAGTATGTTACGGGCAGTCCATCCCTAAATGCAACAACAAATGCTTTGAGGCCTTATTATTTCAGCCCTTTTGTCACGAGATTTTCACGTGCAAAGCCGTTTCTTCTTGGAGCCTGTGGGAAAATAAAAAAGAAACCGTAAACAGCGATACATAAAAGTTAAATTTCGCACGTCTCTTCTTCTTTACTGCCTGCACACACAATGGAAATCAGCAGCACGTTCGAAAGTTGAAGTTGGCTCAACTTGTGCTTCAGCATATACTCATATATTCATACTACAACTGTAACTTCACATTGTGTTCGCGCTATAGGGTTTACATGTATTTTAACTTTGACAGCGTTGCATACTTCAACTGCAGCTTCACCATTGTGTTCGGCCAGTTAGGTGGCACTACGTGCGTGTTATATTTTTGAGCGAATTGAAGGGACCTACACTTTTTTGCCGACTCCGAATGGCGAGTTGAGAAGCTCCTCATGACAAATGATACTCTTTTAGTGCTTGTCAGACATTCAAAAGAGGTGGCATCGTGAAAAAAAAATTGTAGGTGTTTGCTGTCCAACTACCACTACGGTGCTCACGTTTTTCTTCGTGTTTTATTGTTTGAATGTTTTTTCGTAACATGTGGGTACACATATGTATTAAAGGTACACTCAAAAAATGCCGAGAGAAACGAAAGAATATGATTGCAAATGATGTACCGCAACTCTAAGAGAACCGGTGACCATAAATATAAACGAGTATGTGACATTTTAAGCGAAGTTTTCTTGTTTAGCATTTATTTTGGTAGCGATGAGATAAGTGTAAATTAAAAAAAAAGAACATAAAAAAAACATCTTAAAACATTTAAAACATGAAACTGGAGAAGACAGAATTTTGCGATTTTAGCCTCTGAACACGATAAATTAACAAATATAAATGTTAACGGTTTCAGAATTATAACTGCTACCTGCCAACAGACCCAAACTGTCCGATAAACGCCCAGCATAAGGTTAAAAACACACTTCTTAAATGCCCGAAATATTCAAACTGGTGCACTTTTCAACTAAAATGTTGACCAAATGTATATATTGTATTTCAGTAATAAGGAATAAGGAAAAAAAAGGAAAAAAGTAAAAAGGAAAGAAAGAAATAAGGAAAAACAATTTAGAGGACTTCTGTCCTAATTCGCCTACTTCAAGTGATGGAAAAGATGTAGAGGGAGAAAGTAATATTCATGCTTAGTTGCAGCATTCCAGCCATGGGTTTCGTTGAAGGCATGGACTTTTTGTCAATTTCAAATTTTAACTATTTTCAACTTATTTAACGTACAATGGAGTGCATATAATGTGATAAGAAACACGGCTGATGAGAGGGTCATTCTGCTTGGGTAGAAATTGAGTTGTTTGTGCAAAATGTCAGTTTTTTTAGTGTACGGATTATTATATATGTCCTACAATCAACGTAGAAAAATTCTATTAAATTTTCGCATAGTGATTGTAAAATTAACTTCCAGACCTCTTTAATTTCTTCCAGATTTTTTTGTAGCTTATCTTTATCTTGCTTTTGTAATACTGTGACAAGTTTCAATTGGATGTACATACATAGATCCGGCCCATAAAGTAACCATATTTTCCTTATACATACTGGCGCAAGTTCATAGTCAGCCCATGAATAGTGCCTATAGCCGACTTTAGTTATAGCCGACAATAAATAAAAAGCCGGCTATAACTTTTCGTTATTCATAAACACATTTTTGCCTGTGTATTAGTTAGTATCGACTTTGGTATGTTTTTGTAAAGTGATTTGAACGAACAAAACCAAACGTCAAAATATTATATGAGAAATTTAGAGCCGACTATAACTATTTAAATTGACGTTTTGCTTATTTTAAATTTCGACCCGGCTATACATACGTTTAAAGTTGAATATAAGGTGACTACGAATAGCAAAAAGTATATTTTAGGTTATGTAGGTGAATAAATTCTTTTATTGTCGGCTTTATCTGACTATGAATTTGCGCCACTATGTTTTGTTGTTCTTGTTATTCATTCTTAAGGCTTGCGTTGGACCTTTGCGTCTGTTTTTTTTTATTTTGCATAATGTAATTTTGTTCGAACACTTCACGTACATATGTATTCCCGATATTTCACTATATGACTTTCACACACAAATGGTTGAGAGAAGCAGGCCCTAATTCACCCCGAACTGTGGCGCCGCCTAAAAAGAAGAAGAAACTAAATATTGTTAGACGTTTCACTGTCAGAAATTCACTATGGCCAGAATAGCCAAAATATCAAATATACTTCCTCAGAAGTCTTATTTTTTTCCGCTAATACTAACTTGCGAATAATAAAATACACAACTAGTTACATTTGTGTAGTGTAACACTCCCGGATACCGTGAATTTCCTTTCACGAGCAGAGATGCCAGTGACAATTTCATCATACTGATGCGGTTGATACTTGATAACGAGAAATGTCAGCGTTACGCAACGCAAACACTTAATCTCCGTTCATGTTGGGAATAACATATCAGACATGGTAGCTAACTTTTATTTATTTATTTATTTATTTATTTGTCTTATACATGCTAACACAGTAAGAGTGCACTTATAAGTCTGTGAGAGATAAACAGTATTGATTTAAATTTACAATAAATTTTAGCTTAAATATATTAATTTAATTTAAATTAGAGTATGTTATTTTATTTAAATTTTAATGCTATTACAGTTTTATCAATTTTTATCAATTTTTATTTTATTTTACTTTTAAACTAAACTTGAATTGAAATTTCTGGAAAAGTGGAGGGGTAAGGAGAAGTTAGTTGCTCTGATTTCTAAAGAAATATTGAAGTTCGCCTCTAAATCGTCGTGCGTCATCTAGTTCTCGAATGTTACGTGGGAGTGAATTCCAAAGACGGATAGCAGCAATGAAAAACTGTCTCTCAGAAGTCAAACATGTAAATCGCGGAAGCAATAAGCAAGCAGATCTATTGGATGCCGGAAACTGGATTTTTTCGTACAGATAAGTTGGTTGCTTACTTTTAAGGACACCGAAAAGAAGAATGATCGTTCGAAATTTAATATAATTTGTAAAGGACATGTTCACCAGGTTTTTAGCAAATTGTGAAACGTGATCATATCTTCTGAGACAGTAAACATATCGAATGGTGCTGTTAAATGCTACTTGTAGCTTCCTTTTACTATCAGCGTCACATGCATAAAAAATTTCGCACCCGTAAATAAGCAAAGGGATAACTAAGGCTTTAGCAAGTATCAGTCGTGTTTTCAATGGTGTAAACTTTTGAGCAGTCCATAGTGTTCGAAGAACGCCATACGTCTTTCCCACCGTGGAGTTTATATGATTGTTCCACGTTAGTGTTCTATTGAAGACTACACCTAGATTTTTAGAAGAATCAACAAATTCTATACTTGAGCCGTTAAGCATTATAACCGGAAAATATGATAGGTCTAGTTTAGTTTTAGATATGACCAAACATTTACACTTTCCTGGATTAAGTACTAAACCACATTTTGATGACCAATCGGAAACTCGCTGAAGTTCTTCATTTAAATTACTAGCGCAATCCTCAATGAGCCCCAAAGGACAACTTTGGTGAATCTGAATGTCATCAGCATAAATGTGTTTCGATGAGCTTAATATAGCGGAAGAAATATCATTTATATATACTGAGAATAGCAGAGGCCCCAGGATCGATCCTTGAGGAACACCTTTAGTCAAGGGAAGAAAGTCAGATAGGACCCCCTCTAGTGACACAGCCTGTTTCCTTCCACTTAGATATGAGGATATTAATTTAGTAGCAGAAGAAGAAATGGAAAAGAAATGAGTTAATTTATTGATTAGAATAGAGTGATCTACCATATCAAAAGCCTTTGAAAAGTCTAATAATACTAAAAAAGTTACATAGTCATTATCCAGTTTTTCTCTTATGTCTTCAACTACATCCAGTAAAGCTGTTGTACAACTATGTTTAGCACGGAATCCTGACTGAACTGGTAGCAACAAATTATTACGCGTTAGAAATACATTCAGTTGTTTATGCATAATCCTTTCACATATTTTTGAAAGAAAGGGTAGGATTGATATCGGTCTGAAGTCATTACCTATGGAGTTTTTAGGAATTGGAATTATTTTTGCCAATTTCCATTGATACGGGAAAATACCAGTCATAAGAATGGTGTTTATGATGTGCGTAATAAATGGTAGCACAGATGGTAAGATTGCTTTAATAAAGACTGGGTGAATCTCATCTACTCCTATTGCATTTGATTTTACAGATATGAAACTTTCTACTATATCTGTATCATCCACCCTATTAAAAACAAAAGAACCTACACTTGGTACAACAACATTATCAAATAAAGAATTTCCAGCTGAGGCACTTGAATGTGGGTGTGATAAGAACTTGCGATTTAAGTCGTTGCGATCAATACTACTAAAACAAGTTAGCTTTTGTTTTCCGACTCCCAGTTCACGAATATTATTCCATGTTTTTCGACTATCTGTGGTGGAACTTAGGCGGTTGGAATAAAATTGCGTCTTAGCAAGTTTTATTTCACGTACAACACTGTTTCGAAAAATTTTATATACCTGAAGGAGCTCTTCTACCCGAAAACGTTTCCACTGTCGATACGCCAGATCACGTTGTGTCATAAGCTCTCGAATTTCGTTTGTTATCCACGCCTTTGTTCTATCTCTAACGATTCCTGTTCTGATTGGGACGTACATATTAAAAAGAAGATTTATATTTTTATTCATGAAGTCGATTTGGTCATCTGGTGAGGGCATACAATAAACTAAGTTCCATGGTATACAATTAATATGCTGTCCAAGAGAGACCATATCAATGTTTTTAAAATCCCTGTACGTAAAGTTTGATGCATTTACGCGATCCCCAATATCGAAATCATATGTTAAGAATAACAAATCATGCTTTGAAAAGGCTGGTGCAGATATTTGGTCATAAAGTAATACCTTGTCAGTATCATTTACAAAGAACACATCTAATAAGGTACTAGACGAGCTGGTAAAATGAGTGGGAACTTGACAATTGACTGGTTGTAAGTCAAATGATTCCATATTTTGAATTAAGTTATTTTCAACCAGCAAGTTACTATTAAAATCCCCACAAATGATTACATGAGCTGAGCAAGTGGACATTTCTTCAACAACTTCGTAAATGGGTGTCAAATCAATATTTCGATTAGGCCTATACACAACACCTAAGCAAATACTCCTTTCACCGTGTTTAATGTTTGCAAACAAATACTGAGAAGCAGAGCCTTTCTGCGAACAACAGTTTTGTTTACAAAACAAACCTTTTCTAACATAAATCGCTACGCCGCCACCAGTACGATCACATCTATCCGCACGTAAGAGTCTGTAACCGTTTAAAGCATAAACATCATCTTTCACGCTTTCATCAAACCAAGTTTCCGACACACAAATAGCATCAATCTTTGAATCAACGAAAACGTCTCTGAACTCATCTATTTTTGGATTTAAGCTTTGTGCATTTAGATGACAAACCTTAAAGCCTTCTCAATGGAAGTTATATTTAAAATTAAATCATCTCGCAGATGATTCATTTCCTTTGTGATGCGTTTCACGATTTCATCAGTTAACTTCGCAAGACGTTCCTCCAAATCGAATATTGTTACGGCCGTTGCGGGTTTGTTGTTGATTGGTGTAGACTTGTTTACAGAGCCTTTTCTCTCAGCTGGGATGGTAAGCTTCGGTGTTTGAAGAGATTCTTTACATGGTGTTGGGGTTGGCTGTTTCTCTTTTTCAAGTGCTGATGACCGCGTTTTTCCCGCCATCGTGTTTTAAGAGAACGTTAAGCGAAACGACAAAGAGAGCGCGCTTGCGAATTACAATTGAAATTATCAATAGAATTGAAAATTGTTTTAACACATTTAATTTTATTTAAAATATGAGAAAACGTAGAAAACTATTTAGCAATATGCAAGTTTGACTTTTATTAATCGCTCCTTAGTTGTTACGTAGTAAAACGAGAGGTATTTAAATGATTTGCCGGACGAGACTTTCGATACGTCTACTCTACTCCATAAGAAAAACGTATACGTATAACTACTGATGAAGTCATACGTCTTTTTCGCACTTAGTTTCGGCCGGTGGCTACAACTGTCATTAATTTCTACTAATGGTTTTCCAGACATTATGCAAAGCGAAACTGCTTACTAAGAAAATATATTATTTTCTTTACCCTGTTAAATGGTTCGATTCGTAAACTTGTTTCTACTGTTACACTGTAGAACACTCTTGCATCTACGAGTGTTTACAAGTAATAAAATCAGAACCGGAAACAACTTCATCTGCTTCAGCCTACTACCTTGAGTGCATGTGTGCGTGGAGAGGTTTTCACTTTCAAACGTCGCGTCGTAGTCCAAAACCTATCATTGAATACCTGTTGGAGCAGTAAATTTTTCCCAATCACATGCAATGCACTCCGACTAATTCACACAAGATACGGAACAAGAAGATATTTAAACACAAATGTGGAAAGTGAAGCACAAAGCAAAAAAGTGAAACTGAGGAAGTATAGTTACAAGTAGCAGCCCAGGTAATCAATATGCTGCTCCATTCACAAATAATCCCGCAGCACGATCGTCAACGACAAGACGACCGATGACAGAAAAACATGAGAATGAACCATTATACGAGAAACAAAACGAGTAACAAAAAAAAAATGTTACCAATTTAATTATACTGTAATTAATTTACTGCGCTACACAGGCTCAGTTGTGCATGAAAACCGAACAATATATCATCTGCAATACAATTACACCATAAATAATAACCAGTGCTGCTTGATGGCATGGATGATGGGTCTTCCCCCGATAAGTATAGCAATACTCCCCTTCCACTAAATTGCATTGCATAAGTCGTGGAAGTTCAAATAACAAACAAACAAAAAAAAAATTTCCCATACAACATAAGTATCTTCGCTGAATTGAAACGGAGCAATTGCAAAAAAAAAAAAACAAACAGTATCTTTCTATCTTTGTATCTTTGTATCTTCTACAGAGAGGCCATCACAACTCCATTTGCTGGGACATTTTGTTACAAATTTTGGCAAATGTTTTCTCGAATTGCTTCAGATCCGGAATAATAGCGCCGCAATTGAGTTATCGCTGGCGTCATTTACGTTAATTAGAGACGCAACGCAAGTAACGCCTGCCAAGCGGGCGTTGTAATCAAATTATAAGTAAATGACGGGAGGTAACGGTCTGGAAAACGAGTCTGTATTTACGTTAATATTTGCGCGAGATGCTCACTGAAAAGAAACGAAGATACACATATGAAAGTTTGTACATTGTATAATGATATCCAGTGTACGGGTGTGAATTCTTTGAAGATAAGTGTCTAACGATTGCATTTTTTTTTTTTTTTTTTTTAAAAACCTGCCTAATCCGCATAATTTACTTGTGACAACTGACTAACATCGCAACTACTTATTTAAACTGTACACAACTGACAGTGTGTGATCATGACTGCGAGTTTTATGCTTAAATAGGGAAAGTCATGTGCTCCTACAGGTTGTATGCTTTTAATTGTTTATTTTTTCTTTATACAAGTAAAAAAAAACTTGATAGATAATTAAGCAACACTTTTACTTTTTCCTGTGAACGACTTCAGTGCGAACAAGTTTTATATTCAACTATTGGTTATTTGCATTTGATGCTTGTCGTTGCTTAAATATTATGAGCCATTCACTGGTCTTTCCAGTTTAGAGTAACAACTTCTTAAGACCTTTGCTTCTTTTATCAGGAAAATCTAGGAGAGAATTGAAATATCTTATCGTATTAGTTTCTTGTCTCATAATGCATACTTACAGGAAAATACTTAAAAAGTGTACATATGTGCATTTTTACATAGAAGAACTCAGTAGTACCTATTTTAGTTGCATTAATCGATGGAATATTTGGAGGAAGAAATTTTGTTTTATTCACTCCAATTCTGAAAGTCGTATTTATGAGTGGCATACGACCATACTCGTATTTTGTAATGTATTTGCTATAACGAGTATGGTCGTATGCTCACAAAAATGACTTTCAGAATTGGGGTGAATTAAAAAAATCCGCCCAAGTCGGCCGTGCAATGTGAGTGTTCCGTACTATCAGTTATTTTTACATATACATACGTACATATGTATCTAAAAGATTTACGAGTATATTGATAGGTTTATGGATTTATAAAATCCTGCCTGATGCCCTTTCTCATCTGCTCAGAAGAATAAATTATATGTACGATACATCCACACAAAACGACAAACAAAGAATACAAGATATTTTATTAAATGCGTGGAATTTGCGAATTTGTCTATCTCTCTGTGTCTGTACACAAATTCAATTTTTCTCAAGAAAGAAAAATGGAGACCTATATTATAAGTATAGAAAACCATCAAGATTCCTTTATGTTAATTAAAATCAAGTATAGGCTCAATGCTGATTTTTGGGGCATATTTTCAGGATCAACCATTCAATGTTTACTCTCACCCATACAAAGTTCCCTATAAAATTCCTATAGAATCATAAGTCTAACCTCAATGGTTATACCCGCTGCGACTTTCTGGGGCATATTTCTGGGAGCAACCATTCAATATTTACTCTCAAACATACAAATTTTCCTTCACGTATTCGCTTCTATATGATTGTGATAGGGATACGTCACTTCAGGATATTTAAACTGTTTTGAAGTGAACTTATAAAAAAAAATTAATAAAAAAAAAACTATCGAACGTAATGCAGTCCTGGTAATTTTGGTTCAATCTACAATTTATTCCCAATGTTTGTGATTTTATATAGATTTTTCTGAGCTAAAATTTTTCAGACAAGGTAAGGGGACAGCCATTTCTTAGCATTTTTTTTTTGAAAAAGTGTTAAATGAACAGTAACACAAAAAAATATTTCATACATTTTTAAATTTGTGCTTTAACGAGCTTTCATTTGACTTAACTTCCCATTTGACCCCACAAAACTAGGACCCCCAAATTCGATATCCAGCTTTCTAAAGGCCCCGACCCATAGAATCCGTTGTGCGTTTATTCATCCGTTTTAACGGACAGCTCGATAGAATACACGCATTCTTATGGAAGGTGGCCCATAACCAACGCACATAAAAACGCAGACGCAGAAAGTAGGTTTACTTTCTAATTTTTTCTCTGCGCTGTGCGTTGGGTGTTCACACATTCACGCATTGAAGTGCATACCTACCTTCACATATTATAGTTCACGCATTCACAAATTGAGAGAATGCATTTTAATTGGTGGAAGCATAGTGAAATATAGAGAAACTGTCATCGATGTTGACAATCAGCTGACATCAGCTTGAAAAGAAAACACTTGTCGGTCGTACTACAATAGTAGTTCTGTATACCCATCTGCAGTCCGTACTACACTTGCCTTATGTCGTTTTTATTTGGGCTTTGCAGAGATTGCTCTCAGATCTCAGATTTTTCGTGCTAAATAGAAAACAAATGAGATTGATCTGTTTTTCTCGAATTGTATCAGTGTGTCATTTGACATTTTGTTCGTAAAAGGAAATAAATAAAAAAAAGAAAAATAATAAATACAATTTTAAATACACTTTTTTTCTTTGTAATTTCTAGTGTTTTCTGATAATATTTGTGTTAATTAATAGCATTTTGATGTGCTGCGTTTAAATTTCGTATACAATGTTTTGGTGTAAGTGCAAGTACGTGTAAATCTCGAGTTCAATCTGAAATTCACAAAAATTGATCTCGAGTAAAAAAAAGTGCTTTTTTAGTCGGTTGGAAAATGATAATTGTACTGGAGCGATAAAAACTGAAAACTCCAAAGGCCATGATAAAATTATGTTTGGATTGAAAAACCAGCCGGCAATCGATAGGAACATACACTGAAAAATTCAAAAAAGAAAAAATCGAAACTAGTGAGCTTCAGATAATTTTGTTTCTGATTCCACACAATTTACAATTTTTTCATATGTGAATATTGGTACTATGTACCTTCATTCGAAAAATTCCACCATGTTATCAAAAATTAAGCACCCAAAAAATTGCCGAAACGACAGCTCTGCTTTCAGCAATAGCAAAATGTCATCGGCTGTCATTCTCTCAGCGCTGGTATGGGACGGATCTTTCCGTCATGCGCCAACGTCAGCGTCAACGTTAAACGCAGCGGCATTGACGTATTCTATGGGTCGGGGCCTTAAGTTCTGGCCTGTATTTAGGCTATTAATTGCTTCAACTGTTCCAATAGTCTACTTCAAATAGTCTCTGAGAAAAACTCCTGTGACAGACGGACAGACACCGAACTGATTCCATACCATAAGTGTTGCGTTTTTGGGTACGGAACACTAAAAATAAAATAAAGCAAAACAATATAGAACACACAAGTTTGTATTTTCTTTTATACTTCCTCAAATTCGTTATAATCTAGATTACAAGACATAAGGTTAGCTAAAGTATCTGATCGAAATTGCATTTATTTTCGATTCATTTTCACCTGCTTCCAACTTCAAATGCACACGTGTTTATTTAATCATGCAGTCTATTCCGGGAGATTGATATTACATGACAATTGTTACCAATAACACTTTGTTATACCAGTTCTGTGTTGTTTACACCCGTTACTCAAGGAATTATCATATCTTACGTGCACCGAAATTAAAATGAAAATCGATTATCGCCGGTTGATCGAGTTTTTCCATTAAATTCAATCAACGAATTCGGCGACGACGCATCGAACATAAAGACACAACTCGCGATAGTGAACACTAAAATTTAACAATGCCAGTCTAACCGCCGCGCCGCACTTTCTAACGATTGAGGTAAATAATTTCATGTCAGGTAGTCAAACAGTAGCGGACAAGTCTCAAATAAATATTGATTTTCTACGGAATATTATAAGAAAAACGAAAAAGAGAAAGACCCCTTTTAAAACCTTTAAGTTCAGTCACCCTAGAGTCGAGCAAAAGGTGTCACCAAATTTCAGCCGTTTTTGGCCACATTCAATGGAAGCGCATTAGTGACAGTAGTTGTATGTATGACTGTGTATGATGAGCTAAAACCTTAATTACTGTTCACGATTGGCCAATTATTACGTGGAGCTTAATTAAATACAGGTATTTTTTGGACAAAGATGGTTTTTGATTCTGCAGAGAGACACGTTTTGGATTACACTTAGGCTCTCTGTGCGGCTGAGTTCACTGACAGTATCTAAATTATTTTCTTAACCAGTCTTATAATAAATTAATTCGTTTTATTTTCCTTACAGTGTGTGGACCACCAGCTGTTCCTTTAAATGCGAAAGTACAGACAGTATCCGGCGAGAGTGGTGTCCTGGAAGCAACATACGAATGTGATTCGGGCTATGAGTTGTTTGGTCCGCGAATAATTAAATGTGATCCGAAATCCGGCTGGGAGAAGGAACTGCCATTTTGCGGAACAAACGTAGCCTATCGCAAGCCGGTGAATCAAAGTTCGTACACTAGGGCTGGACCAGCGACATTTGCCAACGATGGTAATCTAGGAAATCAAGTAAGTTCGATTTAGCAGATACGCAACTGTTGTGTACAAATTTGTTATGTGGGACATGAAATGGGATTAATTTTACTGAGATTTCGAGATTAAACAGCAAGCACTGAAAATATGTGAGCTTTTCTTTGTGTAGTCGGCTTATTTAGATTGAACTCCGCCTAAAATCACACCACGAAACGCCCAACTGAGAAGTTTCTATAAAAGATGGTGTAACGTAGAGACATCTGGTAGCTTTCTTACTTATTTCAAAAATCAAGAAATATTCTGAAAACATTTTTTTTTACAGTTTTTTGTTATTTAATCTCTTTTCCGCATAGATAAGTTTGAATTCACAAACTGACATTGTATCAATTCAAGTTCAGAAACAAGATGAAGAAATCTAAAATTTTGTTCGAATCTTGCTTTTTATAGCGCCTACGTTTCCACCATAACAAATTGCAAAAGATTTCAAATCTAAGATTTCAAAGTTTCAAAATGTGATTCCAACGAGACTAAAAGTATTTTTTAAAAAGAAAATTAGATTAAAATCCCAAAATATTTACTTTTTTGGTGAGCATTAGTAAATGAGGAGCCCACTTCCTTGAACTCAAAATGCGCAAAGGAGTGCCTCACGGCTCTTATAGCGATAAAACACAACGCAGTTTTACTCTGCTGAGTACCCGGTCTTGTGGGAATAGAAGGGAACGAAACAGCAGACGGATTGGACAGGAAATGCTCTGATATGGATATAACACTAGCTGACAGACAGGTCTTACCGGCTTTCAACACAGCTATAAACCTAATAGACCGCTAATTTAGCCGAGAACCGATTGCGCAACGCTAGCGATTGTACCATAACCCGCAACCTGTCGCCCGCAGTCGACCTGAAAAGAACAGTATCCCTACTTTCTATGAAAAGACGTCAAATTAATGTACTCGGCGGTGTTACAACCGGACACTGTATAATAGGAAGCATGGCCAGAAGATACGGCATCCTTACAAATGACTTTTGTAAAAGTTGTATGGATGTGAATGAAATAGAATCTGTAGCACACCTTCTATGCCACTGTCCGGGTCTTCAAGAACGGCCCCTATTTTGTATGGGAGCACGGTTCTTCGACTACCTAGATGACCTGGCTAAGATACCGCTCACAGACCTCAAGAGATTTATTAATCTTAAAGTAGGTAGGTGAGTAATAGTAACGTAAGTAGGTAGTGGGGTGCTGACAACACCCCAAAATGATTTCACTTTATTACGCTTATCTTTCCTTTGGTAAGTGGTTCCATGACAAAATTGTCATTATGATATCGTTCTGGGGTAGAACAATGTTAAAAGAATTAACTTTAGGACCCCTTTATAGAATTTTTAGTCATCCTTTCCAAAATAGTGCTTTCCGTATTAATTTTTGAAACATTTTTTTGTTTTAACAAATTCGCCATCATTCGTATCAATTAATTCCGGCTCTTCACTTTTATCTTCACATATATAGTGTCAATAACAGTTGAATGCGTTCCTAATCTTTTTCAACTGACATTTTCAAATTACCTATACAAATTCACCCAGCTAAAAAAAGTTACACAACTGGGTAGGTGGGGTGTTGATAGCCCCCTTGCAGCTTGAAGAGTCTGTCACGGCTTACTTGTGCAACCAAATTTTTTTAAAACCATCTGAATCTGTATAATAGAAAACAACAGGAAGGTACTGTACCGAAATAGGGTGTTGTCAGGAAAATTTCGAAAATTAGGCCATAATTCATTTTCACTGAATACCTAGCATTAATAAAAGCTGAAACTTAATGCAAAATTTCGCTGAATTTGCGAAAACAATTTTCACACTGCCTTACCTACCAATCTTTATCAATTTTTATCCATACTTACTCATCCAAATGTATGCACAATTATGTACAAATAAACAAATCTGGCGGTAAATAACAACTGTTCCTTTTTCTAGGATCCTGATGGCCAGGAATGCTCAGAAACCCAAAAGGAGCCATCACCATGGTGGCGGGTAGATCTTTTAGCACCACAGGCAGTTCGAGTAGTGAGAATCACAACACGTGGTTGTTGTGGACATCAGCCGTTACAAGATCTTGAAATCAGAGTTGGAAACAGCAGCGCAGATCTTCAGCGCAATCCCCTGTGTGCATGGTACCCTGGCACTTTAGATGAAGGCATGACGAAAACATTTACATGTGCACGCCCTCTTGTTGGACAATTTGTGGCTATACAACTTGTTGGAGTTGAAGGAAGTTTAAGTCTCTGTGAGGTTGAAGTCTTCACCAACGAAGAATTCTCTGTTGAGCGATGCGTGAGTCCGAAACTGAGCGTAGATACAGTGCTGGCAACTTTTGCCAAAACCTGTTACGAATTCCACGTTACACGTGGAGAGAGTTTCGAAAAAGCCCAACTAATGTGCAAATCAACGGGTATTAACGGAAACGTTTACGTATATATATTAAGGTATTAAATAATTTTTTTTTTTGCTTTATGCAAATAGGTGGTGATCTTGTCCATGATTTTCGTGGGCCAGCTAGTGACTACATTCTCACAGAACTGGAACGGCGCAAATCGGAGCTGAAAACTCAACTTGTTTGGATTGGAGCACAAAAGGAACCGGGCCTAACATCGCGTACCTGGAAATGGGTGAATGGTAAGTTTTTGTCTAAAAGTTGTTTCTATGTGAAATGGTTCATAAATCAAAAATTATTGTCCATTGAATTTGGACAAGACACAATTAGCCGATTCCAATTCATTTTCGCCACTGACACCTACGTTCGTGCATACAATTCCACTAAAGTTTAAGGTCAAGAGATGTTGTTGTTGTTGTTTTTTTTTGTCTACGTCTGGTCAATTTGGGTCTTTCATTGGAATGAAACTTGATTTATACTTTTGAAAAAAGACAAATATTCATTGGGAATTTTTTTTATTGCTGTAATTTTAATTTTACTGTGTGAATGCTATTGCGGTTGTAGTTAAGGTCAAAATTAATACCAATTTTTTTTTATTTATAACAATTGAGCTCGTGTACATACAATATGTATGTATTGTAGGTAATCGATTTTGGTGAATGCTCTGTGAGTCATCTAAGAAAGCGTGCCTAGAAGTGGTCATCATTACTGGTATGAACAAACAAGTGTAGTTGATTGAAAATGTAATCAGTGAGGTTTTTTTTTAGGTTTGTTATTGATAACGACTGATTGTAGCCTCGGCACTACAAGCGCTATGCGCACTTGCCCCACGGCCGCTATAGAAGCGCTCATTGGCCTAACGCCACTCCACCTTTTCATAAAAAGGTTGGCAATTAGCAGCACTGTCAGACTACTACAAACGGGGGACATAAATCACATAGATCACACAGATCAGATGAATCTTCTCTCCGAAATCCCAGAGCTTGGCATGATCTGCGCGGTAAATGACCGCTTACCAAAAACTTTATGCTTCGGCAGGAGGTTTGATTCAGTGATCCCAAGCCGTGAAGCATGGAACTATAAAAACCCTACTTCAGACCTTAAAGGTAGCAAATGGTATACGGATGGATCAAAGATGGACACCGGGGTGGGTGCTGGTATTTTTGGGCCAAACACTAGAATATCAATACCAATGGGACAATTTCCCAGTGTATTTCAAGCGGAAATACATGCCATTCAAGTGTGCGCCAACGTCATCCTTAAATCGGGAATAAAAGGTGTCCTCATCCATATACTCACGGATAGTCAAGCAGCCATTAAAGCACTAGGCTCTAACCTGATTGACTCCAAATCAGTCCTGAACTGCTTCAATACTCTCCAAGACCTCTCCTACAGAAATAAAGTCAAACTTTGGTGGGTGCCCGGACATGAGGGTATTGATGGAAACGAAAAAGCTGACGAACTGGCTAGAAAAGGTTCGGTTCGTACAGTCTCCACCAGTGAGATCCTCAAATTCATCAAAAGAATTGAGCCTCTCCTGTTTCCCTAAAACTGACTCTGTGGTACAATAGATCTTCTAGGTCGCGGTGCCCTCCGCAACTGGCGGGTCAGTATCCCTTTAAAAAAAAAAAATCATCAAAAATATGTGAGATGCGCTATATATGGTCAAAGCAAATAACATCTAAGCTTTTGTAATGTTGCCTTGAGTACTTAAGGTACTGAAGCTGCAGATGAATTGGCCAGAAAAGGCGCAGCCCTAGACTCTGTAACCTCAATGCCAAAATTGAACAAAAAACATTATCTGACGCTAATCGCTGGTGCAAATCACTAGCTACCTGCGAAATATCAAGAAAGATGTGGCCAGAATACGACAAAGGAAAAACCAGAAAATTTCTACAAAAAGATAGGAAATCATGTTAAGATATCACACGAAAAAATGTCGAATTAACGATGATGACATATGTATGCAGGGGATGCGGTGATGAAGAGGCTCATAAGGACACGGCCCGTTTCCTCTATTATTGCCCAAACCTCTGCCAACTTAGAAGCAGCAGCCCGAGCAATTTTTTCGGACGGACTATCAGACCGATCACCATCAGGTCTGCTTAAGTTTGCCAGGACGTCCGGATGGTTGAAACCAAGCCACTGATACTATGGGTGGGAGCACATAATGGGTACCACAATGGGCTCACATGAACCTAAATGTGATGATGATATAAATATTCTCGTCAGCCCGCTTACCTTACCTAACCTATATTATGTTTAGCATGTGTAGCAAAGAGAAAAAAGAAATTGTTATGGTTGCCATTTCCACTGTGGAAAGTCAGACTTTGAATCATATTTGCATGTGGTGTCGCCTTATCTACGACATCTACAGAGCATCTACAGAGCTATAGAACTACATATGTACGTATAAACGTGCTGCCAATAAATCTATTAAATCGATTGTCTATGTTATAATGTCTGTAGTATGTATATCGTACATATTTGGCAAGTCATTTATTTACGTACATATTTCGTTCTTGTTTGCTATCAATTTATTATACAATAAATACTAACACGCGGCGGCACTTTATTTAATTTTCAATTTGTCAGGATGCTAATGAACTTCCAACTAAATTTTGTGGCAAATTATACTATTTTTACCTTGAGCTTCTTGCTCTGAACTTAAAACAAAAAATCTAACTTCAGTCACTTGGATTTCAACTCAAAGTTAATTTTGCCATAAAACAAGATTATCTGCGCGTACACACATTTAAATATAATCAAAAAAGAGATACACATAAATAAGTCGTCTAAAGACTAAACAAGTACATATGTATGTACTTTTATTCGTGCTAATCAGCGAACGTGTGAATTTAATAAAATCAATTGTTTGAAGCTTTCACTTAATTTATTAAGATTTTAATTGTTTCAGTGTAGATAAAATATACATACATATATACATATGTACATGTATGCATGTATGAAGGAACATTCAAGTATGAATTTATAATTACATATAAATATAGCATGTATACATTTGATTAGCATAATAATAGTGGGAAACAAAAATAGGTATCTATGACCTAAGTGCATCGCCTGCTGGGAATAAAAAATTGTGGGTAACAATTCGTGTGAATAGTAGAAGTTAGTATTATAGTTTACATTGGATTTGAATTCGTTCTTTTTATACTAAAACCTCTAAGAAAAGATTAGTTCTGAACCACATATCCATGTACTGTACATTAGCTTAGACTTTTAACAGGAGCAACATTTAGAGCAGGCTAACTATATAATCTGAAATTAAACTCTTAAACATAGTTTGCCTATGTTATTCTTGAAAGTATTCTCCGTCACTCATCTTTCTGGCAGCATACGAACTCCACGTTGGAGAAACTGGTCGTCTTTTAAGGATTCATAACGACCAAATTTTTGGCTTTCTGGAAGGATCGGAATCGGAAGTGCTGCTCAGCCAGGCCATGATCGGAACAGGTGATTGTCGGAAGGGGTGATGTCTGAAGAATGTATATGTGTGAGAAGGTGTGTTTCCTGTCGTACACATCGAAATGACCACTTTTTTAACATTGTCGCGACACGTTCTGTTACTAATAGAATTGACCGCGCCTCAGCTGCAGATTTTTTCAGATTGACTGCCTGAACACAATGAAAAGTCGCTGCAGAAGATGAAGTCACTCTACATAGTATGAACTGCCAAAAAAGTCGCCCAATGAAGTAGTAGCAATCCACGCCCACAATGGTGCAGCGCATCACCAGCTGTTTTACTGTTAAAAAAAATATTTTTAATTTTTTTTATATGTTTTTGATTAGGATTAGAGTCCTATAAAATATTTTTGTTTTTGATAATAGGAATACATTTTTTTGTGATCTGCGCTTCCATTTTCGTTTCATTCTTTGTTTTAATTGTAAAAAAGTAGCGCAACACGTTCGAAAGTTGAAGTTGGCTTGCTGCAGCTACTTTCCATACTACAGCTGCAACTTCACATTGTGTGTGCGCTATAGGGTTTACGTGTTTTTCAACTTTAACAGCGCTGTATACTACAGTTGCAGCTCCACCATTGTGTTCAGCTAGTAAAGACGAAAAGCAAAACTTCCCGCAAATGACGCTTATTTCTTCGACATTTTCACGCATAAAAAAATGTATGATGCCGGTGAAGATTTACAAAAGTAATAGTCAGCAGTTGTTTACAGATGCTAAAGCTTACCATGTGAGGTTTCTAATCTGACGTCTCTGACCACCATGCACCGCTAGCGTCATCTATTGAAAAATGGCGGATTCCAATTTGTATACCGATATAGTTGTCATAAGTAGTCTAAGGGGTTATGAATACCCTTATAATGTTTATACACAGCGCGAGCATATAAAAGACAAGAACGAGAGTCACTGGCCAAACACAATGGTGACGCTGTAGTGGAATGAGGCAGCGCTTTCAAAGTTAAAATACACGTAAACTCTATAGCGTGAACACAATGCGAAGCTGTTGTTGTAGTATGAATTGTATGGTGAAGCGCAAAGTTCAGCCAACTTCAACTTTCTACTTCCACTACCACGTCACTGTTCGGCTAGTCAGATAGATCGGTTTAGTGATAGGAAACTCAGAAGTTTGGTATCAACTAACTCTATGTGTGTCCAGTCCAGGATAAGTGGAGAGTTGTGTATTATTGAAAGTTTTGTCGTTGCTTATGATTCACAGACTTTTTTTTTTCGAAATGTCTCTTATTATATTCATTATTCGTGTGATTAATTTGTTCAGTCATACCACCACCCCACTGCAAGTGTTATACCTTTGCAGTAGGTTTAAAAATTAATTAACTTATTTATTTTGGGAGAAATATTATACTTGTACAACACATATATATATGTACGTAGGTGAATTTTTATTACAACACTATTACCAGATTGTGCTGATTTTGTCAGTTCTTCGACCTGATAAGATTATTCGTCCATGTATCTAAATATAAAAAAAAATTAAAATACCGAAATTGAAAACATTTTTTTATATATAAATAAAGAACATAATCGAATCTTTAATATTTATTTTCCAAGTTAATAAAAACAACAAAAGAAAAACATTTTTTATCAGATTGTCA
The DNA here is from genome assembly GCA_949775065.1 of Brachyopa scutellaris. NCBI lineage: Eukaryota > Metazoa > Arthropoda > Insecta > Diptera > Syrphidae > Brachyopa > Brachyopa scutellaris. Next base: position 25,594,533 of record OX459112.1, read on the forward strand.
ATTGTAATTGAATTATTTAATAAGGAGAAAATGAATATTAGTCAAATGTTTCGTTTTGCTTACATAGGTATTTATACATACGAAAACAAATTAAAGAAAAAGAAAATCCTAATTTAAGTTTCGCACACTTTGCAGCAGTTCCATTTACTACTCGTAGCATTCGCATTATTATTACCCTCCACTGCCACCAGATAATTCATCTTCATACTGCTTACGGAAGCAGTCACCGACCGGGAAGAAGTCCCAACTCCTTTGTTGATACATATTCCACACGTACGTCTCCTGACCAGTGTACTCAGTATCTGGCTTATTAATCAGATGCATCAGGAAGAACATGTAATTTGCTAGATTGTGCTCCTTCTGAACGTGTGTATCGAAACCATGCGGTACAATGTCGAAATAGTCCTTTCCAATGCCACAAATGAAGCAATTCGACTCCATATTCTCCTTCACGGATTCCAGTTGATCACGAAGCTCACCAAAAGCATCAATGATTAAACCTTGGATAATAGCCAACAATATAATAATGACAAAGAAGAAGAAAGTGATGTCGAATATTATGCGGTAAACTTCATAGATATCCCCATCGGGATCACCGATTTCATCACCTATACCGCCACCGGCTCGCACACCCTTATACAAATGGAAGACGAAGCATGTCAGCATGCCATGACACTTCTTGTCCACCTTGTCGTCCTCTTCTTGTATGTAGAATTTGCGGAAGAAATTAAACGCAATCACCGTATAAATGTACACGATAATTGTTAGTAGCATCACGGTCAAAACCAGTTGTTTACCATTGTGTGTAACTGATTGTAAAATAGTACGTAGAGTCTTGAAGCCCACAGCTACATCCAGCAAATGTGCAGCGAAGAAGAAATTATTGAAATTTCCCAAAATCGAGAACGTAAAATACCACAAAGAGTACAGGAACGCGTTGTCGGTTATGGTGACACCCGCCTTCCATACTTGGTATCTCCAATCGATGTTCAATATGTACTTAATAAAGCCACCTTCTTCGCTCTCCTGAGCTGTGAATGCACTCTTTTCCATTCCCAGCAAGTTGGATATCGAGTCAAAATCATATGTTTCACTGTACTTCTGTCGTACCTTCTTCTTTACGAACTTATCCCAATAGTTAACTGGAAATGATTTGGCCGATATCACCAGCTTATCCCAGTGTGACTTAAGGTCATCATCTTGCGGCTGTTCGGCAATAAAAAGACCATCGAATTCCAGACGTCTAGCAATTTCTTTTTCACGTTTAAAGATAGCCAATGGTACTTTAAGATGATAGTAGGCAATAAGCATAGCCAAAGATACTAAACTGTGTAGAAACGCTGACATTCGTATGACGTGTTTCATATAAAAGAAGTCCTCATCTACGTGGACTAACTCGGGCAGGTCCTCTATATCTTCATCGTCGTCCCCTGATCCTTCGCCTGAGCCAAATCCGGAAGAGGAAAGTCCTCCACCCGAACCTGATCCCATGATTAGCTTTTCGTCTCCTGAGCCGTCTTCGTCATCCTCACCAAATGTTGTCACCTTGTAGAACAGTAACATGAAATTAATGCTAAAAGCCAGCACTAAAGCAACATATTTTAAGTTGTAGAAGTTCCTGGCCAAAAAGCTGACCGCTCTGTGAGTGTACTGTGAAAAGTCGATCTGATGAACAGCCGGAGTTTCCTGAGGAGCAGCCGATGATTTTTTCGCTTCAGCTTCAATTGAAGCCATGGCGGCTTCTTGTGCTTTTTGAGCCTCTTGACGTTCCTGAGCTGCTTTCTTTGCGGCTTCTCCTCCAAGTAAGTCCACTATGGACATGGGTTCCTGTTGTTCATTTTCCAGTAATGGCTCAGTCATACCTGTACCGTCTTCTGGACTGGATTCACCCGTTTCTTCCATTGACGACGACGGGCTTACTCCTGGCGACTCATGCACGGTCACTTTGTATTGGCCATTTTCTTCCTTACTTATATCGACACCAAACGCCTGTACCGTTCCTGGTGGTTCTTCGATTGGCAAAGGTGGCAGGGCTCGGCCCAAGAACTTCTCCTCTTCAATAGGCGGCAAGGTTTCCACCTCGTCGGTGGTAGAACCACGCATTAGATTCATAAGAATTCCAAAAATATATTTAACCACACAAACGTTTCCATAGCCCGTGTAATAGAACATGTAAAAAATGATCTTGAAAAATCCAACAATCAGCTCAGGTATCGACTTTTTCTGCATAACACCAATTTGATGTTTGATATTGGCAGGACTTAGCATGTATATTCCGAACTTAATGCCATCCTTAACCGCTTGGATACTTCGACGAATCGGATCTCTGGCGGCACGTTCCTCTTCCTCTTCACTCACGTAGGAGCTGTAAGAGGTGTCGCGCTTCACATTAGCACCACCATCGTCGGTTGCCATAAGACCTGAGGCATGTGTCATTTCAAAAATAGCATCTTCACAGAAGTTTACAAAGGCCTCCAGTTTTTCCTTATCACCGCCTTCAGTCACTATTGAGTAGAAGAAGGCTCGCTTCGATTCCTTAATTTGAGGTTTCTCCCACTGCTCGATATTGGACTCTTTGATTTCAAAGTACACACGTTCGATACGCTTTGAGCTGCCCAAGATTTCGATGCGTCCCAAAAATGGCTCAAAGTAATTCAAAACCGAACCGGCTGTTTCGAGGAATCTCGCCAGGCGCGGTTCATTTGGCATATGTTCGCTGAGGTTAGTCAAAAGTACAGCCAAGTTGAAACCAATTTCCTTTGCTGGTTCATGGAAACGGTCGACGAAAGCTCCATAGTCAATTTTTCCTTCGTGATTCCGTTCGCAACATGCCAAAAGGAAATCCATTTCTTCTCTGAAATATATAAAAAAAAATTCAATACATTAAAAAAAAATATAAACAAATATCTTTTTGTCTTACGGTGTATAATTTTTAGATTGTTCCATCTTGTCTCGGAAGTCTTTAGGTGTAACCCATCCTTCATTCTTGATGTCGATTTCTTGGAAGCTTGGCGATTCGGTCAAATCTTTTAATTTAAGGAACATATCGAAATATTTTAATATCAATTCCACATTCGATGCTGATTCGACTAAAGTGTCAACCATCTGTTTGCCAATTGTGCCTGAAATTATTTTCAATTTTTAGGTTAAAATTGATCATGTGTAAGTGATGATTTCAACCAACCATTGACAATGTTTCCTTCAAGCATAGACAGCATCATTGTTATCATGTCCTTTTGCAAGTTTAGCAGTTCTTTAAGGAGATCAACCTGACTGGAATGTTTGGATAGTTTCTCTTGCATATGAGAGAACAAAAATAAGAAACCACCGACAGCATCCCATAACCTGGAGTGAGCTAATGCCTGTTGATTTAATGTGCAAGGACCTTGAATGACTTCTGTGAGAGTGTTAAACACTTGACTCGCCACACCAATGGCTTTGAAAAAGTTCGCCTTTCCAGCAGGATCTATGATTTCCTGGAATTATTTTATTAAAAGTTAAGAGTTTAATTTTATTAAACTATTTACAAATAAAATAAATAAATATATGTTTGGCTTCAGAAATACAGCCGAACCTAATTACTATTTTTTTCCTAACTACTATTTTTTCTAACTACTTTTTTGTTTTTGGCACGAATGGAAGTTCGTCCCCGTTTTCGAATAGCGACTTAGAAAGCTCTTCACGACAAATGATTTTCTTGAATGATTGTCAGACACTCGGAACAGATGGCACCGTGAAACAACTTTTTGGTGTTTGATGGGATTGAACCCGAACAGCATTACATAGCTGTAGTCAAACGCATTAATCACTACGCCACGGCGCGGCGCGTTAGTAACGTATACTAGGGACGACCGAACAGATGTATGTTGTTTAATTTTTGAAACGCTTTACTTTTAAGGGCTAAATTAAATGAACTTAGGGATGACCTGACAGATGTACAGTACCTACCCCATCAAAAAATTATGAACACTGGCATGATTTACTATATCTTTTTTGCAAAATATGGTAGGGTCAGTTGGGGTAAATGGGGACAGTTAATGCATTTTCTTGGTGACACCTTTCTTTCGGAAAAATAAAAAAATATTAAAATGTTTACTTTTTTAATTTTTGAAAATGAATATTATATTGGAAAAAGAAATTCTATTAATGATGAGTTAATTAAGTTATGAAAACCCAATTGTGCAGTAGGGTAATGTCTGCATTTACCCCTGCTTTGTTTACATTTCCCCCTTGTTTCTTAAAAAAAAAAATAAAACTGGTGTAAATGGGAACAATTTACTAGCTTCGTTTGGGTATTAGTACGTACGGTTTTTTTTTGAATTATTTACAAAGTCTAAAGTCTCCTCTAACAGAATTCACCTTTGCTCCTTGCTTAACTTGAAAAAAAACTTTAAACAACATTCTTCCTGGGCGGAAATTTTCCAGACCGAAACCTTATTGAAAATGTTTGAGCTTAATCAAAATCAAAAATTAATTCTCGAAAAAGTTCAGCAACACTAATGCCGAAAGAAAATATTCAGGATGTGCGGAAGAATGACAGTGGCATCAAAGATGTGATAAAAGCATTAACTGCGAGTTCGCCTAGCAGAGTTCACAGTGTCTTAAAAAAATAAAGGAAATTTGACAAAATATTAAGCTTACGTACATTTTTACTAATTACAAAACAAAATTAAAAACTGCATAAATATGTAGAAAAAACATAGATCCGTTCGCGTACTTTTTGCAACAAATATGTATGTGTTTTCTGTCAAATTTCAAAGAGTGGGGATGAAATTCTCTCAAAGATAGGAAACTACGAAAACGAACGCGTTAAAAAACAATAAATAAAAAGAGTGGTTTGACGGTTTTCATATATCAGCCCAAAGAAATTTCTTCTGCTAAAATTTGTAGCATGGAGAAATTTTATACTCTCTCGGGAGCACTCTCTTTTACGAAAACTACGAAATTTTTGTGTAACGCGAATGGGATTTCCTGACTTTTCGTATATTTTCGTAGTTTTGGGAGCGTACGCGAATTGTTTTGATGTAGATTTTATAAAAGTTACGACAGTTGTCACTAGATTAACATAGATTAACCTTAAAAAAATTGTTTTGAATAAAAAAAACTTCTTATCAATTCCTTTTATACTCATTCCATGGATAAAAAAAAGTCCGCTAGTATTACATATTATTTTGAAAAGTTTTTGAAAACACAGCTCTTCAAGAGTTTAGTAAAAAGAGATAAGTTGTTTAGCCGTGCCCTTTTTTTTAAAATGTTTTAATTACTAAGCTCGAACTCGTATTGGTGTCAGAAGTGATTTGGCTTAGAATTGAGCAGTTTTTTCATTTATCTTGGTTTTACGTTATATTGCTGTTTTTCAATATTTATTTTTGTCTTATTATTTAAACAATGATATAACTTAATATTCACATACTAACGTACCTTGCTCGAATAATGCCAATAAAAGTCCATAATAGACTCCTGAAGTCGAAGAAGATAATCCACAGTACAAATAACCACGTTCACAGTTGTTGTGTTTCCCGCTTGAGTTCTTAAATAGTTTTGCCATTCTTTAAAAAAAAAAAAACAAAAAAAAAACAAATTTAAAAGCTATAGCATAAAAATCGATAAGTGAATTAAAAAAAAAATCTTACCTAGATTGTGACCCTCGCATGTCAATTGAATGAATCGAAATAGTGCACATGTAAATTCAGCATCGTGCATATTTTTCTCGCCAGCTGCTCCCTCCGAACCGACACCTAGACCTGCACCCGCACTTGGAATATATTCTTTTTGTTTCGAACATTGCATAATACAATTTAAGAAATTCAACGGAAAAAGCAAGGACCCCATGGAATGTAATTCACAATTACAGGACACACGCAATACATTTTATGTAATTTTGTTTTGTTATATGATTGTTGGAGGATATTCGTGCATTGGGTTGATCAGGGAAGGGGGTTTCGTTTGTGTTGCCCATGTGGACCATAATTGAATCGGATTGGTGAATGAAAATAAGAATTAGAAAATAAAAAAAAAAAGGTTTAACATTGTTTTCTACACAAGAGGATAAGAGAGATTTAAAATAAAATTTTGAAAAATGAATATTGGGGAATTAAAAAAAAAGCAACTAAATAACAACACCAAAGAATTATTCAAATACGACATCTACGAAGTACATTACCTTCTGCTTTGGTATTTCGTTCAAAAGCATCAAGATCAAGAACACTACAAGAGTTCATGAGTCCCGCAATTGAGGTGAAAAAGCCGACATCCTTTTTCTCTTTTAGGTGATTTAACATACCCATTTGAATGTCAATGTTACCACCTCTAAGAATCGCAATTCCAAGATTTAGCGTTGTCATAACCATTTCCGATGGTACACCCTTCGATGCGGATATATGAAGTAATACCATCTCGGCAACTCCTCGATTGGATAGACGTGCTTGATGGAATAAGAGTTTCTGTTTTTCCATTTCTTGTTCCTACAAAATTAAAATAAAAAACGATTTCCATTTAAATGTGAATATTTTCTTCAAATAAAAAGAATAAAAAATTAACAATATACATCGCAATAAACTTGACCGTTAACGAAAAAAGTTCATAGAAAGCGCCATAGATGCCAAATTATTGCCAACAGAGTGTATTCAGTAGTTGAACCCGTTCGTATTATTGAATAAATTCAAATTGCAACTTATAGCTTTGAAGATATTTGTAACGACTTTACAAAAATTTGATTCAAATTGACACAATGGGTTCGAAATGAACGTCGAAGATAACTGTCACAGACGTGATTAGTAGGTACATGTTTGAAAAACGAAAAAAAGTGTGGGTTTTGTATCTGACATTGACATATTATACATATATGGACTGCTAGTGAAATACCATTTTCACACAACGTCTGCAGACAATTTGGTTATAACATAACAAGCGCCACGTGTTTCGTAGGCACAGCAAAGTGAAACATCTATCCGCCATTATGCAAATATTACATAGAAACGTTGGGCATTTATTGCCCTATATACGAGTTACTGCGGAAATACGTTAAATCTCAATTGGTTGTCGCCATGGTAGATACCAACAGATGCCACTACCACAATTTCACAAAATAATTTGAAAGTAGTCGTTACTTTTCTTCAGTGACCCGCATTTTCGGGAAAATTAATCGATTGCAGCTATTTCAAACATCCCGCTATTTGACACTCAAAGTTACTTAGTTTTTTGTCCGAAGCTAGCTATAAAATCGGCGTCCTGCGTTTTACAAACATACTTTGTCGATGGTTTCGCTATTCGGAAACACTTATGCGTGCGAATAGCTTTTTAGCCGCATGAAGCCCATCAAATCACAAGAAAGAAATGAATTACTTTACTGATATTCATTTGGAAGAGTGCTTGCGTGTAGCGACAATACCAGTAAAGGTCAATTTTAATGCACTTAATTCTTCAAAACAAAGTCAGATGCCTCACTTTTAAATATTTTTTAATCTTCTTCTATATATATTTTTCCTTCGGAGTGAAACTCGATAACCGCTGGGCCGATTTTTAGGATTCTTTTTTTGTTTTGTTCATATTGCTGTATTTCAGGTTCAGGCAGAAAGAAAAATCCGGAAATCGATTTATTCGTATTTTACGATAGTTGGTCAACTTACGCTAGTTCTCTAACAAATATGTTTGACTCTCAGTTGTTTTATTTTTCTTCAAAAAAATAAATATATTACTCGTATGTATTTTTTTACATCGAACTAGGGAAGCATTTGAACACAATCTCGCGTATTGGGAAACGACGATGTGCTCGAACCTGTGGCACACTTGCTTGTTTACTTTAATTAACATAAAAAAAAACAAAGAATTGGTGCGTTGTCCGGCAGGAAATGTTATTTTAGAAATGTGGCCCGCCTGTTGAAAGATCACTGATCTAAAGATATCAACTAATCGATGGAATTTTGGAATTAAATGCCTTTGGATAGTTCTCCATTAAATTCGATCTGAAAATTGGACCTTTTTTAAATAAAAAATCTTAAAAAAAACATTAACTCATTCCTCTGATGTTTTTTTTTTTCGAAATGATTCTTACCATAAGTTTATCCATTTGTTGGCTAAATCGTTTCTATTAGATGTGTTAGTATAGGTGGAGGGTGTATAATTAAACAAATACTTACATGAATGCTAGTTCCTTCGCCTTCTTCGCCGCCTTCACCACCTCCTTCTTCTTCACCGCCTTCTTCCTCTTCTTCACCACATGACTTTGCTGCAATTTGCGCATATGACATGTATAAAGCATCTTCTTGTAAAGCTCCACTTCGTTCGGTCATGGCACCACGACAGAATGTCGTTACTAATTGTGTCAACGGATCTGGTTTTCCCTCTTCTTCTTCGGCATCTTTTTTGGATTTCTCAGATTCCTCAAATGTTTGGGTGAGGTCTTCTATCATTATCTCTTGGCCGACATTTTCCTCCTCCAACCATTGTTCGTAGTAGGTTCTCGCGAATATATTACATGCGCGATGTCTAATTGGGAGAAATTTTAGTTGTTAAATGAAAGTAAATACAATAAAGAAAGCCCAGTAGGAAATTATTCATCACAAAATTATTGATGAATGGAAATCGATAAATTCAACGGCTTAAGCGGCTTCCACATGAACAATATTCTTGCTAACTTTGTAGGCCAACATGCAATATTTCCTTAGCCATGAGAGAAACTATCAGCAGATACAAATAACGATCAGCACAAAGAGATATACTTATGTACACATGTATGTAGTTTTGCGCAGATGTTTTTTTTTTTTTAAATTGATAACATTTCCTACTGGGAGGCATGGTTTAATAATTTAAAACAAAATTAAATCATTTATTAGTAAATATTATTTAAAACAAAAAAGTAAAACTTTAACAAAGCAAAAGCACCTGCTTAGTCGATATAGATGTTTGGCTCTTAAACAGCATATTGCCGCTTGGCGCCTTGCCAATGACAATTTAGAGTTCCATAAGTTACATCTGTGCTTAGAACGACTAGCCTAAAGGATGCAAGAAAACGTCGTTAGTTCATGCTATCGGTGTTAGGCATTTGTTAGTTTTAGTTTAAATATACTTAGGTAAAGCTTGGAAAATTAAACAAACATTAAAAAAAATAATAAAATAAAATAAAAATATAGAACCTTGGAAGAGAATGCAGAGACGTCTGTCGGAAGCATGCAATAACCGCACGCTTCCTTTGAATTGACACAACACTCCTATAAACGTTCTTACTCTGTTGTTGCGGATGATCAATCTATTCGTACATTCGTCAATAACAGAAATAAAGATAAGTGTATATAAGTAAAAAATTAAGAAAAATAAATGAACTTATAAAAAAAAACCTCTTGAAAATGAAGGAGAAAAAAAAATAGCTGTCAAAACAACCTACCATATGCAAACCGAAGAGCACCTTTGCCATAGCTACAATCCGGTCAACTGTCTCTTCCGTTTTATCTTTCTTCTCATTTTGATTAGACTTTTCCACCATAGCTGCATCTTCATTCATCTCATCTTTTTTCCCCAGCTTTGAATAGAGATAATGCTGCCATGACATCTCATCTGATGGATCCAATCTATCGGGTAAAGTGAGCTGATTCCTTGCGAACTCAATCACTTCATATTCGGGCATCTTTTTCAAATATCTATCCTTGCAATGCTGCACCAGCTCCTGTTCACGACCGGCGAATAAATTCAGTCCCACTGGTAGCAAACGTTTCAGACAAGCCACCATAAGACTGGCCTGCACCTCCTTGTCCTTGTCACGCTTCTTGTCACGGTTCTTCTTTTTCTTTTTAACTTTTCCCCCAGTCACCGGAGCACCATCGGTTATAGCTGCCGATCTTCTGGTAGCCGTTGGCATTATCAAAGCCATATTATCGATTTCATTTGCCGATATAAAGTTTTGTTCCTCCTTAAGGAAGTATTGACTTTTTGACCAAATATTGAAAATCTCGGCCACGTGATTGTAAAGTTCTTCCGCCTCAGGTATATTATCCTTAAGCCAGTGATTTCTTTGCAAGTCGACATATTTGATGAGTAGCGGATAGAAGGAGTAGATGTCTCTTACAAGGAGCTGCCAATCTTCTTGTAATTGTGTCTCAACTTGTGAGGTATCATCGGTTGCAGATTTAATAAATCCACGCATACTCTCCTCCTTGTGGAACATGTTCTCAGTGCGTTTCTTTACTCTCTCTGCCAGGGGCAAAAATGGATCCTTCAAAAGTTCCTCTGATGTGTTTATAATAATTTGCTGTGTGTATGCAGCTATTCTGGTCATCCATGGAGCGTTTTCATTGCCAATATTCTTTTTGATCATTTTTAGAACATTTTTAAGCAATGAATTCATGTGGTCAGCTGTCACCATTGTTACATGATTACCGCTGGTTGGACTCACATTGTCTGGTCCTTGGGCCCACCAAAATGGCAAATATGAACACAACAGTGGCAGAATTACATCGATGATAAACGGTGCATCCGCATAGGTTTTATCCGACTCTACAAACTGGTCGACTTCCTGCAGAATTGTCTCCAAATTTGGCATACTACTCTCCATTCTAACCATAATGTCTTGAGCTTCTAGAGAATGATCGGCTATTCTGTTTAGTAGTGAAAATTGATTGTGTTTGTTTAGATGGGGCTCTAAAAATGCCACCGGAAAGCATGAGCTGTATGCACCCAAACACGATCCCAAAGCGGGTCTATGGCGTTCAATTTCGGTTTTCAAATATTTTCTTTCATGCGTGAGCGTCGGATCGGTACCAAGATGGTACAGAGATGCCAGAATTTTATATGAAGCTACTTGAATTTCATCTAGTAGCAGGTCGCTTCCATAGTCACATGCAGCTAAATGGTCAAACATGGCAGTGAGTACGGGTAGGATCACTTGGTTTACATAGGCAAGCGACGTGGACGTTTTTAGATGAGTTCCTCGCAGGTGGCTATATTTGCCATCTTGTAGATTGACAATCGTGTTGCCCAGATCATCAGCTGTCTGATTGAAGAATGTCAGCATTGATGTTCTGATAAACTCGGGGCAATTTTTAACCAATGATTTTGCATCAATTCCTTTGACTAAAACCTGCAAACATCGCACTGTGATTCTAACATCAGGACCAAAGGCCGCCAGACGATTTCTAAGCAGTGCTGCTAGTTTGCAAAAGATCGACGCAACCATTTCCTTTTCTTTCAGCGAGGCAGCACCAATATTGTTGGTGGCAGTGGCAACAGCTATGAAATAATTCCTATGTGTGGAGAAGTATTTCTCCATAAGTGGCAGGACAACTTTGGAGAAAAATTTAATATCTCGCGAAGCAGTCTTAAAAGACGTCCTTCGGCTGAAAGTTGTTGACGGTTTCAGTAGTTTCATGTTAATTGTCGCTCTGTCCAGATACTGAATGAGTTTCTCCAGTAGGGAATATGAAAACCGTAATTCCGCAGGTGCCTGAGTGGCCCCACCTTCACCTTCAACCGTACCTCCTTTAGTTGGTCTTCAAAAATGCATAAAATTTTAATACAAATATAGAAATTAGGCAAGAAAAATATATCTACTTATGCAATTTATATCCTTGATACTGCATGTACTTAAGGAACTCCTGTGATCGCTCTCTGTCCTTACGTTTTTCCTTATCAGTTAGCAGGTCGTAAGGAACCAATTGTGAATGAATAATGCCGCCACAGGTGTTGAGTTCTTCCTTCTTCTTCTTGGCCCAGATATCATGGGAGTTCTCGGCCAAACGTTCGGCCATATTCTGCATTTCTCTGCTTAATGTTAAGTTGGTCATATCCACTGGATGTGGATTGTAATTAAACGCATTTCCTTCATTCTGAAAATCATTCTATTTGTCAAGAACAAAATTGGATATGGCCAGGGGAAAACAGGTTGGTAGGGGAAATGTTTAGCGGTACGGATGCTTGGTTTTAGTATTTTCGGAAGTCACTCATAATATTATTTTATTTGTACATACGATTTGTGGCTTTGATGAGCGTCTCGTTGATCCTCTATTGTTAAGTGGAACATCAATTTCTGAATGCTCTATGGTCCATCCGATAGATAGAAGAGCTTTTAGACTCTCTCTCACAGGATCTCTATATCGTTCTCTTTCCTTTATTAAGTGGAGATGGAGATTTACTAGTTTTTAATAGCACAGAGAATAAAATAATACTTACATATTCACTTAACATGTTGTAAGGTTTCAACCGGGGATGCCTACGCTCAGAATCTGAACGTGTATCCCCGTGAACCCATCCACCTTCCAATCGGCGACTAGCCCAAGCATCATGATAGTGTTCACTAAACTTCTGGACAAGAGAATTCAAATCATTGTCCAAATGGACTACTGTTGTATCAATTGGATTCGGATCATATTGAGGCTGATCAGGAGCACCAGTCTGCCGTCCGTAATAATCTTCGTCGGTGTTTTTCGATAAACTGTAGTCCGGCGGTAATGCGCAGCCTATTGCAATCAAGCATGGTAGGGCTTTGCCAAACAATTCCGGATCATAATCCATATTACTGAGCGAATCAAAAATATTCGAAAATAGTAGCATCGTCAAACGTTTTTCTTCATCTGACGATGCACCATAGGAGCCTTGGCCTTGTGTTGAGCCATAATATTTAGCACAGCGATCGAAATGAAGTGTTAGAAGCTGAAAGTAAAAAAATAATTATAATTTTATTCATGTTAATTAAATAACAATAAATAAGCTTACTCTTAATGCCACTGTTGTATACTCGGATAGTTTCGAGACATCCACAGTCAACTTGCGTAAAAGTTTTAACAACATCGCAGGTTGCATCTGAGATGTCAGCGCAACCAGAAAATCAGACACAGCTTCTCGCTGGCCTTTGGTCAACATACGATTCTTCGATAGTCTATAAACCGTATGCAGTGTCGCATCCAATAAGCTAGCATAGTTTTCAGCCTCATTGTAGAATTTCGAATGCTTAATCAATAGCGGTAGTATGGAGTTGCCTATGTAGCGATTCATCGATAATGCCATATCACTCTCGGATCCATCGCTTTTGTCTAACATAGTGGCAGTACGTAGATCGGGCAAAAATGCATCTTCTAGAAGTTTATAAAATAGTTCTTGTACTTCAATGCCATAAACTCTTTCTAAGAACAACACTATGCTTTGCTTATTGTTGGGCAACAAACCAGATGGCATATCGGATTTGGGCTTGTCTTCACCCGGTGAGGTTTGCGAGAGGGTAAACTTTAAGCTTAAGACTCCTTGCAGATCTTCCAGTGGCACTAGAGATCTCAAAATAGCTCTAGCTCTCAGCGATTCATTTTTGCCCTGTTCGATTACGGATGCATCTGGCGCACATCTGCCAAGAAGATCTACCAAAGTGCAATAGAAATTCAAGATAGCCGCACCAGTGTCAATGTAATCTTCGTCGTCTTCGCCCTCGGGCAGAGGATGAGTAAAGTTGAGGCCAGCAATAGTACCTTCAGCTTCATCTTGCAACTTACAACGATCGGCTATTTTCTCGGACATTTTATTGGCCTCAACGATCGCGCGAAATAGACCTTCCCCTTCTCCTCTTAGAGCCGGCCCTAAACATTCTGGACGACGGATAAGAAGACGAATGACAAGGTTTGCATTTTCTTCAACACTTTCTCCATTTACCCATACACAATAACGAAGGAAATCTAAATAGCGTTCACCCTCAACTGGGTCCCAACCCAAGTCTGGATATCCTTTTTCTACAAGTTCTGAGTTGCTTTGCAATCCACACCTGGATAGGTACACAGCAATTTTTTCCAAATAGTGTTCCCTAAGTGCCAGAGCTAATTCTGTGTTCTCCATTAAACTCGAATATGCCACATCCAATGGGGTAGAACCCCTCAAGCTGGGTCGGGCTAGCAAAATATTTGCATTATCTAGCAGAAAATCGAAATGATCGAACATGGCCTTTTGATTTTGCCGTCCAGTTCGACAGAAATAGCAAAGGAAGCGACAACAAGCCACCACCATTTCGTGCGAGGTGTCCTTTTCTTTTGGCGGAGCACCTTCCGCTCCATCGGTTTGTGCGGGCGCGTCACTCTGAGCTTGTGCACGACGGCCGAGTGTATTCATCATCACGGCCATTACGTTCTCGTGTACCCTCAATATTCTTATCAGATCTGGATGTTGGAAGAATGTAGCATTGTTAACTAATTTCCAAAGCCTCTTCCTCATCAGTTCCTCCTCCTCTTGGCTCATTTGAACCGGAAGAAGGGCTCGAATTTGGCTCAAACCAACCCACATTTCAGCAACATCATCTCGTGCCTTACTATTGATCACATACGTTTTTTCTAAAGCTCTCACTAGCTCGCCCACCGTGTCATACTGTCGCACAAGTAGGCTAAACATTTCTCTGACAAGTTTCGGATTTTCAATCTGTGACTCTTCCGCCCAGTAAACAATGGTCTTTATAAGAACCTTACGGAATACTTCTTCGGGAGTTTTCTTTTCTGGTTCTTCGGGTTCTTTTGGACCCTCTTCAAGCTCTTTAACTGTGTTAATAAAATTGAAAATTTTCGATATCGGACCAGTTTTCACTTCTTCGATCGCGTTGACACTATCCGGCTCTTCAGGCTCCTGTAAGGCATTAAGCGAAACCTTATTCATTAGACTGTCATGGAAGTCGGACAGACTTCCACGAAGTTCTAAGCCACATGTACAGTTTTCCTGATCGTCAGGTTCAAGATTTTTAAACGATAAAATTTGATTCATTTGCTCTCGCGGCGGACAACGGAATTCTTTTGTTTTCTTAGCTGCAACCGCACTCGGAAGATCGGACTGTTTTATTTCAATATACCGACGAAGCTGATCTGCTTGCAAATCGCCAACAAAATCATGTGAGAATGAAATAATGCTCTCGACTCTATGCCGCAATTGTATATCATACAAATGGTGAAGCAGGTAACACATCTGAAGCTTGGCACCCTCCGCCATTTTCATTGTAAGCAATCCCTTACGGTGTTCATCTTTTCCATCTGCAAAATAAATTTATTACATTTCTAGTAATCCATGGTATGTACTGTACACACAGTCCTGTGTAAAAAATTTAGACCAGTAGGATAATTGTTTTTTTAGATGAAGGTTTTGTACTTAAGTTGAAAACTGTCGCATATAAGCCTAAAATCTAATTACTTTTTGAAGTTTGAAAAAAAAAAAAATTAAAAATATGTCAATATTTTCTAAAATTATCGCACTGGTCTTAATTTTTTACACAGAACTGTAGTAGCAAAAAGCGTACCTTTTTGGAAAGTCGAATCCCACGTTTCGGGGTTAATCATAACAAGTAATTTTTGTACATCTCTATCGGTTAAAACACCAACCAGTAGAAGTCGATCCGTTAGTTTAATTAGGGGCCTATCACATTTAAACAGATTTATGTAAATAAGTTGTAAAATTTTTACAATTATTCTTCACTTACAAGAATAAATTCTCATTTGACCAACCAATTGGATCTCGATTGTGCACTTGATTTACTTCCACCGCCTCCTTCAAGGCTTCCATGACAAATGCTCGGACAACTTCTAACGGGAATTTTGGCGAGTATAGTTGCTCAATCGTCGGGATGGGTTCACTGGAAGCACTTGGCGCTAAACCATTTGTTTGAGGACTTGTGGGGGGACTGGATATTTGAAATTTACACAAGTGCAGAATGTGGGGCATAAAAAGAGTCAATGCATCAATATAAAATGAACAGAGTAAATGGTTGACGTTCACCATGATTGTTTGATACACATGTTCGAAAATGAAAGTTGTAAATAATAAGAAATATAGTGTTTTGTGTTGTTTATAAATTATAAATAATAAAAAAAAAAAATAGAAATGCAAAAGCAAATAACTGAAGATTTATT